>JAOTQQ010000019.1:33973700-34105417 GCA_026546715.1 Gallinago undulata
GTGTTGTGTGTGGGGTTGTGAGTGTGGGGTTTAGTTGGTGGGTGTTTTTTTTTTGTTTGTTTGTTTGTTTTTGTGGGTTTTTTTGTTGTTGTTTGTTATTTTTGTGGTTTGTTTTTGTTTTGTTGTTGTGTTGTTTTTTTTTTTTTTTTTTTAATGTGGTTGGACTCGATCTCAAAGGTCCCTTCCAACCACTAAGATTCTGTGATTCTGTGACTCAGGACCAGCAATCATTGCTCTTTAGCTAGGGATTGTCCAGGTAACCTCTTGGTATGGCAGACCGTAACTGGGATGGGAAGAACGTGATGGGCAACTGGCTGAAGGACAGGGATATTCCCATGTGGCTGAGCACCAGCTCCAGGCCCTGACATCAAATGCCTGATGCTCACAGAGTAGATGGATTGTACTTGGTAGGTGGCTTGGTTTGAGTGTTGGGCAGAGACTGAAGAGAGCACTGGTGGAGCAGAGAATATGGCCTCTACCAGTTTTACTTGATGAAACACAACTCCTCAGGAAACAAGAGGCAGAGAAAAGGGAAGACATGGTTCCAGCTAGATTCTTTCAACGATATTTTTATTTAGTTTCTGTATTTCATTCCAATGTTTTTGCTAAAGTGACATAAAATGCGTTTGGTTTTAGCTAGACATGTGACACAGATATTAGAGTCTTTGGAGAACATCACATAGCTGCACTGCTGAGAATAATCTAGTGATATCACTGTAGCTACTAGCTTATCTCTGAGTTAGACTTATGGTTATCTTCATTCTACATGGCTGCTCAGGTAGCAATGATTAATGATTTTCCCACAACAATCATTTTCATGATCTTTCACATCCTTCTTCAGTTCACAGTCCAAAAGACTGTTGTGCTTGTAAAGAGAAGACCACAGAGGCAAGGGTTAAGCTGTATGTTGTGTTTGGTATTGTTGTATGGCTGCAATTGATCTGCCCCAGTTATATTACATAGCAGAGGTGAGAAAAGGGAGAACAGGCCTGGGCTGGGAGAAAATATCATAAAAGATCTAGAAGCTCCATTTCCTATTAATTCCTCTGGACTGATTAATGTTCTTGACAGCATCTTTCAGCAAAACAGAGGTTTGCTATTCAGGAACTGAGTATATGCCTTCCTCAGTATAAGGACAATTCCTCTTTGGCCCCCCAGTAGATCACTATTATCCCATGCAATCTCTGTACATGAATTTTGCTTGCGATATCTTAGCAGGTCTTTTTGTGCTGAAGTGTCTGCCCAGTTGTTAGAAGGTGTGTACCTGCCATGTTCCTTTCTTCGATGAGATGGGCACCATCACATTCCCTCCCTGGTCCTGGTAGGTTGGCACTGTACGAACTTTGGACAGTTATTCCTCAGGCTGGAGCCTGTGGTACTCAAACCAGGTGGACAAGGGTTAATGCAGACATATTTTGCCTGGAGTTTTGGTGCAGGATCGATAGACCTCAAACAGTTGATTGCCTCATGCCAGAGGGGAGGGCTCAGCCTTCCCAACGCAAACGCTAGCTGGACTGAGTAGTTGTCAGTATCCCCATGACTAAAGGCTTGCAACTCATGCGCTGAATGTCAGCAAGACCTGACACTGTACTACTGTGATTTGGTGCAAATTTTGGCCTCCTTGTTTTTTGTGGTGTTTTTTTTTTCCTTTTGTGTGTTTTTGTTTCTTTCTTTTGACCAGTTTTGCCATTAAAAAGGTAGAAGACTGTGGGTAGAGAATGAAGTAATCCAACAAACTGAAGAATCATCTGCTGCCACATTAGATATCCTAAACCTGCAGGAAATGGCAAATATTGTGAATGAGAAGTTCATGGGGAGCTCACCAACCCAGCATTAGGAGAAGTTAGCCACACTTCTTTCAGTTCATCTTTCCACGCCCCAGTGAAGCATAGAATAGCAAGTTATGACAGAGAACAGCAAACTATGTCTAAATGGAAAGAAGTGTAAGATTTCCTGTCTGGGAAAGTTATTAAGTGTCTGAAAATGGCTCTGGGATATTAGCAAAAACTATTTTTAAAGTTTTTTTTTCTGAAAGGCCTTTATGTAATAATGCAGCTCTATTGATCTGCACAACTTACAATTCTAAGGACTTATTACACAAATTGGATAAATAATTTTAATCACCTAGCCACCCCCTCTGGGTAATAAAAGATACAGATTCTTACCTTCAAAGTCCCATTGGCCTTTGTAAAATAACTACACAAAATGTATAGACAGAGACAGCATATCCTGCCAAGAGCTCACTAAACTAGTAGACCTGCAGTTGCTGTCTTCTCATAAACTAATTTTCCAGCACTCTTTTCCCCATCTGTTTTATAAAATAAATAAATAGAGCTCAGATTTCTGCTCAACTCAACCATTGTAATACAATATAGACCTTCATGTTCACAAAGTTTTAGAATTATAACTGAAAGTCCATTTATGATTCATGGCTTTGCCAAAATCTTTATGAGATTTAACAATGACAAGTGAACTTGTAGAGTAATAGAACAGCCTAATCAGTATTCTCCTAAATATACTCATACTACCATCCTTCTGGTCCCTTTTAAGCCATACATTAATGTTGTTCATCACATATCTCTTATGAGAAAGCAAATTTCTCTTTCACCCACAGCCACAACTTTTCACCAAAAATTTGATGAACTGAAACAATATGCTAAAAAAAAAAATAATTTCTTCCTTTACTCAGGATCAGCCACAAATTACTGTAAGAAAATTTACAATTGTTGACTTTGTCAAACAAAAGATATGCAATTCTTGACATAAGTGTTTCAAGTAGTACTCTGTATCATCCGCCTTTCAGCCTAATCCTAAATCAAGATCTACTGGGAAGAGCAGTAGTTTTGTTCAGACTTCTCCAAAACTGTGGAAGTATTCATACACATCCATACATGCACACTAAGTTCAATTGCTACACATTTTTTTTTCTAATTCTAATTTAAAATATATCTAGAGAGTCAACACATCTTAGATATATATTAACCTCTGGCTTTTCAATTGTCTTTGAGCTCAATTTTCAGATACAGTTTAATGGGAAGACTCTCTGAAGTGTAGAGAACTCAAATTTCCTTGCTAGTACACTCAAAGAAAAATCTTGCTGTTTTGAAAAAGGCAGATGTGGGGTATCTGGTCAATTGGACATGGCTGTGGTTGAAGTTCAGCAGTTCCAGCAATGATCTTTTAATTTCATTCATCAATCTTCTTAAGTATCTGTAGTTTTGTCAGACTTGAATTACCTAATTTTTGAAAAGTCAAATCTCCAGGGAATCTGCAGGAAGATGTGAGAAGAGTGGACTGCGCCCATTCATAACTCAGTAATTCCATGGGGAACCTCAAAGGAGTTGTGTTTAACAGAGGAAAAGCATCTGAACTGACAGTAGCAGAAAGGATAAAGACAGTAATCGTCACATGCAGGCTTGCTAACACCTCTGATTCTTGCATCTCTCATTACCACTCTGAACTAGAAACAACTTAATAGTGGAAAGAATTCAGAGTCATGCCTTGGATGAACAGCTCCGTATGTCTCATTCAGAAACTTAAATCAAACCAGACATGCACCTTCAGCCCCTGATGTTTCTAAATGCCTATCTAGATTTACTTTTACGTTTGCTATGAGTATACGGCTGGCCTGCACACCTTCCCGCCATGCTTTGGAAAGGACTCATCAAAACTTTTCCTGTAATGATGGACTTTCTTCTTTCTTACATACTACAGGGAACAGTATCAAGAATAAACATCACTGACAGAAAGTTTTTAGTAATGTATTTGCCCTCAGTTGAAATGTATAGTCAGAATTCTTGTTTTGAGTACCAACATCAAAATGAGACAGACAAGACGCTTCATATCCTGAAATCTTTATGTGCCAATTCTTAGAGTTTAGGCAGGTAATTTTGAGCAATCCTGTTACAATGGATGAAATATTTTCTACTTGCTTCCTGACTTGCAGTAGTGGACTGTGATCCTAACCTAGCCCTTGTATGAAGTAATTACATCCCTGCTAGTTTTGGACGTCTCACGACTTTCATAGTTATTCTTCATTTAAAATTATAAACTGATTTTCTCATACAAATAAATTTCTTACTTGAATAGTATTATATGGTCTCCCTTTACATATGACTCATTATAGATAAAATTTTACTCCTTTCACATAAATTAATGTATCATTTCAAAGATTAGTGGATATTAATGCATTATTTTCAATAGCTTTCTTCCTTAAAAATGAGTGAATATGTGGGGTTTTTTCATCAAAAATGCTAATACTCCCAAATGAAGACAAGCTTAGTGACAAGAAGATCACCATTTTTACCAATAAATAAAATGTGGGGTTTTTACATAAAGTGGTTCTAACATAAGTTATTGTGGCCTGCTGTTAAAGTGACAAAACTATCCCACGGCACTAAGTATTGACTTTCATGCCTCATGCAATAGCAATAGAGACAAACTAATAAACAGAGAGGAAGTATTAGTGATAGTGAAGATAAAGGCTTACTGAAATAACACAAGCATGGTTGCAGTGCTGCTGAAAATAACTGATTTTGGTAACTTAAGGTCTCCGGGCTGCAAAAATGTAATTTCAGAACCACTTAGCTAACAGCAGAGCTCTGTGCCTAAATTGAGATTCCAAATAATACTGAGCAGAAAGCTAATTTGGGTGAGAAAACAGAGTGAAACAGCATTGATCAAAAAAATGTGAAAAACATTGTGTTGAAAAATTCTTCAAAACCGAACATTTTCTTGTAAAAAAAGTCCAATTTAAGCTGTCATTTTCTAATGAAAAAGCCTATGTTTATACTTTCTATCTAGAGCAAATCAGCACAAAATTTAGATGTTCAATAGAATTATGATTTCCTTGAAGAGTCATAAATCAGGTCCTGAAAAATTTTTTAATTCAGTGTGTGCATCTCCTCATATTCACTTACTGAGGTTCAGACATATCTTTTTCCTGGAGAGCTGCAAGTAAATCCATATTTATGCAGCAGATACTCAGAGAGACAGACACTGTGTTGCTGAGATGCCAAATTAGTTCTAAGTTATCATTAAAAAGGTGTATGATGTTCACATGGTCACATTCCTTCTCCCTTATCTTTTTCTGAGAAGCTACAGAGGTTGTTGAATTGACCCTGTAGGACTTCTCCATCTAGGAGCTCAGTAGAACAACAGCAAAATTCTGTTAGCACTTCGTAGCTTAGATTTTATGTGACTCTTTAAGAGAAGTAGCTCAGCTTCAGTTATAAACTCTTTTGATATCTGCCAAGCTAATCCTCCGCTGCCTAATTGGAAGATGACAGAAACGTGGAGTGCTTGAATTTCATCTGAAATCAAACAGTGACAAAAATTTAGAGTTCTTTGCCCTGAGAGA
The DNA here is from genome assembly GCA_026546715.1 of Gallinago undulata. Lineage (NCBI taxonomy): Eukaryota > Metazoa > Chordata > Aves > Charadriiformes > Scolopacidae > Gallinago > Gallinago undulata. The sequence continues at coordinate 33,979,060 of JAOTQQ010000019.1, forward strand.
AGACTGCAGAGTCTGTCAGAGAAAAGAAGAACTCCTGCTCAGGTATCTCACCTGGGGAAGCACTCCAGTGCCCAAGCTTCCTACCGGGAAAACAATCCCAGCTGCGTGACTCCACTGCATACAGAGCCGCTCCCTCCCTTCCCGTTATCAGCACAGGAGCCAGCTCCACCACATTTCATGGCTCAGCCACTTCCTCTGTCGCTACTGTGGTGGTGATAAATTTTGTCTTCCTGACTTCAAGAGGCTCCCTCCCAGCTACAACGAGATCCTGCTTTGAGGTACGGTGGGTGGTGCTAGACTTCTCTTTGTAGGAAAGAGTGAGTGAGAAGGAAGGAGGGTCACAGAGCCACAGGCCACTCATAGGCTCCTCCAGAGCCTCCTCCCCGCCTGGTGTTCTGCGGCTGACTGCGCTGTAACGTCCTCTACCTGAAAACGACACTGGCACAACAAAGCACACTTTATCTCTCAAACAAGGTTCCTGACTCTGCAAGATGCAAAATAAAACACTGGTAGAAAATGCACTGCATCTCCTTTCCTAGTCAACACATAGAAACATAGAATGGTTTGTGTTGGAAAAGACCTTCAAGATCATCTAGTTCAACCCCCCTGCCATGTGCAGGGGCACCTCCCACTAGAGCAGGCTGCTCCAGCCTGGCCTTGAACACCTCCAGGGATGGGGCATCCACAACTTCTTGGGAACACAACCTGTTCCAGTGCCTCACCAACCTCACAGAAAAGAATTTCTTCCTAATATCCAATCTAAATCTTTCCTCTTTCAGTTTAAAACCATTCACTGCATATTGGGGTGCCTTCTTCCTCCCCAAGGATATGAAGACACCGTAACTTGGTGTCTCCATCAGGACATTGTATTTGCCCCTGTTGTATTTGCCCCTGTAAGACTATTCTTTCAGAGTTATCAGTTTGCAAGATCCTTTGATCTAAGAAAAAATACTTTCTTGGTTGTTGTTTTCTGGGAGTATTAAGGTATCAGGATAGGGAAAGCATAACCTGGTATTTCAGCGTTAGGATTTCATACCTTGAAGTAAAGCTGAAGAGCTGATCTTTCCTGTCTAAAATAATTCTTACCCTCTGTATTTGCTGAAGATGTTCTACTAATGGTGAGTGAAGATATATACAGTTAAAATTTCCAGTCCTGGGTGTTAGTGACAAATAACCAGAATTCTTTCTCACCCAGCATGTACTGCATGTCTGGGGTTTTTTTTGTAGAAATATGGCCTGAATATGCAACTGCTTAGACTAGCCAGCTTGATTGAAGAAGGGTGTTTTCTATTTCCCTGCAAGTTTCTATATTTTCTATTTCCCCGGTTTCTATACTAAAGGTATATACATTGAACTTAAATCTCAACATGATCAGACAAGGTACACTCATCAATTATTCTTTTCTTTATTGTAATCCAAATTCAAAGACAGAAAACTAAATACAGTTTCTTATATGATTTTTCTCCTTGGTCCAGATATACATCATCAGAATATCCAAAAAGTTTGTCAGCATGAGCTGGAAAATACATACACTTCAAATTCTAGTCACCTATGCACTCCTGGATGTTAGGCAACCCACAGGATACGGACATTTCTTCTGAAGTGGATTATGAGGCTTCTATGATGTGGATAATATAATGTCAGGGAAAGGACAGCATTTGAAAAGCATTCAGCATGCAGTAACTCAGTAAGATTAACAATAAAGAGTGCTTAATGCAAGTGCTGCACATTGTCTGTCAGGGCCCTTGGTGGCAGAGTCTGCATCCATTTTGCAGGTGAGCTGGGACTGCGCAGCCTGCAGGAGTGCTGGCCTCAGCCAGAGGAGGAGCAGGAGTGCATAGGAGTGATGCCAGTATTTCAACTTGGGTCGTTTTAGGTGCTCTCCCTATCCTGCCTGACTTCCACCGGCTGATCCAGAAGTGGAATAGCTTCCCATCAATGCTGCGTTGAACCTGTTGCAGCCACCCCATGGTCACGGCCACCCTTAGGCATCTGCAAGAGCAAAAAGTACCAGCATCGGTCTTCCCTTGTTCCTGCTTCTAGGCAGTCTGGTGCTGGGCCTCTAAAACCTGCTGTCCCTTGGGACAGGCCACAAGGGCTGACTGCTGGGACACAGAATAGAGGGTTTAGCAGTGACTAAGACAAATGCGAATACCTAACTGCAGTTTGAATACTAGCAGGCTAAACAATTTTCAGGCAAAGGTCTGTAGCAAGTTGCCTGATGAGCATCAAGAACAATAAGGGGAAAAGAGGAGTCAATCATGAATGAAAGGATTCACCATAGCACTTGTTCTTATCTAAACAGGAACATAAATACAAACATTTACAGGCCAAATTTCATCCTCAAATGAGAAAAAAAGAATTGTAATAAAGATTATTGCACAGTTCTGATCGGCTTATATTTTGGGAGATACTTTGCGCTGCCTTCTCTTAATAGTTTCTCAGCATGAATACTAGTTTAAAGCCAGGATAACAGATCACAGAAAGTAAGGAATCATAACTGAATGGGTACAGTGCTAATGTGGCCTCATAAGAAGCAGTCTTAGGATTCATATCATCAAACACATGAACCAATACACTCTAAAGAAAATCATTTGCTGGTGAAATTTGCTGAACAGAGTGATAAAGGAACAGCTAATACAGTTAATAACTGGACCTAATTCAAAAGAATGTGCTTGTTAAAGCTAAATGCAAAGTTACACATTGGAACAAAGAATGCAGCTAAGTCTGGGGAACCCTGCCTTGATTTTAGAAATATAGTGGGCAAAATCTGAGAATGTTGTTGCAACAAAAAAAGACCAAAATGACCATTAAGTGAATAATCAGAATATCAAGCTGAAGGAGGAAGAGGATTTTACTTCCCTGGGATGGCATTGACAACGACAAAGCTCTAAATGAAATATTATGGCTGTGAATTTCTTTCAAATGCTGTCACATGACAATAACATGAACATTATTCTGTAATGCCCGTCAGCAAGATGGTAAGGGCATGTTCACTTAGTTTATCAAATACATATATGGCTAAAAGGCAATTTGGTTTTATGAGTAAGTTTAGATAAAGAAAATGCTGACTGCTCAAAGATCCTTCCAGTTAGAAAGAACAGCACAAGTGCAACACATTCAAAGGAAAAGCTTAAAACTTCAAGTTGAAAAGAGAACAGTGAAATACTGGGAATGCAAAAAAGTGATAAACTAATTGAAGGATCAGGCTCCCAAAGTAAATGATGGATTTTCAGTGTCTTGACACCTTCAAGAATAGTCTTCTAGGAGACTGAAGAGGAGTTGAATGAAATTATATTGTGTATTCTTCATAAGCTGGTTAAGATCTTAATTTTATAATTATTTATGCAGCTGTTGAGACAGGTAACTATACCTTTTATATATATAAAAACAATAAAAAGTTATTTCCAGAAGCTAGTTCTGCAAGACATGGTGAATGTGGCTTTGATGTCTGAACTCCAGGTTATTGGTTCACCAGCCTGAGCTCTTGAAAGGAAAAACAACCGAAAAGGGAGAGACTACAAATTTTACAGTTATCTCGGAAAACCAGTTGTCTGTAGTAAAACTGACTTCCACATTTTATATTCTCTCCCCAAAGAATAGCAACTCCTTTCCTATCTACGATGCAACTAGCCAGCGTGGGGGAAAGAAGATACATTTCTATGAGCAAAGGAGTATAAGTGAAGTATTTGGAGAAAGACTCCTTCTCAGCCACAAATACCTATTACATTAATCAAACTTTTTTTTTGTCTTATGAGATCATAATGTTCCACTTTATGTGTGTGAAACAGCACACTGACATGCTACTTGAACGGGGTTTTGGTATATATAAGCTAAAAACACGAAGTCCAACTATTAGCACAAGATAGCTCCTTCCTCCCCTCTTTAAATGCTCATACGTATGCAGCTGCTGCAACAAAGAGCCAGTGAGAGCTTTCAAGTGGTAACTGTTTACTCCTTATGGTCATAGTCTGCTGCAATTGAGCACACACCCGACCCCCTCAAAGGTCCCTCCTTCCCACCAGTTTACCTTTCTGCTGGTGGGATGTCTCTACCTGCCAGCCAGACCCTGCCAAACTGACCATCAAACTTCCCATTCCTTGCCCACACAAATTGTTCTTTATTTTCTCCTACACAAAGACTCCCCCTGCCTCTTTACCAGCGGTTATCATCAGAGTTGCCAGTAAGGCTGGGGGTACAAGGCTTCCACTGTTCCCCTCTTTGCAGGAGCACAATGTGCTTGCTTTAGATAAAATTTCTGCCTTTCTCTTCAAAGCAAGATTTGTCTCCCCTAACAGGCCTCTCCCCTTTTTACTTAGCAATCAGAACAGACATCAAATACATTTTACATAACATTCTTTTTTAAATCACTCCAACAACTTCTGATTTTACTATCTGAGAACAATAATGACATTATACGAAGCAAATAAATTGAGAAAACTTACTTGAAATATTTTCTACAATTAAAGTATTTGAAAATAACTTTTTCCAGGCTTCAAAACTTTTTTTTTTAATACAGCAAAATAGAAAAAGATTAGAGATATCTGTGCAGTTATTTGGGCATGTATCAACACTATAAAGAAAACTAGATGTGAATAATGAAGGCTGACAGAAGTGCAGGAAGCTGGAAGGTTGGCAGCTGTTATTTGTACATCAAAATAAACTTTCAGGAATTTAGAAACATACACAAACAAAAAAATGTACCTGTCTTCAGCAACATTTCGCTTTTTATAGTCACACCTCAAGAATGGTGTGGTTATTTTTGTTTATTAAAGTGGCTTTAAAAAATGGGATTCCATTTTCCTGGAATATAATTTTTCAATTTTATGCTTCTGATGGCATAAATTTTATGGCCCCGAATTAGAGAAAGAAACCACTTTCTAAAAGCAAAAAGCCAAAAGACAGAAATATTCTGGGACGAGCTTAGTTGATGAAATCTTTGACACGTGGCTTCCCTTGTAGCTTACCAGAGGTAAGTAAGGTATAACTGAGTTGCTATCCATCCTTCAGTTATGATGCTGCTAAAATTATATACCTGGATACTTATTTTCACGGATGATGTGGAAAATTACTCTTTAAGATAGTTACACATCCATCAGTTTACTGAGGACTCAGAGCCTGGAGAAATCTTGGTCTTTAGGAAGCCCAGCCACATGAGTATTAGATTCACTAGTCAGAGTCCTCAACCCCAAATTTTGTGGCAAAACAAATGTGATAACACATTTGTTGATTTAGAAACTTGATTTAGAAATGTGATCAACACCAGCATAGTTAATTGAACTTAGTTATCAGCAGTATGTAGAAAACTAACATATGTTCAATAGGACCTGCAGATATTAGTTGCATTTAATATTTAACTCAAGGCAAAAAGCACAGTAGCTGTATTTTTACTTGAAGTCCCCAAGGGTCACTGAGGTGTACTTTATTTGGCTGTTTCTCCCTTGTTCACTTAAATCAGACACTGCTGCCAGAGAGCTGCAGCGTAAAATTTTTCTGAGAAGTGTATTCCTTGAGTGTACTACTGCCCAGGGAAGTGGTGACACACATCTCTGAGCATCCTGGGAGCTCTGGAAATCCAGTATGGGATTACAGCCTGGGCTGCTGTGTTAGGGGATGTCGCAGCTCACGCCGGGGTCCACAGATTCCACCTTGGGCATCACAGCTCTACCCAGGAAAACCAGAGGTCATAGGGAGAACTGAAGGCTGACCTTCCGAGTCCCGGACTTGTGGTCTAGCCCAGTGGGTTAGTGCCCATTAGCTATCAAAACAAATGATCAAATTCCACCTTTGTTGCGCTCGAATTACTGCATTGTCTGCACTTACACCGCTCGGAAAGAAAAAGGAGGAGCCCATGTCCCAGATGGCAGCCAACAGGCTGTGGAAGCAGGGAGTTTGGCTGCAGCCACAGGAAAGTGCTAGCTTCATGGAATAAAAAGGGAGGTTGTGAAGCATAGCCTGAACAGCAAGATCATGTTATATTTGGGGAAAAATTATTACTCAGGCTGGAGAGAGTCGTTACTCCTCAGCAGCACCTGTCCAGTCCATTTTATGTTCAGCTCTGTGCGACTGAAATACAGCTTTTTGGCTGACTGCATACAAAGCCTATTGCTGCACGTGTCTGATCTTAAACTAATCCTTCAGCAAAGGGAATGTTTTTGAGAGGGGAAGCCTAATGAGAAAAATACTGTGAAACTAGAGGAACATACAAAGAATGTGCTGTGACTGATACAAATTTCGGCCTGTTTTTTTTCACATTAGCTTAGCTATATTTTATTCAGACTAACACATCCTCCATCCTTCCTTAAGCCTGTTTACTCAGCTGGATATCCACAGGGTCCAATTTTCCCTCCAATTGCCCTTGCACACTAATATAATTGCGGCTCATATGGGTAATTGGTCAGCCTACAGCAGTGTTTGCACGCATTTGTTCATCTGCAGTACCTGGCAGCCTCTTAAAATTAATTTATAGACTCAAAGTACTGTTGAATACTTTATTTCATTCAGTTTATAAAAGGACAAAACGCATAAAAAAATACTTCCAGGAGCTTTAGGCATTAAAAATACTGTGGTATACACATTAAAATTATTTTTATGGGCAAGTGGGAATAGATCTCTGTTTCCACACATCAAAAAGAAGGCACATAATCACACAAAGCAGTTGTATCTAATTTGTAAATACTAAACTGAATAAATTTCATCAGAGATCAACCAGATCTGAAATTATTATGTGGGGAAAAGAGGCCCATTGAAATTTCAGACAAGAGAAGTTGAAATTGTTGGCAGCAGGCAAGAATAGTTTTTTCTGGAATACACACAGAACACAGAATTTTACAGGTCGGTTTTATGCTGTTGTGGGAGGATCAGTATGGAAGTGATTTTTATTACTGTTATTACCAGAATCCGGTTCTTGGGCTGAAACAGAAGACACAAGTTCTGTGCCACAAACCGTCATCATGTAGTTTGTGCTCCCTTATTCATGAAGTGCCACAATTCAGCTATTTTAATCATTTCCTTGCAGGCATAACCACTGGCTTTTTTTTCTTCGGCCCACTATTCTTGCAGAGGATCTTCCCAGGTGTCTAAAATCCTCCCTTCTTCTACAGCTAAGACTACCGCTCCAGCAGCTTCTATTTAACTCCTCTCTGCTACATTTTACTGTGGCCATTAATATTTCTGCACTTCTTTTTAGGTGTCTAAATCCAGTATCTCATTTGAAAGAGACCAAAATGTGCAAACCACTCTGCAATGAAATCTGACATAAATTCACATGTACACAAAACAGAAGACTTGCTGATTCAGATGCCTTTAACTCCCTCAAAAAGTGTTCCAAGAATGATTATGTATGATCTGATATAGTGTATAAAAATATACAAGCCAAAGACTAGAAAGAAAAAAAAAAAATCTCTATTTTCGCAATTTGAAAAATGGCAATTTGTATAACTTTTAGTTTATGCCTACATTAGAGGCTGCTGCTCTGGTAGGGGTTACAGAGAATTGTAAACTCTTGTCTTGGCGTAAATACATGAGAAGCTGCCTGGGTCTCCTGTGCTGGTGCCCCCCTCATCAGCACAGTTTAGAGATTTGGTTGTTTTACCTTATATAACAAGAGCAGAGAGCAGAAAAAAAAAGGGGGGGTACATGTTTGTTAATGCATTAGTGTAGCTGCATACAAATAATTTAATTATTTAGGCAAGACATTCAACTGTAACTGGTGTTGTTATACTAATAGATAGTCCTAACAGGAAGTTTTCAATGCTTCCACCAACACTCGGTTGTTCTCTTAAATAAAACCTCAACAAAGCTCAGATCATAAGTGCTTCACTAACTATTCCATGATTTTTCACAGTTCAGTTTTCCAAAACTGATTTGGAAATCCCACATTTGGGATTCCAGCTTAATCTTGTCACAATAAAAAGTATTGGGAGCAATATATAAAAGAATTAGGAATATCTAAAAACAGATTTGGAAAATACTAGCAAAGTTTTATGCAACTTTAAACCAATGTAAATGAAATCCAGAGGAGAAAGAGAAACTTTGATTATTTTATTATTTAAAAATCATATTTCTTTAAAAATACAGTACATAAGAAATCTCAATAAGAATGAAAAAAATAACATGCAATTTAAATCAATCTGGAAAGAAAAAAAAAAAGAAATATTTCATGGATAAAATAAGATAATTAAAAGATAATTCATTGTTTCTCAGCTGGACATACTCTTGCCTTTTTAGATTTGATTAAAGGAATAGCAGAGTAAATTTCCCTATTCCGATATTATTCAGCCAGTCCCCTCATACATCTCCCATTCAGGCATAACCAGTGTTAGATCTCATAATTTTCAACAAGTCCACTATAAACATTTTTCTGTATTGTTTGAAAACAGACAAGATCAAGCAATGACCAAACTAGTAAAAGTCAATCATGTGCCCATTTGTGAACTACAAAATTCAGAATGCTAATTTATAAAAATTGGTATTATTTTGCTACCTGGCACTTAAGTTGAAGCTGTAAAGGAGACAGAGTGATAATTTTGTATCTATACACTACTCTGTGATCTACAGTATCTCAGCCTTGGGAATGTGCACAGAAATGCTTATTGACCCAGAAACATACATACATTACAATCTATCTAAATTTCATGTTTTCTAAGTTGAAAAGCATGTGTTCTACCAAAAATCTGAATTATCCTTGGTTGTACAGGCAACGTTTAGATGGCCCTTGTTGCAACAACTAACTTTAATCGCTCCGTTTGAGTTTGGCAAGCCTCAGGGTGCCATTGAGCAATTTCAGAGAAACCGAAGCCCTAGGCCTAATGCGGATAAAAGTACTTCAGTGAATCCTGAAGTTCAAATGCTCAGCCATTGAGAAAGTGGTACAAAAATCTGAAGAACAACGCTTTTGGAAGTATTCAGTCACGCAGTAGGTCGCATAAGTATGGACACCCTACTTAGAAGTACCGATTCTTCCTAAAAGTAATCCCTACCATCACTTGACATCACTCCAACAGTTATGAAGTCCTGATATTTTGACTGATTGAGAATTAGATTCAACTTACTAGTGTAAGAGAAGTAATTGAATTTTACTTTACTAATGCAGGAGACAACTCCCAGTGTATTTTCTCCACTCTTAACTATTAAAACTATTAATCTTAAAAATCACATATATAAAACAGTTGACATGAAAATGAGGTGCCTGACACACTAGTAGTAGTAGTGTAGTTGCAACAATAGTAATTATATTTTGATATAAACAGCATGCCAAGCAGGAGTTTGGCACATGTCATCTATTTTAAATAACTTTAAACAGCACTGAAATCACCTTTTGTAGTGCCTGTGTATTTTGAAATATGTCCATTCACTTAATCAAAGATTTTTGATAAGTTGTATAGAAAAATATTCTTAGTATTGCATTTTATAACATTTCCTAATGACTGTAAAACAAAAGATTGCATTTATATCTCAATTGTCGTATCAATATCATTATTTGTTCTACTCTGAACGTGATAATGTGAATCTCAATCCTGAATTATCTGGAATTATCCTGAATGTGAATGACAATGTGATTTGTTATGACATCATCCCACTTAGTGCTTTATTAACCATGTGTTTATCAAGTAATGAGTAAAAATAAATTATCAGGAATATCTGAAGAACAGCTTAAACCATACATTTTAAAACAGTTATGTCTGTTAATAAAGACTGAGATATAGGAGATTAGGTCTCTTCTTAAAATCCCAAGTATGTGAGAATTCAAGTCTTACAAGTGGACCAATTAAAATTAATTATTTTTTGGCACAAGAGACATGGATCTCCAGCTGCTAAACGTACCTGTGGCAGCACCAGAACATTGCACCTACTGGCCTAGGTCAGGAGATACTGATTCAGGCAACAAGAAGGTAAAAAAATGTTGGATTATATACAAAACAATGCTTAAGGTTACAAAAAGCTCCACCTGTGCCCTATTACAGAAAAAAAAAAAAAAGCCAGCACTTGTTCAAAGCCTAGAAAGAGGTGTGGCTTCTTTCTGCAGATTTCAGGGTACAGAATCCATAATCCATAACAGGTTTCAAATCTTGTAAGCAACTGACTGCTTGCTCTCAAACCAAACTCAAATGGAACCAGAGAATTTGCATATCAAAAATTACAATGTATTGTTTTTTTATAAATTAAACCAATACTCCTTATCTCCACATCCTGCCAGCCTACCCTACCACAGTGTCTATTCGGGGCCAGATGACATGAACATGACTACAGGCAGGGCCACTCTATGGTGCTGTGAGCTCACTGAGAAGACAGGAAAAGAGCCATCGAAGTTGAAAGGGAGGAGAGAAATGAATGGATCTCATTCAAGGTAGTAACTTCACAACAGTAGAGAAATCATGACAAGAGAAGTGATTTTGTCTGGGTAAAGGAGACTCAAGTGCAGATAAGAAAGGTCTGATCTCTTACATAAACCAGAATGGTATCTGCTCACAAGCAGAATTTCTCCCTTGGTCAAGGACATGCTTCTTGAAAACATTCTCGTTTGCACTCTGTATTGACCCTTCCAAGTATGTAGACATATTACTGAAATACTGAGTGACAAACAGTAAAATACTTTGGACAACAGATCCAGAGCTGAATGAGAAGTCATTACCATCCTGATTTGATGGGAGACACTATCTGCAGCTTAAACCTCTGAGACGCCAACTGAGGTTATTTTAAAATCTAACTCCCTCTTTCTCAAACACAAAAATTCATCATTACATTAATGCCAAGAATCAACTACTCAGCAGTAAAACTAAGTTAGCCAAACTTAGGCAAGTCATCTGTGTAAAGTAAGCTTCTAGAGATCTGGGACCTCTTCTTTCAAAGGTCCTTCAAGGATTCACATTAGTCAGAGCACCACAAAAATCTAAGATTATCAAGTGATAATCTCAAAGGGTGATAAAATGAGCCTCTGACCTGACCACTAACCTGCTGCTGTTGGGAGATAACAAGTTGAGGCCTACCAGGACTTGGAAAAGCACACCTACTACTCATTCAACCTAGTCAAGAGCTAACAGAGAGCTACAAAAAGTGGCTATCAGGTATGATTAACACCAATTTTTATTGAAGGCAGAAAAGAAAAATCCTTTCAGAGGGAAATGGTCTGACTGAGAAGGGAGAGGCCCTGAGAAGTATAGGCATTGGGCTTGTGCTATGTATATAAAAAATTGTCTGATGTTATTTTTATCAGTGCCACTGGACAGCCACAATGCTCAGTTGGATTGCTTCAATAGATTCAAACCTTTGTTCACAGGCTTTAACATCAGATCGGAGATTTTGTGGCTAAGCAAAAGCTGGTAATTCTTTGAAGTGCAAAAGCCAGAAGAGTACCTTGTTTTGTGAGAGTTAACTTTCAAGCAGTTACAAGGCTATGAATAAAAGTGTATTTCTTATACACAATACCAAAAAAAAAAGTTTATTACACTGGCAGATGTAGCGCAATTGCAGAAGTACAGGATTGATGAGAAGTACTAGTTGGTACTAATTAAAATCCATACAGTTTTCTGCAGCTCATACTTTAGAAAGTACACTTGGGTTTTATTTTAGGAATAGTTTAGACGTGCTAATACAGTATTACTGAAGGGAATATATGTAGAATAAGGAAAAATTGGGGTCCAGAATGATCAAGACACCACCATACAGAGGAAACACATTTTAAGGTTGTTTTTTTTATTTTTCCTCCATTGGTTGGACTAGATGATCTTAAAAGGTCCCTTCTAACCTAGGTGATTCTGTGATTCTGTCAATGATATTTCCAGTTGGGATATTGAGACGAGCCAATATTTGTCTTTGTGATAACGGTTTTTCCAGCAAAGCTACTTTGGCTTCTTATTTGTGAGCTGCAGCAAAACTGAGCGTGTGCTGAAGACGAAAGGTGGAGATGATAGCCAAGTGACATAACGTACCTAAGTGACAGCATCCTCAAATATGTGTCAGGAACACTCCGCTACGAGTGATATACAGCTGGCAGGAAGGTTGGCCAAATATAGTAAATAATGCATAACAAAAAAAAGAGCTTCCTGTTGACCAACAATTTCAGGTTACCAGAAAATCCATCTTAGTACCATGTTTCATCTGAAAGCAAACTTGACTTGAAAAAGATTCTCTTTCTCAGTACTGCAGAAATCCCATCTTTGCCACCTACATTGTATGCCATTACATTGGCATACAATGGGCAATACAATAGCACAAAAAAAGAAAAGCAGGAATTCATAATTTCTGAGAAATATCATTCACTGAAGAAACTCGATAGACAGATTTCTTACTCGTGAATCCTCCTCAAGACTGAAAATGACTGTGTATCTCAACTACTCTACCAACTGTTCAATGAATCTGTCCTTCAAACCAACAGATCAGAGGATTGGTTGGTAAACATTACTTAATGCAAAATCTTGTATTTTAGACATGAAGTTTTTTCAGATGAAATCTCAAATCTATGATATTACCAGAAGACAGCAAGGTTGCATTGTTTGGACCTTCCAGGAGGTACCCCATACCGCAAATTAACCAGTTATTCTCAAATGTTTTCAGGTTGGGTTTCCTTAGTGCTTTGACTTATCTTTGTACCCCTCAGGAAATCAAATATTGTTAAGTTCATGGCCAATATTCAGTGTGCTCAACGAAACGTGTAGTTCTAATGTGATATCAGGATGAAATTCATTAATACCATCTATAAGATTTTTAAATTAATAACAATGGCAAGCACTAATTGCTCTTAAGAACACAGTTTCTACTAAAATAAATAGTCACGAAGGAGAGACAGAGAAGTGGGATTTCAAAGTAAAGGTTCAAAGGATTTCAAGGTTGAAGGCATTTCAAATTAGATCACAAAAGTCTGTCTGATCTTTTCCTGCTGTAACAACTCTTTCTGAGAATCGGTTTCGGAACCTTTAATATACTAATAACACGATATGGTCATTGGCTAAAATCTAAAAACATATTTTGATTGCTTTTACACTTTCAGAGGCTGTCATTCAAGGAATAAAGCTCAGTGCCTCCTAAAAATGAAGCATCTCCAAATTCTCCCTTCTCTCCTCCACATACTCAGAAATGGGACAAAAAAAAATAAAGTAGCTGCCTTAATCAGATTAGATATTGATTTCTAATGTTAAGGATGAATGGGAGCTTGAGGAAAAAAAAAATCTATGAAAAAAATCCAACAATATATGAAAACACTTGAGAAATTGTGAATCTTTGAAATTGCCGTGCGCATTAGAGATGACGTTCACGTGCATCATTTACTTAAATGTACACCTGACCCTTCGGCCTCCAGGTTGTTCTTCCGGCCACTCACGTCAGCGCCTGCAGAATGTACAGGTTTGGGGTTTGCAACGGACTCTCTAAAAGTCGAATGAAGATTTTTGCGGACAAGCCCGGCGCGATGCGCTCCCGCCTGCCCGCGTCCCCCCACCCAGGACCCCCCACCCCAGCCCCGAGAACCGAGTCCCACCGCCCGCCCCAACCCACCCGGGCCCGTGTCGTCCCCGCCCCGGCCCCCCCCCCCCCCCCCCCACTTCCCCCCGGCCAGGCGGCCGCGCTGCCGCTGTCCGGGGTCGGCCGACAGAGGGCGCCCTGAGAGCGGGGGAGGTCTCCTGGCGCCGGGCCGCCCCCACGGGGGACACAACCTGCACCCCCCACCCCCCTCCCCGCCCTGCTCCACGCGTGGGGTTTTGGCACCCACGGCCTGAGGTACGCGGGGCTCGGTGCCACGGCCAGCAAGGACCTTACGGCTGGTGCCTTCTTTGGCGTGGAAACACGGGAACACAGCACATGGTACTGACACCATTTTGGGCTGCTGCTGAGTTTTTATCCCCACAGAGCAGGCAAAATTTAATGGTTCCATTGCTTCGCCGGATATCATGTACAAAAATTAATTACACAGTTTATAACCGAGGTTCCGACCCTCAGGGAGACTCCGCATTACAGACTTGGTTCTCCACACGCAGATAAATCGATACAATGATATTAGAAAGAATGATAATATGCCTCCACAGTGAACATATGAAGAATACTTAAATTCTTGATCCCCTTTCTTCGTCAGCTTCACAACTGCATGATCTGCTGACTATGATAACTAATCAGTGTGAAAAACTTTAAAATAAGCTACTACATTTTGCTTATAAAACAGATTAAAATATTGGCACGTGAAACAAAACTGCTACTATTCGTGTTTCATACAGAATATAACAGTGCAATTTCTTTTAAAAAAAGAGAGTATACAGCCACTACTTCATAACGTATATGCACAGTCTTTTTCATTTCAAGCACTGCTGCAACCTTTCCATCCACTCTGCTCAAGCTTTGTTTAAATATTGCTGCTGATACCATCTTAAAAGAAAATCTTAACTCACATCTGAAAACGCTGTGAAAAACATCGTTGAACATGAGGCTTGAAATTCAAATGAAGAAAACACTATATCTGTTTTTAAAAGTAGCCTCAAAGTAAAGCCAGTTCAAATGTTAGAGGTTTACAAAAATTTAAAATTCAAGTGATTTTCAAGATGCACCTTCTGGAAGATTCAATGGATCAACAAAATCCATTAATTCCATGAAGGGACACCCAACATTGGCAGTGACCGTGTTAAGACTATAAGACAGCTGATGTAAAAATTCATTATGAATACCATTCGTGACAACTCCAGCCCTTCTTTTTGAATTAACTGTTCACAAACAATTACTCTCTCCAAATGCAATCCCAGGAGTTGGGTATTACACCCTGCTTTTGTGCCTTTTATTATCCTGTTGCATGGCTGTCACTTAAGGTGGATCCTAGTCTTGTTCGACTGGACAACAAACATAGTAAGCAGTGTAACTGAAAATGCTGAACTTTCAAAAATCATCTCATGCTGATATTTGTATAGATACAGAGGCCTATAATAAATTACATAATTTTTCCATATGCAGCAAAGCTGAGCCAGTACTTCAGGAATTGTCATTTCACCAGCTCTAGTCTTAAGGATGCTTTCTTTGGTTAACTACTTCCATACATAAAGGACCCACAACAAGCTATCGCACATCGACTTAGTACCCTATTAAATCAGTTCATAATCTTTACAATACATTAGTAGCAAATATCTGTATTCATGTATAAATATTTTAAAATATTTTCACATATACTTCCAATATATTAACAGACCACTTCCAGCTAACCGTGACTGAACAAAAATTTATAACTTTATTGACAATATATTTTTCTTTATGGTACATTATGCTAGCTAATTAAATCTACATTTTTTAAAAAAAAACCTAACCATTCTAGTATTTGCACCATAAAATGTCTTTGTTAAATTATTGCAAATAAATCCTTGGAATATAGGGAAAACATGCTTTCTATCTGCATATTTTACCCTGGAACATTTCACTACTTTTGTTGACATAAAGACATGGACATTTTTCACTAAGATCATACCTACGTAGAAAGGTAGCCGTAAGATGGAAGATTTCTCTATATAAACACATACATTTATGTGTATTTATAAAAATCTCTCTGAGAAAGGCTTAGGAAGAAGTCTGCCTCAGTTTTAAATGTTACCTTTTATAGTGTGGTGCTGCAGGATTACTATTGTATATCATGAATAAATGGCAGCATCAGGGAATTTTAAACACGTGTAGCTGAAAAAAGACATGATTATCCAGACGGACCTACTGATAAAAACACATAAAAAAATTCAAGGTAGAATAAGACACATAGTGGGAAAGCTAACAATCAATGTAAACTTCAGTGTTTCCTACCAAAAATAAAAAAAGAAAAAACAATCAAAAAAGGCAGTATCAAGCAAATAGTGTAAGACTCCATTCCAGTCATTTGGTTTTGGTATTAACCTCGAAGACAAAAGAAATCCCTTTGGAAAGCTAATTTGAAAGCAGATATGCCTAAAGTTAAACACAAAACTTGTCTTAATCTCAGAACAGAATCAAGACCACTATTAAAACAAAGCCTGGGGCACATTGTGATACCTACAATTGGTGGGAGGATTTTAATTGACTTGAAGACTGTCACAGTCCCATTATCATAAAACCTGTAACGCATTTCCAGCATGGAGGACCCATCTGTGCCCACCATCCATCTGTTCAGACGTGATTGGCAAAGTGGTAGGGAACTCGTAGTGGTTGCCTCTGCCTGAAAGGAATGAACCACAGGATCTTCCACTGGGTGCCAAAAACTTCTGAGAAGGTCTGCTGCCATGGCTTTCGGGGCCTTGATCTACAGAAGATAGCATTATTAGTGAAAGACAGCACGCCCACGGTGCACTTCAGTCAGTTAGAACAATGCAGGTTGGCTGGGGATCCATTACTGGACTCTGATGAATTGTGTCCCAGCATCACAAATGCAGCTTTTCTCTCATTACGGCACGCAGCTGAGACTTAACTTCGGAGAACAGAAACTATCTGTGTCATCAATCAACTGAAGGAAACTTTTGAAGCAGAGGAGAACCTCAGAATCAATGAAATGTATGTCAAGACACAGCAGAAAGTGTCTTTTGATCTGTACTTTTGAAAGAATATACAGTTCTACTGGCTTTGGGAAGGGAAGGACTGGGAATAACACAAGGCTACTTTATGCACCACCACTATTAAAAGATAAGTGAGCTGCTGCCAGAGATAAAAAGTACAGGGCACAGTCCCATGCAAAATAATTTTTAAAAAGTGCCTTCAGTTCCTTTTTTCTCTCACAGTGTTAAAAAACCCAGCTACTCCTTCAGCTTTTCAGCAAACAAATGTAGAAAATTTACAGCACTTACATGTCTTCACAACAGTTTGACATTTTTTCTATACTTGTAGTATCCTGTTGAAGAAAAGACAACACAATGAAAAAGTATTTACATTCCTAACTGTTAAAATGCCATTATGAAAGCAATTAAATAAAGCAGGGAATCAATTCTTTGCTTACACTGCTTTGGCATTAGTCCAATAAGTTACATATTACTCGTACACCATATTAAACAGCTGTGAGATTATATGCAGGAATTACTCATTCTGTTAAAGGATTTTTACAAACATGACATGAAACTATACTGTGTGTTCTATTACGATAGCACCTACCACAGAAGGTCAACAAAAACTTATAGCAGTATTACAGCTAAAATTAATTTAGAGATTACAATTAATTCATGGGACATTTAGAAGTAAAGTAAGGTACACTACACAGTAAAACACAGTTTCTTGCCATGCTTTTCACAAGCACCCATTCCAGACTTGGGACTAGTCCACTCAGATAACCACAGGAAAGTTTAGTAAAATGCAACTATTAACGCATGTAGTATTTTGAAAAGCAGGAGATATTAAGAAGTTTTGAAACAGTTATCTTCATGAGTATTATAATACAACCAGCACCACTAGGATTATGTCATCACTTTCCATAGTAAATACCAAATATAAAAACTATTCTCTTAAAGTGTAACAAAACCTAAATAATGTGTAGACTGAAGGCACCCCTGCAGCTAGCAGTAAATGTAATTCTTAGTTTACTTTTCTAAACATGATTAGTCTCATGAGCACAAGGTTTTATAATCAAGTCAATTTAAGCTTAGATTCTCCCCAAATAAAACTTTTAAAACTACCAACAATAGTACTTTTCTCACTTTTGCACTAGATCTTTAACAAAAAAAAGTTTGCAAGTGTCACTTTAACTCCAGCAGTGTTAGCATTTTCAATGCACATTCCTAGTTCGTTATGTCCCCAAATCAATTATGAGGTCCAAAATACAGTAACTGAAATATTTCTCATGGTTCCACCTCCTTTTTAATGGCAGTTGCTGTTGGTTGATTCAGGCAGGCACATAAAGCACCTGCCAGATGACACTGATGTCTGAATGTGCCCCAGCTACGAGGAGACACAAGGGCTGCGGTTTAATTAGGCTGTGACTTCCCTGTCATCTGGAAACACTCTCCTCCTTAAGGCAGGACCTGACAGCACAGAAAAGGGACGCTCTGCTTCCTCCGGCCAACTTTTTGTCCGACTCTGGTCAGGACAAACGCCACCTTTTCTGACCGCAGAAAGTGGCACACAGCCTTCTGAGTAAAAAGGACTAAGTGTGCACAGATTACTCTCATGATGGTTCAGCGAGGTTGTAACAGCATTTACATGAGAGGCTGTAGCTCCTCCGTAACCACAAAAACATCTTTTCTCCAGGAATTACCCTCTGCTCCACTCAAAACTGTCCAGCTGATAGTACAAAATAATATTGGTATGTTTGAAAGCAATGATTGCTAGTGATTTTTTTTTGTACAACAGTAGCATGCTAGTACAGACTAGAACTGATTCCTAGCTATCAAAGATTTATGCTACCATTTCACAAAAGCAGCCTTGCGTGCAGAAATAACATAACAAAATAATACTTTAAGTATGGCTTTTTGCTATGTTTCTCCACATTGTTTACTCATTAATACATGCGTACAGCTCCCTAATGTATTTGAGGTTTTTGAAGGAATTTGCAGGTTGGGAACTGGGGGTTGTATTTCTTTTTAATTATCGTGGCGTGCTACCAGGACCTGAAAGATCAGGGTCTGCTGCCCTCAAAAATGTAACCCATTATATTAAAGAACTAAGTGAAAGCACCGAAACAGGAACTGCAGAAGATGACTGTAAGAAGAGACTGTCAAGCTTCTACATCTTTAACAAATACTAAGGATTTTAGTTGGGTAGGAAGTCAAAGGAAACGCTCCCTTCCTTCTTCTTCCTTTAAAATGCCAACAATTACTTTAGAATACTTCTGCTTTACAGTGAATGAATCAAGACTGATCAGTGAATCCTTTGCTTCTGGGATACTTTTTCAGAATTTAAAAAACTTTACAGCCAGGTTTTAAAAGCTGTGAAGTAGGGCTGGAGGGAATGGGAGGAAGCCCCTCTCTGAAGTTCAGCTGCTTAACAAGTGCTGGTGACTAAACTTAAGAAACCAAATTGCCCTTACAGCTTCCCTCCCCCAACATTGCTACCAAACAGCTGGCCACACTCGAAAGGTACTTTCATTTGAGAGTGAAACAATTTACCTTTTTGCATGAAAGTGAAACTTCACAGCACCCCAGGAAACTCAGCAGCCCCTCTGGAGACAGGAGAGGAAGGAAAGGGAGGGGGCCGCAGCGGAGTTTTGCCCTGTTATTTAAGGCTTTCTTCTCAGACAAATGAATTTTTCTTCTTTTTGAGGCAGGCTGGCCAGAATAACCACTATTCTTCTGAATAACAAGGTGTTCTGTTGATTAACACATCTCACAAATGGCTTTCAACCAGAATATCACGTCTCTTAATTACACATCTGATGTATACCAAGGTTTTGCTACAACATCAGTATTACTGTGTTGAGCCTAAGAGGCTTTGGCTGTCTGCATCTACTATCAGCTTGGATTACTATTAATACAAATAGAACTCTGCTCAGATTATTTTTTTCCCCCAGACTCACAGCTAATGCTGATGTTAAAATCTTTTTGAGAATTGGCACTCATCCAAAAGTTGAAAATAACTTAGTATGAGCAAACATGGCATGTCTATTGAGTCCTAATAATCTCTATCTCCAAAAATCCTGTAAAATTTACAACTGAAATCAAGACAAAATTGGCTAATGCAAAACTGATCAATTTCACATGCTGGGTCATCTGGACCCCCAAGTCATCACCCAGATGGGAAACAACTCTTGCTCCTGCATCTGGTAATTCAGAGATACACACCCACTGATAAGCATCTTACAGCAACTGGGAAAAAAATAAAATCATACTTTAGTGAGAAAGGCGAATCAGATTAGAGGAAACAAATACAACAATCACTAACGATGTATCACTTTAAAACAAGAGGAAAAGGGCAATGAGTTCAGATTCTGCCGA
This sequence comes from Gallinago undulata, assembly GCA_026546715.1. NCBI lineage: Eukaryota > Metazoa > Chordata > Aves > Charadriiformes > Scolopacidae > Gallinago > Gallinago undulata. The sequence continues at coordinate 33,998,898 of JAOTQQ010000019.1, forward strand.
GGGAACAAGGAATGTGGTGGTTTTTTTTGCTTTGAGGACTTACTACAAGTCTTTAAGAGCATCTTGTCTACTCTAAGTGAAGTAAGTGAAGTATGAGCACTGACTGAACTCTGCAGACCAACTTCAGATTCATTTGCAAATGAATGCACCTGTGCTACCTACTAAGAGGAATATATATTTCACATCTGTATTTTTAATTAGCATAACCAACTGCCTAAAAAACCATTTTTTTTTAAAAAAGATCACTTGTACTGTTTAACAAACTGTGCTATAGGATGGCATTCATCATGAACCATAATTTATCATGGAAGAAGCACATGGAAAGAGTATTTTCCTGCTACTGATTCACGTTTTCCAAAGGAGTAATTTGTAACTCTCAGGACTAACTCCAGAGCACACAGCTACAATCTCTGGTTCAGTTTTTCTTCTGTGTTTGCTTAAACTGACGTGCAATCAATACAGCACTATTTAATACTTGCAACAGAAGAATGTAAGCCACACTTCCTAGCATTTTCAAATACTCAGTATATAAGAATCAGCAGGAAAGTATGATATAGCAGAAAGAGAAAAAAACAAACAAAACTTGCAAGCCTTCCTGGGTTTGCAGCCATTGCTTTTATGCAAAACTGCAAGACAATACACCCTCTATCTGGACAATACATTTGTTTATTCCTCCTACCCAACTTTCTTCCATTGTGTGTATGTAAATGACAGAGGAGTAATAATACTTAACATCTCATAGGAGTAAAACTTTGCATTTCAGAAATTTTCTTTTTTTTGGCATTAAATACATTTTCAGTTTATATTTGCCCACTTTTTAGCATTGTTTTCTTAATCTAGACTTCTCACATAAGATCATACGATTAACTTTATCAATCAGAATTAGGTTCAGCCTGAAAATTACTAGTTCCGTTTCAGCTTTAAATCCCCAATTCAGAAAATGGTGTGCAAAATGAAAAAAGAAGCTACACTATTTTCTATCCAGGGAATATCCTACGGTCCTCTATACTCTGATTAATTTAGTTAAAAAGATTTCAAATGTATTTGTCAGATATTAGAAAATGATTTAATGAATAAAAGCTCTGATAACAAATTAGGAACACACCTACAAAGAAGATGGTAATAAACAGATCTCTTCAGTCTGTTTCAAATCCGTGGTGTTTTTGGTGCAGATAGCTGCATGACAGCAAGACACATGACAAAACGTATTATTCTTCTTGATACTTACAAGTACCTTCTCAAGATAAAAATATTACAAAAAAATGCTTAGGAAGGTTAGCTGTTGACCTCCCTCATGCAGAAGCCATTTTAGTGGTCTGATGTCTAAATCAAAATGTACTCCACCCCTACGACACTCAAACATCACTTTCATAGCTATTTATTTTCAATTGGTTAAAGGTATTCTTTAGTATTTAGAAAAGTAATTGAGCTGTAAGAGGACTTCCTCCCTGAATGAACAGGGGATATTGTTGGTATATCCTCTGTGCACAGGATAAAATACCTTTGATTACATTTTCTAACATATCCTTTTCCTTAATAATATGGTAAATAATTAACTTCAATAAATGTACTCCCACTTTACCTAAAACCATATAGTGATCTAAATAAAACAGATGAGATCTTTTGTCTCTTAGCGCGCCTTACTCTTACATTTATTCTTACATTTTAAATAGGTCAGGAAAGAGGTTTTATAAATAAACTAAAATTTTATTTTGATGGTAAGCAGGTGTTTGAGACTGTCAGAATAATTTCATTAAAAATTAAATTACTAGTCTATTTGAAAAAAAATACAGTAAAGATACAAAAGACTTCACACCGTTAACAAAATCCCACTCGAAGACCAGGTCATCACTAATTCCTGACAATTTAACTTATAGGATGCAGTCTTCTAATAGTAGATTTACCTATGGATAGATTAAAGATAGAAACAGGAAAAGGCAAAGCGGTAAGAATAACAGGAAAGATACAGACAGGCAACATTAACATGAACTTATTTTCTGTTACATCTCTAATTTCAAATTAGTATTTGGGTTTATAGTTTGTATATCTTTTGCTCTCCCTGTATAATTACTTTATTTCATATATTTTATTATAGCCAGGTAAAGAATACATTTATCTGGGAATCCTAATTTCCCCTTCCAATCCTAATTTCTTCTGTGCTAAACTTAATTATGAGGATTAATAGTTCCTTGATTACATTTCTGCCATGTTTGAAAAAACAGGAAAAGCCCTTAGTATTTCACTAATCAAAACAGCATTTAATAGATTATCTAATTAAAGATATGATTGCAAATATTTTTAATTATAAGATACTTATTTTAAAAGACAAAAAGCATTTCAGTACAACTAGATCACTTGTGCACTCTGTATATTAAAACACCAATGGATCAATGTGACAAAATATGCTAAAAATTAGAAAGCCTTTAGTTTTATTAGTAGAATAACTGCAGTTACATTTTCATTATTTAGCATTTCAACTTCTGTAAAATTTTGTCTGACTGATTATGGAAAGAATTTAAAATATTTTACTGGCATTTTTATTGTTTGCATTTCATTGTTGCATTATGCTATTAAATAAAATGATACTCCTAAATAAAATTAACTACTTGAAAATATCCCCTTGGGACAAATATATTAGAAAATTCATTTATCCAATTTCCATCTTTTTCTGATTTCCTTAAAAGGAAGTTTTTATCCTTTTGAGAAGAAGCGAAGCCCTGAGCAAAATGAATGGTATTCCTTATAACTTGCTCACTGTAAGTACCAGGCACACTAAGTAAAATAGTTAAAATATATGAATCAGTAAGTTCAAGACAGTCATGTGGAAATGGATCTGTTTTCAAGAACAACAAAAAATAGCTAGTGAAATGAAGGTGAAAAGGAAAAACACTGCAACAATAATAAACATAGCACTTAACAAATATCAACATTTCAAAATGCTTCTAAGGGGAAAAAATCATGTGTTAGGCATCACACTGGGCACCAGACAGGCTGCTGAACACCAACTGTTAAATTATTTTCCCTTCCATCCTCCCCAAAGCAAATAAAGGGAAACTTCTCTCTACCACATCCACACAGTACTGATGTGCCAGGATATTGGCATATCACTGTACACCATTCAAACAGTTAATTAACAGGAAACCCCGGCAGCATTAATTAAATTAATAAAGTCACTGTCCACTTAGTTTATGATCATACATCCACTACCTTGCACAAAGACCACATGGTATCTGTTAAATATATAAAAGCCCAGCCATTACATAGGTCTGCCCCAGAGAAACAAAGTAATTACTAAATAATTATAATGAAAAGTTTTTCTATCCAATACTAACCCACAAAAATCACAGAAGATTGTATCTGATGAACTATAGTGGAAAAAATGAAGAAAATGTCTTTAATTCCATGTAAATACTTTGTTTGAACATATGGAAAAATGAAAACACAAACTGTTTAGTGTTTTAAATAAAAAACAATCAAAGATAATCCTTTAAAATTAGGGTTCAGATTAGTCTCTGCAAAGGATGCTGTTTAACAGAAACATCTGGTAGTGTTAGGTTGAGAGACAAGCCTTTTTCAACTTTGGAAATGAGATTAGTAGATCAGTTATTTGTAAGTGTCCAAGTAATTTCTAATTATTTTATCTGGGTCACAGATAATCCGCTTTTACAGGGCTCCCACAATGACATCAGAGGATCACTGCTGAACTGATTATCCTGTTACCTTCCACCATCCATGGGAAGACGGGATTTTCCTTTTGTACAGAGGAAGAGAAAGAAGTGGGTGATTGCTTCAGACAGGTGGCAGCCAACAAAATAAAGAACACAGATCTTGGGAGGAAGAAAACCTCACATGTGCAAAAGGCACCAGCATTAAAAAAGGTCAGCAAACTGAATACTTCTTAGTAGTGTCTGGTGCAATTTAAAACCTCACTAGATATGAACAAATATCAAAATAATCAGACAAGACATTGTTTAAAAAACAATGCCATATTAATTACTTCCACAGTAATACTTCTTAGACCAAACAGAACCAATGTAAGAGTCTTCCTGCATGCATAGAAACTGGTTTCTAATATCATTTAACTGTTGAAGTGACTTGAAAGACATACAAAAGTACTTTCTTAAAGCAAAAATGGAACAGCAGCTAGAGAAATGCAAATTCCAGGGCTAGTCTTGTACTAATATACACTCAAAGATCCTGAAAGTTCCACCTTTTAAAAAAAGCGTGATTTGCAGCTCTTTACCTCCTACAATTAAAAATCAGAACCAATCTGTACTTGACAAAGGAGACTTTCTTGGTAAATTTATGCCTTTTCCTATGAATAAATGAACGAATAGGCTACTTATGCATTTTTCAGGAAAACAAACGTCTGTTACATATAAAAATATCAAAGCAGAGAGGACTTCTTAAAAAACACATGACAAAATATGTTTTGAGAAAGCAAGCAAGTTTCTGGATAACATTTGATTTAGCTCCCAATTAAATTTTATTATTTTATATAAGGATAATTACAGGAAAAAAAAGTAATTGGAAATAAAATTAAGTAACACAGGTATGTCCTCCTCCAGAATTTCTTCTAGGTTAAGTGTAAAAAATTATGTTCTAGATAAACTTTGCATTTGTCATTGCAATACCATGTCATTAATAGGCATAGGGAGTAGTGGCACAAAACAGTAGATGGTTTGGACTTTTTTTTTCGTTTCTGAAGTGAAACTATCTATCTCAAGAAAAATTATAATTTACCTGTAAATAGAATTTTCAGTATTTATGACAAACCACCAAATAAAAAACCACCTCTCTACCTTTACAGTGTTTGAAAGTGTTTATACTAGAGCTAACTTGCTATCCTGTAGCAGTTCAGGCAAAAGAGGAGTAATAGCTTGTGGGAGTAGAAGCAGTAGTAGTCTGAATCTCTCTATATATATATATTTAAAAAAAAAAGGTGCTATTCTCAGTACTGCTCTCTCTCTCTCAGGAGAACATTTAGTTTTTCTAGGGTGCAACTGACAGAAATATTTTTTGTTGCTTTTTCTTTTAACTCATTGTTTTAAGCTAAGCTTGCTTTTACTCCTCCAGCAGAATCATTAAATAACATCATGCTGCCTGGGAATATAAGAATACAGGCTCATTTCCAGTTAAAGAATATAGAATTCAAATCTGCACTATAAGCAATGACAGGGAAAAGAGGACCAGAAAAGCACCAAGCATGGAAGATAAGAAGGCCTTCAATATAAATACAGGACCATTTTGGAAATTAAATCAGGTCGTGCTTCCTTCATGGGTGAAACTGATTTCTTACACCTAATTCTCTAGAAACATGAAAATTGTAAGAAGACTAATTGTTACACTGAGATTTTAAGAAGAGTACCTTCTCAGGATCCTAAGGTTCCTAAATTAGGATCTTAAATTTCAGAGACTTCTGAATTAGAGAGAACTTAAGATACCTGAATTTCCAATGTTTCTGAATAAACGTTCCCCAAGAGCCATCTCAGGTACATGCTGGAATAAGTGTTAAAATTCAGGATGATGACGAGAGTAAAGGCAGAGCTTGGGGAAAGCAACTGGAGGAGGAGGAGGATGACAAGAGCCATGTGCCCCTTCTGCTGGAAGTGTGTTTCACATATGCTAGTTTCTAGGGAGAAAGCACTAATCTCATATACAGAGGCCACCTCAGCTGCTCCCCTCTTCATTGGAACAATTCATGTCAAAAGTTCCTCTAAGGACAGTTTTTGCTAACCAGCTGTTCTCTCATTGTAGGAAGTCACCTCCCTTGCTCTTTGGCTTCCTGGACCCCGAGACGAGATATGAATAGCCTTGTGCTAATGATACCCTAACAGTGATACCACAGTAGGAGAGGCAGTAAACAGAGAAATTACTGCATATTAGGTAAGTTGGTCTATTAATCACTTTCTCAAGCAGTACAGCCTTAAGAACGTTCTCTACCTAAGAGACAGATTTGAGTACTCAAGCTACAAAGGTTTTATGTTTACCAGAGAGCACAATTTTTCCAAGCATCTTAGTATCTGTTGAACGTACATGAAACATGGCGAACAGCAGATTACAAGCCTTTTTTTCTTAAAGAACACCTATATAATCAATCTACTGTTATAAGCAATGAGAGTTACACAATGACAGGCACAGAAGATCAGTCACATGCATACCACCACTGAATTCTGGAAAGTGCCAGCACACATGGTGTATTTCACCTGCACTCCATAATGTACTGCTTTGCTTTCCTGTTTCAGCTACCACCCTGTTCCATACTGTAGTATATCAGAGATATCATTTACACTACATATTCAGTTGGATAACGTTTTTTGACTTCTGAAAAAAATTATCGAAGAGGAGAAAATGCCAGTATTTCCTCTTAAAGTCATATTAAAAGACTTCTGCTCATTCTTATAGCTTGTCAGCTATCACTTAGATCAACTCTAGTAAAGAGCAACTGTGCTTATAAAAATGCTGTACACACAGATCAACTTTATATATCTTGCCGCAGTGGCAAAGGATAAACTTCTGTAAATATGAAGAGTCTGCATGAGTGCTCTGACCAAGGGTATGTATGACGCTTCACAATGCATGCTGGATTCCAACCATTTACATCTGAGCAGAGCCATCAGACCGTGGCAGTCAATCATAAACAAGGAAGTCTGAAGTTGCCTTTTCAGCGCCTAGTTCCTTATTACTGATAATGCTAAATTAGGACAAACAACTCTGCGGTTTCTTTATCCCATGTTGCTTCTGTGAGACTGACAGTGAGCAGAGCAAATTCCGTGTGTGTAAAAGATACTGAAAGACTGAAAACTGTGGATTTTTTAATATGCATGTCCAATATTCCTGGAGAAAAGCTAGCCTTCATTTTACATTACTTAGACAAATCAGAAGCTATTGGCTTGGTTTCTGGAAAACTATACAATGATGATCTAGGAAGTTTACCTCATAGATAATCAGGAAGTTTTGCTACAAGAGGGTTAAAGTTTGATAAATCTTGAGTTTATTTTTCTTTCAAAAAGTACAATTTTGTTAGGATTTGAAATACAGGTAAATAATAACATTAAACCCCAGCAGACTGAACTTGCTGAAATAATTTAGCAACAGTATGTATCAGTAAAAGTATCAGTCAAAGACATAGCTGCAATGCTCATTGGCTCTATTATTTAAAATTAAATTTTATCCAGGAGCTGTGGAACTAATCATGGTTTGATGTTAAACTGCAAACACAAGCATGGAGCACGAACCAGAAGAATGTTTGTTGTCTGTTCTCCTGTACAAGCACAAGTAAGAGCTGCTCTGCTTCACTTTTTTCAGAAGACTTACGCTCTTATACACTTCTCTTGCACACATCTCTGGGCAGCCTCAGCAATCACTGAAATTAATACTCTCAAGAATAGCTACGGAGCAATTAATATAAAACAAATGCTTTAATTGTACGTATCTATGCCTTCAAGTATTTTTCTTTTAAATTAACCTTGGGTCTGCACTATCCCACTTCAGTCATTGTGTTCTGCTGTTAAATCAATTTTGATCCTTAACCTACACTAAGTTAAGCTTAATTTCATCGTTAATTTGTTATTTTACATAGAACTCATTTCAGATACAATCTGCCTAGTTTATACAGGAAGGTTAAACGCTGAAGAGTAACTGCAGTGCAGCCCGCAGTAGGAACACTGCTGTCTCTTAGTGATCAGAGTTTATTGCTTCTACAGGACATGGACATCTCCCACGCTCTGTGCTCAGCACCGTGGGTAGGTATACCACCTAAGCTTCTCTGGTTTCCTATTCCCTGCATCACAGGTGTGACTTTGGGGAGCCTACAAAGAAACTACTCGCTCACCTGCTGCCCTCCCCTCTGCCCTTTCCATTGGCTAGCCAAAGGCTGTCAGTAAGTGCTTATAGAGGAAGCGAATCCCCACACTGCAGATGCTGACAATCGAACACCTTTTGCATAGGAAGATCTTCTGACACAACTTGCAGACTAAGCACAACCTCACTGAACAGATTTGCCTTTGTTCATCTGAAGTCAGACCAGTTGTTCCCAAGCAGATTTCCTCAAAATGACTGCATTGTTTATTCTTGCCAATTCTATACTCACGAAAAAAAAAGGAAGAAGACAATTGTACTACTGCTATGGGAATGCTTTGAGCTGGGGATGGACTAGATGACCCACGTTCTTCAATGACTCAATGCAACAGCATCCACATGGTGTGAATGAATTAGAGTTTGGAGATCCCAATAATGGCTTTCTAATTCCTCAGTAATCCCAACCCAACAATCCCAAACCTAAAAACTTGTCCATACAAGGCAAGCACAATAGCCCCTCTGCTACAGACAGGGTGGAGTGAGAGACCCTAACACAGTAGATCTGTACTTTCCAGCGTTTGCCTCTCATAGGCAACCCATACCCGCAATTCCTGCGGTGTGTTTGTTTCACAAAGTTTCACAAAGAGGACAAAAGAGAGTATCCAGGCATACTGCAGCTCAGCCATCCACAGAATTATGATTTAAGCACATAAAAGGAGGTTTGACTTGAAAATGTTATTAGCCCACATCTGTTCCAAAGTAGTGGCCAGCTCAGTAAGTGCGATGGGATGTTCTTCACAGTGTATTATACAACTGACAAAGAATAAAGGGGCGGGCTTTACAGCACTTTATAAGAGTCTGCAGTGGTGGTAGCAGCCTGACAGTGTTAAGGTTCAGCACAGTGAAAGAACACACTGGGAATTCATGCCTGTTGCACATACCAGGCAGTTGGTATCCTGTGAAAGAACAGAGATGACTCAAGTTTCATGTGTATCTGACAGAATCAGGTTCAGTCTGAGAGTTTTAATTTCACGTATACTAAAAGTATCTGAATGGATGCTGACTGCCACTGACAAAATATAGTCCAGCTTCTGGTAACACGGAGTACAAAATGGCAGACTTAGATATTTTATCCTTGTCTTCTTCTTTATCATTTCTGTGTTTTAGCGCAGTATTAATCACATGGCTTTTCGTTTCTTCTCCACTTAACAGACATCCATATTTCAGCATCTGAACTCTCAGGCTCCCTGAGTTTCTGTCTCTCCCAACTACTGTGAGAGAGGGTGAGCAGAATTCAGATGTCTGCACCATTTCAGCCAGACACCCAGCAAGGCACAGTATAGGATTAGAAAAAAATCCAAACTCTAGAGGACACGGACACAAAGGCTGAGTGTCAGCATTCAAACAAGGAGGTAAGATCCTGTCAGCAAGACCCTGGAACAGAATCAGGCACACAGTAAAGGGACACAAAGATAAATCTATAGACCTTGGGGTTGACAGACAGTGCAGAAAGCAGTCTGGTAGAGCACTGGAGGATGACAAAAATAACACACAGTGTAGCTACAGTCACACAGAGAGCAGAAGGCAGTAAACTTATGTAAAGGTCGTACAACAAAAGCAATAAGCAACATTATAGGAAAAACTATACAGTAATTTTTGTCCTTTATTCCATACAAAGGAATTAATAATACATAATACAGTTAGGAGGTTTTCCATTACGCACCTACAAAGGTTAATACTGTGTAAACCCTCATAATCCCCAAATGAAATCTCAGGCAGATCTCAATCAGTTGTAGTCACAAAGATGCTGTTATCTTGTACACTACTGTCTTTAAAAAAAAGTTTTGTAGGCCACGTCATAGAGCCTTTCAGACATGTAGAGATCCAACTAACGTACTGCCTCTTTAACACTGCAGTACTTCAAACACTTGGATTCTCAACATAACTTTAACGAATTCACTGGCAGTGATTAACTTCTAATGTCCAAAACAGCGTGTTACATCAACAAAAGCTTGTTTCTTATAGGTATTTCTTAAATTACCAAATTCATTTAACCGGAAAAATTTTCCACACAGAGGAGGGTTTTTTTCCTGTACCTTTAAATACAGAATATGCATTTGGACTGTAAATTGTACAGGACCCCATTCCATAGCTTAGTGAGTAACTGAAGAGATATGAGCGTAAGCATGCTTATTAAAATATTTAACAAAAAGTCTGTGTTCTCCGAATGTATGATTTGTCAGTGGGCCTCACTGTCACAAAGTATAATTGAGACCAGGGCATGTGAAAGTTTAAAATAAAAACAAAAATCAAAACCACAAATACGTACCTTGCACGCTGCACAATTCCAGGAAAATGTATGGTTTTATTTTACTAATACAAATCAGGAAATTGCCTTGATAGGTGAATTATTAGACACTTGTTTGTTAGAAGACTTAAGACTTCCTTGAAGACAAGAGTCTTGAAAGAATGCATACCAAATAGGTGCCTCATACTGCAAAGGTTTCTCTAGTCTTCTCTTAAATGCAATGTGCTTTTTTGCTTTAATTAATTTTATTGAAAATAAAACTAATATATACTTCTAAAATTAGATACTTACAGTGAAAATACCCATTAGCTGAGTGTAAAAGAGTCCACTTATTCCACCTAATATTATTAGACCCATGAAGGCAGATATTCTTAGGAGAGCAAGTTCATGTCTAAATACAAAAACATCCTAGAACAAGACAGAAAGAAGAGAGAAACTTTAGCACTTACAAATTAATTTCAGTCTTTGAACCAAGTGGAAACACTAGATAAGAGCTGAAGACTTACAGCTAAAAGCAAATACTGGATTTTTAAGCTGCATTCCAAATCATTGATACATTTATGTGCTAAAATTATGAAGCACTAATCATTTATTTATACATGTACACACTTGTGGTTTTTTTCCAGACTGGTAAAAAAAACTCATTCAGATATTTATGGTTTGGGAATATAGTTAAGCTCAAATGGGTTACTCCTGATTCTTCCATCTCAAACTGTAGCCAAATTGCTACACACAAGCTCCAAAACATAAGAAACTCATTCTGTTAAACAGTCTGATTTGTAAGACTCTTGTATCTCAGCTTTTAGCCACAGACAATTTCATTTTAACATCACCTCTTTTGTAATAAAAATAATAACATTCCTAGCTTGACTTTTGAAGATGGTACCTACAAAATCCAAATCTCTGTAGTGGATTGGTCTCACTGTAATGCTGTCTATTATCCAACATAAATTTATCTTTATCTTTTAAATGTGGACCTTTCCTGGATTATTTGCATATGGGTGCACAACCAAGTTGCTTCAGGGTACAGGAGGATATGAATTTACTGTATCAGCTCCTCTGGAAAGCCTGCTCTCTCCCAGAAGAAAATATGAAAAGTGTAAAAGAGTTTTACAGATCTTTTTCAAAGGATAAGACACCTTATTTTTATCACATGAAAACATTTGTACATGGCAGTTACTGTAGATGTACTGCGAGTTCACACCCCATCTTATCCTCTGATAATGAGTTAACACACCCATTCTCTTATTTATAAGTTACGATTATGTTCTCAAGGCTGTCTTTTGAATGTACACATCTGTTTTTCCACTTAGAAAAGCCAGATCACAGCAGGAAACTATTAAAACCTTTCAAGTAAACTTTAAATTACAACCAGAACATAAAAGTGAACTGAATGAAAAAAAAAACAAAACAAAACACAAAACCAACCACTGCTTTTGATCTTTCCTTCTTTACATTCAACCAGTAGGACTTAAGGAAGATGAATTTTAGATTCACGAATACTGGGTTTTAATTAAACAGAGAATAGTTAAAGCAAATTATATTTAGCAAAAAAGGTTTTGGATTTAAATTATTTCCATAAAGGTTCAAAATACAAACTCAGGAGAAAAGTTTATACCAGCTACTAAACATGTGAACAAAGTCAGTACTTAATGAACACGTAGAAATCACCAATTAACCAGATGAAACAAAAAGCAAACCCCATAAGTCTTTTGTGAACTGCTAAGCCAGCTCTTGTTAGCATTGGCCTTTCTTGCTGCTGTAGAAAATACATGCTTCATTTTCTTTTTTCTTTTTTTTTTTTAACTCTTCTTACTCGGTTAATGAGTTAATTCAAAGTTAGATCAACTCAAAATAAAAGCATTCATAGTAATCTTTATTCCTCTTTCCACCAGCCCAACAAGCTTTAATGAAAAGCAAGGTAAGACACAAGTTCTACTAGCTGTAAAATAGTTTATCTTCATATGTTCACAGGTATGTTGTTTTATTGTATCAGAAATGTTTTATCATAGTCAAACTCAACTTGATAGAAAGCAGTGAAATGTAAGAGAAGAGTGCCAACAGTGAAGTCACATTCTGGATCTAGCATCACACTCCTCCATCAGAAAAAAGCGTAACACAGCTCTTAGAACCCCCCTCCCCTCCTCTAATTAGATGAGTTCCTTCTCTTGAGCATCATCTTCAGCAAGAAAGAGAGACATCAGTCAACACATGCCAACAGAAAATCCTAGCATAAATAAGGTTGGATTTTGCATTTGGCCCTTGTAACCAGTGTTAAAACTAGAGATACAGAAAAGGAAAAACCTTTCACACAGAAGTGAAGACAGAGGAATACTATTCTGTTTTTCCTTCCTTTTTTCCTTCCTCCCTCCTTCCCTTCCTTCCTTTCTCCCTTCCTCCCTAAAAGATGAAAGCATCTACTGCAAAAGACTGGGGGTTGATGAATTACTAATGAGAAGAGGTGACATTACCAGTGTTTTTTCTAGCCATTACACAGCCCTAGGGGAATCAAACACTCTGAGGCAATGATGACCTGGAAATCAATACTATGCCCTCAACTAGCACCCATAGAAAGAACAGCATTTTTCTGTAGAAAACTAAACTATATACAGGCAGAGAATCTTCTGGTAATCTGACCTTAATAACAGAGCTCCTTTCACAATTCTGCATTGAAATAAGAATATGTGAATCAATGAAAACAGAAAAAAAAAAAAGAGGATTTAAAAAAATCCATTTAAATCACAATAATAATAATTATTAGTATTACTGCTATTATTATTTAGGATATTGCTGCTTTACATAGAAAAATAAAAACAAATTGTATTGAGCTTTTTTCTCAGAACTGATAAAAATTATTTTTCCCATCCAAGAAAACCAATCAAAATTATAATAAATCAAACCCCAAGACTAGTCGATAATAAATCAATCCCTCTTTCAATGCATTTTGAGCAGATTCTCTTCTTCAAACACCCTTTAGGACTCACCAATCTCAGTGCAGTGCGAGCACTGAGACAGCCTGACCCTCACAACTTCCAGAATTACACTATCTGTGCTAGGAGAAGGAATCAGGCAGCCTGAGACAAGAAGCGTAAGCACACGTAAGATAACATCACCAATGGATGAACCTCTCTCTCATGGCACAAGATGGTTCTGTCCCATAGCACCTTTTTCCCAAGTTGTGGGCCAGGCTGACATACACAGCCTTAGCAAGTATGTTAAATGCACAGTTTTAACAATGTGAGAGCTGCCCTTCAGGTAGCCCCTTTCTCCTCTCATTTTTGTCAACATCACAGCCAAAATTTCAGTTCACATGTGGGTTGCTGTCATTGTCTTTCTACTTAGCACTTCCTATATAGTTCAGACATGCCCTCCCCCCAGGCTGTAGCCTGTTGTAAAGGTTTTTAAGCTCCCTTTAACTACTATTCCTATCCATCCAGTCAAAACGCAATGATTCTTGGCAACTTATGGAAGTGGGTAGAGAAGTGTAAAACAGAAACTTGTCACAAAATAAGAAACAAAGCGTAGGCCCATAGGATTATGTTGAAGAATGAGTTACAAACCATGAGATCAGGCATCTTTATCTTGATAGACAATACCAATACATCCCACAAAAAGCCAGTATCCGTGACAGACTTCCCCACGTTCATAGCAGAGCACATGCCATGTCTTCATCTGTGAGCAGCAACTGTTACAGATGAATGCTACCATCGACTAGGAAAACAGCTATTATAGCTTTATGCTTTCACACAGGAGTGGTTAAAAACAATGATGGGTCCAGCTCAGTATCATATTCATTGATATGACAACATTAATGGGTCCCTGCCATTTGCAGTATTGGGTTATTACTTTCAAGGGTTTACAGTATTCCTTCAAAAACAGCATGCTCCGTAAACAGGAAAGAGCTTTCAGCAGGACCAGCACTATTATATGACTATTGTATCTGTTACAGAAGAGAAAAAGTGAAAAACAATCTTCATAAATTTTCTTTTACTATATAAGATTCATTTATTCAATCTTGATTCATTGCTGAAATATGATATACACAGAAATTAATAAATTAATATACTAACAAAATATATTAAGATACTTCATCTTTCTCTTGGGTAAGGGATTCCTCATGTAACACACGCTAACCTGCTTGTCCATTCTCAGTTGCAAATGACCAGGATGCCTGTCCCAGTCTGGTGATGAAGTCAGTCTATCAACATGGCTACCATAAAACCAGTGCAGAATACAGAACAAAGCCAGGCTGTCGGATTCAAAAAAACAAAACAAAAAATACAGACTGCAGGTTTTGCAGAAAGAAAGAGGAAAGAGAGGTACAAGGGAGAAAATGCACTCATGTTAAAGAAAAAAAAAATAAAAATTATAGAACAAAAGCTGCATTCTAATAAGCCTTTTGTAGAGATATTTATTATTAATAACAAGTAATGTTTACATAAAGCACTTTTTGATTCAAAACAATTTCAGGTGTACTAAATGAGTAATACAGGAGGATAGGAGGATTAGGTCAATTTTGCAGAACACTAGGAAGGAAAATTTTGATGTATTTTCATTTTCCTAAAACCTCTCACATCCTGTAGGTCATTTCATGACCCTAAGAGCAAAGGTTTCCTTTAGATTGTCTTTACAATGTAAAAGTACTTTGGATGATCCATATTTCCAGATTTTAATTAATATTAGTTAAAACATAATATCAAAATAGGTATCACTGTAAATCATATTCTCAAAAAGTCTAATGAATATTTCCCAACACCTTTAATTTGGAACTGGGAAGGCTGAGTCCCAGACAGAGAAGGCTTCGTCCATGCTTCGTCCATGATGTTCCTCCCTTTCTACCAACAGAGCTCAGAATACTTCAAAAATTAGTTAAGTAACAATATTTTCATAATATAGAATAGGTAACTGCAGAACCAGGAACAAAATAAAACTAAATCAGAGCAAAGGGGTTTAGTTTTTCCTATCTCAGTGTTTTTTGCTATGACAATCATTCTAGCAATGTTTCTAGCAAACAGAACATATCGGCAAAACTTCCTTTGCTGAAAGGATTAGAAGCCTTCTATGAATCAGGTAAAATATACTGCCAAAGTATTTACTTTTGCTTCTATTCCACTAGCTATGTCTAGAATCTGTGCCAGCACAGACATGCAGAGAGCTACTATGTATTCAAGAGAAGACTAGTATTTATTCTTCACATCTCACTATGCACAAGATCAAGTACTTCCCAAAAGATGCAGCGTTCCTAACCTTGATGTTTTTTAATGAAGACGCAAAATTA
This sequence comes from Gallinago undulata, assembly GCA_026546715.1. Taxonomy (NCBI): domain Eukaryota; kingdom Metazoa; phylum Chordata; class Aves; order Charadriiformes; family Scolopacidae; genus Gallinago; species Gallinago undulata. Next base: position 34,014,284 of record JAOTQQ010000019.1, read on the forward strand.
AGAGCATTCCAGTCTTAGCCTCTAAAAATCACCAAAGCTAGCAGAAGAACTTAGAGGCTGCTTTATCAAACTATTTATTTTTCTTCTGTGAGGATCTCACATAGACAATTTAATCACCATTTCCTTATTTCTAGCAGTAATTGTACTCCTCCTGCTGGACAAACAGCAGCAACCACAATCGATCTCTGACTGTATTAATTACAAGACCCAAGAATACTATGAAGCAGTAATCTGCTATAAGACCTAAACTTAAAAGATTGTATCTCTACTGAAATTGCTTCCTCCATTAGCTTTATAGCTATCACCCTTACTGTACTAGACTTAATTGAAAATGTTTGGGTTTTTCTTACTTAAGTCTCTAAAGATAATAGCTTTAAAAAACATAAGTTTTCATTCAGAAGGAAATACTAACATGCACAGTGATCATATTTTCATAATGCATTCATCAGTACTGTGACAAAATGATTATTTCACAACAGCATGAAAAGACATTCTACAACTTCTGTGTTATGTGGTATTTTATATCCAAAGAATAAAAATTAAGATAAAGGCACACCGCCAAAAAATTCACAAGTATTTTTAATGAGCAAGAAGTAAGCTAATTCCAGATGGCTGTTAAGAAAAAATTATCCAGTTTTCTGAATTTGTACTAAACGCTAGTCCCTTTCAATTCAGAAAATGTTAAGCTCTTGGTTACAGCCAAAATTTTGACAAAGAATAGCACTTGCATGAAAGGTACTGAAGCCTCTGGAATGACTTTAACTGATATACAAGGACTAAAAGAATTTTGCATGATGCTTCCCTAAAATCCTAATAATAAGCAAAATAGCTTACTGATCCTGTCAAAACTATGTAATTCTGACAAATTATTCTGTGGCACAGAGCTACACGGCATCACATCCTTAGACACAATTTAAAAAAAGTGTGACAGATGACAGATATATTCCAGGTGGATGAAAAGCTGGACATGAGTCAATAATGTGTACCTGCAGAAAGCCAACAATATCCTGGGCTGCATCAAAAAGAAGCGTAGCCAGCAGATCAAGGGAGGTGATTCTGCCCCTCTACTTCTCTCTGGAAGAGATCCCACCTGGAGCACTGCGTCCAGCCCTGAAATCCTCAGGACAGGAAAGACATGGACCTGCTGGAGTGCGTCCAGAGGAGGGCCACAAAAATGAGCATAAATGATCACAAAAATGATGGAGCACCTCTCCTGTGAGGACAGGGTGAGAGAGCTGGGGCTGTTCAGCCTGGAGAAGAGAAGGGTCTGGGGAGATCTTACTGAGGCCTTTCAGTACCTAAAGGGCCCCTACAAGAAAGATGGGAACAAACTGTTTAGGAAAGAGGGTAGATTTAGACTAGATATAACGAAGAAATGTTTTACAGTGAGGATGGTGAAACACTGGTTTAAGTTGCCCAGAGAGGTGTTAGATGCCAACATTCAAGGTCAGGTTGAATGGGACTCCAAGCAATCTGATTTAGCTGAAAATGTCCCTGCTCATTGCAGGGGGGTTGGATAAGATGACCTTTATAAGTCCCTTTCAACCCAAACTATTATATGCTTCTATGATATATTGACTGGACACCCAGGCAAGTTACTCTTAATTTTCTGTACTTCAGTGTGTGCCCCCAAATCCTGCAGCTGAAAACCTGAGAAAGCTAAATACTATTCTGCGTAATACTAGACATAAGAAAGGTCTGAACAAACCAGATCTACTGTGTCTACTAAGGTATAAACATATTTATCTCTCTGGGGCACAGAATGTTATATACTGTAACACAGAACCACCTTTTCAAAAGGAACAGTGTCATCTGAAGTGTCCATGTATGCAAATTGATAAAGCTAAAAACCTCACAGCTGAAACAAAACAGCACACTCCATTTTTTATATGACTCTGTGTAAATTTTGGCAGCCAAAAATGTGAACCTGATCCACTCTTCAGGCAAATACATTAAACTTGGTTAAAATAATTGTTGCCTGTGTATTCTGCCTCCTAGCCTGTCACATCTTCTAAAGGGTAGATATTAAAAGTAGGCCTCTCTCCAAAATTCTTGGAATTAACCCAGTTAAAGCATCAAAAACAAAGTTTTATTTGCATTCATTTTTTAGTAACTGTTATTATTAATACATTACCTCTTTAGAGGCTGTAAACTATCTGAAGTAAACATGATTTCCCTATTCCTCTCTTGCACAGACCAAGCAAATAATTTGGTTCCCTTGCATCATGTTTTTAAAACGCAGGGCCAACAAACAGAACCTGGGTTCATTATCTAAGCACAGTGCAAGCTAGAACATTCAGGGGACTCTCACAATCAAAAGTAAATATTCTTCCATTAAGTTACACTATTAGAAAAGCAGAACCAATTTCAGACAAAGAGTTTATCTTTGGAAAATAACTCTCCTAGAAGCACTGCAATACCCAATCCAGTATACAGATCAGTATCATTGAGAAGCCTTTGCACTTGAAACCTGCAAACCCTGTGCACGGGAAGCCTTACGAATACAGAAAATATAGAAGATTTCCCTGTCCAGAAATACAGTAGGTTAACTTAATTTAGAAATTAAAAAGAAGTTTACAAAACTACTGAAACTAGAAGCAAAGGCATTTACAGTTAGTTACCTTTCAAGAAAAGTTAAATTTCAAAAAACCCAAAATGTAACATATTCATAAGAAATTTTACTTAGGTGACAGATTTCTTCACTAATACAGAAAGAATGCAATTTCGTATCTCTTTTAACTTGAATGCAGCTACATCAAAATAGCTCTTTCCAATCTCACAATGCCTTTAAAACAAGGTGAATATCAAAAGCTCATCTGCAAAAAACTGGAAACAAAGTGGAAAATGTGAGTACTCCATTTTAAGAGACACATTTTACAGGTTTGTCTTAGTTTACAGGGCAGTGTCTATGGAAAGATGCTCCAAGCAGACAGAAAATTCTCTTTTCTGTATTTCTAGAGTTCCTTTTAAATGGAAATATTCATACAGATGAAAAAAATTGAAAAATGAAATTCCTTTAGAATATAAGCTATTCTAAGAGAGATCTGCAAAAATCCTCAACTTTGTTTCATTCCATATAATAAAAAGTTGGTATCTCTCAACTTGAACATAATGCTTTTCTTAGTTCTATATGATCCAAGGAATATAGTCTTCCTGCATTTTCAGCTCTCCTTTGACCCAACACCTTCACGTACACTACAGACTGATATGGGAGCAAGTAAGCTTGGAAGGTTATGCCCCATTCTTCTCTAGAAGTAGAATCTTTCAGGAAGGTAAACTTTTTTATTTTATACCATTTAGGATAAAAAAATAACATAGCAAATTTAAGTTCTTCAATAAAATGGAAAACAGGACTTGCCTTACCCATAACCAAAGTCCAGTCTCCAGTAGCCTTGAAAGACAGGTGTGACTCATCAGCAGAGAGTATGCTGGAGTGTCACATTAATGTAGAACAAAAAAGAAAATAATCTACAGCACTTCAGTACTTGGAAATAATCTCAACAAAATTTAGAGTAAACCATCCATTTCTGGGATGGTCTTAGCCACTTCACTGACGACATCTGGAATGTCACCTGATTTTGAATTTGTTTTAAACTTCTTTTCTACATTTTTCTCATTAGTGCGCTTGTATTTGCTACAGTCCAGCACAAAGTCTATTTCAGATTTGAGACAGAAGTTTTTAGTTTCTTTATGAACACGATCTCATAACATTTTCTTCAAAAGAAAGAACATCAGCTTTGCTATTCTACCACTTCCGATCATTCAGTAACTTTCAAGCAAACCTCTTGAATATTCTGAACATTACAAATAATAAGACATAAATGAGCACCAGACTTTACAACTTCAGATCCATAGTGGAAGAAATGCCGTATTTTTTTCACTCTGTTCCAATCCGTAAGCCATTTTCTCTGTGTGCTCAACTCCATTTCTCATGACAACATGTTAAAATATGATAATAGCATGGAGTCCAAGTAAAACAAACCAAATGTAATTCTCCCTTATGACCTCTTCAAAGCAACAGAAAATATTGCTTCAAAACCAATGGATGTTTTCTCCTTTCAGAATAATCACATAGTTTTTTCTCATTTTTCTGGGAATATCAGCATCTTTCAATAGGGATTTAGGATAGATGATACTCTGCACAGATTATAGATTTACTTTGGGGAAAATAAAAAGAAATTTTAATATACCTAAAGAAGGTAGTTTGCTTCTTCCCAGCATTCACTAATCACTTCTGAAGGAACCTAACCATTTCTATCCTCCTTTCCTAGGTTTCTAAGAGAACTAACATTGGTTTTTTAACACATAAAACACATACCCTTCTAGAATGATACTTAACTTACCATAAATCAGTTTGCTCACTTGATAGCATACACCTAGATGAACTCTCCACTGTTAACTAGTTGAGCCAGCAGAAACATGTAGTAACTAGATACCAAAATTAATTACTTTGCAGTACTAACTATTTATTCACTTTGTAGAGAAAACAGATTCTTACCCAGTTTTCTTTTTTCAGAGGGAAAAAGTAGTAGAAATGGCAGAAATCAAGTATCAGCGTATAGGAACTAAGGATCTGAGTGTAGAAACAGAGCTGTAAAAATAGCCAGTGATTGTCTTCACCAACACAATTATTAATCCTGCAGAGAAACAAAGTGTACATATAAAGACAAAAAATATAAAGACTTTAACACTGTATTTATGATATGCAGTTACTGTGCATAAGAGAAGTTTCAATAGAGGTTATAAGAGTATTAGAATTTATGAGGAAACATAAGAACTACTGATTAATCACTCCATTCTTAATCAAAGTGATGATCTGTATGTTAGAGATGACAGTTACTGTAAACGATGATTTCCTCATACTGCCATTAAAAGTTACATTACTCAGATCACGGCTTAGAATAGTATTTCTCCATATTTTCATGTGGCAGAGATATTCCTGCAATGTTAAGTAAAACTCAAATAACAAAATTATTTTTTTGAAGTCTGCAAAATTTCATAGTAATATTTATTATCTTCTGCTACTCAACGTATTTCAGTGCTTGTGAACTGAGTAGACTCCAAAAACTGGAAATGCAAATAAATAATTTGAAATAAATGTGATCACAGGGTACCTTAAAGACAAATAAGCATGATTTAAGGCAGGAGCCTAGGAAACAGAAGACAGAACAGGCACCTCTATTCAGAAACTCCTGCGAACTCCAATGTAATGGAGTAAAGGAATCACAAGGGCTCTAGAAATGTTAAGTACCAGATTCAAAACCTTTTAAATCCAGGTCTAGTCTGCCCAACATGAGTTACTCTGAGGCAAAGAATGTGGTGAGATCACAATTTCATATAAGCATTGGCACAGACATCAGTATAAAGCTAAGCCATAACAAAAGCACTATACTGGCACTATTTTCTGAAACAGTGACTGACAAAAAGGGCAGTTTGACAAATGGCTAATCAACGTAGGAGGATCCTGATGTCAATTCTGTCCTCTGCAGTTCATTATGGTTGGACTAGATGATGTTAAAAGGTCCATTCCAACCTAGGTGATTCTGTGATCATTGCTGTCTTGGTGGAAATGGTACTGCAGAACTACTGAAAGAAATGTTTGACTTCATTTAAGCTACAAACACTTAGTTTAAATAGATAATTTCAGCCAGATAAGCTCATTTTGACTGAAACTAATTAGAGAACACCTCTAATTTCACTTAGCAATTTCACTACAAGACAAGCAATTTCACTATAAAATCAGAGAGGCTACGATAATAAGGACATGGTATGAGTCAATAACATTTTCTATTCAGCACAGACATTTGGTAAACTAAAAACTCAAAACTGTCTGAAATCATGATCTATTTTTATTACTATAAAGAGATTCCCTCTTATGTTAAAATTGTAATTTTTTCTTTCAATCCAAAAACCTAAATATTTTTTAATTTCCTACAAAAATATTTTTTCCAGCATCAAAAAATAAATGGCAACAAATTATATAAATCTGCAATCTACAAATTAATTATGTGGAGATCAGTTTTAGGAGTAAAAATGCCAATTTTTAAACAAAAGAAGCAAATTTTCCTAAACTATATGGCAATTTGACAACGGTTAAATGTTATACTGCTTTTACTGTCAATTTTACTTGCAGACATAAAAATGTCTCAAAGCTGTTCTTTTCCTGCTTTAAATTCCTAAATGGTTGAGCACCACTAGGAGAGAAATATGACAAATGAGCAATTGTCAAGATGATGAACTTTGAAATTGTTCACTAAAACAAGAGCAGATTGTTAGAATGAATGTACTGGTCTTACCATGGACAGTGGTGATCCATCCTCCTCACACAATGTCCACAACGACTGCAATGGTGTGAACGCTTTGGTCTCATCATATTGCATTTGTTACATAATTCCCAATATTCTCGTTCTACATGAAAATTTAAAGATACCTTAGAGAGATTTAAACTCAGTACAGCACACTAATGATAAATCTATATGGTAGTGATTCAAGGAGAAAAAAATAATAATCCTACTATGATCTGAGGATAGGCAATATACAAAAAACTTTTTTTTCCCCACTGTCACCTTCATTAAATGGGAAAAACATTACTGCCACTCTGTGCCAGTTTTCTTCTCCAAAACCCCCTCTCTTCCTATATATTTCTAGGGGATAATTACTATGGCACAAAAGATGCCACCCAAACAAGGAAGACCATAATTCCGTTATTTTCTTACATGTCTACTGTGAAAAAAACGTATCTGCTGGACAGACCCACCCCACAATCTCCTTGCCATTTCAAAACCTCCTGAGGAAATACTGCTAGTTGAATTTGTCACAGTTAGCTAACTAAAATAAAATACACAATAAACCCTTCAGGAGCATCTCCCATCTCAAAGCATTTTAAGACAGGCATCTCACAACATGCAATGTTACACGTAAGACAACCAAAGAATAGAGGATAGGTTTATGTTTAAAAATATGCACTATTTTGGATGCCCTGTGTGAAATTCTTTAAGCTGATCTCCAGACATACTGAGTAACTGAAACTTTCAGGAGCTACTATTGTTCAGCTTAGCTATTATTTATCTCAAATTGCAAATTTATCTTCAAATTATAAGAAAACTTTGAAAAGGAGAATTCAAATTATACTTTCAGAAAGTTCATCTTCATGTGGGAAACAAACCACACCAACACTTTAATACTTTTATTCACAAAATCATACACTCTCTGTCTTTAAGGAAAATAGAGGCATAACTGAGAACCTTAAATACTTTGACAGGTTGTTTTTACTTAAATAGAACTTTTTTGATGCAGAGAAACTTTTTGAAATGCATGTGGAAAATAAATAAACTTAGATTTTAGAGTAGGACATTCTGAAATTATATAGTGAAGCATTATCCCTATGGAAACAAAATAAAGTGGCACTTCTGAGCCACCTGCAGGCAGCTCGAATCTTGTCTTTCTTGCCGGAAAATAACATTTGGACAGTGGAAGTAAAGAAGCCCAGTATCTGAGATCATTAAACTAGTAATAATGCCAGATGGAAAGTGGTTTACAATCTGTTCCCACAAATCCAGTGTCACAAAGGTGTCACTCCTAACAGGGTAGCTACCAGCAGAGTTCAGAAACACCCCAACTTCATTTTTGAATACAGATTATACCATGCAAAAACGTATCTTTCTCTCAACCTAGAGAACACCAGAGTGCAACTGAAGTGCTACTTTAGAAAGCACAAAATCTCTGATATAGCCCACACCAAATCACAGTACCAATGTCACAGTCAAGCCTAAGTGTTCCATCTTCACAAGTATCTATAAAGTACCACTGACATATGAAATGAATGGAGCATAAAGAGGTTGGAGAGCCATTCAAAAGGATCTCTTAAAAAAGAAAGAAACATTTGTGCACAACGGAATTTGTACTGATCCTGGTATTTTGCAGGCAAGTCAACATTCCGTCGTTGTAATGTCATTTTGTGTAACTATACTGAGAATCTTCATTCTCCAGCTCAAGTTGCAGAACCCATGTTGTTCTTCCTGCAGCAAGAACTCTTCTCATTTTACTGAGTCTCAGGTCAAATGATATTTGATGATAGTCATCAGCTACCAGAAGCAGAAAGAACATTGACAGGAGATTTTCTGCAATCAGCGTTTCACATCTGAATCCCAGAGAGATACATCCCTTCCTGCTATCTGTTGCCTAGTTTCTGCACATCATATCAGTGCTGAGGCTAAACAGATCATGTTTCCAAGCATATCACCTTGGATTCTCACTAACATCAGGAAGAGAGAGCAAAATGTTACCCCTGGCACCCACAACACTTGCAAGACAGGACTGAAATATTCACCCCTCACTGCATTTGACACATTTCCTATATTCAAAAAGTGTTTTCTGTTAATGTGACAAAACCCATGCTGTTTAACAGCCATACTCCGCTCTAAACTGTTATGTAAATGCCCTATGCATTAGGCAAGCACTTTTTATAAAAATGTTGGCTCTGTGGAGAAAGGTTTCAAATTCCCTTCAATTTCTAGAGCATCAGATGCCATACAGGAAATTTGTGATAAATTCATGAGGACAGAAGTTGCAACTCTATAGGTTTCCATCAAATCTCACAAAATCAAAATGACTACTATATATTTTTAGGACATTAAAATAACCTTTATTCAATTACACAGAAACAACTTAACATACCTGTAATTGGTATCTTTGGGTTTTCAGGTAGCTTTCCTGGATCAGCTACTGAGGCTCTTAGTAATGAAACTATACAAAACAATGAACAGAAGTAATAACCTGAAAAAATAAATAAGCATGTTAGTCTTTTCCAGGTGTAGTGAGCACTGAGTTGGAAATTACTCAGCTTTCATTCAATTCCAGATGTATTTTTGGTACTATGCATTCTACAGTATTAAGTCTCTCCAGTCTTAAAAACCTTTGATATCACCAGAAGGATGCCACTATGACCTTACTACTGTATTTAAGTAGTTCCTCCACTGTCGTATCAGACAAGCATCAATCATATTACACTTCAAAGACTCTATATGAAAGGTCATTCCCAACAGTCTGTCTTCACTTAAAATTTGGTTGCAGTTATAACTCAAGCCTTTTCCCCAGCAAAACCTATTAGCATAATTCACACTAGCTGATCCATCCAGGGATGTATGAAAAAACTAACAAAACTCAGTTGCCAATCACCAGTTCCACCACCCCAAATTCTGACAAGGACTAAGAGTTGTGGTCCTGAAATTCTATCAACAAGTTCTAGCTACATGACCTGAAAGCTATATCAATGCTTTCCCCAGTTTCAACAAAAACAAATTTTACATAACACCTCTAAAATGAATGAAGCATCTCAGCTTCTCAGAACGCAAAAAGTACCTCCATCCCAGTACTCTCTCTCATTCTTTACCTTATTGTTTATCTTTATCCTCCACCTTATTCTGTATTTTCTCACCTCTTTCATGTATGTTAACTACTGCCCAAAGACACTATTTATACCAGTAGAAAAAAGGGCTAAGTTAAATTGACTTACACAAAATTGCCACAACTGAAATATGTCCCTCTTCATAGTGAGGAAAAAGGATGACTTTTGGAATGAAGATTGTATTGTACAGCCAGACAAAGATAATCAGGCCCATGCAGCACCAACCCTGAGGGTCAACCACAAAGTGAATTCGTCGGCCCATTGAACACAAACAGGTAATAATCTGTCACGACCCAGGAAAAAAAGATTATCCTAGAGAGATAAATAAATAAATATATATAAAAAGAGTAAATTAACCAGTATCATGCATCCTACAGGGTTCCACATACATTCAAATAGGAAAAAAAACCCAATAGTCAGCTATTGACTTATGGAATTAAATGAAAACTTACAGATATTTCACATGCACTGTTCAAGCACTAGGAAGAGAAATACTTTATGATTTCATTAGTAAGTTATATCTCACTAAAAAGTAATATTTATCATCAAGATCCAAGTAAAAGAAGTACCTGGGAAAACTACTAAGTAATAGGTAAAGCAAGCAACTGGCAGCAGCAAAGGATATAAACACTGAAGAAAAGAAGTCTCCCATCAACATAAAAAGGTTGCAAAATAAACAAGAAATACAGGGAATAATTTATGTTATACAAGGATTCATCCCACCTACCTATCATAGCCTTTCAACTGTATTTCAAAATTATTTTTTAAAAGCTTGCATGCTAAAATAGTCACAAGCTCTCCTAGGAATCTGTCATTTATAGCAAACCAATAGAGAAAGGAATGTCAGTGCCCTAACACCTTTCACATAGATGATTAAGGGGTATTATACAACAGTAAACTTTCTCACTATTAATCACGCTTAAAACATCAAGGTGACCATTCTGAAGTTTAGCGCCCTGGGTTCTTTTTTGGTTTAGATGGAAGAAACCCTACCAAGTCCTACAGTATGAACATAAAAGCTTCACAAACTAATCTTCATAAAAACAGTGCACTAAGTCATAAGCACTATTCAGCAGAGCCTTCAAGGGGAGCATTACTTCCGTTACACTTTCTGTCAGGCTGCCTCCATACATCCATCTTAACATTGCAACGCACACACACAAATTCCAAGCTACACTCTTACCCATTAGTTTCCCTGACTTCTGGGCTTCAGGGAACTTGTCTATTTCAGATGGTTTTCCTTCCATTCCTTTCACCTTCTACTTGTTGCACTGAAATTTCATATTGTTTATCAATCATCTGTTTATCAGTCACCCTCTGTTTCCAGGAGTTTTACTCATTTGTCTATCTTCACTTGCTTTCACAATTTCTCTGCTTATTATTATCCACAAATTTCATTAATGCAGGTTTCTTCTTTTTAAAGATCTCTGATCAAAATCAGACTCAAATCACCTGACATTCTTTCACACTTCTCCTATTTATCACAACCCTTTGTTTCCCATCTGATAGTGTAACAGCATTCCCATTCAAGTATAGCAGAGTATTGTGCTTACTTTTATCCTAAAAAATCCATCCAGTTCTTCAAGTGCCTCTGTTGTAAGTTAGCCTTGGTAACCTGCAGGTTTAGAACTAAAAACCAGTATATGTCATTCTAAGTGTGCACTGATGGAAGACCTGTCTCATCAAGCAGAGAAGCCGTGGGAGGAGGTGAGTAGACTGTACATTGGGATGATGAAAAAGAGATGGACCAGATACCCACCAAGACCCTGCAGCTACTGGAGCGTGAAGTCCCACCACACTGAGAAGGGGGCAGAGTCTCACCTTGTCAGGCTGGGCATGGAAGAATTGAGTTTGGTGAAGCCTGGGAGCTTCTGAGCTCTGGCATTAGGAGGCCAGCTCCTGCTCCACTTGCAGTTCTGATCTACAGAGCAGGTTGTGAGCCCTGACAGCAGGCAAAGACAGGGAGCTCTGTCCAATGAAGCCTCCAAGGTGGCTGTGCCAGAGTCCTGTGGCTGCACAGGCAGGACAGGGCAAGGAACAGTGGTGGCAAACTCCCTGCTGCAGGGACAGAGATATCTCTGCCAGCCCAACCTGCCACCTGGCAAGGTTTGCTGTTTGCCAGGGGCTTGGGTCCCTGGTAGTATTCTGGCCCTCAGACTATTGTCCTCAGCTGCTCTTCCATAGGTGTAACAAGGATATAGCCAAGGGAGACAGAGACCATATCAAGCATGGGTACGTGGCTTGGAGTATGAGGGTCCAGGCCTGCGGACCACATGGTGTCTCCTTCATTCTACTGGTAAAGGAGAAGGACTTGAGGAAGAGGAGACAGATCCTGCAGACAAACAACTGGTTGTGCAGCTTGTGTCAGAAGCTAGGACTCAGCTTTTACTGCCATAGGACCTTCTCTGAGGATCAAGAACTGCGAGGGAAGAGGGGTGGGATCCACCCAACACGATGTGGGGTAAAAGCATCTTTGGCAACCAGCTGGTTAATCTGCTAAGGGAAGGCTGGTACTAGGAATGTTAAGAGAGGGAGGTGGTGACCTACAACAGAATGAGGGAGTGGTGGCCAGGGTTTGCAAGCAAACGACACAGCATGATGTGGAAAACAGAGATCTTATAATCAACAGAACAGAGGTGAAGTGGAGCCACATCAAGTGTCTGCACACACGATACAGAAACACCACTTGGGTGTACTGCGGTATGGTTAGGAAGCTGAATTCCATTCGCATCTGAATCTGGTGAGGGATACTAAGGTCAAGTACAGCATACTTACAGGGTATTTACATGGCAGTGTAAGGAAGGCTACGGGAAACGTGGGTCTGCTGCTGAATGGGGTGGTGAAAAGATACAAAAAGGTCGAAGTGCCTTCTTGACCTTGCTCTTTATGGGTAAAACCTGCTTTCTGGAAGCCCAGGTCCACTGAAGACCAGCGGGAAAGTCTGGAGCAAGACTCACTCTGACCAAGGGAGGATCAAATTAAGAAACCTTTCAGTAAACTGGACATAACACTTCCATGGGGCCTAATGAGATACCACCATGAGTGCTGAGAGAGCTGGCCCTATGAGGCCACTCTTGATTATGTTTGAAAGTCTTAAGCTTATGGGTGAGGTTCCAGAGGACTCAAGAAAGCAACTGTCAACCCTGCTTTCAAAGGCAAGAAAAAGGATGTAGGCAACTGAAGGCATGTTAGCCTCACCCTGATCCCTGGGAAGGTGTGGAGTAAATAATCCTGGAAACTGTTTCCAGACACATGAAGGAAAAGATGATTGGGAGAAGTAAGCATCGATTTACAAAGGGCAAATCATGCAGACTGACAGAAACAGAGGCCAAGAAAACTAGAGGCAGCTGGAAACACTGCTGACTGCTGAGGAATCCATCTGTTTTCCATCTTACCAAAGCACCAGATTCCATGACTTCAGAGTGTTTCCTCAGAAGGGGAAATAACAGCTCAACAAACAAAACAGAGAGGTATAAAGTACTGAAATACTTGTTTCCAAGTGACCTACTAAGTATAATGTGTGAGCAATAAGCAGGGAGAGACATCTAGAGAAAACAATAAGCTTATAATGGAAATATATCCTGAATTTTTATAACTCAATGACTAACTTTTGCCAGCATAACATTATTCACTTTAATAATTACAAAACCTAACCAAACACAAACACACACACCCCTCCTCAAATCCATACCTTTGATGGCAAGTTCACAATTAAGTTGGAACTATGCAAAAAAAGGCCCCATTCTCAAGAAAGGGAGATTTTTCATCATTGTCTTCTATATCTTTTCTGAAAGAAAGAGAAAACATTGTGATACTCAATCAATCATCATCAGTGGTTTAAAAGCAGCATATAGTAGATTACTTTCTATTCTGTTCTTCATACACTCACTCTTCATATACTCACTCAGTAGTAGTTTCCTCTCAAGCTATTCGGAGAGACATCTAGATCCTGTGGCAACCCAGCCCAAATCACACCACCATGTCTGAAATGGCATGCCGATTCTATAAAACTGTACTACTCCTAGTCTGTTTCAGTTACTTTAAATTGTGATACACTTGCTTCCTGCATGCTCATTATAATAAATTTTTATATTTTTCATTATATTTTTGTCAGCAATACTGCATAAACAATGTCAATATATCAGCTTCCTCCAGCAAAATAAGCTTTTCCCTCTTGGTTTATGTACCATACATAAATATGTACTGGGTATAAAGAAAACCTAACACATGCACATTCTGAAGATTACATAGAAAGTACTAGATTCCAATTCAACTCACAGACAAGCTGAATTTCCAGGCTCCTCTTTTTAAATATACTTTAAAAAAAAAAAAAAAAATCTATATTTACTCTTTCAAATACAATGTCAAAGAAAGGAAGAATGATTTCAAATAATTCTGTTCAAATAATTCTTATCATTTCTGATAAGAACCACCACCATATGTAGAGGAAAAGAAGTCCATGAGTAGATTTACAACAAATCAGTTAAAAAAATCCAATTAAGTTATTTCTATCTGTATACACTCAGTAGTCATACATTCAATGCCTAAAATTTTCCAATGAAATCATTTAGGATAAACCATCCTAATGTTGGAGGTTTCATGGGTTTCGGCCCTCTTAGCCTAATTTATAGCTATTTTTCTAAATAAACATCTCAAACACAAAAGATTTGAAAGCAAACAGTACTACATGTGGCTGTGAAAAGAGTCGGATTTAGCAAAACATGACCAAGTCTTTCCTACATGATCAAGAAGTGTTCTTGCCTTTCCAATAAATACTTTTACTGCAGGATGTCTGGACATCACTTTTCCTAATCCTTTTCTTTCTGCCCAATTCAATTAATGGTATCATAAACTCAATATTTGTTCACTACAGTCACCTCCAATATGACTTCTGATGTGATGTCCACTGAATAATGAGACCACAGAATGAGTCAGGCAGGCAGAAAGTCAATTCCGAGAAATGAGAAAGCTTTGCACTAACCAGAAATGTTAGCATGAAATAAAGATTGGTTTAATAGGCTAATATAAATGCAAGCTTCAAAAGAAGTATACAATTTTGCATCAGGACTGTCCCAAAATGTATTCAGAAAAATCAGTTTCATAAGGAAACCCAATACAAGCACTACTCAATTTTACATCCTAAGAAGCATGACAACCAGTTCTGGTGGCATCCTGCTCATTGCACTTTTATGGCTGTTGCATTGATATGTAACTAGAAACCAAGATGCTATACATTCTGCCTCACCTTTTTCAGTAAAAAAAAAAAAAGTAAGACTCTGAAATCTGACTTCCAGAACTTTTTTCATAAACCCTTAAATAAGTCCAGAATGACACAGATGAACAGTTCATAGTGTTGTTCACTGTGAAACACAATTTTAAGACCAAACACAAAATGAACTATTCTATGCTCTATAAAATAGACTTCTAGAGTGAGAAAAACACCACTTTCTAAAAAGGCTGTATTCTAACAAACTCAGACAGAATAAGAAGCAGGCAGTAGAAACATGAGAGATACACTAGCTGTAATCTTTTGTGATAGACCAGGAAAGGCCATAACACTCAACAGCTTCCATCATCTTGGTGCGGTTTTAGATCTGTGACTTCCCTGAAATCTTAAGAATTATTGCCAAAAATTACTGATACAGAACTAAAATCACACCGCTGGGGGAGGGAAAAAAGTGGACTTGAACCAAACAACTAAATTACTTTCAACTACATTTTAAAGAAGTCACTTACGTGATGTTATCAAGAGTCGGAACAGAATTATCATTACACCTTTTGCAACTCTTCCGCTTAACAAAACTAGTATCTGAATAACCAGTTAATACAAGCAGCAGCATATTTGTGCCATGACAAAACCCCAAATTCCCATCATTGCACATGTTTAGACAAGAGAGGGGTGTCAGGAGAGACCATGTCGCTGCACAGCTGTTAGGTGGCTGTCGACAGGTTGGTTAAGGTAGGCGAGGCATTCCCACCCAATTCTTTCTTACAGACAGGATCCTGCAAGGCGCATGCATACAGATGTTTACAGAGATGAGAGATGCCACACAGGCTTGGACTGGGAGGTGGCTTGATATAGTGTATACACACTATGTCCCCATTGATCACAAACCCGTGAAAACTATCTTCACCTACTGCTGACCACCCAGCCAGTTGTTGAGAGGTGGCTACTTGTTAAGCACATCACTGTTCGGATCCTCAGTGCGAAGGGAAAGAAGAGTTGCAGTTCCACTTTACTAACCCCGGGAGGTGGAAAATGAAAGCGAGAAGCGAGGAAAGGTCAGAGGATGTGGCCGTTTCCTTGTGCGGCACTGCCAAGAGCGGGCGGCCAGCAAAGCCCACACACCTCTGCCATCACCACCCCAGAGCTGCAGACGCCTCCCTCATCCCTTAGGAAAAAAAACAAACCCCAAAGAAAAACAAAAAACCCACCCCAAAGCCAACCAACCAAAAAACCAGCGTGGTGGAGCTGCGTGAAAACGACAACAGCGTTTCTTTATTTTACAGATAAGGAGTCATTCGCGAAGTACTCTAAGGATCCCCCCCGCCCCCAAACGCCCTGTACAGCTAACAGCATTCCTGAGGTTGGTTAGGGGGTAAAGCGGTACGTCCAGGGCTGGTAACGAAGGTTTAACACCGGCAAAGCCGACGCCCGAGACCGGCGGGTGCGGAGGCCCCCAGCTCACCCTCCTACCGGCCGCCCTTCCCCAGGCCATACCCGAGGGCGCCCGGTGTTCCCCACCCCACCGCCGCACCAAGGGCGGCAGCGGCCTCCCTCTCCCATCGACCTCAAGAGCGGGGACGGGTGCCGGGGCTGCCTGCCCGCCGCCGTTCCCCTCACGACGGGTGCCTCCATCTCCTCGCTCCCTCCGTCCCTCCCTCCGCCGCCCCGTTCCCCGCTCAGCGGCCGCACACACACACACACACACACACCCCCCCCCGGGGCACGAGGCGGAACCAACCGTTGGGCGAGGCCGGGAGGAGAAGGGGAAGGGGAGTGGGGATGCGGGAGGTGGCGGGGGGGGGTGGGGCGCGGTCACGCGCCCCGCGCTCCCCCGCTCTCCATAGCAACCGCGCCGGCCACCTCGGCCGCAGGCGCCCAACTCCTGCCGCCGCCGCCGCCGCTGCCGCCGGTGGAGGTGCGCATGCGCGCTGGCCGAGCGCTGACGGCGGCGAGGGGCCGGCCCCTGTGAGGGAGGACGGGCAGGGCCCTCTCCACCCACCGGGGTGCGGCGGGGTTCGCCCGGCGGCCGGCTTCGTCTGTCTTTGCCTCGCCTCCTACTGTTACAATCACCCGCATGTCAGGTTTCTGCGTCTTGCCTTCCGTGTGCAGGCGGGAGGAGCCGTGTGGGAGCCGGCCTCCCTTCTCCGGCCGGAGTCTGTCGGTAACCTGTTTGTCCGATACACCTTTCAGCGTGCGGGCGTTTTCTTGCGGTGCTGGAGCCTACTGGCGCAGGGCCCTTCCCAGCCTCAAGATCCTCTCCTGCATCCCTGCAGTGTCCCCTTGCAAGGCCTGACAAAATGTAAGCGCTGCCTTGGCCTCCGAGGCCCTGTGAGGAGCATCTCATTCCCTGACAGTGGTACCAGTTCATGCTTATAGTATGAAATTGTATGAACCTTCATAATATTGTGAAGCATTTTGCCTTGTCTGTTGCATAGTCATGTTAAATCAGGGTAACCGAAGGGCTGCAACTTGCTGCAAGGAGGAGAAGTGATCTTGATCACCATGTAAATGACCACTTTTGAGACAACAGTAGGACAACCCCCACCTTGAATTTCACTGAATTTCACTGAATTTTTAGAGTTGGAAGGGACCATAGAGATCATTTAGTGCAACTCCCCTGCTGAAGCAGGATTGCCTAGAGCTAGAGCATGTTACTCAGGACGGCATCCAGGCGGGTCTTGAAAATCTCCAAAGAAGGGGACTCCACAGTGTCCCTGGGCAGCCTGTTCCAGGGCTCTGTCACCCTCACTGTGAAGAAGTTTTTTCTCATATTTGAGTGGAACCTCGTGTGTTCCAACTTGTGCCCATTACCCCTCATCCTCTCACTGGCAACCACTCAAAAGAGTCTGGCTCCCTCCTCCTTTAGACCACCCTTTAGATACTTACAGGCATTAATAAGGTCTCCCCTCAGCCTTCTTTTCTCCAGACTAAAGAGTCCCACCTCTCTCAGCCTTTCCTCATAAGGGAGATGCTCCAATCCTTAAATCACTTGTGTTGCCCTTCGCTGGACTCCTTCCAGTAGCTCCCTGTCCCTCTTGAACTGGGTAGCCCAGAACTGGATGCAGCATTCCAGTTGTGGCCTCACCAGTGCTTAGTAGAGAGGGAGAATGACTTCCCTCGACCTACTGGCCACGCTCTTCCTGTTCCTCAGGAGCTTAAAGCCATCCATGAGCAAGAAAGAATACCCCTGGACTGCCAAGATAATGCCAGCATCCCTGCACCTCCAACACCTCCATGAAACCCTCCCATTATCTGAGATTATACATAAATTGCAAGACCAAGTCCATGGACATCTAGATCAAGAAAGACGCGGATGGAACCACAGAATTATAGTTATTTTTCAAAGCAGTAGTATAGGTGTGTTAACTAATGAGTGGTCAAATCATGTTGTATCTGAAGCTTGAAAGGTGTAACAACACCCTGTTGAATGGGACACCCCATGCTCATGAATAAAGAATTACCTTTGTAATTCTATACTTTGCATCTTACCCTCTCTTCTCAGTCAGCACAGGCAAGTTGTGAAATTTGGGTCCCCTGCCGTGCTGTCCCCTTTGCTCACAGAGGGGTACATGGACACACAAGCCAATCTTTGTTTTTCAAAAATAATTCTGACCCGCAAGGGATTAGCAGTGGCTAAAAGCCACAGACAGCTTGTAACAAACAGCATTTCCAAGTGTTCCCAGCTGGGAATCGTGCCTTGAGCACCCATTGCTGATGCGCATACATGATCTTTCAGCTACCTAAAGGTATCCCCATCTGTCTGAGTGGCATGGTTCCCACTGTAAATTGATGGGCTTTTGCCCTGGAGCACTCTTTCTACACAATGATGGATGAAATGGTGATCATCACCAGTACAGAAAACCCTTCATTATTACTGATAACATTCTTTCTAAAATTTAAATCATAATATGATTATTCTGAAAAGAGAGTACCCAAAATGTCAATCTAGTGTTTAGGTGTGTTTCAAGCTTTTGTCGAGACTGTCCAGAGTCTTTTATTATACAGGGCAATTGATAACATTTTGAGCTAAAGTTGCTCTGACCTGAAAATAAATATTCTTAGCAGGAACTGGAGGTTGTGTGGAAACAGAATGAAGCATGTTCCAGGTAAACCAGAAAATAGCACTTCGTCAAGAGCAACCTACATATGTCCCTAGGAACAGGTAACACTGAAAATAATAGACACCTTAATTGTACTATTAAAAAACATGGATCACTGGAAAGGTTGTTATAGTATAAAACAGCCTCTGCCTCTAAACTCATGGCAAATTGCACATGAATTTATGCCTTTATATGAAGACACAGTAAGCCATGAAAACCTGTTACTGATTTGAAGAATATATGAAGATGGAAAGAAAACCACAACAAACCAGCAACCAAGGAGCGGGAAGGAAACCGAGGACTTGGGAAATAAAGATAAACAAAGAGGGATAGTATGATCAATGGAGGTTTCTTGTAGAATAAAGAAGAATCAGTCAATAATGTCATCTTCTAGTCACATAGCAGGTTACTTGCATTTCTGTAGTGGTACACTGATAATAGCCAGTCATTAGATCACACAGATTTTATTTTACTCTTTTCTACTCGGGGATGTGCAGAGTAAACCCAGGTTGTGGAACAAGGGCAGTAGTCTATCCTGGTTCTGTCATCAGCACAGCGGTTCCCATTTGTTAGTATTTCTTTTGAGGAATCACAGTGCGGGAAGAAAAAGCAGGTGATCACGTGCTGGACTTCCCAACTGAACGTGCAGAGGCTTGGACTACAAAAATTACCTGATGCTTTTTCCAGAGCATCACATACAGAGCCCAGATGAGTCTTTGTGGTGACCTCCATTCTGAAGGAAAAAATACACTGTGGGGAAATATTGTCTTTGCATAATACTTTACATAAAGTCCAGTATAGATGTATTACACAAAAATTATTAAAAGTCTACAAAATTAGAAAAATACCCACATTATTCTGTGCTGAATATCGCACAATAGTGTAGAATTCCTCTTGGAGTTTCTGATGTCTGTGTTGTGTTGTTGTTGCTGTTTGTAAATTACTGCAGGAGCCACCAGCTGTCATCATATAAGTTTTATTGGCACTCTGTAAATATTAAATCAGCATGCTAAAATCAAGCCATGTGCAGTAACAGCTGATGCTCTGTTATGGAGAGCACATGCAAGAGAGCGGTATGCGCGGCCACTCCTCGTGGTGGTTCGTGCTGCTTGCAAGCCCCTTGCTTCATGAGACTGTTTGCCAGGATTCATTTGAGCCTGATTGTGCCCCTTGATCGATGTGCAGTCCGTGCACAGGTGAGAAATCGGGGAGGGTTCTCAGGAGAGCTGAGAAATTGGCCGTCTCAACGGTACTCATCTTCCTGGGTCCTTCTATATTGTCTGGTTTGCTACTGCCACTTCTTTTCTGTAGCACCGTTGCGTTGTCCGCTTCCTCGTAAATCTTGCTGGCGTGCATGGGAGATGCTTGTTAGCCATAGAATGGAAACAAAACTCTTCATGGCGTGCATGGGAGACGCTTGTTAGCTGTAGAATGGAAACAAAACTCTTCATGTCATGAAGACAGAGGTTTCTGTTAAAGACATGCTGTGCTGCAACAGAGCCTGTCCTGGCCCGGAAGTTTTCTCAGTTACAATGTCACATACTGAGGATGAGGCAGTAGATGTTAAAGGAAAATGTCACCCGGGCTCCATTTTGTTCCTGACCTAATCTCCAGAAAAATCAAAGGCAAGTTATATCTTCTGACCCGTCCATTGCTCAGTAGTAGGCACAGTGAAATCTACTGATCCCCCAGCCCAGAGAGGCTACATGGGGGCTAAGCTAGACAAGACAGTAGTCTAATTTAGGGAGTTAATTTTCATCCATGGCACTTCCATGATGTGACGTGTTCTGCTCAGATAATGTCCAGCTGGAGATACCCTAGCATTAGCTCTTTTGACTCCTCTCTCCCTCCAGGAGCTGCTGTCTGAAGGCCAGGCAAGGCAATAGACTGACTGCTTGAACGCTTCCATACCCAGTGCAGCGCGAGGTGAGTTTGAACCAGCTTCAGCAGAAGGATACTGAAGCTGAGATACTGGCTCAGAAAGGCAGCTGAGGCACATGCCTGCTCTGTTTGAGCACCCGGGCTGCAGCCTACAGCCACCAGCGCCACATTAGACTAAACGGCTGGTAATAAGCAATCCCCTAAACCAGCAAAACAAAAATGCCTCAGAAAAGGCCTTAAGGAAATGTCAAGGCTGGCCCTGACTTTCTATTATTAATAATTGTTATTATTGTTGTTGTTAATTTTAGCTTTTGGTCCCTTTTGTGTTTTTCAAGTTGAAGTGCATTTTGCTGGTGCCATGGAGCATGAAGCATTTGTCCTGGTTTGAGGTAAAACAGAACCAATTTTCAATAATTTTGCTTTTCAGCTAAGCCTCTTCTAACTAACCACACTCTCTGAAATTAACAAGATGGGGCAACAAAGATGATTAAGGGATTGGAGCACCTCCCTTATGAGGAAAGGCTGTGAGAGCTGGGACTCTTTAGCCTGGAGAAGAGAAGGCTGAGGGGAGACCTTATTAGTGCTTATAAGTATCTAAAGGGTGGGTTGATGGAGGATGGAGCCGGACTTTTTTTAGTGGTTCCTGGGGACAGGACAAGGGGCAAGGGGCACAAGCTGGAACATGAGAAGTTCCATTCAAATATGAGGAAGAACTTCTTTAGGGTGAGGGTGACAGAGCACTGGAACAGCCTACCCAGGGAGACTGTGGAGTCCCCTTCTCTGGAGATTTCCAAGACCCGCCTGAATGCAGTCCTGAGTAATGTGCTCTGGGTGATCCTGCTTTGGCAGGGGAGTTGGACTAGATGATCTCTAGAAGCTCCTTTCCAATTCCAACAATTCCCTGATTCCATGATTTTTTTGGAGAGTGTTGGCTTCTATCAGAGATAAGGTCTGATGTTTATAGTGAATGCCAAGGAATGGGATGCAGAGAGGCTCTTGGTTATACTTACTCCCATGCCGACCAGGGTCGGCTAACTTTGCCGTTTGCCCCATTGGAGGGTTGGAAGTGGAGGAGCGTAGGTGGGGTCACACCTGCGAGGAGGAGCAGACAGGACAGGTCACCCAGAACTGACCAGCAGGATATTCCATCCCATCTGCATGGTGCTTAGTGTAAAAGCTGAGGGATCAAAAGGTCAGCCTCTATTTATAATGGCTGGTGTCCAAGGAGGACTCTGTTCATCTACCTTTGTTCATGAATCCAGATCCAGTTCCTGTCTGTCACTAAGTCCAGTCCCCCAGTGCCTGACGGATGATGATGTGAACATCATCCTGGGAGCTTAATCCAGTTATGTATATATTGTATATATTTCATTATTTTCTTATTATCTTTTTTATTATTATTAATATTTCATTAAAGTAGTTTAGTTTCTTTTCAACTCGTAAATCTCTGTGTCTCATTCTTATCTCTTTTCTTGGGAGAGAAGTTAGAGAGCATCTGTCATTCATTTTAGAGTCTAGTCCAGTCTAAATCTGGACAGCACTGTAAACAGGATGACTTTATTCTCAGTGTGGACAATTAACATTTTCACCTATATTCTTGCAGAGGGCCAGCTGCAGAGTCTTCTCATCCCTGTTTTTTTTTTTTTTTTTTACATCTGAGCAGAGAGGGTGTGCTCAGCTATCAGGGAGAGATTTCGGGGAAGCTGAAATTGGTGGCCGCATACCAGATATTCAAGGAGTTAGGTTTAGCGAAACAACAAATGCAAAGTATTTATAATTTGCTATCAGTGTTTCCTTCTTCCATTGGCAAGCCACCTGGTGGAGGACCTAAGGTAGCCTCAACCCCAGGCCTCTTCACATGCCCCGAGCTGCACAGCACGTGCTCCCAGACATGATGTGATTACGCAGCCATACAAACCGGCAGGGAGCATCCCTCCACCTACGGTGTCTCATCACCTTGCTATTGCGGTGAGGAGCTGGTATGTTTAGGAGAAAGTACCACAAGTACCTGCCAGTAAAACACGCAAAAGCTTGTTAGCTGACAGCCGTGAGGTTAGCTGTAAAGTATCTCAGGAACAGGGAGCAAGGCAGCAGGCACAGCATGGAGTACTTGGTGCAACTTCAGAGACTTTTCCCTGGAACATATGGCCACGCAGCATTTGGTAGGAGTTTGATGTAACTCTAGTGTTTGGTGTACTTAGAGGCATTAAAGTTGCATTAAATCCTTATTTAAGAGAATAACCTGTACTGAAGATTTATTTTGCTTAAGCAATTAGAATAAACAGCACTTCTCTTCAATTATTTTCAAGGTAAAACACACCCATTTGGAAAAGAGGCAGAAAGTCAAATAAAGCATTCCAAGGGTGCAAACTGCACTTGGGGCTGAGCCAAATTTCGAGAGAGCTCTGTAACTGTGGCTTAATCTTGTTCTGCAAGACAGGTGTGCACAAGGGGTGCTCTGAAAGAGAAGAGATCACATTAACAGCCCTTCCATTGTAAACACAGTTACACTGGAAAAGCTTTCATTACAGAAGGCATGCAGCCCCTAAAGGGACCTGACTAAATTAAAGTCAGGCAGGTTTGCTGCTATAATGGCACGACTAATGGGGGCATCCATAGAGTGGTGTGGATCCAGCCCTCACCTCTCTGACCCACATCGTGATACTAGCAGAGGCCATTGTAGCCACGAGAGCAAAAACCTGTTAGACCCCTGGGCACAACTTACTCCTAATATGGAATTTTTAAAGGCTGAAAAATCTGATCCAATTAACACATTCTTGATTTTGCAGAATACTGTGCTAATTACATGCAACCAGTCATTGCTGGGTTAATTAAACATTCATCCGAAAAACCTACAGCACTAATCTAATTAGCAATTACTACAGCTGTCATTACCTCTTTTCACCTACTTTAAGCTGTGCAAATTCACACTAAGAATCTGGTCCTGCAAACTCCTGAAATGAATATCTTTCTTTGACTTCAATAATGTTCCAGCACACAGAAGGAGCTTTAAAAATTAGGCTGAATACTTTACAGTCCACAATATAGCTTCAGTTCTGCCATCCTTATGTGCAAAGGTCACAGTTTAGCAGTCAGTCGTGTCAAAATTACAGTGGAAGATTTTTATTTCTAATTGACTTGTGAACTTACTGGGAGTGTATGGAAGTCCTACCTTCAAGTGGGTCTCTGCAAGTATCAAAGCTAAAACATGCTTGCATTTCAGGAAAAAAAGGACATGCAAGCATTCTTATATATTCACACAGTTTTAAAAGCCTCAGAAGATTTAGCTTTTTCAGATCAAAAAATAAAGTTGCGAATAAAAGTTGGGAACTTTGATGCTTTGTGTGCTTTTCTTCCTTAGGCTTGATTAAAAAAAACAAACACTAATAATCACAATAATTCACACAGGTTTGAACCTTCTGGTAAGGCGGGAGTTGTTTTTTAGCTTTTCCTCTCACATACAGCACGCGTTAACAAAGCAGCAGTCGTTAGGGCTGACTGTCCAATTGGACATGCCCAGTGAGGAGGAATCTCTACTGAAAAAAAGCGCAAGCCATGAAGAATTACTGTGTTCTCTGGAGCTGTATGGCTGCTAGCTGGTGCTGCTTCGCCTGTTAGAAAAGCTTTTCTTTCTTTGGTCATAGCCTGAGCACATTCATGCTCAATGCCACCAAACTTGTGGAGGTGAACTTCTGAATGTGGGTGCTAGTTCGTTGCATCCTGAGACTGTTGATCAGCATGATGAAGCTAGAATAAATACCAAGTTAAAATAAGTATTTCCTTTATTATATTCAAGGCATGGATGGTAGGATCTTGACAGCTGGGAATGACATCGTATATCATGCCATAACATACAAACAGCCATAGAGAGTTTGCACATCAGTCCTTAGTGTAACAGGATGGAAAGAAGGCTTCGCTCAGTTTTCGTATACAATTTTTATTATTTAAAAACATGTTTATGTATAATGAAGGATAACTGTACACTAATCTTCAATTTGCTCACTGCAAACGACCTGCAGGAGCAAACAGCTATTGGCAGCAGTTAAGAGCCAGTATCAGAATATTATTCAGATGCAATTTTCAGCAAGTATTAAACATGCTTTGCACTCTAAACCCATGTTTTCCAACAGGATATTTCGAGACTTCTGATCACAGTGCAGATCAAATAACACAGAATCCTTGAATTGACCGGTTTGTATCAATAATGATTTCCAATACCCCAGAAAAGGAGCTGTGGGTGGTTTTAACAACAGGGCCCCAGGTCTGAGAGCCTGTCAGTAGCAGTGGAGCAGATTCCCAGAGGGCTGAAGGAGCTGGGTTGGAAACAGGCTGAAGCCCTGTTGCTGGAAGCTGGCAGCTGTCTGGCGTGCCAGGTCTGCAGGACAAGTCCAGGGAGAAGCATCTGGAGAGAGCGGAGAAGGCAGGGGTTCAGCTGACAGCCACTGGTGCTGTGCTGGCTGGCGCTGGGCTCCCACCGTTCCCCACAGGGAGCTTTTGTGGCTGCTCCTGTGCGGCTGCGCGGGTATTGCAACACCGAAGAAAACCGGCAGGATGATTATCAGTCTCACAAATGCCTCTTCTGCTTTAGTTTAGGTGTTGAGAGCGTTACTGACGATGTCAGAATTCACCAGACTGGAAATGTGCATTGTCTTTTTTTAATTAATGGTAGTAACATCCATGCATTTATGATGTTTTCTGTGAGAGTATACCTTTTTCCCCCCCCTCCTACTTTCACTTAAAACAAACAAACCTGCAGAGCAAATGCAAGTGTGTGGCAAGAGAGTAAGTGGTTTCTAAGGCAAAATATCCTTTGCAACCACTACCTAACTGTGCAAATTCTGAGGTATATTAGTTTTCACAAGGAGTTGAACTCCAGCTGGGAGCAATCAGAATGACCTTAACTAGTCACAGCTCTCTGCCTTACGTCCATTTACATTATACACTCTCCAACCACTATCTTGATGTAGAAGTAGGCCTGTTTTTGCAATGAAGAGGCTAAAGCCTCATCTGTGTTGCCAATAGATCTAAGTTGGCAGTCCCTGAAAGCAAAGGCAATGTAATCCAGTCAATACATGAGGGTTTTGCACAGATAAATCATGCTAGTTCTTCAGCTGCTGTTTACTAGCCTTCTACAGACACAGATAGGAAGGGTGAAATTTTTTTTTAAAGGTTTCCCTTGTTAAAGTAAGAACTCTACACATGTTGCCTCCACTTTTTTAACAGCTGTAAGGAAATATCTGCAACATCTTAAGTAAAGTTATTGTTGAAGCAGAGAAGCAATTCAAGTAGAAAGTCTACATCTTTAGTACTTTTGTGTACCAGTGTGATAAAAGATTTATTTCTTTTTCTTTTTTTATTGGCAATTCTCATGATGAAGGAGTTAAGTAGTACTTTGCACGGGTTAATTGTGCTCGTGTGCATTTGCATGCAAGTCTGACGATAGAGATCCAGTCGTAGAGTCTTTGATCTTCTGAGTCTCACATTTACACTCTTCTACAATCATGACTTCTTTGACCACTGGGACAGAACTGGTGCAGTTGAGATCTAGGTGTTTCATGGAGAACTTGCTGGGCAAGCAATGCGAACAAAAGGTATAACGACGATCTTCTGGTCCAGGAACATGAAAGGAACTACATTTTCCAAAACACAGATTATTCTGTACCATCACCTTCTCACAGCCCTCATGAGTAACGCTCTGAAACAGAAAGAGGTTTGAAGCTCATGATACATGAATGGCCTGTGGTCTTTGCTACATAGCTTGAAAGCAAACCTCTCCACCTTCCTTTCCCCCCAACCCCCCCAAAAAAACCCCAACCACAAAATACCATATTTTTCTTCTCAAAACATTTACTTTAAACATTTTTTATGTCAAGTAGGCAGTAAAACATAGGAGTTTTAAAAGCAAATTTTAACACTCCTAAGGGCAATTCTTAGATTGAACAACAGTCAGAGCCTTTGTGAGCTGACATGAGGAAATCCAACAGGTGGGTTTGTCATATTCACCTTTTAATTGCTCTTCAAGTTCTACATTTCTGACATGGTTAAGCAGTCTTACCTACTTAGCAGGACTTAAAACATCATTTTGGCCCAACATTCTCATACATAAAACACAATTTAGACACCGCTGTAACCATAAATATTTGTCTCTATGTGGAAGAGGCGTAATATTCTTTGACAGATTTTTTAAAATTAAAATCTTAAAAGTGCAATGGAAGTTCTGTAATCTCTTGATTTGCAAGAATAACAATTGCTTCTATCAGCAGAGCCTATGTAAACTCCCAGACCATAAAAAGCTAGACTGAAGTTAGCACTTCCATATTGTCATAACTGCAGCCATCCTGGAGAAAGCTTGCCATGCTACCTGACACAAAAAGTAAAATGGTACAACTTTCTAGGCCTTATCTGTATTTACATATGTCTGCCAGTGAGATAAGGTTAATGAAAAACCATAGTCCCTGACAGACTGTGATTATAGAAACACTGAGAATAGATATCACTTTATGAGGAATACTGCGCTTCTATCTATACTATTTGCTTGTCTTGATGCTACAATGGAACAGAATGGCTTCATCTGTGGATGGGAAAATTTAACAGTTCTCCAACATTCTTAGCACAGTTAGATGTATGCATCAGTCTTCTGAATACTACAGCAGAAAGGAATCCTTGCTTAGCTGCAATAAAGCGGCCAGCTTCTCCTGTAAGTACTTGCCCTGAAACTCTTTTTGTAAGTACACATATGTGTATATACATATATAGGTAATTCATGTATACAAATTGTTCAGATGTATTTTCATTGAATAGATAATTACTCACCACTGCCCTCCTTGCTAAGGCTAAGTCAGGACATCTTTGCGTGAAAGGAAATAGTAATTCTCTAAAAAATTAACACGTGGCTTTCCAGTGCTGCAATTTAGCAGTTTGTGTCATCAGACTAAAACTTTTTCAGCTTTTTTCAAGGGTGTTTTTCAGCTCCTTAATATATGTGAGTGTTCTGAGGTGGCACTGTGACTTAGCAAAGGAAGTAACCCATATGTCTTTAGGTGCTAATTACAAGATAGAGGGAAAAGGACACGTTTATTGATCTTGGACACCTGTTCTTACCTGGGAAAAAGACAGGGTTCTGCAGTTTTCTTGGTGCATTTCATTGGTCTTGATTGGCAGGACAACCTCTTCAGATGCTGAATTTTTCTTTAACATGAAGTGGTCCCAAAATTTCTTGGCATCTTTTCTATACAAAGGTTCAGCCTCCTTCTTGCTGGAATAGTGGGGTGCAGAGAAGCTTGCAACAGGAGAGGTCTCTCTGGGTGCTGCCCAGGTTCTCAGGTCTTGGTCTGGGTGGAGTTCTGCATTGGGAAGGATGAATCTGGACATTTTTTTCTTCTCTTTCTTCTCACTTCTTGATGCTGTCTGTGGAATTGCTACAAAAAAGCTTGGTTCTCCTGGCGTTTCCTCAATACCGACTGGGTTTTCCCCTACCAGCTCATGAAAACTCTGACTTTCAAGCAGATTTTTGTCCATATAGAAGGGATGCTGAAATGGCCTTCTGCTTTTCCTTCCCAGTGAATCTCCCAATGGCTCTGTGGCTCCAAGACATGAGAGCACTAACAGCTGAAGAAGAGGCAGTGACATCATCCTGTACAGCACAACCCTGTAGACCTGCTGCTACTGCAGTCAACGTAGTGTGCTAGCTTTATACAAGAGCCTGGTGTCAGCTTATGGCTGCTGCCTGTGGGCAGAGGAGGGGAGGGCTCAGGGGAGACCCTGGTGTGGCTAATTGCATTCATTAAATGTAGATTACAATTATGATAGGGGAGTTTGTGCTAATGAAACTCTGCTTTCAATCTGGATTATGTGTATTAGAAGTTCCTATCTAAAATCTGGTAACCCAGGATGGCGTGGTGGTCAGAAGGAGTCAACAGGAGGAAATGTTTGGATAAACTGTCTAGTTTAGGCCTAGGAAGCAAGGAAACATTTCAGGTTGTGTATTAGCTTGTTCAATTGTTTTGAATTGGTCTTCAATTGTTCAATTGGTCTTCATTGTTTATTTTGACTTTCCATTCCACAAAGCCAGAGACTGTCAAAACAGGTAGTGTTATTTCATCACAACAGGAAAAGGCAAGCTGATTTTTTTGTTTGCTAAAACTTGAAGCTGGATCTGGTGATATCAGATCAGCCCATGTTTTCAAAAGTTTAGTCTAATTTTGGTCTTTCCATTTTCAGGAGGACTGTCAGACTGGGGCTCAGAGGCTCAGAGGAATCTGGCAGAGAGCAGTAGCCCTTGCCTCACCTCCTTCGCAGCAGGTTAGCAGCTGCTGGAGTGCAGACATACCACTAGCCCAGAATAAAAGGTCCCCACATGAAGAAACTCTGCACCCCACATTCTTAAAGATTAACACTTCTATGTCCTGTTCAGGCACCAAGGCCCCAATAGCATCCTATAGAGTTGATAAACAAAATGGGGGTTTAAGCAAAACATGTTAGAACTGACATATTATGATTCTAGACATCAGTGTCTCAACAGAAATATCTAAAGACAACTACACCCTAAACTGGAGGTGTCTTTTGCAAAATTATCGTGCTATGCAACATGTAAGAAAAAATATCTGCTACAACATCATGCATCTATTTGCATTGCAATGGCACTGAAAAAAAAACCCTGTTCAAGTTCAACATCCATTCATGGTACGTACAGGTCTATCCTGTAACATACAGCAAGAAAAAAGGCATGCCTTACAGGGATTCAGGTGTAAAAGCACATAACATATATGTGCTTATATATAATATAATATAATATAATATAATATAATATAATATAATATAATATAATATAATATAATAATATAATATAATATAATACAAAACAATACAATACAATCCAATACAATACAATACAATACAATACAATACAATACAGAAGGCTAGGAAAGAAGGCTGAATCAAAGTGGTGTCAGCAAGTCACTCCCCAAATCATTCCACCACCCAAAGGCAGAAACCAGAGCTCTCTTCTCCTCGAGGTCAAGCCGGTTCTAGTTCCTGGTTTTTCCTGGATGGTTTTGCCTAGGATCTGCTGAGACCCAAAAGCATCACGACTGCTCTGGTTCTGCCAGGCCAGTCTAAAACTCTTCCCTTATGCCTACAGTAGTAAGCTGCAGCTGTTTTCCAGGAGACAGAGTTAGTAAGAAACAGGACGTGTTACATCTGGGCACAGTTTGCTCTACATTTACACACACTCTAAATCTGCTTTGGAGTCAGCTGCCTGTATCACCGTGTACAGGTAGCAGATCTGTCCTCAGCTTCTCAGCTCAGCCGGGAGCCTGCCTGCATTATGGGAAGGCATCCCAGCTCAGACAGCGAGTTTGGAGAGTCATTCT
Organism: Gallinago undulata; assembly: GCA_026546715.1. Lineage (NCBI taxonomy): Eukaryota > Metazoa > Chordata > Aves > Charadriiformes > Scolopacidae > Gallinago > Gallinago undulata. The sequence continues at coordinate 34,044,269 of JAOTQQ010000019.1, forward strand.
GATGTTAAAAATAGTAAGTATTTGTGAGTGTCTTTGTGATGATATCAACTGCATAGACTAATAATTGACAATAGGGATTGGACTAGGCACATTGTCATTATGTTCCAAATACAGCTAATCTCAGATTTCTACAAAAAGCAATGCTTTATCCTTTATAAAAACTTGTTTTCCTGCCTGATTACCCTTTCATATAAGCATAGCACATGTTTTCACTGTATTTTGGTTGTTAAGTCTTGTGGCTAAATGCAGCAGTGTCTTTCAAGCGGGCTTTGATTTGCCTTCATGGTAGCAATTTATTCAGGACATTCTGTTTTCGCTAGAAATAGTCACCGTGAATGTTTGCCCATCCTTTTAAAACTGTCAGGTCTATAGATGACAAGTGCTATGCAAATGCAAAATGGTATTATTCATTTGTTTCAGAGCCATAGTTTATTCAGTCATTATGGGCATAAACTGAGTAATTAGTTACACTGCCAGTTGATGCCTAAAAATAATTCTTAGGCAGTGCTTGAATTACTTGCCTTCTGTTGAGCTAAATAGTCTCATCATAGCATGATTGATGATTAAATCATTAAAGTGGATTTTATATATTATAGCCCAATTCAGCATCCTGTCATTTTCAACACATATCCTATGTAGGCAAACTTGTATCCAGATATATCTTTTACAGAACCCGTATGAGGACCTTAGAACTAATGAATTAGCACTAGGCAGTTTATTCTCCAATTATTGTACTTATCAAAGAAAGCCATCTGTGGTCTTTGTTTTACTGAGTTTTGGGGAAACAGATCACATACAGGCCTCATGGGAAAGTTATAATTATGAAACCAAAAGGCTATTTACAAGGTATGATGTGAAAGAAAACAAATCTGTGTTTAGTTTTGTACCTTCGACCTTTGATACTGTGCATCAGCAGTTGCCCCTTCACTATTCAGTTTCAAGTCCTTTGTTGCGTTGTTTCTTTCTTCACTCACTTACTTATACCTTTCTGTTCACATTTCTCTGTTTCTTTTCTCTGAGCTGCAGCAACAGAACCGGAGTCTTAAGTTTCAAACTTCTGCCAGAATGTAGATTGTCACACTTGAAAATGCGTGCGTGTGTGTGTCCAGCAGTGCCAGGGTCAGTGTCCTTTCATGTGTACTGGTCCATGTTCTGGTGGCTGTCAGTACATGCATGTGATGCAGGGGATGGTTTTCTCTCTGTTGTAATTCTCAGGTTGGTAGTTTGGGACAGGTGTTCCCCTCTTGAAACATCCCCTGAATGCTTCTGGCGTGTATGTGCTGCCTAATTGAGAGTCTACCCAATTCCAAACCCAGCCTGAGGAGCTATGTTGGTTATGTGCTTGATTGCTTCAGCTTGTTAGGCTGTGGGACAGTGAGCCAGGGGAGAAAGAGTCTGGGCAAAGAGACATTTCAGTCCTCAGGAAGACACTTCTTCTTTCTTTGATTGCCCTGAATAATTTGAGAGAGCAGTGGTGATTCACTGAAGAGTTTGACAGCACCAAGAAAAAGTTTGTAGTGTAATCCAAGGAAGAAGATGCAGATAAGATTTCTTTTATTAAGTAAAAATAAATCTTTAGAGTTAAATGAAAATTTCATCTGTGTGAATATATTCTTTTGCTTACTGAGCTTATATCCAGTACTTCAGATTTCAGATTCCTATTCATTAGGACTTCTGACAAAAAAAAAAAATAGCACTATAAACAAACAAACCCTATTGTGTTCTTGTTTTCTAACCTTATACTGCTTGTGTATGAAAGCAGAGGATAATAGTTAAGCAATGGAATTAGAGCAGCAGTTATCCATGTTACAAGCAGCACAGCTTCTTAAGGGTAATAAGAAAGGAGAACTGACATCTGCAACTCTTCCATGAAGATGACTGAGGTTACTGAGGGACAATGACTTTTTTTTTTCATATTGTCCTTTAATCAAGAATCATATTAAAATTCAGTTTTGTGGACTGACTGTTTTTCTTGAACTCATTCCTCCTCTTGTATATCTGTTTGCAGACCTATAACCTTTCTTAAATTTACTTTTCAAAATAAAACAACATTTTCTCTTTTAAAAATGGTTTGCTCACAATGCAAATATCTTTATATAATTAATTCAGGAATAAGCTCATGCAGAACAAGAAAGAGAATTCAGGAACTGCATACAGTAAACATTAGGTACATTATACTTAACTATAAGTACATTTCTACTATCCCCAACATTATGCTTTTTATCACTAGAAAAAAAGCTTTTGTGAGATTATGAAACTTAAGAAATACGTATTTATCAAAATATGTTTTAGATTTGTATTAACACACATTAAAAATTTAAATATAACAATACATATAGTGTTCTGAATACAAAAATTACAATAGCACCAGTCTTGTGACGTAAATAATATAAAATTGTAGTATCCACAGAATTATATATATAATTCTCTCAAACCTATTATTATAATTTTAGAATGAGTGAATAGAGACTTGAAGGCATTCAGTAAGCTTTAGTGTGTGCAAAAGAGATCTGGAAAACTTTTCTAATTTTTTTAGCTAAAAAACTCAATTTCCATGAAGTTAATAACAACATAAATGTTATTGATTATTTTTGTTTGGAAGAAGTACTCCTGTGGCCAGTTGCCAGTGAATTTTTTCATAACCATTGCCTTTGAGTCAACTATTTCTCTCTCAAGCTTGTTTCAAATTGGTCAACAGATTTAAGAAAATCTGGTTAAAAACAATGGGCACATAAAGAGGTTGTGTTGCCCACCCCTTTATAGAAGTCTAGGCTAACCACTGGGTTCTTTTCACTCAGCTGTTGCGTCTGGGTTCTGCTGCTCTTAAAAGGCATATGGATAGCTCTGGTGAAATAAATCCTCTGTTTATCCAGGAAGTGTGGCATCCATAACACCAGAATTTACATGCTCCTTGTTCTTTTTTTCAGCCTCTGAAATTCCCCTGCTGATGCTGATCCTCTGAATACTGATTTTCCCCTGGATTTACTAAGCGTCTATTCAAAAGTATGGAAGACTGGAGAAATTCCCAATGAATTCTCAGAATTTTAGGCCCTTTCATTACTAAACCTCTTAGAGGCAACAACTTCCTGTGGCAATGGAAAAAGGGATTTATTTGTGCTTTCCCTGATTTGAGTGTCAGTCTTTAAAGTCTGTGAAAAAATACTTCATTTTTAATGAAAGACAAATTAAAATTTATGAGTACATGTTTGGAACGATCCTGGTACTGAAAAATAATTCAGCAGCCTTTCAGGGCAGAAAAATTCCTTGCACTGCAATGTAAGAATTTTATCTTCATTAGTGTATAGTATTAGATCTAATGAAATAAGTAAAGCATACCATTTGCACAACTAACGGTTTGTTGTATACTGAAATCTTCATACTCTTCAATCACTTTAACGTAGTTCAAATGAAATACAGAAAAGGGAAATTCTCCCCTCTTCTCACAAAAGCAAACCTATTAGATCACTGTTGTCTCAGACTAGGCATGAATCATTTATTAGATCAAGTAACAAGCACCTTGGTCAAAAATTCCCTCTCTGTTGTTGTCATTCATTTATTAAATAATTAAGAGAGGCATTTAAATAATAACAACAGTTTTTATCAAGATAGCACCAAAAATTCAGCAGTTCTTATAAAAAGAAGTCCCTAAAGAAATAGAAGTTTATGTTTATGCCTAACTAAACTCTCTTAGTCAATTTTCCCTGGAATTCCAGAACACAACAGCAAGAGACCCCAGGGGTGCTTTTTTAGATTTTTTTTTTTCCAATGAAAACTATCAGAAATAAAAACAGATCTAATGGGTACTCAGAGGTACTTGGTTTGGGGAAATTTTGAAACAATTAGCCATTGATCTAGAAAACTCTTTAAGCAAAAGTGTTAGCATCTAGCAACTGTCTAGAAGGTTCGCATGCAGATTACCATGACAAAAAAAAAAAAAAAGAAATCTTGGAGATGTTTTTGGCTGTATCTCTCGATACTAATAATGACGGTGATGAGGTTCTGCCCACAGTATTTGTCCTCCAATTTTGCAATGCATTTGTGATTATCTGCAGCAGTCAAAAAGGTTCTCTCCTATATACAAAGAGTATCCAGCTACTCACATGCATATTCATTTAAAATGCCACAGGCAAGGAGGAAGGATAAATAACCCACACATGCTGAAAGCAAGGAAGAGATATGAGTAATCTCTGGAACAGCATCCCTCAGCCCAGAGAGGAGAGGTGATTCTACTGCATCTGTCCCCCACAGGACTGAGAAATCGCTATGAAGAACCACGGAAGGAGGTTTTGCACCGCTGGTGCAAATAGTGTACAGATGCAATCGATCCAGAGGCTGGCGGAATGGACAAATGGATAGGGCATAAGGGGAGAATCAGCTGCTGGCAGCAGGCAGGCAGATGCAAGGGGTGAGAATTTGTAAGGTACGGGTCAAATTCACCCTATGCAGTGCCATACCAACTGTCATGCCCTCATCATGGGCAGAGGGAGGGCTTGAGAGGAGCTCTAATATGGTTTTTTTAGGAAGCTTATGACCTGTTTCTCTTTTGAATTTTAAGGCTGGCAGTAAGAAGGTCCTAAAGCAAGATTTTTGACAGGTGAAATATAAATTTACTATGATGTTACGAAATGGTAACCCTGCATATGTTTAAAATAAGTTAAAATTAAGTATGGGCAGCTGTTTTTTCCTATTAAATACTGATTTTTAAGCCTTTCTCAGAACTAAATCTGGATTTTTTTTATTATTTTAAAAAACCCCAAATCCCTAACAAGGGCTTAGATTAATACTTTTTAAAAGCCATAGCTGCTTTAGGACAAAATATGTCTCACAATTACATCGGTTTATACACACATATAAATCCTATTGATGTTTATGTATCACTGAATATCCCCAGATAATATTCTAGATTAAGCTTCAGTATTAAATTTTTTTTTGTGTAAATCATCTTTTGATATAGCATTACACTTACAGAGGTCCCATTATTTAATTACACTAAAAATTACAGCACCATCCTGCAACTCCAAAAAAAGGTTGAAGTATTTTGGTTAGGAATGTGAAACAATATGCAGCTCTGTGTGAGCAGATCCACTAGTATCTGAAGCTGGCCTTGGGAGGTAGAAAAAGAAATACAAGGCTTGGCTCCTCACTAAATCCTGCTGTTCACATTTTTGTAACACATTGAACTAGGGCATCCATGGGAGAAGTCTCCTGATATAATGACCCTCCCCTTGTCACCCAAGAGGACCTGATTTTAGGAAGCAGAGTCTACCCTCATTTCTACTCCAAGCAGTTTTCCTTTTTGTGACTGCAAGGTAAAACTGCAGTTTTGATTTCCAATGAATTAAAGCAACAGCCAATTCACAACCCTTCTTTAGTAAGAGCAAAGCAAATCAACTGATGTGCTACTTTTTCTTTTTCTCTTTCTCTTTTTTTTTAAAAACGATATTTTTACACATAAATGTGATGAAAGCCTTCAGGCCTAGCTCTTTAGTGTAAAAATACATATGAGCATGCAACAGATCAAAGTCTTCGGGGAGGGTTTAAAATCTTAACCTGGACTTAATCTTTGCAACTGTCCTGTGTTCCTTGGTTATAGTCCAATGTATCTGCACCTCGGGCAGCATATAAAATAAACATTTTTGATAATTAGGACAGTTTTCTCTCTGCGTACCCTCATATGTCTGCAAATAAGTAAAACTGAAACAACATGAATGTCCACACACTTTCACAGACATCCTTCAGTCTTTACAGCTTTCTTGAACATATATAGCTGTTCCGTTTGACCTTCCTGCAGTCAGTTGCTTGCCATTTTCCTCTCTTCTGGACTGATACACAATTTCTTCCTCTCTTTGGAAAGTGGTAGGAACCTCTTCTCCAGTTTATGTAGGTTACAGGTTCTCCTCCATTCCATTCCCAGTGTCCAGGACTGACTTGGTCATTCAAGCCTGTGTGAAATCAGTAAGACCAAATCAGTGATGTTTATCATCTCTGGAACCTGATGCCAATAGAAACATACTGTTCTACCCCTTTGTTAAAAAAATGCATACAACATTGTACTGAGAGAAAAAAAACATCTGGAAGAACAACAGTAAAATGCAAATTAATATTTCATAAGGCAATTAGTGCCATCTGAATAAGGGAAAATATACTTTTCCTCATTATTGCCTATCTAAAATGTTTTCTCTCTTTCCATCTCTTGCCTGTCTATCAATCACCTCCCAGGTTTCTCTTTTGATACGTAAGATGTCAAGCAGAATGCTGTATTTGAGTCTGGACAGCCTCTGATGCCTTCGGATTCCTTCTGGAAATAAAATCCTGTAGATCTTTGTATACCTTCTTTACACTGTTGGAATTAACAGTCGTAAGATTAGATTGAGTTAACTAACAGAAACTGATGAACATCTTTTCACTTAGCCTCTGATTTACCAATAGGTGACCACCATGGGTGGCATATTTTCAGACACGACCTGTCTTTTGAACTGGAAGAGACCAAGATCAGAAAATTGACACAATGGTCTTGTAGTCTTTATTCTTATCAAAGGACTTTACTTCTCTCAGGTTGCCCATTAAAAATGATCCCAAACTAACTAGTTTTTAAAGTTACTTTAGTATAGCTAGTTTTCCATCTCAGAAAATTACTAAAAGCTGAAAAGTGCAGCTCAGAATTGGAAAAAAAGAACCTAAAATGTGGACAGCATAGCAGAAACAAGACAGTTTAGAAGAAAGCAATAGCACTGGCTCGCGAGCTAAGGTAGTCATTCACAGAAAGGGATCAGGAGGTACAGATAAGGCCCATCTGAGTTCTTTCTGTTTCTTATGAAATGAAAGGTGCATAATAAGAAATAGACAGCTGAATCTAAAGTGATGTGATGAAATCTTGTTTAGCTGATCATCTAATTAATTCACAGGATTCCTGATACAAGGCAACACTATTAAATTAGCAGTAATATAAATAATTATTAAAAGTGAAATTAAAAAAAAAAAGGTTAAACAGAGATTAAGTAACAGTCAAAAGAAAGGCGAGGTAAACAAAGAGTAGGAGCTCCACCAAAAATTATTTTCCTAGCTAGTATTAAAATGGGAAAGGTTTCAAGGCAAAAACAACCCAGCAATAAAAACCACTATAAACTCTTATTTTTGATAAAAACTTATAAAATTAGCCAGGTAAATTACGGCTTCCAGTTTAATGCCTTGCTCTGAAATAATAAAAGCAGTAGAAACTTGAGGACAATGCAGCATTTGAAAACTGGGCTGGAACTGGTGCAGCAGTTTCTGCTTTCCAAGGTGCCCCCCTTGCAGCTGATGTACTTGCCTATCCAAAAGGGCTTCCTCCCACTGAAGTCCCACAGCCACTGCATGTGTTGTTCATTAGCCACACTTGCTAGACTCCCCAGGTACCTAGGCTCAAGAAGAGAGGACAGAGTAATTAGCATTCCACAGAGTGACAGACATCTCCCATTGACTTATCAGCAAGGGGCACTGATTCTAGTATAAAGAATATAACTAATGTTCCACAGGAAAACCACTACTTACTGACATGAAAGAATAATTACATGAAGGTAAAGTCTTAAAATTCTGGATTACTTGGAAAGCAACCAAAGTCCTTGTCTGATTCTTCTAACATGAGAATTAAATCAGCGAGGCAACTGAAAGAAGCGTATACAGGATATGTGTACCTCATACTCACCAATTGTGCTTTAAACCATTGACACAACCGTTGATACATTCCTTTCCTTGAAATAATAATCTGCCCACACTAAAATCCAAGCCACTGAAAGATACAGCTTCACCCATTTGGTAGTAGAGCAGACTGTATCTTTTAAAAATTGTGTTCTGACAAAACTAAAGCTTTGAATAACACAGTCGAAATCTTGGACAGGTTTCAAAACCGAACTAAGTGCGTGTAATTTAGGGTTCTGACCTAGAGTGGAGGTGTGGTTTTGAGAGGTAATGTTGGGTTGTCTGCAATGACTACAAATTTAGTTCAGATCAGAGAGTAGTTGCAGTGTGTATTAACCAGATTATTTCATAAAGAAGCCAATGCCTAAGCTCTGCTCTGTGTTTTTACTTAAAGTATGCCAACACCAAAGGAGGACTAGAAAACCCTAGGCACTGAGTGGCCTTGCCACTGTGGAGTCTTCCAACTTGTATTAACCATGCAAGCACCAGCAGCCTGCTCTTCAGGCATTTAGAAATCAAATTAAATCCTGAAGCATTAAGAGACAAATGGCATCTTTCACATTTGCCAGGAACCATCAGCCATCAGTGGCTTCACTTTCTTATTTATCCATCTTTTTGCCTGCCTTGATATCACGTCACACCTGCTATTGCCTTCCCTGTGATGCTGAGCCTCCGTCATTTCTGTTGTCCTGTATTTCTGACTGCCACTCAGTCTAACAGTGATGCCAGCCCCTTCAGCCTCCCAGAACATCGTGCATGATGCTTGATAGCAATACTGCTCTTCAAAACATGTTTTAAGAGTAAATAATTCCAAAATCGTCGCAAAATCATCATTGTGACGATTTTACTTATTTCATGACTGTTGCCAGATAACGGAGACAGAAGATTGGTATTGCTCCAAAGAAGGTAAAGATTGTCTTCTTTAACAGATGGGACAACAACCAGATGTCAAGAGTGGCATAGCAGAGTTGAATCCACTATGGAAACCATGACCATATTTCAGGGTGCAAGCCCACCATCAATCCGTGTGGCACAATGGCTTCAGAAACATCAGTCATGGCTTTGCAAATGACAGACTGTCCCAGCACAAAGTGGTTAGCAGTAGTCTGGTAGGGGTCAGGATTGTGCACCCACTTATGGTACAGCTCCCATGGAAGCTCCCAGCAGAGGCCCTGACTGTGCTTCGCATCATGGTGGTGTATGGTGATGGTGCCTGTATGTCCTGAGGGTGATATGCTTCCACACCTCTGGGCTCACCTACCAAGCACCAAATCTGCAGTAAGCCAGGAACAAAACTGTTGCATTGACAAAAGCTCTTGGAAAGTTTTGTTTTCCATCTTCTTCCTCAAACAAAAGGTCCCAGAGAGCAGGCTCAGTTAATTCAGGGTGTCCTCCCAAGGCAACTGATTCAGTGACAGGATTCCCCCTCACAGTGACTGCGGTTGGCCAGTGACCAAAACGGGGTCTCAGAAGAGGTTTGGGCAGCAGTTTCTGTGGTATCACTGCTGGATGAGCAAGAACAAAAAAATCCACATTTTATCTGGCTTCTGCTTAAGGACAACCAAAGCCCTGGATCTAAGTCTTTTACTTGAAGTAAGCATAGCTTACTCCTGTTGTTTCAATTGTTTTAGAAAGTGTGAAAACAAAAAGCATCAATGTGCATCAGTAACTGATATATCATTTATGACATACAGGGGAGGTCTGAGCAACTTTTCCAGTCTTTTGCTTCAACCCAAGTCCCAGGGAGAGACTTCAGCGCTGTGAAAGGAAAGTACTGCAATAATTATATGGTTATCTAACCTTTTCTCTGTAGGAGTGCTTTCTAAATACAGTCTGAGAAACACACACGACTAAAGAGAGAGCAACTGTTCTAATTGTTATACCTAGTCAGGGATTTTGAAGTATTGTAGGGAAATGAGAACAGTCCTGAAGGAACATACCACTTATGCTAATATTGCTGACTGTACCTCCAGGCAGAGCACCAGACACAGGAAATGACAAGATAATTTTATTATGGAGTTATGTAAATCTAACACTTCCTAATTTAAATGACTCTAGAGAGGGGGTCATAATGCCTTATTGAAAAAAAAATAAAAAATCAAAAAACCACACATCACTGATTTCTATGCTAAATAAGTCAATTTCAAATTATCCCTGTGTACTTCAAAATTTTTGCTATCAAGTCAAGAGCATCTATCATCTTAGAGCAGTTGCCCAGCTAAGGAAATATTTTGGGCAGCCATTGTCCTTGAAGTATTATATGCCAGCCACTTAGCACAAAGACTTTGCCAATTTTACATTAAATTATCTAATACATTTAAAGGAGCTTTGTACTATTCTGATAAACTTAACTTCAGCTAAAGCACACTTGACTAGCTATTAAGGTCTCTGCAGCACAGGAGGATGTTTGATTTGAACTGCTGTAGTAAATCCATGTCCTGTACTGACAGTGAAGGGGGAAGTCACTAGGAGGCTCTGCTTATTCCAGGCTTTTGTTTGATCACTGAGGGAGTAATCCTGGTGCCTTGAAATAGGTGTCTGCTGTTGCTTATGATGCCTCATGATATTCAAAATATTCAGATGAGACTGGCTGACATGATGCAGAGCTTACAGGAGCTCTGCACTTCCAGAATAGCCATTGAAAGTCAGACAAGATATTCTGGGCCTTTAAAATTAGTCCAGGTACCTGAATCTCTATGCTGGAGCCACTAGCAATAATATAAATTAAACCAGTCACTTACAGAACTAGCACAGCGTTAGGATAGGAGAGCAGCAGGATCCATCCCACTTTGCACTAAGGAACATTGAGCCATCATGAATAATCTAACCTGTGGTTCTGCCTCTGACTCCCAAGAACTGAGACCCACATGCTGCGAACACTCGAAAACTGAATGAAACACCACTCCCCCCCCCCCCCCGCCTTACATAGCTGGCAGTAAAGGATCTGAAATCTGACCATATTTAGGCTCTAATTAAATGTTCAGCTTCAAAAAGATGAAGGAATAATCTGACTAACAGAGCAAAGGACACAACTGGGGGTTCTATCTATCCAGCGGAGAGTCCCTTCAGTGGCAGCAGTGAAACCATCCCACATGTGTGTGAGCCTGGCTGCACTGACCCTTGAGGAGGATGTGATCCTATGGGATAAACAAGAACTGCAACATAAATCACCAAAATTGCTGTTAAATCAGGCTGCTGTGGGATCACTCAGCCGTAATATCCCCCAGATGCTTCTCTTCATGCTGCCAAGGGCCTCTTCATGCATACAAAACAAAGCAAGAGAAACGAGTTCTTAAACCACCTTTCTTTCCAGTGCATTGGGGAATTGTTAGAAATGGTGCAAGACTTTCACAGCAATTAGCTGAGATGTTTTCCACCCACGCTGTCACCGTGGCATACAGCAACTTGCATCAAGACAAGCACATTTTTTCATCTGCTTCTATCCCTGCACATGGAAACTGAATAAAAGGTTCATATGCCACCTGCAACAAATACACGCAATGTAAGTCAAAGCTCAACAGAGGCCCACATAGGTTTGCTAAGCCCATGTACATATAGTTATGTCCAGCCAGCAACTGCTCCCACAATAAATTGATAGCATTGCTTTGATGGAATAGCTTGGTCTTAAGTCCATTACCTCAAGATAAGTGCTTTCTCTAAGAGGTTAGGAGGTTGGTGAGTCGGAGACCATTAATGAAACAACTTTAACTGTGCTTGTGCTTTTTTCCCATTCTATATCATAGAAAAAGTGTAGCAAAAATTTAATAGAAGTTTAAAATAATGCCACTTTTTTAGTAATAAAATTGATTCTTATTTTTGAGTGAAATTGGCTGATTTACTGAAAGTCAATTCTAATCCTTTCATTTAATGTCTAATGCTTGTTTGATCTATTAAAAATCTGAGGATGGACCTCTGGGCTGATTTACTTGCTTGTTGGAAATATCAGCTATTGATTTGTCAAGAGTGACAGTATTAATAACAGAAATGCCACAATTGGTGGTGATGGTGATTGCCAGTGGGGAACTGGGCAACAGCACAAACCAAAATCTATTAGGTTATCTTCTTGTACCATTTTTAAGTATGTGCCTGGAGCTCTATTTTTGTTAGTCAGTTCCAGATGGAGGCCAGGAGCACTCCATTTACCAGGATAAAGCTTCCTTAGTCTGTGGTAGTCTGACATTAAATGAACCATCACTGCCCTCAGATTCCTTTGCTTGTGGATTCAGTGATATGTCTTGACTTTTTGTGTAGGTGTTTAACACTGTTATTAATTTACTGGTATTCATGTTAACTTCTACATTGCACACTACAGCCTTCAGCAAGAAGTTACTGCCAACAAATAATATGGGTCAACAGGATAACACTCGTTTATAAAATGGGAAACACCTCCGAGGAGTGATATAATTTCCCAAGGGATCAATTGAATAGTGAAGCCTTCAGAAAATAAAATAATTAGAATATTCACAAGTTACAGCTTTCTTTGGATAAATAAAAACATAAAAGCAGGTGTGAGAAAACCGTTTCAGGAGCTGAAATCTTAAGTAAACCTATTAACAATGTGAAATTTGTGATGAGCTCCCAAGAGCAGGTAACATCTACATTTTAGAAAAGAGTAACTTCCATCAGCTGGGAGATATTAGAACTAAGACTTCTCTTTTGTGTGTTAGCAAGACAACATAATATGGAATAACTGAAGGGAATGAATCAAGGTTCGTTATGCATGCTTGTCCCTGTTTCATGTTTCCTACATGTCCTCAACCACTTGTTGAATATATTCTGTTTCTTTCATCTCTAACTCTTCCATGTTTCAATTTTCATGGAATAAGGGAGAGGTCTGTCAAAGCCCACTCTATTCTTCAACTTGGTCTTGAACTTGGTGCTCACAATTCAACACAAAGTTCAGAACATGTATGATCCCTGGGCAAGCTCCATCTTATCATGGCTAGCTTTTCTTCCAATCCTAAGCCATCGCTCTTGAAACCAAAATCACAAAGCAGGCCTCCAAAGAACAGGACAGGCAGATTTCATATTTGACTCCTACTTTCAGACAACTATTTTTGTCGTTATTATTATTATCATCATCATCATCATCATCATTATTATTTATCCTTAAAAGTCAGATATTTACTGTTAAATTGAATGTTAATGTTTTTGAATAGTTACAGATTCTGAAGAGCTGCACCTTCAGAAGAATATGGTGAGGCTCACAGGAACTGGCAATATTGTACTATTGCTATATCAAGTGAAGGTAAAGCCAGGATGAAAGACTGAGTCTTTGCTATATTTCTCTTCTCCTAAACTAATTAGCCCATTAGGGAAGCATCCTCCCTGCAGATGGACAACTTCAAGAATTTGTGTTGTGAATAAGGTAGTATCAGCACCTGAAATATTATGAGACTAATATTTCTATCCTCCATGGGGACTAAATCACAGAGCTGCAGAGTTCTATTTTCTGGGGAGCTGTGCAGCACAACCAAAGTGGGGCTTATCTGAATGAATGAGGCCTCGAGAGCAGCATCCAGCTCGGGGCGAAGAGCAGTGCACAGCCAAGACTTTCACTTGGAGAAGTTTCTTACTGTTCTCTGCAAGCCCGAGCAGCAGTGTTCCAGGTGACCTTGTGATTCACTACCAGGAAGTAGCAGCTGTCCTCATGATGACTCCATCCAGAGGGGCATTTCTTTGTGCTTGCCTCCTAAAACAGAAGGGGAAAAGGCAAAACAGATTCCTGCTTACAGTGATCCAGGTCTGTGCACTAATAATCAGACTGAAGGTTGCAGGTGCTGCCTATGGTGTCCCCACAATTAAATTGGGCGTGAACTTTGGTGTGTACCAATAAAGCTTCAGTATTGCTTAAAAAAATGCAAAGAAATAAATGCTTGCCAGAGGAGCCACCATTTATAATGAGTAGCTTTAAATGTGACACAAGGTTTTGGTTCTCTTAAGAGACCATGTTAGTTTGGACATCATTTTCTGCCTCCTGCAGTCTGTGTAGGGAATGCAGGGTAACAAAATTCAGCATGACATCTTACATGGTGGAGGGGATGTATGTTTACAGAATACCTAACTGAGCTAATTTTACTCCCATTCATTCTCTTGCAGATTTCATTCGCTGACTGTCTCATACCACAAACCCACAAGCACTAAGACATCAATGCTTGCATGCTTTGTCTAGGAGCATCTATGGATGACAGAGAGTAAAGGGAACCTCAGGAATCAAGCCCTCAATATGCCTCTGAGAACCTTTTTTCTGGTGACGGCAAACTTGACTCTGGACAACTCTCTTATTCCCTGTGGAAGTCAGTAGTTGTTACAGGAAGGTCCTTTGCTTGAGTCTCACTCATTGTAGACTCTATGCTCTAATTTAGATGCATAGTCACGGTGAAATTTTTACCTTGCTTTGGGAATTCCAGAGTTTCCATATTATCCCATCACACTGAAATAACTTTTGAACGCTTTCTTCATAATGCAAGAGACCCTTTAAATCTGGTGTACAGTCCTTTGGAAAAGAGTAAAAGTCCTGGAAAGAGAAGTGTCAGCTGAACATTTGAAGGAAAATAATAACACAAAACAAACAAGCTATATGAAACAGATTAAACAGGTCTTATATAAAAACTTTATGACATGAAAACTCTTCAAGGGCTGAGTTGTTAATTTGTCTGTGTATTGGTTAAACTCAGCTTTCAAGTGGGAAGAGTTAGGCTGCAGATCTCAGAGGTGTTAAATCTTATTTTGGAAAACAGCGTGATTGAAAACAGATGGTGAAAATGCCTACGAAACAAAAGGTTTCCTACCTGATGTCTTGAGCTGGTTTCAGATGCCAGTTCTGCCTTATCAGCTTGTGGGATTTCTGTCTTCCTGGAGGAGACAACATTTATCTGTGGTTGTGCTTGGTTAATTACTGACACTTGAGCCTTCTTGTTTGCTTTAGCTGATGAGGTGTCATCCTCTATTTTGAGTGATACCATCCCGTGATACTGCATTTTACAGTATCACACACACACAACCAGAACAGGAGAGGGAAAAGAGAGGGTTAGCAGATACAAGCAACTCATTAAAAAATTCCATTAAAAAAAAAAGGCATTCTAATAGAAATTGTTGCAATCGAGGGGAAACAAAACCAAAGAAAGATACGTAGGAAAATAAAGGATTGGTCATAATGAATTACTAGCAGGCATAAAGCCTGGAAAGAACAGAATCAGGAAGAAATCACAGAAATGTCTGAGCAATACTCATAATACTCTTACTTTGAAAACCACGTCAGTTCCATTTCTAAATACAGATGAAGACTGAACCTGAAAAAGGTAGAATGGCAGAATGAGCTGGGCATATTCATGCATTATAGAAACAAAAAGACTTTATGCAAAATTTACTACCAGATCTCGGTTACAAATTATGCAGAACATATCTTGGGTTTAGTTCTTTCTCTTTCTGAATGGAAACCAATCACGTCTGAAAACAGCCATTAAAAGCTACATATTACAAGTGTGTTAATAATAGATTCCATTAAGTTGTAAGATCACAATAGCTGAATGTTACTAAACCATCAAGTTAAACCAATATAACTTCAGCAGGAAAAGCAATGGACAAGTTTTAATTAATTCTTTCATATTTACGGTAACAATATTTTCAGCTTTACAACTATAGGAGTAGATGCACATCTTCTATACATTGGTCTGGGTCCAGTGACTTCTTCTTCTACCTGACCCATAATTTAGACAAGATTAGAAACTGCATAATTGCTGAAGTTGCTTGACACGTGTTTCCTCCCCTAACTCTGTTTTTCTTCCTCTCTTGTATACAGGGATCTTCAAAACCACAATTTATTTTTTTTTTTCTCCCCAGTATTTTTAAATAGATCCCGGGTTTGACTCAAAGCAAACTCAGTATTTTGTGGTTATTGTATGGGCAGGTAGGTTCCCTACAAAAATATGACAACTGAATGAAGATATCAAATCCCAATGAATTCACAAATAGGTCCATCACTGCCTTACGATTCTGCCATTTCCAGTCACTCTCAGCGTGGTTCTTGACTGATTTGCCAAGCTGTGTTCCTGCCACTGGTCCTCTCCATGCTCTCTCATCCCTTTGGAAGGAGGCAGTGGGATCACTTCCAAGGGAACATTGCCAGGCCTGTCAGGTGATGAGGAGCCCAAGGAAACTGGGAACAGCGTGCCTCTCCCCCAGAAGTCATGCTTGCTTTG
Organism: Gallinago undulata; assembly: GCA_026546715.1. NCBI lineage: Eukaryota > Metazoa > Chordata > Aves > Charadriiformes > Scolopacidae > Gallinago > Gallinago undulata. The sequence continues at coordinate 34,060,147 of JAOTQQ010000019.1, forward strand.
GCCAGAGGGATGGGAATAGCTGCACTGACCTGAAAGCATAAGAAATGGCAGATGGTCAGTTCTAACTGCATGAGCAGATTACTGGTCACATTGACATGGGCACATAAACAGCTTGTCATTAGAAGTTGGACGATTCTTTCACTTGATGTGGTTGATTTGCTGTTTGTTCAGTCGTCCTTATTTATGGCATTTGCTGTTAACTATGACTGCAACTACTACCTGTGTATTTATGCTTTTATATGTAATCCACCTGCCTACCCACAGATCAAAATTTCAGCCAAGCATCTGCTGAAAATACCTGTTTTCATGCATAGATTGGGGTTTGGAGTGCTGGTTTTATTTGGACATGAATTGGCAGGTATCTTTAACTAATGTTGATGATACTTCCATTATGCTCAGAGAATTTTCTTTTCAGAAATCCAGGACACTATTGTTCCTACAAACTAATTGTGTCAATGAACTCCTGCTTTACATTATGAATGTTAAAGAGAAAACAGATCTGAAATTTTAAAAGGAATTTTTGTAAAATGAAGCCTAATTCATTGCAACACAGGTATCTAAAATATTGTTTCACTAAGCACCAGATGAAAAAACACTCTTCACATTTCAGAGGACTCAGGCTGCTTTGCTAGTTATTTGTATTTTTCTACAGTTGCTTCCTTTTTGGTGTGATTTTAGGCACACCATATTTCATCACCAAAAAGCACAATAATAATGTAGACATAAAAGCCTAAGCTCTGTAATGATGACTGCTGTGTGCTGTAATGTTGTGAACTATGTTTGTTAAGCATTAGAAAATGTATTTCTAAGAGCTGGGTTTAGTTGTCAGGTTCCTATTCTGAGAGGAAAACGGATCTTTTCCCAAAGTGTATAACAACTGTTACACAATAACTGAGAAAAAAATTCTAATGAACCTAAAAAACATTTTTTCCCACTTAAATTAATGAGAACTGAACTCGTGTTGTTATGAAAAGTGGTTTCTTTCCTTGGACCCTTCTCATTTTGTACTTGTTGCTTTCTCCATGCTGTGTTTCCTAAGAGGAATAATATGACTGTGTGAGAGTATAAAGGGTCTGCAACTGTCAAGCCTGTTTTCTCTAAAAAGAAATTAAGCATTTAGATCTGAAGGTGAGTGTTAGGAACAACTTGTGGTTGAAAATAAGCAGCTACTTAGCCAAGATTGTCCCACCTTCTTAATGATGAAGATCAAAAGAGAATACCTCCTTTTGAGTCCAAAATTTTCACTACAGCTTTTGTCCGGGTGCCAAGAACAGCATTCACAGGGGAGTTCAGAACTACTTCAAAGACTTCATCTTCTTCCTCTAATTCATCATAGATAATTGCTATATTCCACGTCTTGGTTGACATTCCTAACAGAAATAAACATTTTAATTACTCTTTAAGTGCTATTTCAATCGATCAGGGTGTCAAAGAAATATATTAATTAACCTGTCTGCAGCTAGAATGGAGTAGCTGGTGCGTGCTATTGTGCTCCTACTAACCGACTGGACTCCTGCTGTTCCTCCAAATAACAGTAAGATTGAATTTGTTCCTGGGCAATGATGACTCAGTTCAAGTGCATACATTGTAACAAAAAGCCAAGGAAGATGTTGGAAATGACACTACAATACACAGATTTCAGACTTCCATTGCCTTTTTTGATAGAAAATGTATCATACGCTTTTTATCTTGAAAGCTTAATTTAAAAATTGAACAGTTACTTAAAATACCTGTAAATGGATCAAGGACTATGTTAGATTCAATTACACCCTTTCAGGCAGGGTTTTTACTTGGTTACAAAATTTTGCCTTCACTGGGTAAATTCAGGCTTGCGTTATCGGAATGAGAAAAGGTCATTCCAAGATAAAGGATATTGCTGTCAACAAAACATCTTGGGAACTGTTCCTGCATCACAAAGTCAGTGCTAACATTAAAAATTAACATCAAAAATATATGTGCAACACTGTCCAAAAAATGCCTACATTCTTTTGACCCTTCACAGAACTTCTATCTCCTTGCTCCTTTCCAGTATGAATCCTCTAGTCAAGGGAAGCTGTCAGCAAAAACAGACCCCTAAACTTGGACAGGGTCTTGTTCTGCTCCTTTCAACTACAATTTATTGATTGCAGTCTAATGTACCAATCAGTCCAGTCAATTGGCATGTGAGGTTTGTTTTTAAAACAAACCTATCAGCCTTACTAAGCAATTAATAAATGCTACTAATTAATACACATCAAACATCTTGAATTCAGAATGAAGAAACTGATGCCTTGAATGTATTAGTTTGGATGGTCCTTCACTAAGGTTAAGCCGAAGCAAAGGATTTTTGATGTGACCCACGCAAAAAGACTCTGTGAGGGAGCTCAGCTGATTTAACCGAGGAGCTGGCCAGAAAAGAAGGATGATATGCATCTCTCCTGTCCACCTCCACAGTTAATTTTTGTGTGGCTTACCATCATATTCAAAAAGACAATAGCAATAACTCCAAACTGTCCCACGCTGGGAGAATTTGCAGGGACCAGCAGAAAAAGAAAATGCTTGTAAGGGGCCTTGCACTGAAAATCGCTTTGCAACAACCTCTAGCCATTTCAGTTCAGAGGCTGCAAAGCTTGACTGCATAGTAAATTACAGGAGAGTTGGAATCCTGGGAAGCACAATATGGAGGACTTTTTACACTTATGTCTCGAATCTTTCTTCCATTTATTCATGTTCTAATTCTTCATCTTCTAATGTAAAACTAAAAAAAAAAAAAAAAAACAACCCACAAACCTAAAAATAAACCCACAAAAAACCCAAAACAAACAAAAAACCCAACAAAATGTAAAACCCCATCTCATGCTAGATAAAGAGTCTCAGACAGAGACTCATTGGTTTCTGAGGTTTCATGTGTGTTCCAGAAACAGTGGAATTTAGGGCAGATTTCCACCTTCCTGCCCAGTTGTTTGATTTTTTTTTTTACTGCTGTCTGCTGGGTGTCCTCCCTTATCCACCTCCAGAAACTAACCAGTGGCTACTCATCCTACACCTTTACATAAACGTTTACATACCTTTATTCAAGATGTGCTGCAGTGGCACATTTCCAAAATGATTCATTTGTGACTCTAACTGAATTTAAAGCTACAAGTTCAGAAAGTTGTTTTGTTGGTTGTTTTTTGTTTTTGGTTTTTTTTTTAAAAAAAAAGAGCTTAAGCCCTAAAGTGAAAATCCCTGGGCTTTGGCTGGAACTGACTTGCTATATTCCCTATATCTGTTTTTCAAATATAGGTAAGCACTTACACGAATTTTTGCCATCAAATATATGCCATTTATTTCAGCCTTCCACAGATGATATATTTTATCTCCTCTGTAGCCACTGTGACTTTCTGCCATTGAAACCTTACTGTTGGCAGACCTGGAATAACCTCTGCTGGCATTGAAGGCAACACCCTCTGAGGCCTCTGTGGACCCTGTTTTCTAAACCCAAATAAATCCTGAACTATGCCAACAGGATCTATTCCAAAATCCTCAGACTTGCATATGCAAAGGGAGTGGTTATGATAGCAAATGGGTTTTCATTCCCAGATAACACATTTACATAGGCAAGACCAAGCTTTTCAGATTAAGCTGAATTTCAGAATAGTAAATTGTGAAACTCCTGTCTGGACTACTTTTTCCCTAGACCCAGGAAGATACCCAAATCACAATAATAATAGTAAGTTGTGCAGAAAAGAGGCAGCTTTTTCCAGTATCTTCACATTTTACTATTGATTCTCCCTCAGAAAAAAAAAAATTCAAGCTCCTATTGATAATACAGTTACTATAATTTCTTGCTATTTACAGCCTCAGCCAAGGTCAGACTGCTGTTATGACTACAGCGCAAGTGGAAATGAGATCTGACAATTTTCACACTCTTTTGCACCTTTCTGGTCCTGGATACCTTGCATACCTTGTACTCAGTTTTGTCTAAATTTGACCAGTGTCCTGATCAAATCTTTAAAGCATCTCACAGCTCAGCTCAGGGTGAGTCCTCCCCAGCCTAGCTGTGAGGAGATTAGGAGACATCATTTCAACACTTTTGATATTTTAACTGATGTAAAGGGACCCTACTCCATCTCACCCTAAGTAATGAGGTTACTAAAGCACAGAGGAAGCCCACTGCTCTTCCAGAAAATGAACCCAAGTGAATTTAATCCTATTCAGCTCCTCTAGCTACATACATATAATAGGTTTTACTCCCCAAAATGAGAGTTTTCACTTTCAAAATCAGTGAATTAATTTTAAAATTATCCAGTGCATTGCTTCATACCTGGATCAAACTGAACAAGTTTGGAGGGAGTCACTGTAAAGTCCTTTCCCAGCACAGCAGATATTTCATTGACCTGAAAAGAAATCAAGCAGTAAATGCCATGATGTGATGTATTTTACCAAGCTGCTGCATTCTGCTGTGTGCTGAAGCTACTTTGTGCCTTTTCACACAGCCTCAAAAACACATGCCAACCCATAGATATGCTTAGGCTGAAAAAAAAAAAACCAACCCTAAAGAATAAACCTTGTTATGTGCAACTGTCATTCTGTCCTTGCTCACAGTGTAAATACCGTAATCAGAAAAATTTGCTCATCTTAAAATTTTGCCTAGTCTCCCCTCTCAAACTGCTGCTTGATGTCATCAAACAACACTGCTGTTCACTGTGCCTGGGTTCCCAGCTATACCTGGCTGCTGGACGGGCATATCATGGCACCCTGGAAAAGCAGCAGCAGCAGCAGCCTGGCCACATTTGCCCATTTAGCCCTTTTTGAGGTCTTAGAAGAAGCATTTGCCAGCAGAGCTGTCCATCAGCCCCAAAGGCTTGTTGGGATAAGCACGAACCCATACAATTAGAGTAGAGTCACTGGAGTCCATCAAGGACAGGGAAGGATGGCCTCTGATTAAGTTAATAGCAAAATTCTCACTGACTTCAGTAGAAGAAAAATCAAAACCATGTTTCCAGTTAGGATTATAATCTTAAGAAACTGTTAGGGAAAATTTTAGTATCTTTCTAACAAGAGGAGCTGGTAAAATCCTGGAACTTCCATTTTACAAGGAAAGATAAAATTTATGAAGGCAAATTCACAAAATTATAATCTGCAGCTCTCAGGCTAATTTTTCTGACAGAAGACAGAGGCTGCTACTGAAAATGTAGAGGGATCTTTGAGCCATTTCCTAGGCTGATGGCAGTAGGGGCAGAAATAGTGGAGGCTGCCATGTGGATGTGGAGTGGAAGCTCCCATAGTTCCTGGGCTCCTTAGGCTTCCTAGCATAAGCAGGAAAATGACAAGTCCTAAGGCTACAGGTTGTCCAAAGCCTGGAATCTAAGGTGGCAAATGCTGTCCAAGCACAGTGACAGAGGAAACAGCCTGCTCTGTCACTGAAGCTTATCAAAGCTGAAATGCTGGTTCAAAGCATTCCAGTTTTGGTTAGTCAGCATTTCTACTTAAAAATCAGGAAGTTTTATCAGAAATTTTCCAACTATGTGTACTGGCAAGGGCAGTATCCTGGTAGCTCTGGTGTGAATTGCATGGCTTCTTTGTTGATTACTGAAGTACCTTTTAAGTCTGAGGAAGAAATTAAGAGGCTTCACTACTTATTATTAAGTTTCCAGTTAGAAGTTTGGCTTTTAGCTTTACCTTCACGGAAATAAAGGCAGACTCTAAAGAGTGTCCTGATCTGGTGATTTTCAGAGACAGCACTCCCACACTTTCACACACTTCATATTCAGTCTGTTGCACTTCAATCCAAGACCACCGGAGCTCCAGCCTGTGGGAGAGGAGGGAAAACCCAGGTGAAGCAACACGACCTCCCCTGTTGCCCCCACCCCCTGCTGCTTGAGGTTCAGTGAGAAGACATTTCTCTCTTGAACGCTGATTTAGCCAATACACATACCGAGTCTTTGTCTCCTAATCAACACTTTTGTGTGATTTGGCTAATTAGAAAGAGGTGGTTAATAAATCTTCCGGTTGATCTACCAGAATCTTGTTTGGTCTACCCCAAGGTCTGAGCCTTGTTTCAGAACCAGAGGGGTTCTGCAGCAACCTTGAGAAGATCAGAGTTTGTCCCCAACACCAAATAGGCCAAGACAAGCTATCACTGTTTCTTCCTGGTTTCCTTTATCCCTGAAGTTTTATTCTACTCTCACTAACCCATATTTTCTCTGCAATATCATCCTTTCTTCCCACCTAGCTTCATCTATGCTCTAACTCTTCTCCTCTAAAGTATAGGGCACACTCCAAGACTTCACTGCCTCTGTGCAAGTGTCATCCCCATTCCCCTTACTTTAACACTCTCGGTACTTTGCTCTTCAGTCAGAAGTGGCTGAATACAGACATACACTGCATTTTAGAATCTTTTATAGGGGATGTGACCGAATGACCAAACCTCAGAGGATCTCATGCTGCACAGGGTAGCCAATAAAGATCTCACCTTTTTAAAAGCTGTGATAAAAATTAATGAGAGTCAAAAAGGAATGAAAGAGAGCAAAAAGAAGAAAAAGGAGTTGCGCTACTTAGAAAATAATTTGAACTTTTCTAAAACAAACTTCTAGACTATTCAGATTTGACTAGCCATAACACTAGCAGAAGTTTCCTGCTGTCCTCCGATAGCCCCTGATATTCATGTTGTGGGCAACAGAAGCTGATCTGCTTTCTTTTTATTAAAGAGGATGTATGTGCCAGATGTAGTCCAGCAGCATTCAGGTAAAAGCTAAGATTCAATTTTAATAATTTCAACATGCAAATCAAACCTGCCTTTTGAACCAGTGATCATTAGGTGATAAAGTGTTAAAAAAAAAATCTCGCAAGCTTTTAAATCCAGTATTAAAAATATTTTTTTTCCTGAAAAACAAAATTTCCCTTTGTTCTGAGGTCCAGTGCATCTAAGAGATAAATTCTACTTCGCTGAAACTCCTATTTTCCCTATAAAAGTGGCTTCTCTTTGCCTTCTTATTAAAGCTCTGATGATATGTGTTGTTCTTTATATACAGGAATCCTGCAGATGCTGGTTTTACTAGCAGTGCACCTGCAAACTGGAAAAGGGGTGTGGGGGTGTGTGTGTAGGGGTTTGTGTGTGTGTGTTGGTTGTGTGCAGATGCGTTTGTGTATGGGGACATCTTTTGGCACAGTGAGTAACTGCTGAAAACACCAAGGCTGCCCTGTCTCCATCCTCTCTACAGTGTGGTGGGGGGAACCCTCTGCTCCTTTTCCCTCCCTACAGGTCCTGCTTTGTGAGTAGCCAGTTCAGCCCAGGAAAACAGAGTTAGCTATTATTCTGAATTACTTCGGGTTAAAAAAATTGGTTGGATGTTCAGCCCTTATTTTCAGAAATACAGAGAAACGTTGCTCCTGCTGTAGATCTGCACCCAATTTTGGCCCTTGTCATCAAAGCACAGTTCAGATGATACCCTAGTCTCAAATTTTTTAGAATACATCAGGCTTATCATACATCACATGGAAATTTTGATAATATACTTAGTATAATTTTTGATAGCAGATGACAAAGAACACGCTGCATGCCCTCCACCTTCTTACAGTTCAGTGCACTTTTGCAGAATTATGGCTTTCATGGCTTTTACTGCTTGAGAGCATGCCCTCCACCATGATCTCAAGCTTATGAAAAAGGCATTGCCATCAGCATGGGGCAAGAGTGACCTCCAGCTGCAGGACCATGTACATGAAGCAACAGTCCCAGCGCTTAGCACCCAGTATCTCAGGTCTTCAGTTGCCCAGCTCCCACTTAGAGCAAACTCCATTATGTCTTTCTGTGAAGCCACAAAGGCCCTCGAAAACTGTTCCCCAGTCTGACCCGGAGGTAGTGCTTTGTATTTCACCTTCCTGAGGGGAAGAAACCTTCTCTACTGTTGAACAAAAGAAATGGCAGTTTGAGTCATAGCTACGTTCACGTCTGCAGGGTTTTGAGCCCAGCAGAGGTTCATTTTGCCCTGGGGGGCAGCATGCACAATGCATTACACCATGCACCACCAAGAGTCCCAGTTACCTTTGGGGCACAGCAGAGTTTCCACTTGCATCTGTGACTGCAAACTCCAAGTTGTCTGAATTCACCTCCTGCAATGGATTGATGACATAAAGTATGATTTTGCTTTTTAAATCCTTTTGGGTAAACCCTTCTTGAATAAATCCACCTGGGAAAAAAGAGAAACATTCAGGTGAATCAAACGCCTGTTAATAAGAACCACATAGCTCACATAGACTGTTTTCAACTTTTGGTTTTGTTGAACGCTTAGAAAATTTGAACTTACAAAACCTGGTTTTATAGCTAAACCACAACATCCCAGCTTATTATAAGCCCTAGCAATTTCTTCCCAAGTGACCTGTTTATCAAGTGGCCAAGTTCAATATTCTTTTTATTTTTCCTTGACGCCAAAAAAAATAGTTTCTCAAAAGCAGCTATTAACAATCATCTCAAACTCTTCGAGTATTCGTAATGAATATGAGACTCAGGTTGAAGTATAAAGACTTTCTTACTACATTCAAAGCTTGTGTAAATTTTACTAAGAAATTTTGGTTTCTTCTATCAAGCAAACATTAATAGGATAGGTTTTGGAATCTGACCTGGTATGTCCCAAAATACAGAGATTATAGAAGACAGCACCTGTTGTTATATTTTCCAGGTAGCCATAGCGAGGACCTCGTAAGATCTTAAAAAATATTTTGTCATCTTCTGTATTGGGGTCAGATGCCCTCAGGGACTTGGCAGTAATATAGATCCCATAATTGCCACTCTTCAGCAGTTCCACATCAGAAAAACAATGGAGATGAATAATTTTTGGTGCTGTTTTGTCCAAACGATCCACCTAAATCAAAGTTAGACAAATGTATATTCATTTTACAGCATCAGGATATTCTCTGTCCTACTTTTGCTAAAAGCACAGCAGCCTGCTCGGGGTGGCAATAGCCCCTTTGACTCACAGTCTGCTCCAGAAGTCTGATCTCCAGTTAAGTATACTTCCCGTGAGATGTTTCTAGGCCCAGCTTGCCCAGTTGCTTGCTGCATCCAGAGAGTACAGCACATGCTGGGGAGGGCAGCATAAATTCTGTGTACCTCTGGCCTGTTGCCCCACACTCCCCACAGTATTTCTCCTTTTTGATGTAATTTTATTCATAGCAAATAAAAATTCCAGCAAAGGTTTCTCTCACCTACAATAACAAGCACAGAAACCTAAGGATTATGATAATCACAGTCAAAGTCCTGGACAATAGGTCTCCTTGAATCCATGCTACCTTTCACAACTTCAGATGAATGGTCATTGCTGTTTCCATATCTCATCTTCCATAGCTCACCCTAGCTCATCATAGAACTTCAAACTTTGTCATCAGGAAAAGTTAGGAGCCTCTTTGTTAGTGTTTTGAAAAATACAGAATTTTGACATACAATGCAACGAGGCCTACTCTGCATACTGAAACATGCCAGATAGATAACAGACAATAAGTCATAGAAGAGGTGTCAGTGCCTATGATACAATGAGAAGAACTTAGAAATGAGGGAAATGGGAAGTGAAAGACCCTAGTAAAGGAAGGAACAGCCAGGGCAGGCATCTTACAAAGATTCCCAGAAGGAAGAGAGTCTGTCTCGTTGTGGGAGTGAAGAGGCTGTAATTCAAGATTCCTGTGACATGAAGATCAATACTCATCCTAGTATCCCTCATGTGCAAATCTGTGGGTCGGGTACCAAGTGGGAAAGCTGAGCAGCAGGAAGTTCATTCCTCCCTGTAACTGGGCTCAGTTTGGGGGTCAACCCCTTTAGTGCTGAGATTTCTATTTTAGCACATATAAGTACAGAAGTATACACTTGCTTGTATTTATATAGGCAGGATGTCTTCTCTTAAATGCAGTCTCTCTCTTTGCACTGTATAAAATTTTTTGCCTAAGTAACTCATTGTGGCAAGTAGTTTATTCTCCAGGTTAATTGATAAATACATCAGTTAAATCATGAACTGCAGCAAGCACCAGTTCTCATCAAAATTGTTACATTTTCCATCTTATCATGCTATGTACCTTTATTAAGTAGGCCTGTGGTCACACTTGCCTGAATGGTGAATGCCACTGGCTCGCTCTGCACCCTCCCATTCATGATGAAGCCTTGATTTGTCCTATCTGTTGCAACAAATGTAAATCTGTCAATCTGGGAATCTCCACCTCGGTGCACATATGCAACATCTCTGTTGTCGACGTCTTGCTGGGTGAAATTGTTCTGCAGAAGCACAGCCCCTCGGTAGTGGAGATGACCATATTGGGGGAGCTGAGCCAAGAGGAAGGTGAGGTTTTCTTTGGCAGTGTCTGGGTCTGAAAGCTGCAGGACATCAGGAGAAAGGAGTGCCATAGCGCCTTCCATTAATCTTAACCCTGTGTTCCTAGATAGTGTGGGCAAAGCTTGGTCGACTGCCTCCAAGGAGATCATGAATGTTCCATGCTTAGTCCTCAGTCCATTGCTGATGATGAATCTGGCAAAGAGAGGCAAGGTAGTCTTCAGCATGTGTTCTTGATTCACCATGTACTGAAATGAAATGATAATACACACCTTTACTACAGGACTTGCCTGTGTTGATACTGCAAAAATAGTAGAGCTGGTTTGACCTCAAACCCAGACTGTGGGTGAGGTGGATATGTAACTTAAAAACCTGGAAACAGATGGCCAGGTATATGGGAAGAGTTACAATGCATCTACAGGAATCTGAGTAGATGCCAGAGGAATGGCTTTAAGGACGTAGCCATCAGTCCCAGCAGTCATAACAGCGCTGATCTAATCTTCTAGCTCAGATACAGGTGGATCAGATCTAAAATGATGGGCTGGCTGGGGAGCTTACTGCACTCTCTGGCATATACACACAGGTTAGTACACATCCTTAAGTACATCTTCACCTGGTCACCTGGCCGTGGCAGCTGCTGGTGAAAGTGCTGGCTCTTACAGAAAGGTCTGCCTGGATGATGGGTTCTCTTCTGTTCATTGTTAGGAGCCTTTTGTACCGAATAACCCCAAAACTATCTAAAAAAGCAAGCTGGAAAAAGATCCATCCCCATTTCTCTTCATGGGTTTGTTTAGGTTCTGTGTCTGTTGATTTCTGTATGTTCAGAGGAACTGATTTATGTTTCTTCACAGAACTGAAATACTAAGACTATGTGGGAGATAGATACTGAACAGAACTCTACAAGCTGATAGGGTAATTTTAAAAATGTAGATGTCCATGTCCATACCATGCAATTTGTCAAAGGGTCAGATCTGCAAAGTTCTTATTCCATGCTGGGAATTTCTATCAATAGAAGCAGAGTTTCTTATAGTTCTCTCTTCCAAGCAGTAATATTTCTTTAGATATACTTAAGATTTGATTATGTTCTACACTTACTTTTCCTTTACTAAACAAGAGAAAGATGAAGATGCCCAAGGCTGGGGAGAAAATCTATTGGAAGCCTACCAGCTGGGTATGAGCTTGTGCCATACAAGTGACAGCATGTTCTGCAGACATTTATTATCAAATTTAGTTGTGGGTAAAAATAAAGTGAAAACCAATCTTTTACCCTTCAAAATTCATCCTAGCTTTCATTGCCAACATTACTGCTTAAGTAATTTTTGTGAAAGCAATTATATTGCACATTGTCATGCCTGTAACATTGAGGTTATATGAAAGTAAAATGTGCTTTGAAAATGTCTCACGATCCTTCATGTCATATCACCATGTAGTATGTAAGAGTCACCTTTCTGCAGAAGTTTCTGTGGTTATGCTGCATAGTACATGCAAAAGCATCTTGCAGAGTGGTTTTCACCCAAGTTAGTTCTCCTTTCACCAGAACAAAGTCTGCTTGGCAAAGAAATTTGCTTGTGGTGGACTATTCACATTCCCTGACCTTTCTTTTTTCCCACCCTCCAATGTCCAGTGCTTTGAATGCACATACAGCTACATTTACGCAGTTGATCTTGTATGGGACAGTATCACAGGATGGTTGTTCCAGACAATATGAGGGCCAGCCTAGCTGGCTGCCCTCCACCTAGCAAGCTTCTACCATACATAAGTGAAATGGGGACTGGTTGACATTTAGATTATCTGCCTCCTCTTACTCCCTTGACTGCAGACCTCAGAGAAGTATTTAAATCATTACAAGGTCAGAATCTGGCCTGTTGTTGCATGCCTTGAATGCAAGTGACCTTCAATAGGTCATGGAGTAGTGTACTGTGTCACACAGACTGTCCATCTAAAACTCCTCACTGCCTTCACCAATGCTGGATGATTAGGGCTTGATCAACTTGTAAGAGCTGGCAGTATGCCATGAAACAGATGGGAATGAGCATAGGCAGACCAGGGACTATATAGCAGTTAGAAATATGTTTACTGAGGATGGTATTCCCAGCTGGGAACCTAGAGACATCTGCCTGCACTGACCTAATGCTATTGTGCCAATGGTAAAAGGGTTGTGCTATTAGTATTTAGCTGAAATCAAATACAGAACTAGAATAATGATGATAAATACTATGCTAAGGAAAAAAAAAAAAAAGGCAAAACATGTTCAGTCAAGACCTTATCCACCTCTCAGAAAGTCTGGAAGACTGCAGTGGAAGTGAGTTTCCTCTGGTTCTTGTGATGACTGTAAAATCATTTGGATGATGTTCCAAACAATATTAAAGTGAAAGATTTAGATAATTCAGTTCATGAAGCTGATGATTTGTCCAGTCTTTTACAGAATACCAGACAGGAGCAAACCTCTTGGTTACATACATCAGACTGAAGTTTACGATGCGAATGTCATACACCACTTGATTTCATAGGTGATGAAGCTGTCTGTGTCCAAGATGTCATTTTTTCCAGCACTTTGGGAGATTCTGGTTGTTGTTTATTTCTGGTTTATGGCTGTTTCATCTTTCCCTTAGGAATGGAGAGCAGCCAATATTCTCCTCACTCTGATAAAATTTAGGGGACAACTCTCAGGCATAGTTAGGAGGACATGTTGCATGGTTTGATTTCACCATTACCAACATTTCATGCTTTCTGCAGTTTGACGGCAACAGAGTTGGCTGTAGGACCTACCATCTGTCATGGCATTTAAAAGATAAAAATGGAATCATAAGTAGTGCCAGCTCATTACAAAATCGAGCCAGCGTGTCAAAATGGAGGACATTAGCATGTTCTTTTAGTATCCTGCTGCCAGCATCTGATGTCAGGTTGCTAATCACTTGAAGTCATCTGTCCAAACAAGCACTGCCAAATCTTTCTTCCAGGCCAGCAGCACCAAACAATACAGGCAAATTTATGTCTGAAGGAAGTACTTCAGTGGAAAGTAAAAACCTGATCAGTTAATCCCCCCCTATAATTACCCATATAATTAATGTAACCATTCCTTGTTTAAATAATAATAATAATATTCTGCCACAATGTTTATATGTCTACACAAAACCAAATTCTTTTCCAAATGAAAACATCAAGGAAGATCAATTACTGTGATTAAAACAGTTATTGAATATCAATATTTATTAAAGCATCATAACCTTACTTTTCTAAGGCTGACTTTCTAAGTCATTGGCCTAAGCAGAAGACATTGTGTTTATCCACATGCAGTTGTCCTAGAATTGTTTGGCCTGCTTTCATTAGCGTGGTATAGAAGCCATACTGCCCAACCTAGGTTTGGTATGTCTGCAACCTTACTTGTCTAAACTAATCTAATTTTGGTCATAGGGTTTCACAATTGAGAACCATAAAGCCAGAGAATATTTGTTCACTTTTTCTTTTATGACTACAAATGGATCAGATAAATCTCCTAACTAGAATTTCTGCCACATTGAATTTTGGGTATCCCCACATTGGGATAGTTTAAAATGTTTCAACTGAAACATTTGGTAAACAAAATTACTTTTGTTTTGTCCCGCTGTCATAGAGCAGTTTATTTGATGTCTTCATGCCCTGCTTGCTTGACTTCCCTGCAAAAAAGCTCTCAAACTGGATGACTCAACATGTCCTTGACTATTCATCATGTGCAATGGAAAATGCTGTTCAGATCAGGAATCTACTTATGACAGAGTGTAAAAAGGGGTCTCCTGAATTGCAACTCTTAGGAGCTAAATCCTTCATTTTTGTTAGTCACCAATGAAAAAAACAATAAGCTTTTATTTTTGTGTGGAAAAATTTAATTTTACAGAAACTCTGTCCCTGTCAAAAGCTGTTTTCAGAGGAAATGGCTAATGCTACCAAGAAGTTAGTGATCTTTCTTTAAAAACCCGAATTTCCTGAATTTGCTCTCTTTTACAAAACTATCCCTGAGACTTTGAGCAGCAACACATTTATTCTGTCTTTAGCTGATGATAACTCATTACATCATTCCACTCTATAAGCAAGAAAGGTTCATTTAAGAACAAAATAATGAAATATTCACATTAGGAGTGCACCTAGTCTAAGCTGGTTAAAGATGAAGTTAAGAACCAAGTGAAAATAAACTTAACACATTACTAGCCTACTGAGAAGGGGCTATGTGTAACCAGGTTTACCACCAACATCCAATTGTCTACATGAATTTCTGAGTTATTGTGGTGTCAGAATAGGTAAGTGGACTGGTTTTCAGTATGTTCAAGAAGAATTCAAAAAGCCTGGAAACAAATTAATATCATAAATAAGAACAAACAAGAAAGCAGTTATTTAACAGCTGAATGGACCCATTTTACTGCATCCAGCTGTACCAAGAAACCAAAGGAAAATTCCACAAAGTATATTTTTAATCCTTCTCCCCTATTAAATCTTAACAGTTTTTAAGTTGTGATATAACAATATTGAAGCTAATAGTGTTAAGTGAATGCAACTCTTGCTACAGTTTCAGCATCAATTAGAAAATGCATTTATTTCCAAAGCTGTCACAACTGTATGTATTTTAGCAGAAATATCTTTACTATATAAATACCAAGAATTCCCACAGAGCTTTCACCTTTTTTTAATAATTCGGTTTGAGGTTTGTTTTGGTTTGTGGGTTTTTTTAATACCCAAGAAATTGAAGGGGAAGAGTTTTGAGGGTGAGGTATTATGCCTTACCTGAATGTATCTTCAGGAACAACTGCCTTACTGTTGTGAACATAGCAGACTATCTGTCTTGCTATGTCCATTTGACTGAAGCTTGTAATGGGGATGCCTGGATAGCTGACATACTCTATTTGCCCGTACTGGGGTGGGGAGATTATCACGTAGAGGAGCTCCTCTGGCTTGTCAGTACCATCCAGTGCAAGGAGGACATCGGTTGTAATGTAGCCCCGATCCCCTTTTGGCACTCTAAGAGGCTTTCTGAAAACAGCAATGTCTCCTGCAGCATAGACAAAACAGCACTGAAATAGTCATATTTAATTGTAAGTTGATCTCTTATGCAGTATTTAGCCAAATGCAAGCCATCACCAGGAGAAAAGTCATAGAACTGTAGGACTATAGGGAAATTCAGGCTGGAATGGACTTTGGGATGTCGCTAGTTCACCCTTCTGCTCAAAGCAGTGTTTGCCATGAGATCAGGCATAACTAAGTTGCTCAGGGCTTTAACCCATCAGGGCTTGAAAACTGCCAAGGGTAGAGTCAGCACAACCTCTCTGGACCCTTGTTCCAATCTTAGCAGTATCAGGTTAAGCTGTTCTAATTTAAGTTTCTAATAGGGATGCAATAAAGGAAGAGAGACTGTAAGACTGGAGTATGAACCTGGAAGACAGAGCTGTTCTTGAGTGTTTTGCCTACTTTTTGCCTACCATTCTTGCCATTTTTCTGTACTTTGATTTACTCAGACATAAGGCTAATTTCAGAAGGGTATTTTCAACTCTATTTTAAAAGTAGCTGTGAGACCTGGGAGGCAAGGTGCAACACACTGCCTTAGGCAAAGCCTTTTCAAATCCCAGGACTGCTTCTTCACCAGCAGAAACATCAGGGCTCTGGACAGCACAGAAATCCAAGCACACAGACTTTTGGGGTCTGCAAGGAGCCTTGCCAAGGGGCTACATAGTGCTCAGGGAAGGATCAGGACATACTCAGATAATTTTTTTTTAAGAAACAGGCACTGTAAAATGTCAAGTCTGGCAGATCTTTACCCTTTTCCATGTCCTTGATATTTATGTAGAAGTCTACGGTTGGGGACCTGTTGTAGCCATCCCACAGATAAAATGTGAAGCTGTCTTGGTTCTTGGATCCTATAGCTCCTGTATGGATGTATCTCACAAGGTTCATATCCAGGTCTTCCTGAGTACACTTCATTCCAGTTTGGAGAGTCATCCAGCCTTGGCCTACCTGGAAAGAATAAACGTCCTTCACTAAAGAGCCTCCCATGCACCCTCCCCAGTTAACTGGGTTTGTTTGCAGTCATGCAGACTTTTAGTGGCAGCTAACTGGCTTGCCTTCTATTACAGACTCTTTCCTCATAGTATATTTTGAAGGGCACTAAATAGCTGGAGTTGTTCCCAAGCAGCTATAAGGCTGGAGAAGACAGAGTGATCATGACTAAAATGGAGTAAATGGAGTTTAGACACTTTTACTCCAGGAAATAAATTTCTGCACCCTTCTCAACAACACACCAACAAGATGAAAACGAAAAGGTTGCAGACCGAGCTTATGTTTTCTATTTTTCAATTTCACAAAGCTGCTCTTGGTTCTATCCGAAATCAAACCTAAAGGGATATCAGAAATTAACCTATGGTGAAGTTCAGGGAAGCACACAAATTCATAACCCCAGAGGTCCTCTGATGGAAATTGTTACTTGCTCAATAAAATTTCCTGCTTTTCAGAAGGTAGCATAGTACTCTATATTGAACTGATATTGGACTGTATTATTTGACATTCAGCCTGCTGTAACAGTGTCACTGGCTTTGCAGAAAGGCTATGAAGGACAGAGTGGGTTATCAAATACATGGTTCACACTGTCAGACTCCAGCCAGTAGCTGTCTCTCACCCCAATGCATGGTACCCCTTTAATTCACAAGTCTTACGATCCACAAATTCTTGCAGGGATGCAGCATCAAAATACTTTCCAGGCTCACAGGTTTTAGAAACTGTTTGGGTTTTTTTTCCTGTTATATATACACACAAGTAAAAAGAGGCATTTTTTTCTATCTTTGTTTCTGTAGTTATCTTTGATCAATAGTCATCTTTCCTTCCATATGTAATCTTATTTTCTGTCTTTCCTCTTTTTCCATCTTCTTCCTTTTTTCTTTCTTTCTTCCTGTAATTTTCTTCTAATCCATGATTTCTTACTCACTCTTTGATACACATCTCCCTCCATTCTTTCAGAACCCTGAAGTAACTGAAGCTTATACGTCACTTTTTTTTTTGATCAAGGACTTCACTCCCTCCCCATCTTAGCTGTGACAGTTGATTTTCCCCCTATGTAGGCTGATTTTCCCAGCATCTCTCTCCATTGTCACTTCAGATGATCTGCCATGTTTTTCACCCTCCCTCTCCCCTTGTTGAGAAGATCTTGCCTTTAGTGGCAAAGCCTCTGGGACAGCATCATTGTTTGGTTCAAACACTCTCTCCACAGTTTAACTGGCCACAGCCATCTACTTGAAAACATCACAGACATTTGGGAGAAAAGGAAGATGAATTTCATTCTAACTTAAAAAGACAGAGTTCTTTGCATGCCTGTTTTTTGTTAAGTACAAAGACTAACCTTGAGCTGAAGCTGACCATTTTCTGGAAGTCTTTCAAATAAGTAGTAAATTCTCTCCCTGGGGGTATCTTTATCTTTCGCTGACAGAACAGCACTAGAAATTATTCGAGTTTCACCCATGTTCACCTCTATATCATCCTTCCTGCAAAAAATTAAAAGTCATGTATTGATGCAATAAAAGAAATGTAACCTTTCCAACACGTAATTTCTCTGCCAGGAATGTGGATTATCCAGATGCTGACAGAAATGACAACTGCAGAAAGAATGGAAGGAGGATGCCTATTTCTGTTGAAAACAGCAAAAAAGCCAAAAAGGTAGACCACCTTCTCCTTACAATGGTGAAAAACAACAAAGCCAATACTTACAACAACCTGGGATTTACCACATCTCTTTTCTTACCCTGGGCCCTATTCCACTTACTTTCATACAATTTATAAGAAGATAATAAAGTAAACCAATAGGCTGTATTATATGTTACTGCTACTATAGACCATAGTAATATTGGCTCTAATGAACTGATTATTCATTAGAGAAAGGACTGCCTTTCGCATGACTAGTCTGTCACTGCAAACCTTAATCTTTAAGAAACACTACAAATACTTAACTGGCTTCTTCTCTATACTCCCCATTGCAGAATATTCCTGGGTTCTTGATTCAGATGAGTAGGTTAAGGTCACCTTTTCTTTGGCAGAAATGGCAATTGCTTGCCACAAACAAAAGTTGAGGCAGCTCTCTGCAGAAAAAATCCCACATCGCTTGAAATTCATGCAGAGTCTTGCTCCAGGATGATTCTCATGTGGTGTCTCCTCTGCTTCCATTCTCACCTAGTAACCATCCTCCAGTTTGCCTCTGCAAACCCTACTTCATCATTTTGCTGTTAGCTGTGTAACATTTTCGCAGTGTAGCACCCAAACAGTATTATTAGACTATGCAAAAGTTTCAAGGAGATTGGAACGTATTCAGCATATTCAGTCACCCCAGGGATGAAACCTGCTCAAGCTGATCTGCCCAGGGGCCACAGAACAGGTTGGGAAAGAGCAGAATCCTTAGGCATTTGAGCAATTAAGCTCTGGCCAGATGCAACTGAGCATGTGGAAGCTATGCTATTTCAAAGGCCAAATACAGACAGATTTTTACAAGAATTGCTAAAGACACATTCTTCATGTAACAGACCTTTCCTTTGCCAAGCTGCAAGTGTCTGCTCGAAAGCAGAGCCACAACTGAAATATCCAAAGAAGTAGTTGTCACTATTACTTAGAGATTTTGGAAAACACATTTATTATTCTCAGAAAGAGTGGAGATTTTTTTCCTAAAGTTGCGTATTCAAATTGATATGGATACGAGGCATAGAAATTTTGTGTTTGGCAAAATGAGAAGCAAAGAAAATGGAGTCATATGGCAGAGTATATCAAGTCATATTAATGACAGATCAAGCAACCTTAATGATTTGCTCATACTAACAATGATCATGCTGGGACTACGCAAACAGAAAGACCAGGTGTCCAACCCAAGGACTGTATGAGCTAGAAAGAGAAGATTCAAACAAAAAGATAAATGAAGATAAACACTTTTAGTTACACCCTAATTGCTGTGCAATTCCAGGTGATTTTTCTGTGTAGTAGTTAGTTAAGTCCTTCTAGCACCCTCACATCTCATCTTGAGAAGAAGCTTTCAAGGGGAATGTGTGCAGGCCTTACATTCCCCAAGGGCACTCCTTGCTACAGGACTCAATCCAAGAGGTGACAGATTGAGTTTTTGGCAACCATTGTGAATAAGAGCCTCTGTTTGCCAGCCAAAAACATCCCATCCCAGATTCTTCAGTCTGTTGACCATAGCTAATGGAGATGAGAACTGAAACTCACTGGGATGGAAAGGTGCTCCCAGATTAAAACATGAGAAGTTTACAGGTATTGTCAGATGTCCATCTGTAAAACACTGCAGTGGCATAAGGGAGCTCCTACCCCACACCAAAGATGTGGTTACAGAATGTGGCAGCTAAATGACTTCAATCTCAAAATGAACATGTTTCCTTAAAGCACTACTGGTTAACCTCTGGCAGCATAATGCATCTCAGTGGAAGAGTAACAGGCGAGAAACACTAACTTCTTATATTGAAATAGCTATTTTGCAAGTTGATGGCTCAGTATGTGCTACTGTTCACCACAGGAATGGCAAATGATGAGATCTAACATCGCCAGACAAAGCAGCAACAGCTTTTGGACCCAGCTGGGCAAACGTAAAAACTTCTTGCACAATATCACCCTCCTTCAGAGAGAAAGAGTAAAAATGACATAGCAATCTTTACCATGTGCAGAACAAATAGGGAATGATCAGTAATTACCAGTACATGGTCTGAATACATAAACTATATCCTTTATTCTAACTAGAAATGGACTTTCTGCTAATGTGTTATGTGGTCCTTGATAATCTTTCAACTATAAAGCTGTCATTTGTTAATGCAGGAAGCTCTACAAGATAAACAAAATATTCAAAATTCTCTAAAATGGGAAATGTAGGTCTGATCTGAAGGCAGGCCAAATATCCTGAGGGATCAGAAATTCCCACTTCAGTGGCAGCCTGCTTAACAGGCTGTGAGTCATTTCTGAAACACAAACTTGAGAGGTTTGGAGCTAACCCCCAAAGCCTTCGGGCCCTCAGCTAGCTCCCGATCTGCCTGCCTGGAGCTGGGAAGCAGCCAGGAGGACAGAGGCCCTGATGCTCTGTGGCAGGTCATCCACTAAAAGACGGGGATCTCAAGGAAGGAGCTCCTTGTTAACATGACCAGGGGGTTTAGGTCTCTGGCAGCTAGCTGCCTATCTGCAAATGGCCATTCCTGACTACATCTAATTCATTTATGACTCTTAGTTTTGGACTATAAGAAAAGTTAGTGTGTGCCTCTTCAATAATGGCTGAGCAATAGAGGTTTTTTTAATAGAAAAGAAGAGAATCGTTAAGCTGAAAGGTTTTCCCCTGTGAGGCAAGGAGTTACTGCCCTTATGGATTCTCTTATGGCAAAATTCAGCGCTGCTTTCAGAGAGGTGTCTTAGACAGGCGGTTGCCCCAGTGAAGGGGAAAGCAAAGTGACTGCAGTCAGTACCATGATGGAAAGTGGCCAGCAGTGGTGCACAAAAATCAGGGTTCTCTGGCAAGCATCAACGACGTTGTGAAAGCAAAACAAGTGTGTTCCCCTCACTTTCTTTTTCTCTATTCTTTTAAGATTGAGCAACATTAAAGCATGCCCTACTTTCACTAAAAATGATTTTGTTAAACATGCTGATACACCTCCCCGGAAAGATCTGTATTGACATTAGTCTATGACTAGTTATTAGTCCCCATTAGTCGCCAATTTGTTGGTTTGAAAACTTTGGGATCATTTTGTCTGAACTCATCTATCTGTCAGAGATGGGAACATGTGGCTTACTTGCTCAGCTCTGGTTTCTCATCATTAACTGGAATGACCTTTACTGAAATGGTTCTGAGGACTTTGTGTTTCCCATCTGATAGCTGGATTTTAAAGCTGTCAGTGAGGTTTTCCGAATTGTCATGCACGTACATCAGCTTCATTCCTATGCAGGGTGTGAGGGGAAGAAAAATAAGAGAGAGAGAAATTGAAAGAACAAATAAATCTGACTCCTGCAAAATATCTCACATCATTTCATTGTGTTTCCATCAACCTTATTCCATCTCCCCTCCCTATATGGCCTGGTCACAGCAAGCTTGCAGAAGATGAGGTTGGCAAGCCACTGCTGTTCATTAATCTAACACCACACTACTGATTCAAAGATACCAGCCTCACCTGAGTATGGAGTGACTGCCTTCACAAAGGGGTCTCTGTTGGTCTGAAAAAGGCCTTTCTTTTCCCCTCCTCACTCCAATTCACTTTAACAGGGACCATATAGAGGGTGAGACTACCAGGCAACAATTTTCCTGACACAGGACAGCTGGCCCTGTGGCTATGACCATGGATGATCGGAAGATCTGGGCTGGAGGTGATTGTGGACGATTGTGGACAAGAACAAAGAAAAGCCAAGCAATTGCTTTGAGAAACCTGGTCTGTGGGAGGTGTCCCTGTCCATGGCAGAGGGGTTGAAAATCAATGGTCTTTAAAGCCCCTTCCAACCTCAACCATTCTATGATTTGATGATTACTGGAAAATCAGTGCCTAGGAAGGCTGAGGAATTTGAGGTAGGGTTATAATATTTCTGAAGGTTCATGCTAGACAGAGATGAGGAAAATCTTTCCTCGGATTTTGAGGGCTGAACTGCAACCTGAGTGGCAGGATTGAATTCATGTCCCCCTTTATATCAGTAGATTCCATATTTATATAAATGGTCACAGTCTGAAAGAATCCACCATATTCTTGGTAGTGTTAAATAGACTTGAAAGAGCTTTGCTGCTACAAACCAGGTTACCTAGTCATGCTAAGCTGTAGACCCCAAGTTCATACCTTTATTGTTAGGTATATATATCTATGTATGCATATATAGAGATATTGCAGCCTTCTGATATATAAAGGGGGTTTATAGGAAAGATGGAGAGAGACTTTTTACCAGTGCTTTCAGTGACAGGACAAAGGGCAAGGGTTTTAAACTGAAAGAGGGTAAGTTTAGATTGGCCATAAGGAAAAAATATTTTACAGTAAGGGTGGCAAGACACTGGAACAGGTTGCTCAGAGGATGTCCCTTTCTTGGAAGTGCTCAAGGTCAGGTTGGATTGTGGCTTTGAACAACTTGATGTAGGGAAAGATATCCCTGCCCACAGCAGCAGGGCTGGACTATATGATCCTTAAAGGTGCATTCCAACCAAAAACTTTCTATGATTTTGTGATCATTTAGAGCAATATTTAACCCCACGATCATTTAAATCAGTTAATGTGGTTTTAAATCAGTATCTCTCTTTTAGGTGCTGTCAAACATTTTTAAATATTTTGAAATATTTTAAATATTCCCTTTAGTTTTTCAGGGCAGATGGCCTCCCTAGTCATATTACTACCCTTTCTGACATCTAGACCACTCAGGATGATTCTATTGACAGTTCCTAAAATCAATATATAACATTAGCATTAAATAGGTTAACTTCTATTCCTAAACATTGTCTGGGAAATACACATAAGGCAAGTGAACAAGTGGTGAAGGATTCTTACTGTGCCCCGTTGCCTCATTAAAGGAATGAACAATCAATATCAGAAGAATGCTGCACCTACCATTCTTCAGTAGCTCCATGGAAAATTCATGAACAAGCAACCCATGGCTGTGGCGGTCATGGTTCATTAACTGTTTATAGTGTAGAATATCATTGCCATGAATTCCATTAATAAGGAACCCGTGTCTGGGCCCCTGCACAACCCCAAATACCAAACAGTCTTGAGGCACATCCAGATCAACTGCATTGATAACAGAGAGATCCAGCTCTTTCATCTCCCCCTCTTGTACCTGAACATAAAAGAAAAAAAATGCCTAGTTCTTTTACATAAAGAACAAAAAAGTTACAGAATTTTAGCATGGTTTCCTAAGCAGAGTATTTTTGTGTATGAGTGTATCTATTTGTTTCCTCCACCCCTTCCCCAATAGCTTTTGAACCAGCTACTGGTTTCAACCAATTTAAGAGATATACAGTAGTAAATAGTTACAGTGATGAAAAGAGAAGGTGAGATAAAGAGTTCAGATCTGCTCATATCTGTTCATATCAGATCTGCTGTTAAATGAGTAAATTTCATATTAGGTGCTAGGGAATGCACAGTGGAAAAAAATCCTTTAAATACATAAATATATATAAAAATACAGTATTTATACACATACATGCACTTTTTACTTTACAGTAAGATAAGTTTACTCTGCGCTGGCATGGTAGTCACAGAATAATTATTTACATTAAAAGCAGCCTTCAGAGAAGGGAAAGGCCATTCCAAGAACACAAAAATACAGAAAAAAATTAAAGGCTCTTGAGAAACCAGAAGCAGCATAAAGATCCTTTTGCTTTCTAGGTGGCTCATTTGTTTTAGAATTTGAGATTTATTTTTTTTTTTTACTTAACTGCAAGTTACCAAACAGGGCTGTGTACTGCTCCAGTCCCATTGAAGCTCTGTCTTACAAGTTTACATAGGATTTAAGTGGGCTGCTTCCTGAACTATAGAGTAAGGGGAAGATGCAAAGGAACACCTCAGAAGAATGTTCTTATTTATATTAAAGAGTGGTTTATGTTATAAAATAATTCTATGACAGGCATTTTGATTTTTTTCCTTACGGTGATATTCCTTGCTGTGAATTCTGGGACTTCATCATTGATTGGGTTGATCAGCACGAAAAATGGAGTCTCTGCTGAGCGATGCAGCCCATCAGTGACATAAAGCACAAAGTGGTCTGCTGTTGGCTCCATTCGCATGTGTCTGGCTTGTACATAGTTTATGGTCAGGGCTTTCAGGTGCTTCAGCTGAAATGAAGCTAGAGATTTTAAAGAGATGATGAGTTTGCACAATCTTTTCCTGCCTTCTGGTCTTACATATCATAAAAAAATCTGAAGCTATGTCTTTCTTCAAAGAACAAATAACTTGGACTTTGTAAGTTCTCAGTCATTTTTTGGCTGAAACAGCTACACTGAACACGTTACTGCAGGACATGTGCCCTTCCCCTGAAACAAAAGTGCATCCTTCTGCTTCTTGTGGGACTGTGGAACTTTATAGGTCTCAGTTCAGTCTGTCAAATTGAGCGCAAATGAAAAGATCCAAATAACAGCTAGGGAAAAAAAATGAGATCTAAGTAATTACATTGATTGTTATTTGACTGACAGACCAGGCAAATAGCAACCAGAAGGCTCAGAGCTTCTGGGTGTCCAGCTGGAGACATGGGTGAAAGCTGGTAGCATTAGAGAGCACTAGTGAGGATAAAACTGCCTTTCAACATTTGAAGGTGGACAAGGGAAGGGACCCAGGTCAGCTACCATCTCTATCATTTATGTAGCTTTGCCTTGGACACTACCCTGGGACCCAGGCTTTTCAAATCATCAGCTACAGCATTTAACTGTCAGAAGTACAAGTGAAGGGAAGCACAGGAACCTCGCCTGAGAGAGTGAAGGGGGAGGCAGGGAGAGCACATTAATATCTCGTATCTCCTCTTCTAATAGATTGCAGCTGGAAGGCATAAAACAAGGGTTGGCTTGTTTACTTCAAGTGCCAATTCCTCACATTTGCAGAGCTGTGGTCTCCCTTTGAACTCCTCCCACACAGTCCTCTGCTCCTCATTTTCCAGCACCTGCCTTCCTCAATAAGCCCATATTAATGAACACACCTGCAGCTACTTCAGCGCCCACCGCACAGCCCTCCACGCGCCCTCTGTATTTCATCTCCTTGATTACTGCATGTCCTTTAGACTTACCTACACTTATACCAATGTTGCTCTTCTCAAACCCAGGAGAAGGCAGTATATTTTCAATGTAACCAAACTGGGGAGGAGAAACCAAGACAAATTCTAAGTCATCTGCAGTGGTGTCAGGGTCAGTGGCAAACAAATGGCTGGTGGTAAGGGCTGCCGAGGAGCCCTCCTCCACCACAAACCTTGCACCTGCACACAAACAATATGATAAGCATTATTGCTTATTTAGCTCGTTTTACTGTTGCTTTTGTTAACAAGAATGGAAATAATAACTAAGGGGGTAAAGACAACAAATACTGTGTTAGTGGAGAGGTTTTGGTTTAGGTTTAGGTTTTTTCCTTACACCATCAATCCTACTTCTGCCATCACGTAAGTAGAGAGGAAGGGGATCATTAAATTATTTTACTGGTAAGTTATTAGGTATAGTTTATGTGCTGCTCAAAAATCAGTTGTTACCTCTGTTTGTCAGAGCATTAATTACATGAGAGCTGTTACGAATTGCTCATAATGAACAATTTTTCATGCATCGCTGCTTAATTTCCCTGCTGGGACAATGCTTAGTTTCCAGAACATTACTTGGGTGAGAGCCTGCAAATTACAAAACTACTCATACATATGCTTAAATATTCCCTGAGATACATAGCATATACATGATACTTACAAACAAATGACATTGAAAAAAAGCAAGCATACAGAAAGCATACCTTTGATATGTATACTACTGCATCCAAAGCCCAGGAAAGGAATGGAAATTTCACACAATGGGCTATTGTTTGACTAAATGTACATTACAAAAACTATTTCCATTTTAACTGAGTATTTTTGATCCTGAGGAGTACTAATGAAAACATGGCTTCAGATCCATTAATTTGATCTGTTACATATATTTGTCTTTACTAGATTTGTCTTTATTCACTAACAGAATTAAGTATATGTAATAAAAGATTCTTTCCCATCATATAAAGGCCAAGTCTAAATTTCTGTTCTATACTTTGCATGTTAGATAGATATTTGTGGTTTTGCACTGTATAAACCTGACAATTTTCAGGACCTAGGTTCAGTTCAGGGAAAAGATATCAATCACTTTTACTCAGACACAGCTTATATATGCTGCAATGGACATCTATAGATGAAGAGGGTCAGATTCGAGCACTGTCATCTCAAACCACATGCTTTCGACATGCAGCTGAAGAGCCACTAGCAGTTACTCATACTTGCATCTACAGCTGAATTTGGTGGTTGCACCAAAAGAAAACAAATATTGATGGGCATTCCGATCCAAAAATTTTGCATGCTGATCTCAGCTGACTCTTTCTGATGCTAAAAAGCAAACAAACAAAAAAACACCTGAGCCTTGTATAGCCCACAATATAATGCTACAGTGAGAGGAAGCTTTCACCAGTTGCAATTGAAGGAGGCTGGTTGTCCACTGGAAGTACAGTGATGTTAAGGTCGTAGACTGGAAACGGATCACGAAGTGGAACTGGAGGAGGAAGAGGTCCCTCATAACAGCAGTCTTTCACATCAAGGCCAGCCTCACCATCAGAGACAACAAAGGTTAAGATCTCAATGGAAGGAGTCAGGCCAATCTCTCCACCTGGAAAAAAATGGCACAGTGCAGAAGTGTTTTTCCAAAACTTCTTGAAGAATAATTTTGTATTCTGCAAGGACAGTCTACAGCGTTCAAAGTCAGAAGATGAAGACCAACAAAAACAACAGCAAAATAACTAGAATTCTTAATTCTGGCAGGTAAGGGTGCTGTTTGGTTAGGGATTTGGGTTGTTGTTTGTAATTCATATTAACCAGCTTACTTCTATTCTAGAATAAAACAGCACAGAAAAGTATATATCTAAGTTAGTATTTCTAACAGTTATAATTTTATTATTGGAATTCTATAATATTATACTGTAATTGTAATAAAATTGGTAACAGTCCTCATTATTCTGTTCTTTGGGCACTAAGGCATGTGCAAAACGTGTATTTGTGCAGGAAGGGAGTTTTTTCTGCATTTCTTCTTGAAGAATGTAGGAAAAGATCATTCTTTTATATATAGACTCTCTCTATAACAAGCGGTAATATCCCCACACTTCCAGCAGAAAACATTTTTGCATACCAAGAAATGCACGTATTCCTAATATGCCTCTTATGCCTACAAAATGGCCTGTAACAAGGGCTGTGCTTTGTTGCTAGAACATATATTATGCCTTTATGTAATCATGTTCAAAACGTGGGCTGATTCAGCACAGGACTGGGAACTGCCACCTATTTTGCAAGAAGCCTCTGTGGCTGAGTGTATTCCAGATCTCAGCACTCTGGCCGCCTGTGTCTTGCATTGCTGCAACTATTACTAATAAGCTGCCTGCAAAGGAAGGGCAGTGACTCCCACGCTCTCTTGGCAATATTTACCGGCAGCACATCTAGCGTGTAGAAATTTGGGAATGGAAAACAACAGGCACTGCACCCTTGAAGGTCAGTTTCTGCCCTTCATTGTCTCTGCAAAACGCTGCCACTGAAATAATGTTCCTGGTATCTCTAGGATGCTAAAGAAAAGTTTGTTATGGGTTGCCCTAACCAAGTACTTCCTTCTCTTGTCAAATACCAGCTGTTCATTTCAGACAGTGCCAAGCCGGAAAATATCACATATATTCTCTATGCTCACACAAAATTACAGACTAATTACACAGAAAATCAGAGCTTTAAAAAAAAAGACTAAAGCTGTCATCAGAGATATAGAAAACAAAACTTCTTTAATGCTAATGAAAAGACCAAATTAAGCAGGCAAGGGGGTTAACTGGCCCTTGATTTCTGTGAGTAATTAAAAAAAAAAGAAAAACAGATTTAGATTTTAAAGATAAAACCACAAAGTAACATCTTTTAGCACCATGGTTCTCTTGAAGAAAATTTGACCATCATTTATCTTGTGGTACAGAAAAACTATAAGCTGTCCAAAAGTGGATATCCATCTAGATTGGAGAAGCAAGCAAGTATCTTAGGTTATTAGCAGTTTTCTATTAAAACTAGACATATTTATGTACAGTGTTACATGATTTAGATAAAAAATGACTATGGGAAAAGGTCAAAGGGTTTCTTTTTAATGTCATTAAATGAATTCAAGACTCTATTTCATACTTAATTTAGGAGTAATTTTGCCTTGTTCTAATATAATTTTGAGTTCAAACAGGGATCTAGAGAACACATTAAAATATTTGGTAGTTGTATATCATCAGTCCTATTTTGAAGGCAGCTTAGTTTTTTTCTCCAGTCACAACACATGTGGTTTCTGAGCAGTTCCTGCTGAGTTTCTGCAAAGATTATATGGATTCAGGTTAAGATTTTCTACCAGAAACTCTCTGACCACCTTCTAGTCTAATTCTGTCCTTAACTCACTTACTAGTGTGCTTGTATGTAACTACACCAGAGATGACATCAGCTTGGGAGAAACGATCCACAGCAGTGCCAGCTTTCCTCACGATCCCATGGTAGGGCTGGCGAGCCAGCATAAACATCAGTTTCATATCATCACTGTCTGCGTCCGTGGCATAAATGTACTCCGAGGAGAGGACCACTTCTTCACCCTCCATGCAGTGGAGCACAGGAACAAGGCCTGTTCGCATAACAGGTGGCTCATCATTCACAGGCAACACCTAATCAGAAAAACAATTTAAGATCCTTTATTTTTTGTTTCAGTGTAAACCTGTTAGTTTTAATACATTGCTTTCCAGCCTAAACCAGAAGCTTAATGTCAGTGTCAGAGCACATTGAGCTCTCTCTGTAGACAAAATGAAACCAGGTGAATTAGGGTCACTCTTAAAATTCAAAGAC
The DNA here is from genome assembly GCA_026546715.1 of Gallinago undulata. Taxonomy (NCBI): domain Eukaryota; kingdom Metazoa; phylum Chordata; class Aves; order Charadriiformes; family Scolopacidae; genus Gallinago; species Gallinago undulata. The sequence continues at coordinate 34,088,964 of JAOTQQ010000019.1, forward strand.
AAAAGTAAACCAAACTAGATAATTATAGCTTGAGAAAGAAAACTCGGTCCCCATATTTAAATACAGAGAGAATAAATCCAGACAGAAGATCCCCAGCTAAAGCAAGCATATATACCTTTCATCTAGTACAAGCCAAATCTCTCAAATTTGCCATATAAACCCAAAAGCTAGGGCAGAAATAGAAGCCTAACAAGTCCATTATCTTTCAATTTACAAGGAAATGTGAAGATTTTCAGAAGCTCTGTACTCTTCTACACATGCAGTTTTTCTCAGAAATATGCAAACACTGACCTTGACCTGCAGGTTGAACTCTACAAAGTGAATGCCGTCTGTGGCTGCAAAGAGGACATCATCAATGAGAGTCTCAGAGTCATCGTGACGATACCTGTGGAAAAAGAAAAAAAAAAAAAAAAGGCGCTACACAGATTTCACACAAAGAAGTTGTGCTTTCTGGTCATGCCAGACAATATTAATGCCTCCCAATATAAAAAGCTGATCCCTGTCCATCTCAGACTGCTGGTTCTGGGCCAGGGTGTCTTCAGGGGTCTTGTGGGGTCTCCTACAAGAAGAAAGCCCCCAAAATAAACCAGACATCAGCTGGGAGAAAAGTTTCACCAAGGCTTTATTATCTATGTTCTGGCTGGAAGGAGGTTGTAGAGAGGTGGGTGTCAGTTTCTTCTTCCAAGTAACAGGTGACAGAACAAGAGTAAATGGCCTCAGTTTGTGCCAGGGGACGTTTAGACTGGATATTAGGGAAAATTTCTTCACTGAAAGGGTTATCAAGCATTGGAACAAGCTGTCCATTGAAGTGGTTCAGCCACCACCCCTGGGGGTACTTAAAAGACAGGTAGATGTAGTTCCTAGGGATATGGTTTAGTGACGGTTTTTGTTAGTATTAGGTTGATGGTTGGACTAGATGATCTGAAAGGTTCCTTTCCGACCTAGGTAATTCTATGATTCCATGAATCTATAATCAGATTTACTAAACAAACAACTTCCTTAATGCAAAAAGCTGGCAACCATTGCCTTCTTCACAGGAACTGCATGGCTGCCTACAAAATTTGCCTCCTCACCTGCAAAGGGCAGTGCTTTATAGAGACACCTGTCTACATCAGACATGGTCACTAGCTCCCGCCTCCTGGCCACACAGCAGCTGGGTTTCCACTGTGACCACTGCAGTCCCAAGGTTCCACCGACAACCTTGTCCTAGAGCAGCTCTGCCAGAGCCATGCTGTGGTGACCACGGCTAGCTGTAGCCTCTGCACCTCACACCACTTCACTGCAGGGCTTTCACTCATCCACTGAGAGACTCAGCCACTGCAAGAGGAGAAGACAGCCACTGTTCTAACCTGACTGCCAGGGTACGCAGGTCCTCACAGGAAAGCCTGTCACCTTCATTCATGGGAACTCCATCCAGTTCCATGGCCCCATGCTGAGGCTGTCTCTGCAGGAGGAGGAGGAGATGCTCCTGTTTTGTGTCCACGTCAGAGATGAGAATGTGTCCCTCTGTGACAGGGCTCAGGCCACCCTCTTCCACTCTCAAATGGCTTGTAAAAACCTGCAGAGAGGAGAAATGCTGAACTCTCTTTTCTACTGCACCTCCAAATATACACCGAATGGGGCAATTTCAATTTGCTCTGGAATGAGGACATGTGACACCTTAAAAACCAAAATGCCAAAGGCTGTACTCTTTTCTGCCGTGACAGGGAAAGTCAAGGAATTTACTAACAGAAGGGCCTAGTACGTGCAGCCCAGTCCTTCTCCCCTTCAGGGAGGCTCCTGGACTTCACAGGCAATAGGTAACACGAAGAGGAGGGACACAGTTCTTGTTAACCAGAATGTGAAACATACGTACTTTTTTGTACAGCCACTTAGACACTGAAGGTAGCCCTCAACTAATTTAGCACAAAAAATCACCTTGCACATGCACCAGACATCACCTTCTGCTTCAGCCCCAGTGCAGGCCACGTGCAACATGCTGAAACCCGGACCCCAGGGAAGATTTATTTTCTGCTTCAGTAGGATCAAGGTACCTCTGCATTTCTGGTTTTATCAGAAGTTCTTCCCTCTGGCCCTCACCACCACCTTACCTCTGGGGCTTGATTGTCCACAGGAAGAATCGTTATATTGAAGCAGATCCCATACAAAGTGCCACCGTGCTGATTGCTGATGGAAAAAACAAACTGGACTTGCTGAGGTTCAGGCCCGATGTCCTGCAGCGGCGGCATGTAGGCAACTTTCATATGGTTCACAGCATGCTGCAGAAAGAGAAGAGAGGTGCACGTAAGAAGAAATAATGGGAGTAGCCATAATTCAGGACGTTAGCGACCCTTCTCATCCCCTGGTTAGATGTTATCTGAACTATCAAAATTAATTCCAGAAACTTCGCACATACTCTTTAGCTACTGGAATACCTTGATTAAGTGCATCTTCAGCTACAAATCAGGCAAGTACAGGTTCAAACACTCAAACCCATAGCAAGATACAGATTTGCTTTATAAGTGATAACCCAAGCAGTGGCTTTACCTTGTTGATGGAGCCCTTTAAGGATGATGGTCTCAGGGCCTTTTTTAATTGTGACTTTAAAATAAGGAATTCATCAAAGCATAGCTTTTAATGTAACACCTCCCACACCAGCTGAATTTGCCCTCACCAGTATGAATAAACTGCACACCCTACCTCCCCAGGTGAGGGCAGGATGGTGAAAGAGGCTAAAATAATCACCAAAATCTTGAATCCAGACACCCATATTAGGCACGTGATTAAGGAATTGTAGGCTCAGAGCTCTCATTATTTTCACCATTATGAAAACTTAAGCTCACAGCAGGATACAAAACAGGACACTTTACTAATATTCACAGGATACCTGTCAAACTACAGAAACATGAAAACTGAAAAACAAAATTCTGAAAAAGTCTTGTTCTAGCCTATACTTTCTCAGTAGAAATGCTGAGAAGAAGCAGGAAATTGTCACGGCCTCATTTCTACATTTTGTATACTTTTTCCTTCCTCTTAACATCAAAAATTCAGCCTATCCTAAGCAACTGCAGCCCCTGCTGGTCTCAGAAGGGGAACTGTGTTTACACATTGCAGAACAGAAGCATGATGGAAAGTCACTTCAAAAGCTGGCATTGAATTACCAAAGTTTTGAGCTTCTTAAACAGAGTTCATGATAGTACTGCTCCTCATTTTTCACCTCTTGTTTTCCTGCCAGAAAAGAAACTGTATGCGTGTAAATTTTGAAAATAGTTTAGAACTGGTTATGGTATCAATTAACAACAAACCTGAGTAAATGACCTCAGTGCTAGAGCAGCAGGATCCTTGACTGGCTTGGGGATGGTGTCCACCATAAACAGCTTCCCAGCGTCTGGGTTGCTATACAAAAATATGTACATTAGAAATACTGAAGAACAGGAAAAATGGCAGTCACATAGCTCAATCTTGCATTACAAATTAACTTTCCACTCCCAACTGCATTGAAAGGAGAAACATCTTTCTTTCTTCTATCCTTGTTATTCACCTAAACATTATCACAGAAAACTGATCACAAGAAATATTTTTCACAATGGTCATGAAAAATCATTGTATACCTTACAATCAAGTTCTGGGTTTGCAACAAGTGTATCTATCTCTGCACACACCAGATACCATTTACACCACCTGCAAGTCTAGTCTATCACATTCTTATTCTTTCACACCTGCATTTATCTTTATGTAGAAAAATAAATTATATCTGGTTTTCATGCATCTTACACACTTCCGAAATGAACCAGTTTCCAGCAATCCAGTGTTTCGACAGCAGTAACCAGCAAAATAGATAATCATGTGGCTATTTGACTGAATAAGTGAACAGCCTCAACATCTTTCTTCCCCAGCTTCATACTGATCCTTAGTTCCTTGAGGTCAGAACTGAAAGTGTTGATCTTCAGCTTAAACTATACAATGTATTTGAAACTTTTCTATTTAGCAAATTGTTGCTGATGGTGTCATGAGTTGACCAAATGGTGAAGCAGCAACAGAGGCATGTAAACTGCTATTACACCCATTCATCCCGTATTCCTATTGTCCCCCAAAACTGTTCTTCCTGAATTCTGCTGCACAGGTTCCTCATCCAGGACCAGGAGCCCTTCACAGTGCCCAGAACATAGCCCAGAAAAAGCTGAAGCATCTCACATTCTCAGTCTGGGGCAGGCCTAGATCAGCCCCATTCTATCAGTTAGGAGAGGTGCTGTGCCTTGTGCTCAAGGCTGCATGGGATCCCACAGGCTGGTGTAAAATGCAAGTCCAAGAAAATGAAAGAAAAGATTACAGGTGCTTTCCTCCTTCTTATTTCTTGCTGAATTACACGTATTTTTTTATTATTACACTGTATTATTCTGTTGCTTTCAACTCTAGCTCACCCTTAAATATAAATGGGAGAGCTGCACACAGCTAGTGTCACTTGTACTTTAAGCAAACAGGTGAAGAACCAGAGACATGAGCACACTGCTACCTCTGAGACTGCTCCTCTTACATGGGTCATCGCCCTGTCCCACCTGGAAGGTATGGCAGGTCACACCTACCCATGTGTGCAAGAGAAAAATGGGGAAGTGGTTATGGTGTATGTGAGTTCCCTGTCTTCCTCTTCCACATCTATGAAGTGGAGATGTTTCTTAGTTAGGTGAGCAATCTCGGTCTCCTTAACAACCAGATGACGGGTCACTCCTGGGGCTTCTCTGGGTAACTGATCATCCACGGGGATAATGTGCACCATCATCATCTGAAATAGAAAGACAATAAAATCAGCAGCTACTCCTCTCAATAAGGGAGTGTCTAAGCAGCTGTTCACAAACACGCACACACAGAAATAAGTGGATGTCTAGAATATGAGACATATGATTTGGCTGTCATGCCATATCATGAACACATGAATAATGGAGCTATACCATTAAATGGTATATCAGTAAATGGAGATACAATGGAGTTAAATGCAAAGCCTACGAATTTTAGTGGTTTCCCTTTAAATTAAAAGCAGAGTTAAATCCAGTATGTCGGACTCCTGGGTGAAATAAACAGTCTCTTCTCAGTGGACTTTAGTAGGGCTATTTAGTTTGTTTATACTGTCTCCAAATTTAATTTGTTTTCAACATTTCATTTTAAAATGAAAAAAAATTAAATTTAAATTTAAATTTAAAAAATCTTTGCAATGGACTTGCTCCTCTGCAGCCAGGCAGAGAGAATTACCCCATGGAAAGTAAGAACAAGAGTTCTGAAAAACATTATTTGTGGTGATGACCTTGGTGAAGGCAAGCAGAAAAGATCTATCGCAGCTTGATTTGAAATTCTTTCAAAAGTTCTAAAATCATCAGCCATTTGAAGGAAAACCACAGAACTCTTGCCAAAGATGCTTCAGTGCCATACCTGTGGCTCTGACAGATTGGGAGGGTCATGGCTATCACATAGCACAAACTCAAGGGAATCTTCAAATACTTCTCCTCCCAAATGACGATAATAAATTATTCCATTAAATAGATCCCTCTGAAGAAAACTGCTGACAGAATACCCTGTTGAAGAAAATATATTCTATTGGATACTACATTATTTTAATCATTCATTAAAATTATCCATTAGCCATGCAAGTAAGTGGTAAACCATAATGTCCCCTTCCTCACCCTAACTAGGGCAAGCTCTTTGAAACAATCTCTCATTGTCTTCCACATTTCCTGAAGATCGCCAGCTTCATCTCTATGTCAGTTAAAGATCATTAGAAAAATGAAGCATCACAGAAAATGGGCCTAAAGCCCTGTTCAGAGGATGAAAGAGAATTTGCAGGACCAGCAGCCTCTGCAGTCTAGCACAGGGGTTTCTGAGTTCAGTTAAATGTAAGGAGAGCTTTCTTTCTCTTTTAGCATCATTAGTGTCATCTACTAGCTTTGAACTTGTTAGGGATCCTTACAGATCAAATAACTCCTGACTAGCCCAACTTTTCTGGAGGAGAGAGATGAAGTAGGGAAATAGACACAGAATGGAAGGATTGTGGGATAAATTATATATAGTTATAGTTATATATAGTTATATATAGTTATATGTGTAGTTATCCTGGTGAGGAGACCAATATTAATAAATAATAAATAAATGATGGGGGTTTACACTATAATGAAAGAAGTCAAAATTTGTCATTATTTGACTTGAGCCAAAATAAGTTGTCTAATTGTAACATTTAATGTGGTTAAAACAGGAGGACAAAGAAAAGCGGGCTATTGTGGGTATGACTCATTACCTATCAAGTTTGGTCCTGGTTTCTTCATGATTTCTCCAGCCTGTGGTGGCTTGGTAATATTGAATAGTATGTAATCATCACTGGAATCCATGTCAGAAGCATGAAGCATGGAGCCCTCAATCAGGATTGTCTGTCCTTCATGAACTTCAATAACCACGTTACTGATAAGAAATGGAGGGCTGTCATCTTTAGGGAGGATATTGATTGGAAACTTATGGCGAATACTGTGGAGGCCATCGAAAATCCTAAATACCACAAAGTCCTTAGTAGAATCACTGTCATCATGATGGTAGCGAACAACTGCAGCCTGAATGTCAGAAATTGTGAACATGAATCCTTTCCCTCCTGTCAAAACAGTGGAAGAAAATGCATCAAAAAATCTGCTGTTCAGCCCCAAGGAGAATCCTTCCACCAATATGAATATTATTAAGGGAGAGAGAAGGAGAACACATTTCAACGTGGAAAAATCAAACATAACTTCACCTACTGCAAACAAGTTCGTAGAATTTGGAATAGTTAATAAGAATGCAGAACTTGCAGCTGTGATAGCAGAGAAAATCATCCAAATGTCCATTGCACTAAAGATAATTGGGATATTAAAGATTATTAACTGGGACTATTTCCACTTTAATTTCAACTTCTGCTTTCTTATCAGAACATTTTACATGCATTTTAAGCATCAAAGAGAACATACATTGTAATTACAGCTCAGCATTTTGTTGCAAGTGAAAAATAACATTTCCTTCAGCTCTAGAACCAGCATTAAAACCCAACAGAAGAGCATTAAAAACATTGGGTTGATTCACCGGTCCCTGCAGCTGATGGGAAACCCTCCTTGGATTCAGTGAGCAGTGGCTCAGATCATCTGCTAGCAGCATTAGGGTTATGGCGCAGCTGGAGGGATATACCCAAGTTGTCCTTTAAAGTTTGAACATCAGTTGGCACTTGCTAGTCAAAAAAGGCAATTGCCAAAAAATGTGGTTACAGTTTCCTTTGCATGTGCCTATGCACACATTTAAAGGAGAGTAAGGTGTGATCAGTGGAAAAAAGTATCCACCCCTGGCCAGTCCCCGGGAGGCTGAGAAACCCCAGGGGACTGCATGCAGGGATGGGACGACCACCCCGAAGTGGGCCTTGGGCTCTGTGTGCTCCTGCAGGCACAGCTGCTCTGCTGCTCTGCAGCCATCAGCCCGCTCCCTGGGTGGCTCCACAGCCCCCCTGTAACACCACCTCTGGGGCTGAGCCAGACACCGCAGAGTCTCTGTTCTTAGCATTACAGGAGGATGATCGTGCACGCACTGAACTCCTTGGCAGCAGCTCCCTGAGATGAAACATACTTCTGAACAGCTTCTCTTTCCATTATATTTCAAATGCCATCTTCCCCTTTTCTTTAAATACTTGATTTATGTCTCTAGGCTATGCATTTTATATGCATATATTTAACTGTCAAAAAATCCAGCATTGATAGTGGCAGCATCTTTCCATCCTGCCAACAGCAAAGGGACTTTTTTAACTAATAATTTTCCCAAAGACTGCAGTACTTGTGCTGATTCATGAGATTGCAAAGAAAAATTAGTAACATTTACAACGCAGAAGGCCAACGAATCAGAAGTCTAATTTAATTGCCACTTTCTGAAATTAACCTTAAGTTTGCCAATAACAACCATATCCAAATGTTGTCTGTATTTGCCAACAAATCAAAATCACTCAGCATTCCTTCGCATCTTCAAAAAAAAAAATGCCTGCTCAATGAAAGCGTAGCCTGTATCCTTAAAATTTCAGCTTTGGGATATAAACGTACATTTAGAAAGTAAAAGCTTAGATTCCGGTGCCGGGCACGGCTGTAGCAGGGGAAGCCGGTCAGCAGAGGGAGCAGAGCTCGCCTCCGCTCCGGCCTCCATTGCTGCCACCGCCGGTTGCACTTTTCGCTCCAGAGCGGAAACCTGCAGGAGATGCATTCTCATGCCCTGGATTTTCTGGCTTCCTTTAAGCAGCCCAGAGCCGTGCGAGGCTATGCTGGCACTTCTCTTGCTTTTGCAGTGTCATTGCAGCACTGTCTCTCAGGGAGTTAGTTACCCACCCTCGTTTAGCCTCGGTGAGACAGGGCAGCGTCAGGCGTGCTGCACGCTGTGACTAGCTGCATTAGTTCACTCGGGCTGAATTCACCTCCAGTGGAGAAAATAAGAACCATTTTCATTTTCAGATGAAAGTGGTGTGTAAGTAAAATGCCAGACTTAAAAGTACCTCCCATTTAAGGATATGGACAGCATAAATCAGCCTGGAGAATAGAAGGCTCCTGGGAGACCTCACTGCAGCCTACCAACATCTGAAGGGAGCCTACAGAAGAGCTGGAGAGGGAAACTTTGTCGGGAAGTGTAGTGACAGGACAAGGGGCATTGGAAGAGGGGAGATTTAGATTAGACACCAGAAAGAAGTTCTTTACAGTGAGGGTGGTGAAGCACTGGAACAGGTTGCCCAGGGAAGTCGTGGATGCCCCATCCCTGGAGGTGTTCAAGGCCAGGCTGGATGGGGCTTTGAGCAACCTGGTGTAGTGGGAGGTGTCCCTGCCCATGGCAGGGGGGTTGGAACTCGATGATCTTTAAAGTCCCTTCCAACTCTAACCATTCATTCATTCATGCATTCATTCATTCAAATACAGTATTTCCAGAAGTATCTAAGCTATGCAATCAATTGATTTTTTAAATTTCTTAGTGTGCATCCAGGTACTTCCTTCCGCACTTTCCTTCAGTTTCAGGCCCTTCACTACAAGAAAGACATTGAGATACTGAGACTGTTCAGGGAAGGGGAACGAAGATGGTAAGGGGTCTAAAGCACAGGGAGGGAACTGGGTTGTTCAGCCAGGAGAAAAGGAGACCAAGGGGAGACCTTATCAGCCTCTACAACTACCTGGAAGGAGGCTGTAGTGAGGTGGGTGTCAGTCTCTTCTCCCAGGTAACAGGTGATAGGACAAAAGGAAATGGTATCAAGTTGTGGGAGGTTTAGGATAGATATTAGGAAAAATTTCTTCACTGAAAATGTTGCCAAGCACTGGAACAGGCTGCCCAGGGTTGAGTTGCCATCCCTGGAGGTATTAAAAAGTCACGTAAACATAGTACTGAGGGACATGCTTAAGTGGTAACTTGGCTGTGCTAGGTTAACAGTTCGACCTGATCTTAAAGGTTTCTTCCAACCAAAACAATTCTGTGATTCTATGATTCCCTTGTATGTTGCTTATGCTGGCAGCCCTCAACAGGGAGTGACATACGACAGACTCTATCAGTATTGTCTTGACCATCATGTTATCATAGCCAGTTGTCACTAGAGAACATGTTTCCAGGCCCTCAAACAGAAATTATTTACCTCTTACTGTGAGCCTCCCATGCTGTAAGCCATCAACTGTGACCAAGCGAACATTTTGGATGTCATCATTGTCTACTATTTGGAAGTGTTGCCATGTGATTGGTCGGGATTGGCCTTCCAGGAGGTTGAGGCCTACAAAAAGCAGTGTTATTTCACCAAAGTGTCTGTGACATGGAAGGCTGTCAGCATCTAACATTTCTAAAGGTTTCTGCAGTCGGGAAACAAAGCACATTTAATTCCATCTACATACAAACCTTTCAAGGCCAGCTTAAGAGCTTGATATCAGTTTTTATTCTGACATACTTGTCTCAGTGAACTGTCTTTAAGGATTTTTTTTCAGACAAATAATTTATTCTGGTTCCCAATGATCTGACGGAGTACCTAGGCACATTTCTGGACATTTGCACAAACAGAAGTGTTGAACTTGTCATCTCACAATGTCTGAAACCGGGAACTCACCTTCCTTAGTGAGTCTGCATTTAAAAATATATATTGATCTTCATGATAGAGGATAGAATCTCTCATTTTTACTCAGACACTCGTGTCAGGTAGGGCTTCTCATGTGGATGCCCCATCCCTGGAAGTGTTCAAGGCCAGGTTGGATGGGTCTTTGAGCAACCTGGTCTACTGGAAGGTGACCCTGCCCACGGCAGGGGGGTTGGAACTAGATCTTTCAGGTCCCTTCCAATTCCAACCATTCTATGATTCTCTGGGGGACATGAGGCCTCTCCTTCTTCGTTCCTTCCTCCTCTCCTAGTGTGAGGAGACTGCTCTTTCTATGGTGTTAACTTCAAGAATTGTTTGACCTCACACCTTTGCCTTTTGATGCCTTTTGATGATTAAAAATCAATGTACATTTCACTCCAGATGGGAGAGCCTATCCCCTCTTCAGTGGAGGCCTTATAAATCTTTTTGAATTCGCTTTAACCCTGTCAGGTTTCCAGGCTTCAAATGGCTCGTGGTGTATCATGTCCTCATTTTCTAGTTGCTCCGTTTTTGCAGACTTCCACTTTAAACAATACCAACAAATCTTAGTCTTTTCCTCACGCTACCCTACTACTCACTTCATCACATATTTGCTTTTACTATTTACAATCTGTTATGTCTTATTCATTCTTGAAGAAAATGCTATATACAGAAATCCCGGTTTTCCTTTAAGTCCCTTGTTTCTTTATTTTTTATTCCAGTTAAAACTTAAGATTTTTTCAAGTTGTTGTATCATGTTCCCCGCAAAATGGATAAAGGGAAAAAATAGATTTACTCTCCCTCAGCTTAATGATCCCTAAACTCCAAGCGTAAATCTGAATTGTACAGCTTTGTCAAATGTCTGTGCCAAAGTGTTATAAATTCTGTAGCAAAATAAACTGAGGAAAAATAAGTCTCACCTGTGTTCCATGAAACCCGAGGAGCATTGGTATCTGCTGTTCTGATAGAAAGATGCACAGTAATCGGTAAACTCCTTTCAAAGTAGAAATCATGAACCTCAAACTCCAACTGTTGTGAAAGACAAAATATCTATTGAAAAGAAAGAGCCTGAAAACCAGCTGTATCTCAAAACATATATGTGTTCTTACCTGACAGATCTTAAAGTGTTTTGATAATATGTTGACAAATGAAACTTGATTTAGCTTCTCAAAAGACCCTTCAAGGTTCTGCACTAAATTAAGTATCTGCCTTCTATGCTCTTCACAGTGAATGCTGGGAAAGTTAGTTTGCAATGTGTGGAAAAGATAGCATTTCCCCTGGTGTTTTGGGTACAATTAACTCAGCAATTAACTAAGGGCTTTTTTATAGTAATAACAAGAGGGGGGAGGGGTATTTTCTGCTCTTTTAACACATTTAGGATCAAAAAAAAAATGAAAGAAGAAATATGGACTGGCACAGAAAAAAAATTATTTCAAACACTTGAACTGTGGAATTCTTGAATTGTCAAATGCTTGAACCTGTAGTCAAACAATGCTGAAAGCAAAACAGAAAAGAGGCACTTAAGGAGCAGGCTGTTTGGTAGGATGACTGATTCTTATACTAAGGAAACAAATAGAAAGTAGGTTCCTGACAGCCAAGGTTAAGAAAAGACAAGCCTTGTCAGCATCAGATGCTGATGTTACTATTCCTCTGCTTTCCAGTCCACCTTTTCCCCAGCTTACCTTGCTCTGATTTTCTGTCTCTTCTCTTTCATTCCTTTAGCACCAACCATTTTTTTTATTTGGGTTATTGCTTAACTATCTTATCTGATAGTTATCCTATAAGTATCAGCATATTTATATACTCCTTTAACTCATTGCTCTTCCTCTTGTATCTCCTTTTCAAGACTACTACTTGTTTCTCAGAGAGCTGGCACACTACTGAATTGCACAAAATATCTAGCAGTGTTGGTTATTGAAAAAATAAAGTAACACTGTACCCAAAGTCGGAGACATTCACTGTCAGCACTCTGTGGCAGATCTGAAGAGAGAAGCAAGCATCGAAAAGATAGAAGTGGTGCTCTGTTCGCTCCCATAAATACATTCCTGCAGCCTTGATCTCATTGATTGGCTCTGTTTATTTGCTCACATACCCCAGACCCTGCAGATACCAGCCTGCTCTCGTCATTGGCACCATGTTCTCTGTGCTAGTGACATGCTTTTACACTGGGAGTCCCTTTTTGCTATTCCTATACCACCAACATTGCATCAATAGGGAGGCTGTGAGATCAAATGGCAATCCTGACATTTCACTGGTTCATCTTCCATGGCTTTAAACATGTCACCTGTCCACAGGTCACAGGGATCAGTACTGTCACAAGGGGATAAAAGCTGTGTAGAAAAGGCACTATTGATCCTTCCAAAGTCCCTTGGGCAGATCTAAAAGTAGTGCTATTCCTCTCATAAAAATAAAATTTTTAAAAAATTTAAAAAGAACAAAGAATATCCTGTTTAGATACTCTCAGTCAGAGACAATAAAAATTTTTCAGTGCAAAGAAATTCTTAAGTAGTAAGCAAAAAACCATCTGATTTGTGCTAGACAGTTAAGCTGATGAATCATAGGTGAAAGTAGTAAAAATTTCTACCTCTGTCCCTGCACTGAATATGGTTACAGAATTATTATTTTTTTTCTGAAAAATATCCATTACAAATGAATGCATTTATTTATAGCTCACTGATTCCTCAGGAGAAGAAAACCAGCAAGTGCTCAAACATTACACTGTTACCTCATAATTCCTTCTCTCAGTGTAGCTGGTATTTGGAGGCTGATAAGCGATGAGCATGTCACCGAGATCTTTCCATGTGAAGGAGCCAACAGGTTTTGTGTGGTCGGATAGATGAGTGATGAAGCCCTGTGGAGGTGGCTTGGTAACGTTGAATACAAGCAGAGACTTCGGAGTTTCATTGTCTTCGGCATCAACAGTTGTGGTTGTAATGGGGGTTAAAATGAACTGATCTACTTCCAGGATGAACTTTGCCATCAGAGCAGCTTTGGGTATTTGGTTGGGAATAGCACCTTTAATCTTAACAGGGAGCCATGCGTACTCAGTCTACAACAGGAAGAAATGAGACAACTGAAAGGACAAAGTGAAACAAACAAAACAACTTCAATTTCCATTAGCTACACATAGCTACCTAGGGTACATGTTAGAGCAATGAAAAATGGAAACATTTTAATGGAGAATCCCTAAAGTAAATATTTAGATGTCATGGAAATGTCTTCCAGGTTCACTAGTCTTATTTGTGTCCTTAATTTTGGGCTGAAACAACTTTCTTAATTTAATGTGAGTTTAATGAGTAACTTTACCTGACAGAAACATACACGAGCCATTAATTATTATTAACTGAGTATGTTTACACAGGTTTTAACTTATTAATTACTATTTATGTTGAAGTCAGTGCAGCTCATGCTCGAGAAAAAAAGGTGGAATTTTGCCAGAATTTATTTTGCTCTCAGTCGAAACTACTTATGTCTGCCAGTAAACAACCAGAGGTGCTTCCCTATAACCGTAATTGTCTAAACATTGTGGCATGGAGATAATGCATTTCATTTGCACATCTGGCAATGTTGTAAGAACTGGACAAACTTCCAGGATCACTCTCTCTTTTCAAATATGAAAAGAAGCAACGATTTTTTTTTTAAATCAGCAAGACGATCAGACATTTTAAGTTTGGGTAAAATTCTACCTTGTGCAGAGCTTTGCTTCTACTGTCTGTGAGATCCAGCCTCACAGGAATATAATCGGTGTCAGGCGACGGAGGGTGAAGGTGCTGATATCGAATCCCCATCCTCAGAAACTCTTCACAGCTCATTTTTGTGCTGTGAATGACTCCCAGTCTCAACACGCAGCTCCCATTTCTGCACTGCTGGCCCAGGTTGTGCTCTGGAACCCAACAGAAGCAACCATGAAACAGTTACCAGAGCAGAAACCAACATGGGAAGCCTGTCTATATAGCTAAATTAACTCTGCGAAAAAGCCAGTGTGATGATAATCAGGACTCCTTTCCTTACAACTTTTCCTACAGGATTTTGTTTTCAGCTGATATCTTCCAACTCCAACTTCCCTTGATTTTTTGGGTAGGTGCTGCCTCCAACAACTCCCTGTGCACTTTCTAATGAGTCTTGACACTCTCAAAGCCTTGACACTGGCCCACATGTCTAGGAGCCAAAACCAGACTCGAACTGGGGGATTACTGACCCAGATCTGTGTTTGTTATGCTCCACACAAAGATCACATTCCTTTCAGTTTCCATGATAGCTCAAGCAGTTCATTAAACTCCACATGACCCACTCTTACCCAGCACATCTGAAGCAACCCACTGCTGCATATTTAATCTGCTGGGTCTCTTTGAATTTGCTAATACAAACAATTAAAGCACATCGTACTAGGGCCAGGGAAGAAGCTCTGTGGCTGATCTCCACGAAGCTGCTCTTGCTGCACTTCCCCAGTGATGAGCTGACCATAAGCAGGCAGGTGGGTTTCCGAAGAGGCTACGGAAATGGTGCAATCCAGATTTATCTTCCTGTCATAGTCAAAAGTGAGGACATTCTTGTCAATTGCCCTGGATAGACCATAGTACTCAGGGACCTCCAGGGCACGGGAGCGCATTTTGATGATGTTACAGTCTGGCTCAAGTAACTTCACATGGAGGGTGAATGTTTCTACAAATGTTTCAGTTTCTGTAAACCTGCAGGAAATGGAAGGAAATTAATTATGCTTCATCCTGTCTTCTGTCATTCTGAGACTGGTGTTGGCCACACCTTCTAAACTGAATTACTTGAACGTCTTTCTGTGATGTGCCCTCAAATCTCATATTGGCAGGGACCATGAGGTGCCAGACACTGCTGCCCACCTCCTCATACTTGTTAAAAGGGTGTTTGTGCAAAGGAAGAGATTATTCACTGAGTGTATGCCTGTGTCCCTATCAGCAGCACAGCACAGAAAATACAGTGCTCTGAAAGTAGTTGTCATTTTCAATAATAAAATCACTGGTGTTCTGTGATACCTGTTCTGTAATTATGTATCAAGAGATACATAATATTTATTAATACTAACAAACACATTATTTGAGCATACCTGAAATACATTAAGACAAATGTTTCTGTAAACAGATGGTCACTTGTTGACCGATGATGCTGCCACTAGGTCTAAGTAGTTACAATATGTACAGGAGAACATGCTTTTACCATGAAAAATTGACTGCTTGCTCTTCCAGAGGGCATCTGTGCTCCTTATAACAACGAAGTTTCATCTCCCACCACTGCTTACCTGTACAGCCTAAGCATGACCATGTCTTCATCTAAAATCGGACAGCCATTGTGGGTATATTTGACTTCATTAGGAAGGAAGTGACAGTCAAAAACCTATGAATGAGAAAGAATAGACTAGTACAACGCTGCCAAGGATTTTAACTTCATGCTTCTGTTCCACTTCTCTCTTACTGTCATACTGTCATACTGTCATACTGTCAGGAATGCATCATATTCAGGAAATTTTTAGTCTGTAGTTTTATGTCTGCGAGTAGGTATTCACCCATTCTGTGGTCTCCCAGTGAGAGCTAAAGCAACCAATATAATGTGGGGCAGCTGGCACTCTACAACTACAAAGGGAAAGGGCATATAAATGTGATTGTTTCAGGCTGCCAAGTCCCTCCTCCAGCACAAAAAGGAGTTTGAGCACACACACCTCTATCACTACAGCCTGTGGGCTTATGGATACAGTTGTATTTAGTGGGACAATTGCAGTGGATCTGAAAAGCCAGTGGTTCCTGCAGTATAATGTTAGATTTATCAGCTTTTAAAGTTTCTCATGGTGGTAGAGAATTGATTATAGAGTAAATCCTGCCTTATAGTCACTACCATTAGACTACGAAAGTGAAACTTCTGTGTTGGAGACTTGGCTAGCTCAGGTTTGTTACACATTTTTGGAACACTGACTTTGTACCAGTAACCTTTTAACAGATCAGATGTCATCTCTGTGCCATACCAACACCCAGCCCCAATGTCAGTGTAATCCCACAAAAAACAAGCAAAAGCAGAAATTCTATGATGTCGTGTCCACCAGCTAATTCAAAAGAAATTACTTCTTTTTACATACCTGATGCAGGTCAAATTTGCAAAGCTGGCTGGCCACAGTTTGACCACCTAAGTCAGACAATTGTTTCAGGCTGAGTGTTTTGTTTAATGGTTTGCTGACTTGTGAAAATAAGGCAATGAAGAAAAATGCCTGACCCAAATAGAAAAGAGATTGCTTTGGAGAGTCTTTCGATGTCTTTGGTATGTAGACCAGACCTGTCCCACAGGGAAGTCACCTGCCTCCCTGGGACAAGGATTAAGGACATACAGAGGAAAATTCACTCCCTGGTTCAGC
>JAOTQQ010000019.1:34106179-34138206 GCA_026546715.1 Gallinago undulata
GAGTAACATGCTCTAGCTCTAGGCAATCCTGCTTCAGCAGGGGAGTTGGACTAGATGATCTCTATGGTCCCTTCCAAGTCTAAAAATAATTCAGTGAAATTCAGTGAAATTCAGTAAATACCCATTCTTTGGAGCAGGGATTTGGCTTCTGGGGCATACAATTTTCCTGTCCTTGCATATGCCAATTTGCAAGTCTGGCAAATTGCAGCTCCCATGTAGATATATTTCTTTACAGAGTTTAACAGCTGAAAGCTCCCAGCATTGGTAAGACCATGTCTGTGCTATCCTCTACAGAAAGACAGGGCATATTCCTGTCAGCAAGAAGGCTTCTCACATGATGAAGGTTTTGATTATGTTGTGGCTGTTCTGTTGTGTATTGTTTTCAAATGTCACAGAAATATGTTTTTCATTATTTTTCAGTATTTAATAAACAACAAATATGTTTATTTTTTACTTAATGTCTTTTCTTTCTTAGTACAAGCTAACATAAATAGGTAAGTAATTAATTAGATAGTCCTAAGTGATACTGTACAAAAAAGAGAAAAGAATTAAGCAGCTAGGTGGTGTGTTATCTTAAAGAAAGAAAAACTATATTCTATATAAAAGCCACTCATATCTTCCAGCAGTGTGAGGTAGTACTCCAGTTCTTGACTGATGTAAAGCAGTGTAGAGCCTTCAAAATCAATAGCGTTTTTGGTAACACACAGGTCAGGTTGTACCTGACTATCAGATACTGCTCAGATGATGCATCCTGTTTCAATACTAGAGGGGACTGCCTACAGCAGAGGAGTTGGTTTATCATATCAAATAATTCATTTCTTTCTTTCTAAGACATCATTAGTTCCATCTCTTAATTGATAACAAGGGGATGGAAAATGAAGGACCTTTCCACAAAGGTCTGTTACCACTAACTGACAGTCATTTTATACATATATAAGGCACAATCTGCTTTGCAAAAAGAAACATCTGTTTTATGTTTCCTAATATGTTTTCCTTTATATGAACAGGCAACTCTAATTGTCTATAAATTTGCTGGGTAAGACAAAGGAGATCTAAATCTTTTCCTAATTACTGTCAAGCTTTGTTTTTTTCCACTTCAACTGCTTTTCAATTACAATTTATAATTAAATTGTCATACATTCCTAGAAAATTACTCACTTTAATGGCAGTAAAACAGATCAGACCAGAGACGTTGTCTCGCTGCAGAATTTCCTGGTAGAAAGAGCACAAGTGTCACTGGAAAGGCTGGGCTCTGGCACCTCTGTTCAGGAGTGGCGAAAGCTCAGGCAGCACTTTTCAGTGTCTGGCTCAGGATTTTGTTGTTTAAAATGGAAGCACTCAACTTACAAATGCCATCTTGTTCTTTCCCAGCAAGAAAGTATGACTTGAGATAAGCATACTGCCTGTCTCTCTGGCAGTCTCCCTGGGGCATGGTGGTGTGTCTCTGGCAATCCCAACCTCCCCGCAGCTGTGGAGAGGAAGAGAAGGCACTTTTCCTAATGGGATGTCACCCAGGCCAGGAGCCCTCCAGGGGAGGTATCATCCTGGGCACTGCATGCAGCCACAGCCCCTCTCCAGCCTGGTAGCCCAAGGCCACCTGCCCAGCAGAGCTCAACCCTCCAATGAGGTCTACCTGCAGCCTCTGACAGCCATGCTTGGCTGCCTAGGCTGACACCAGGGCCATGAAAGGACAGGCACTTAACAGAGGTGGGGTTGGGAGTGGGGAAAGGCAAGGACCCTAGGTATTTTGGAAAAGAAGATATGGTGAATACATATCTCCTGGGGTCTCCGGAAAATTGGTTCTGATCCTGTGCTTGAAGCACGTCAGCTTACAAAAGACAAAGTGGCTTTTTCAAAATGTCTGGGTCCTACTGCATGCAGAGGCTGAGGCAGAAATTGAAAACAGTCACTCTCTCAGCCAGCCAGCTTGCGTACAGAAGAGGTTTGCCAGCAATGAGACACGTAAGTCTCTCTTTTTCTCCTCATGGGTCAAACTTGACTGGGGAAGTGGAGGGGGGAGGTGCTACAGTCAGAGCCGCTGTGCTGACAGAGAGCAAGCCCTGGGGAAGTCTCAGCAGAAGCACTCCCCACCTTGGGGCCAATCTCTCAGGAAGATCACACATTGCCCTGCTCATCACCTCCTGTTTTCTCTGGTCCTTCCAAGTCCTGGTTCAGCTGAAATACTTGTGAGTGGTCTGCAAAAATAATGATGATGACCAAACCAGAAGCTTTGAAAAATCCATGGAGACTGGTGCACCTGCATCTGAGTTAACAAATACCACCAGAAACCTCAGAGGATGTTTAAAACAATATACAAACATATAGAATTGTGTGGTGTGTGGTGCAATTAACAAAACTATTCTAAAATGGACAAAACCTGTTTGGTTATGCTTCATTAAAACTATTCATCTTCTATCTCTACTTTCACGTCTTCATGTCAATTACATCCAACTCCTCCTGCTGTGACTCAGGTGAAGAAATTTGTAAGGCAAATGAGTAGCAGAACGGTGATATGTGAAATACATTTCATTATTCCTACAAGCTTGAAATTTTAACAGAAAACATTTTTTAATGTATTTGCCATCTGCTAGCAATTTAGCTGTTGCAGAGCAGAGCAAACAACAGTGTACACAATGTGCTTATTGTATGTGATGATTTTTTTCTTAATTGCTCCCTAAGTAGTGGCTGCGTGACTAAAATGCAAAATGCTCTAGCGGTCTATGCATTACCCGAGGGGCACTGGTTACCCTCATGGTACAAAAACAAGCAGCTGAGAGACTGGAGGAGATCTCCTAACCAAAAGTTTTGAAATACCCATTGTCTGCTTGTGAAAGGGGCCTCTGGCTGAGCTCACTTTGATGCACTCGTGTTACTGAGCTCAGCTTTTGGATTTCAGGGGTGCAATTCTCTGTCAGCCAGCTTTTTTTAGCAAAAGGCTGGATCTCACAACCATTCAGTTTCACACTTTTTAGTCACCACCCAAAAAAAAAATCAATAAAGCAGCTCTTTCTAGTTTCTCCCACACCTGCACACACGTAGACACCCAGAGCAGCAAAACAGAGGCCAAATACCTGTGGAGTTAGTTTCCCAACCCTCTGTGTTATTGGCTCATTAATCACAACTTCCACTTTGCAGACATCTTTCTCTCTGGGGATGGAAAACTTGAGGTCATCTTCTGACAGAAAGACAGACTGTCCCTTCATCACCTTCAGCCCAAGGTTGACACTAATAAAGGAGGAGCAGACAACTCTCAGTAGAAGAGGCAGCAGTAGAAACAACCAGCTTTTCTCAAAGGGCTCCATATTATGAGGGGATGCCAGCTCTTTTTCTCCAGTGACTATGTTCTTAACAAACGAAGTCTTCTCTTTCTCTGCCAGCAGATTATCACCGTATAATGAAGGACCAAAATGTTAGTCACAAGTAACAACGTACCACATGTTTTCTATTAAGACACATTCCTTGACTGAAATTCGGACAGGGGCCTTTCAAAATATCCGTGGGTTTTTATAAAATTCATTGGTCAAGCCTGACAAAATGATGAATGTATTCTCAGAATGCTTTCAAGGTTTGTTGATTCTGCAAAATAAAGAAAGAAAATTGATACAAGGCATTGAGCAACTATTGGCGAAAAAAAGAATTACCACAAAAAAAACTCAACTTCCACCATTTCTTACAATTGCAGTTCATCTCAAGCAGCAGATTAACTTCACCTTTGAATACTATTAAATGTGCATGTGCTCATAAAATTAGCTATGTACTAGTGAGACTCTCCCTCAATGGGTCAGCTATCAATATGAATTCCAGGCATCTTCAATCCATATACATATGCAAACACTTGATATGTAGGATCCTTTGTAACTCTCCTTTTTTATTGCTGGAGTGAGTAGACATTAATAAAAGTGTAGGAGCATCCAAGTAATTTGAAAGTGCAGAAGAAGGCACTATTGAACCTCCAGGTTCAATATACCTGAAAGTGGGATAGAGGGAGAGTGGCTTTTTGTTAAATATATTTTTGCTTTGCAATTGAATGGGGGGGGGGGGAAATTCAGCCTTTAATTGAAAACACCTTGCCAGTCCCTATTCTTCCTGCTGTAGCGAATAACTTGCCAGGACTTCAGTATACAAACATATGATATGGCACGACAAACCTGAATGTTTTCATTTTCATAAAAAACAAAAGGCAATAATTCTGACGCAAATCCAGTGTAAATAAGAAGCAAAAGATAATATGGAAAATAAAATTTCACAAGCCCCTCATGCACCCACTTACAGTTAATTTTCAACTTTCATGTTTATAAACATAAGAAAATCCTAGTTCTTCTGACATGGAACAAGCACTGCTGAAATCCTTATCAGACCTTAATTTCTACAGCCCTCCAAAGTAATTGAATCTGTGGCCCAAAGAACAGGCAACAGTATTGATTCAATTAAATCTGATAAAATCATATGCAATTTCAAGCTAGTAAAGCCCCAACATTCCTTTGGTTTCTTGTAAATTTTTAGTGCCTTGACTACTTACTTGCACAGTCTAATTTAATCACAATCCTACCACCAACAGTGAGCTTTCCTGAAAATGCATAAAAAATAAATCCATTTATCTCTTTATTTCCTTCATTATTGTTAACATCTAGGTGTTCACTCTAGTGTTTCCAGCAGGATGACCTTCTGCACAGCCTAGAGTTACATAAATACATCTTCCCAGTTTTACATTTAACTGAACATTTACATTTAACATTTACATTTAACATTTACATGAATGAAGAGCAGCTAAGAATTTCTTTTAAATTAGTGACTCCCTAAAGTAACACAAGACAGATTCACTCACTTCAGCCCAGATTCAAGACTCAAGACATGGGGACTAACATAAATTTAAAGTTAGATGTATGCTGACTACATAGACTGGACTGCAAATCTTAACTCTGGTTTTCTAGCTTTTTATCTAAAAATCTTTCCATTTTTGGTCTAAAATTATGCAGCCAGATCAGTCTGAATAAAATCTGAAAGAAAATGTAGAATTCTAGCCAGAGGAAAAGGAATTATATTCACAACTGAAAGTTTTTTAATGTGTTCCAGAAACAAATCAAAATCTCAATTAATTTTTAAGAAAGTTCACTTACACAGGCATCTTTTACTAAAAATCTAGGTATGTAGATGTACTTGCTATTTTTTCTTTCTTTCTCCTGAGATGAGTGTGCATGGCACTTCATTGAGATGAGCACATCTGAGACAGCACTCCACTTCCTAAAATTCACAGTTTTGAAACACAGTCTGCAATCCTATAAAGCATAACTTGGGAAGAGGGAGAGGAATTATATGCTGCCTCCAAGTGAGAAAGTATGGTTTGCAGCAAGTGCACCCTTTTAACCTGAATATCTGACTGCTGTTTATCACATAGTGCATGGATTGCTAGCATTTATCAAATATAATCTCTGTTTCCTCAACATACCAGGTGCAAAGCATGGAGAAACCTTCTGAGTGAAAACCTTTTCTATTTCTGTGCCCTCTTCCTACCTCCTGACTCTAAAGAAGTGAAGGTAGGACTGAGGGAAATGAAATAACTTCCTTGTCAAATGTCTCAAGAAGATGCTCTGCCTAACATCTCCTCTGACTTCAGCCATGTCAGGATACTTGGCCAGCAGGAAGATCCTGACACAGGGACTGCAATGGATTTTAAATCTTTTAACTCCAGCCCCTGATGAAGAAGCAATGCATGAGTAAGTCACAGCTGGTTTCAGAAGAGATTCAGTTTCTTAAGCCATAGAGGGGCTGAGATAAGAGGAAAATAATTAGGAATTTTAGACTGTCTAGACCTGGTAAAGTACTAAGGGGCAGTCAACAACTCCGCAGCATAGGCTGGGTGATTCACAGCTCATGACAATGCCAGTAACTTCAAGCTTCCAGGCTGGAGCATGGATTCACAGTGCAAAATGCCTTTGCATTCACAGAGCACTGGGTACCTTATGAGAAATGATAAAATTGAAGCCTGAACAGTTTAGACTTTCCTCAATCCCACCTGGATACCTACCACAAAAAGATGCTACAGTTCAGAGACAGCCTAATCACCAGTTCAGAAATGGCACTAGTCAGGCAGTATATTGTTCTCTTTGCACCTTAGACATGTGCTCATGGGAAGGGAAGGGAAGGGAAGGGAAGGGAAGGGAAGGGAAGGGAAGGGAAGGGGAAAGCCAGTTGGCTCTCTTCAGCAGGCACTGCCAGAGTCATTCTTGAGGAGACATTTGCACCTCAGCTCTGATGAAGCCTAGGTCGATCTGTGTTCTGATGCCTGACCCATAGACCCCAGCACTGGGTACAGGTACAAACCTCAGGCACAGGCCGTGGTTTCTTTGCTGTCCTTTCTTACTCTGTGTCGAACATTAAGGGCAGAAAGGCTCCAAGAGGAGCCATTTTGGCCAATTTCATGGTGGGTGTGTGGGCCATTCCCTGCTACAAAATTGGTCCCACTGTGTATTTCAGCTTTGCTTTGACTGCTTCCGCTTGCAGGTACTGCTCCTAATCGCCACACATGTTCCAGAACTTGGCCCAAACTTGTCAGTTGCAAGGCTATCGTCTCGAGTGGCCAACTGAAGATCTTGAGAAGTATAATTTCACTTTCTCAAGCAGTTATGCAATGATAGCAAAATGAAATGGCAAAAGATCCTTTCAGTACATAATGGCAATAGAATGAGAAGGTTTTGCAGTGAATGCCATCAGATCAGTGATTTCCCCTCTCTGCGAAGTTCATTGCTTCAGCAAAGTCACACCCCTGCTACAGGGTACTTATGCCGACGTGCAGGGACGGTACATCACTCTCTGGCAGCTCCACACCCGCTGGTGATGCTGCTGCCATATTTTGTGGCTGCTTTAGACTGCCTTAGTCTCTGGACTCCTCCGCCCTAAATTTCACAGCTGAGCCTGGTTCATCCCTGCTCTTCCTTGGTGTGTCACCTGTGCATCCAGAATGAACAGATGACTGAGGCACTATTTAATTCCAAATGTGCCACAATATTTCTTAGAGGTTTAATGAAATAACACCGTTCATGAACTATGTTAGAAGAATCAGTGTTTTTAAACCAAGCCTCTTCCTCACTGACTTTCTGAGGGTTTGTCTATATGGCAAAACACCTGAACCAGCTCCAGGTGTGCTGTGTGCCTACAAGGTCATAGAAAGCTATCGGCTATGGTCCCAGAAGCAAAATAGCCATGTCAGTTCAGTGATGTATTATATATTAGCTGTTATCCCTCGGTAGAGATGGAGCACATGATTTATGAGGAGAGGCCGAGACAGCTGCATTTGTTCAGACTGAAGAAGAGGGTGGTTATTGCTGGTTTTAGACATCCAACAGAAACATGCAGAGAGCCTGAAGGTGCACAGCAAAGGGAAAAGATGCAACCCACAAAATTCGCTACAAGGGAAATCCACATTAGATACCAGGGAAAAAAAAAGCCACAGTAAGCGTGGTCAGTGGAACAGTTTTCCTGGGGGGACTGTAGAGTCTCCCTCCTCAGTGATATTTAAAAAACAATTCATCAGGGCCTGAGCAGCCTGATGTAACTTTGAAGCTGCAGTTGCCATAAAAGCTGGGTGTGCTGTGAGCAAAGGGTGGGAGCAATTACCTTCAGATACTCACATGGTGACTCTAAGCTGAAATGACAGAGCTGTCTGGCTCCCAGAACCCAGGTTAATTACCTGGTACATTTTTGCAAAACACTATATTGTGCCCCACAAACTCTCCAGTAATTCCCATGAAATCCAACGTAAAACCATACTAGTATAAAAAAAAATGTGACAACAAAGAAAGAGACCTCCTTTTGCATAATTAGAGGTAGACTGGCCAAGCTGACCCTAAGATCTGGGAGTCTGGAAAAGGTGTCTACTTCTGGTTATTTGGAGAACACATATTCTTCTTGGCCACTGACTTCACCCCAAAGATGTGTTCAGGGCACTGCACATAGGACACTCAGCAAGGAGCTTCTCATCAGCTGGCAGATCCCTGCCCTGCTCTGTAGATGAGCCCATTGGAGAAAGCAGAAGGTAAAGTGGCCTCTGAAGAGGATCTGAAGAGTTAACAGAGGGACAGAGCAGACTGGGGACAATTGTAGGGGAGGGTGATTGAGAACTTCAGAAGTAGTTTGTTAAAAATTTCCTCCAAATACCAGAAGAACTAGTTTTCCCTCAGGGCTGCCCATGCACGTGTGAGAAACAATGCAATGGCTAATTACAAACATAAGCATTCTAAACAAATGCAACTGTTTTTCAAGATTAAAAAAAAAAAATAATGGAAAGAAGCGGAAAGAAAAACTGTCCAAATGGAATTCAGACACTGCTAAAGAGTTATCATTGTCACAAAATACCTGACAAAACTTCCCAATTTGTCAAGTGTTCATTCCCTTCAGGAATCTGGAAACTCTCTTTAAGTCCCCAAAAGCACACAAGTTATTGAAAGCTAGATATCATTCCAACAGCAGACTCTGGAGAAAACATGTGTCTGTGCAGGACCCATCCAGAGGTACATGTAGAAACTCTCAGTTGTGTGTCTCTAGATCCATGCCAAGTAGATTTGCTATTTTAGATATTTTTTGACATTTTTTTTTGTCATTACAGCTCCCGCATGAGTGAAATATACTTCAAATAATGCAAATATTAATACATCGGTGGGAAGGTTTCCAGCACTTCCTTATTTAGAAGTTATAAAGGTACAGATCCCTGAATATGATTCTGAGGAGGGCTAATGTGATGTACATTAAAACTGATCAACATTATTTAGATAGCTATCTACCAGTACAAAACAACTAAAAATAAGATCAGAAACAGCACCAATAACTCTCAGTTGTAATACCTAAAACCTGACTTAAAAAAAATCTATAATCACTAGTGACCTTGAGTCCAGTCTCAATGACATCCGAAGTCTTCAATGGGATTTGGCTGAGACCTTAAGAGTTTCTCTTTTTGTGACAAAATTTCTGGTTGCCTGGGAGATTTCACTAAACGATTGGATCCAAAATTGCTGCCTTGTTTTGCAAAGCTTGTAGGGGATTACGGAGGATGATTGTTGTGGGCTGAGAGCTGGACTAATTTGTTTTAATGAACACCAGAAAAAGTTTACAAGAAACAGAAAGAACATAACATTTTTTTTTAGAGGATGGGATTAAAGAAGACAAATAGCAGCCTCCCACAATTTCTAGGAGACAAAATGAATATTATTACAGCAATTAAAACTTAGCCCAGGGCAATGAAAGGATCCTAGGCTATTAAGTTAGGGGGTTGTCACTTCAGAATGTGCAATTAACACGTGCACCCCTTGGACTGTTTGTTATTTGATGTTTTTGTTCCAAGCACTACAAACAAGGATTATAGGTCGCATAGAAACTAAGCATTGAGCAAGGTATTTGCTGAGTTAAGGAATGGTAGATAGCAGTTCCCGTCTTTTTTTTTTTTTTTTCTCTCACTCAGTTTTGGTCTGTGAAAGGAAGTCCTGTGCGCTTTCTGACAAATCTTGTACACATTTTATCACAGTAAGGAAACAGTAAGTGTTTCATTGCATGGTCAATGAATAACCCTTTCTTCAGGGAAAACAGTGAATGGTGTGAAGCACATCAGATACATCCAGGTTATTAACACTTCTTTATTGTGCTTTGTTTCTTTGTTGTATTAAAGCAGGATACTATAAGGTAGGAAAAAAACGGCTTTCTTCATTTTACCCTCTTTCACATTACAGCTATTTTAACAGCGATTACCAGATTCACATCTAATACAGTTTCAATTTAGAGAGATTATTTCTGACTTCCATGTTCATTCTCAGCATATCATTGCTGTCATTAAGTTACGATTCACCCAAGCTTAGGCTATTAGGTAGCAGAAACTAAGTGTGGAAGTATCCCCATATGCTGACAGGCCAATATATGACTGAAAGTATATTGGACATTACACAAAGGCAGACCAGTAGTAGAGGAGAAAAAGCTGAACCATAAACATTATTGCGCTGTAATGCCAAGTGTTGCAGCTTAATGCAAGGCTGACAACTGGAATATTTTTTTCCATGGGATTCCTCTGTTGAAGGGGATTCCTGTTGCTGAACCCTTTTGACTTCTGCTCCTTCTGAGACCTCCTTCTGTATGAACCAGAAGTCATAAGGCCAGAGGGAATTCTGTCTCAGGTGTAGTTAACAGTTCCCTTCTTTTTGCTCCACTCTTCCATAGAATCATAGAATCACAGAATCATAGAATCATAGAATGGTTTGAGTGGGAAGAGACCTGAAAGATCATCGAGTTCCAAACCCCCTGCCATGGGCAGGGGCACCTCCCACTACACCAGGTTGCCCAAAGCCCCATCCAGCCTGGCCTTGAACACTTCCAGGGATGGGTCATCCACGACTTCTCTGGGCAACTGTTCCAGTGTCTCACCACCCTCACAGCAAAGAATTTCCTCCTCAAATCTAATCTAGATCTACCCCATTAAACAGAGCCAAGCCTTAGGAGAGGGAGGCAGGAGCAGCCCTTAGGAAAGGACTTGGACTGTGACTGACAAGAAAATAAAGGGAAAGAGAAACACAGAGAGGAAGACTTTCAATCAATCAAGAGCAGGGACACTTAACAGCTTGACAATCAACCATTACACAATTTACTTTTAAAAAGGCAGAGCAGGTCAGAATCCCAGGCTTATACTAACAAAAAGGAGCTATTGATATTGGTTGCCCCTTAAAGACTGTCTTGAAGACAATGCTTGTTCCCTCTTAAGTGTTAAATAGATCTGCTTATATTGTTAAAAGTACTTTAAATTTTCAGCTAGTGATTGACATCGCATTCTTAGCAGATGCCTATTACACTAAAGATAACTGCAAAAGCAAATAAGATAAAGTTGCTTGATAAAAGATAAGATACTATGAGATAAAAGATAAGAGACTAGCAGCTAAACTGCATTTTCTGAACAGGTAAATATTTTCTCCTCAAAAGACCAATGAAAAGACCTTTGCTCCCTACTCTTTTGAGCCCAGAAAACTGTCTCACATAGCAGAACTTGAGAAGATAAAGATTAAATGATTTTTTTTTCTCTTTATGTATTTTTAAGATCATTACACAAATAGGAACTGCTACCCTCTGACTACCCATTCTCCACTAGATATTAATGATGAATTGGAACAGAGTGCAATGCCCAAGTCACTCTGAAAAAGAAATAATTATATCTTTTTGACAGCTGTCTGAAGAAGTCCATAAAACACTCAAGCTTCCAGTGAGGTTCTTCCACTGATGCTATCCCTAGGTTACTATCCAGTATATCACCCTAATCCTCTTGGGTCTCCATACTCAGTGATTTCCCATCTTCCCTTTGGGAGTATAAAGCTATAGAGGATAGCAGTTCGCAGGAAAAATCAACCGAGCCTAGGAGATTCACAGACTGAACCATCTTCTTTGCCATTTCCAGGACTAAATAACTTTTCAGAAGGTTTGAATATTTCCACTTAATTATTTTTTTTTGACCATTCAAATACAGTGAAAGGCTGGTTTTTGGCAGTCAAAGGAAGCAGGCTACTTCTTAGTGTAAATGTTAATACAAACCTCTACATATTTTTCTGTCATGGTTTTATAGTTTAATGTCCTACTGGTACCCTCCTAAGAGCATGATAATATTGTAAAGGTCAGGAGCATATTTAATCTCTCTTCTTTTCTCTTTCCCTGTATGAGAATGGAGAGAGGGATCCTCGAGATTCTCGCTTAAGGAGGGAGCGGGAGGAGGGATATAAACTAGGGGAAAACTGCTGAAAACAGTAAAGTAAAAGGACAAGTTTGTCCATGTGTTTTATTTTGTGTATAATCATATACACTGAAGAGATGGAATAAAACCTATTATTCTTAAGAGAAGAGCAGTCTGCAACATTATGTGGGTCCAAACCCACATAGAGAATGACTCAAAAATAAAAATTAAAACTACCCCAGTAATGAAAACCGTGGATGGGTGAAGGGATTGTAGTGGATAGAGAAAATGTCCAAGACCACTGACTCTGAAAAGACATTTCATTTTAGAAAGTAACTAGAAAGGGATAGGAAAGAAACTAGTGAAACTCAGCAAGCAGCTGAGAATTAGTCAGTCACAATCGTGTCTGTGTTAGAAGGACAAAATTGTTAGCTTCACCTTGGACCATAACTCTGGTGAGTGAAAACAGAAATGGCAGCATTGCACTCATTACCTAGCATGACAAGACAAGGCTTCCAGCTCTGGAGCCCCATATTTTTCCATGACCACAGCAAGCTATGGTCATGGAGGTGCCAGATGACCTTGACTTATGGCAGAGCAGCTCTGCCAGAGACTGAACACATCTCTCACCCACAAGTGTGAGGGCGTCAAAACCGATAGAAAAGGAGCAGGAAAACCCTTCTGCATAAGGAAGGGCAAGGTGAGGAGGCAGGGACAAGGATCCTGTGGCCAGATGCCCAGCAATGACATTATTTCATTACACCACGAAAAGCAAGGCCTGGTGCTTCTGGGAAACAACAGTTGGGGCACGGTGGTGAAACGCAGTACCACTGACATATTGCACCTCTCTATGGAGAGGTGTGTTATGCATCTATGTGTTATGCATCTGCTTGCACACTCAGTAAATTGTATGTGATAACACCCAACCCTACCCTACATGGAACTACAGGGTAATGAAAGAGCAGTGGAATTCCATCTCTAGAAGACTCCCTCTTACAGGTAGAAAGCTACCTGAATAATTATTTTCAGGATAATTTCTTTCTGCATTATTGTTTGGCTGGATAACTGAGTGTGGGGGAGAAGGCTGAGCTTTGAACTGATGACCCTTGAGGGTAACAGCAAAGGTTCTGAATTTTTGAGAGGGAAGACTTTGCAGACTGTTCTTCACAAACACAAGCTCACTGGAGGGTGATCTGCAACTCACTGTGCTAAACAAAAGACTTGAAATCTGGTGCACAGATTCAAGCAGGGAATTTTTTTGAATGCTTAAATTTTAACAGCTGGTAGACGGTGTGGTTTACATTTCCCCACAAACACACCGGCTTTGTTCATCTTTCCGCATCACATCTTAGGTAAGTGATGCTCATTTGAGATTTTTGCCTGGCTATTCCAGGAGCAAAAGACACCTTCAAAGAGCAATTCCTCCCTGCTAATATAGGTATCTAAGGGAAAAAGGATAAATTTAGCCTACACACAAATTTAGGTTTCCAAAGGTATGTGAATGGACTCCACTGGGAGTTTAATGTCCCCTACCTACAGATTATAAGTGATTTGATGTTCTTTTGTGAAATCTGTAGGGTACTTACAATATTTACTTACTTACACAGATACTTACTTACAGTAAGGTACAGTTACCTTCAAATTGGGTTTTATATACCACAGTATGCACTAGATTAAATAATTACACAGCTCATCAAAAATAATCTAATCTACTAAGAAAGAAACCAAAAACCATAACTCCTCTTTTGGTAACAGTTTTCTGTGATAAAGCTATATTGTTATGCAATTGAGATGCCTGCACAGTGCAGGTATAACCTGTCAGCTCGTTTAGTCACATAATAGTTTTAGACATCATTTGTCTGAAAATCAAACACAGTCCAGCTACGATTTATCTTCCCAGCCAGCTAATATGGTGCTTTGAACTCTGTTGCAGTCTTCAAAGTGATAGCAATTAGGAACAGAAACAACACATTTCATTAGGGATTGTTCACCAGTTTCCCAAATTTTACCCAGCTGCACAAAAGGCAACTGAATTACCCTGAGGATCTCATGTTGCAAGTTGTGAAAGAATGAAATTGTGCAAGGACACCCTAGCTACAGTAGTTGTAGCCCACACAGCATTAGTATATGAGAGCAGTTCCTCTGGTTCCACAAGGGACTGCAAAAGAATCTAAAAAAATGAGCAAAAAGTGAAGTTAAAGTTGAGTGGGGTTATCCTGCCCCTCTGCTCTGCCCTGGAGAGGCCCCATCTGGAGTACCGTGTCCAGTTCTGGGCTCCCCAGTTCAAGAAGGACAGGGAACTGCTGGAGAAGGTACAGCAGAGGGCTACAAAGATGATTAAGGGCCTGGAGATCTCTCTCACACGGAAATGGTGAGGCACTTGGGTCTTTTAGTCTGGAGAAGAGAAGACTGAAGGGGGGATTTGATCAATGCCTATAAATATTTAAGGGTGAGTGTCAAGAGGATGGGGCCAGTCTTTCAGTGTTGCCCAGTGACAAGACAAGAGGAAATAGGCATAAATTTGAATGTAAGAAGTTCCACCTAAACATGAGGAGGAATTTCTTTACTTTGAGGGTGGCAGAGCACTGGAATGGGCTGCCCAGGGAGGCGGCAGTGTCTCCCTCTCTGGAGACATTCAAAACCTGCCTGGACAAGTCCCCGTGCAACCTGCTCTAGGACAACCTGCTTTGGCAGGGAGGTTAGACTAGATAATCTCCAGAGGTCTCTTCCAACCCCGTGTGATTCTGTTAGTCTGTAAAGTATTGATGACTATGATCTTCCCAATCTCTGCCAAACACACAGGGTCAAGCGGGTTGCACTTTTACTGGATGGTTATTTGACTAACATGTGCTACTTTAGCATGATGATTCTACTACACATCTAAATTCACTCTTGGATTGATGAAGTCAGTGATAATTAATTATTATATTAATTAATACATTCATTCCTACTGTAATGTAACTAATATTATCATAGACATGTATTAACAAGACCACTTGTACTGTAACCAAAATTATCATAGATTAATATTATAAAGACCACTTCAAGGACTGCAGAAAATGAATGTAATGAATGAACTTGAGGTAGTTCCATTTAAAAAGCAAGTCATTGTCCAGAGATTTCTTTAATCATTTGCCCTTATACTAGCCTAATTCTTCTCAGAGCAGGGACCTATGCTGGAAAAAATGTTCAAAATCTAAAGGTGCTCAGATCCAAACCACATCATTTTCTAGGTCAAAACAATCTGCATGCAGTCATGTTGCATGCAAAATAAAGCCAATGGAAGAATCATGAAGAAAATGCTGGCAGGCCCACAGCAGTAACACTCAAGTAAGAGAAGAGAGATGTGACAACTTCAACAGATGTGTGTTCTCTTTTACTGTGAAAGCAACTGGTGATTTATTTACAGTGCTGATGTCTCCCACATACACCCTGGACACATGTGAACAGCAGAGATGCATTTCACCTAAGGTAATGTACAATTCTGAGTCAGCTGGGACGACGAACCAGCAGAATTTTCCAAATAGCAAAAACATAACCTGCAGAATCCCCTTTTAATAACTATTTCAAGAAACTGTGTGTAATCATCTACAGGATCTGTTGAAGTGTCTCAGCACAACACAGTGTGACAGCAATTAATCTCTCACAGGTGGTGGTTTAGGGTTTGGTTCTAGATAAATGCATAGAAATCAGTGAGAAATCTAAAAGTTGTGCAAGCATGAATGTGTGTGTTCAGTAACACACTTAAACATTTACACCTGCGTATGACCAACAAATATCTGCCTAATTCAAATGAATGAACTTAGCTGTCTGAATGTACATGAAAATGTGAACTCTTACAGATCCCTACTGCAAAATAAAAGTCTACAAATTTAAAACATGCATTTAAAAAACAAGTTCTCCCAGCTAAACAAAAATATATCTTTTTGAAAGACTTAATAATGTTGAAAGTTTTCATTATGTTTTTCAGTACTTTTTATCACATTTCTCTCCCCCAATGTGTCTTACTAAAAAGACAGTTTTAAAAAAAGAAATCTCATGTAGTGCTTCCAAGCTTTTATAAAAGATAAACCCACGAAGTTTTACTAGAGCTGATGGAAGAAAGCCAGCATAGTTGAGAAATCTATATCTGCGGAAGATTAGGATAAACTAAGTTGCTTGGAATCCTTAACTTGCAATTTAAGTTCTACTAAACTGCTGGCAAGAACCAGTGCCTGTTTTCCTCCGAAGTTAGAACTGAGCTTTCAACCACCCCCAGTACAAAAATTGCTGTCTGACTGCTTTTCTGCAACATTCATTGAGCTGTTAAACGGTATTACAGCCACAAACACAACAGCGTTCAGTGTGTAGAACAAATTTGAAGAAGATACTTACAGGTAGCAGTGTTTCTCCAGAAGGCTGAACACAAGATCATAAAAGGAATAATGAATGTCAGTGACCCAGTAATCTCTGGCTGAAAAGGCTGGCAGAGAAAGAAATCCAATGAGTGGGAGACAGGGAGAAAGACGGGGCGGGGGGGACGGGAGGGGAGAGAGATGAAATTCCAGTCTTTCTAGTCAGCTTAGCTGTAGTTTTCTCCGCACTAAAAATCCACAGTAAACACTCTTTGCTTGCAAGACTGCTCTGACTTCAGCGTCCCCCAGTACAAACACTTTCAGGCTCCCTGTGGTAAGGGCATTCTGAGACGCCTCGGAGTGTTTACGCTCAGCGATGCTTCTCTGGCAGCCAGCCCCAGATCTTCCCTTCCCCTTCTGCTACTTAAGTCTGTTGGGACTAAAAACTGAGCTCCTGTTAATAAGGCTTGCTCATTTTTTTCTTCTCTCCACTTCTGCTAGTTTATTTCCTTTGACACACACACTCATTTACATATTAAGGACTCACAGATAAAGAGGTAACCTAAAACTTTTTCAGATCAATCAGTTTCCCCCACAAGAAGGGAAAAAAAGTCTTTCTTGAAATGCAGACATGATTCATTTCCTCCATAAGATAATAGTGAAGCAGGTTTGATCTAATTTCTGGGTGGCTGATGAAATTAAAATCAAGTGAATTATCAATTTCATGGTAATGCATATTGCATGCTCATAAATGTGGTACCTTCTACAAACTGAAATGTTTGGTTGACTGGTGTTCAAAAACCTGTTGCATGTTAAAGTATTAAGTATTCAAATTAGCATATATTCACTTTACTGACTAATTGCAGTTACAACAAGGAAAAATCCAGGAGTATTTAAATTTTTTTTTTCCATTCAAAACAGCAGGAAAAGGGAAGGATATAGGCCAAATCCCACCCATTATTTAATACCTCATAGAATTCATGATATCTCTCCACCCCTCTGTCACAAGATTCACACCAGATTTGCAGGTTTGACTGGCTGGTGGGAGTACAAGTAAAATTTGCAACAACAGACTGGCTCATCGGTGCATCCTGAAGAGTAAACCTGACAGCCCACTTTTTCAGAGCAGAGAGGCTACACTGCGAAGCTGCAATACAGGGACAGAAGTACCAGGGGCAGACCACCCTATGCCCGTCTCAGCACACGGGCCAAAAGCACTTCTAAAGGTAGGGGACAAACAGATTTTCAGCTCAGCCCATTTGTTACAAGTGGAAGAAGGACAGCAGAGGGAAGAGCTATTCACTTTGAGGTTCCCTGGGAAAGCAGGGGCCAAATCCAGTGCTCCTGTAACTCTGTGGGATGATACCTCCCCTTGCTGCTTTGTTGAACAATCAAGCTGACTTTGACCCTGACTTTGACGGAAACAAAACCACACTGTAAAAATGCAAAACCAAAGCCAATAGTATGAAAGAAAAGAACAAGCAAATGTTCCTGTGGCATGACTTAAAGGCAGATGAAGAAAACAGATGACTGTTAAAAATTAAAATGAACTCAAATCTACACCATGTGCAATATGATACAATCTGGGTTATATTTGCTTACAAAAAAAAAAAAAAATTCCTAGTATCAGAGTGGTATACTGTCCACTACTGACCTGTAGTCATCATCAGATTTTATCAAGTTTCAGAAAAACTTGAAATGAATATTTATCTCCTCTGGGTTGTATTGATGGCTCTAGGTCAGCTCGTGTGTTTATGTTTGTGCTTGCTGGAACACAGCTTCTAATTCACTGTGATGAATGGCCTGTTTGTATTGTACAGTGGTCTGGTTAGGATCATCAGCATAACTGTACTTACAGGCTGATTAAAAAAGTGGCAGCTTATTTTAAAGTATAATGTCTGTGACCCATTAATCCATAATAGACTTGCAGAAGCTCCTTTCAAACCCGTTTGATTACTCCAGCAATGAAATTGGCATCTCATTTCTTATTGTACTCCTTAACTAGAATTAACTTTTGCAATTTATCAAGGTCACATTATTAAAAGACAGACTAAAATTACCAAAGCTTTTCTTGAGAAATACCAGAGTACTGAAGAAAAGACATGCCTTTTGTACACAGACTCACTCTCTTTATTTCAACTTTTGTCTACACCAGAAAGAGTATAGATCAGTTTCCTGTAAATGAAACTTAAACACAGTATGTATTCCTCCTTAATTATTAGCTAAAATTTTGAAGCCCAGAGTGTTGATACGAAGGTAGTCAGCTGTTTTTTTGTAATCTTTCTTTAATAAGGTATAGTCATAATCAGTCTCTTTCTTTTCAGGCTTTTATTTGGAAAAGAAAAAGAAGCGTACCTTAGGTGCGAAACAGACGAGAACGCACCCACACTCACATTCATCCCACAACCCCTGCTCCAGCCTGTCATCTCCTTCCACAATAACCCAGAGTTTACAAGCAAGAAGTTAATAATGAAATTCAAAGCAAAACAGTCTGCTGGTTATTTCCCCGCTTCGTCCAAAAGTATTTTCTGGAGCATTACCAATCAAATACTGTACAAGATACTCCTTTGAATGCTCTCATAGGAGACTGGGGGTCTGTTCGTTATAATATACAGCCAAGCAAGAAGCATGCTTAATTTTCACAGTACAAAGCAATTAATGTATATAACCAGAGGAGATGGTCCTTGTTGCAGGGAGTGCATCTGTTTCCTTTTCAATTCCGAGGCACTGAAAAGCCCCATCCAAGACCAAGACACATGACACTGAGTGGCAGTGATGTTCTGGAAATGCTGCTGCAGTAGCAAACTGAAGAGAGAGGGATGCCTATGCAGAGAGTAGTCTGCAGACTGCTTATAACACATATCCTACATGTAGTCATAGTTTGGGATATGGTCCTGGGAAGTTTCAGTGTCTTTTATGTGCATACCAATGCTTTGTGGTCTGGCAAGCAGGAGATCTGGATGCAGATGATACCCTTACAAGCAATGAAGCAGCTCTTGAGATTTGGTAGTACAGATGTGTGAGTGAAGGGCATTGGATTTGGCTGCATTCCACAAAACTGTTCTTGTCCTCGGGGAAGAAGATGACTGAAAATTACATTCTATATGTGCTACCGAGTTTTATGTGGCATAGGTTTAACTCTCCCTGTAATCAACAACAGGAATGTCAAGTGACACTCCAAACAGCGTGGCAAAGGTTTCTGCGCTAATGAGTGCAAAATGATAAGGCATCATGCATTGACATTTCTTCCCTGATAAGTATCAGAAAACATCCTTTTCAAAGGACCATTGTCATAGAAACTTGCCAGCATTTTAAACAGTCTCTCAGAGGCCTAACCTTTAGGGAGGTATTTTCAGCTCCGGTGACAAACAGTTGACCTCTTCATTTATGAACCATGTTGTTGCTGTGTTATCTGAAAAAAAAAGAAGTTGTGACCTAAAGGCAGTTTTAACCAGCATACACTTCCACTAAAGTGACAGAAAGGCAAGCTGTTAATCTTCAGGGAACAAGGGACATTATCCAGATCCAATCTACTGACAACAGCCACTTACTGAATACAAGGAAGCCTATACTTACCCTACTGCAAAGCCTCAAACCAGCAGAAAAAATTCTGTTATTTACCTCAGATTGCATTTAGATGCTTAGGTTGGGTTAAATAGCAGGGAGGATCTCTCCTCAAGCACAGCTGCCTTTCAGCTTAGTTTTAATTGGTAATGAACATGTCAGAGACATAGCAGCATGTCCAAATCCTCACCAGATTAGGGCTAACATCCAAAGCTAGAAATTCTGGATACAGATTTCAACTCAAGAGCTTTAGCCCATCTTCCTGGGAAGTACTTTTTGTTTCAGTTTTCCTATTAAATGGAAACTCCACTCACCTCAGTCATGTTAAATGACGTGATCCATTGATGCCCAAGCCATATCAAAGCTATTTGAAGGCAGGATTGCTCTTAAGGAGTCAAGGTGGATGTTTGTAACACACAGATTCTCAACTAGAACGTATTGTGGAGAAAATGCAATAATGTAAATGCTCGTCTAGAGCACTGGGTCTCACAGACAGTAGAGTCTACTAAGGGCCATGTTCCTGGTTTCAGATTCTCAGCAATGCACATTTGAAAACGTTGCTGTGTGGCTCCCTTTGCTTCTCCGTAGAAAAACGGAGCACAGCTCTGATAGAGTGGCCTGCAGGCAAAAGGGCTGGGAATTGCGATCACTCATTAGGTATTCAGGCACAATAGGAAAGAGCATGAGGAATAAAAATCAAGTGCATGCCAAATGCATAGTCAGTAATTGACATCATTTTTTGAAATCTCTATTTTTAGTAATTGCAACTCAATATATGCACTGTTTGTGAAAGAAATATATTAAAATTTCAAATAAAGGCAAACAAAGCATTGTGTCACCGATGATGAAGGAAATAGCTATTAATTGAGCTTCATGTAATATCGAGAAGTGAGTCTATAAATAATCCACTTCAGGTTTAGATACAGTTCCAGGGAATAAAGCCATGTATTGCAACGCAACAAGTGTTAGCTTTATAGTCTTTATTAATCTCACACAACTTTTAAAGAAAATGCTTCAGTACATCTTTTACATGAAGCACAGCTGTCAGGAGATCAAATGCACTGTATCACTGCCAGCTGCTTCACTGGGAGATACACGCAGAGTATGTGTAAAAGCAAAGCCCTTGATCACAAAGACGAAATATCCAAGTTTTTGATGGCAGAAGGGACACTAATCATAAAGTTAAGAATAGCATTCTAGAAAAATCAAACAAATACCTACAACAAATGCCCTACAACAGAACAGCACAAAATCATTTGCTTTGTGTCAAGGAGATCCAAAAATCAGAATGTTATCTGAAATGGAAGTTTGAGACAAAGGTGAGGAGCATTTTCAGTAAAATGAGTAGCTTCATTGAAAACTCTTTACTTGATGCTATTCTCTCTATTTTTGAACAGTTTGATTTTTCTCAAAATTCTTTGTATCTCGGGCTAGATCCTTGTTGCAGAGAAATAGTTAATGGACATCTTTAAGGACTTCAGCATCGTGGCAGCCCTTGCAGTTCTTGGCCTGAATACACTTGGAGGGAATGACTTTTTTTTTATTTAAGGTTTCTTCAAATCATATAGTCGTAAGGATCAGTGTACATACTGCTGTATCGCAAAAATACCTTTTCATAGCCATGGTTTTCTTTTCTCACATGGAGATGTGAGAGGGACCAGGCACAGCTGGCCACAGAGCAACAGAAAATTGCCCTCTCTCCATACCCTCCAGGCAGTCCCCATGCAGGGTGCAAAGCCACCAGAGTTGTGTGACTATGTGACCATTGGAGGTGGCCTGTCCCTCATAGATCAGGGCAGTAAAGATATACAACAATGCGATAGGAAGAGAAGCTCAGGCTACTACTGTTCTGCAGCATTAAAAGGCATGCTTGCATTGTTAAACTTCATCACAGAATTTCAGTTCTAGAAATTGTAGTTGAGAATATTTGTACTTGTGCATCCAGCATCTATAAAGGTATTGAGTCTTCCCATTTCCCTTTCAGGCTGCTGCCATACACTGTTTATCTAGGGTAAAAAAGATAGAGGTTGGGTTTTTCAAATCTTCAGATAGCATAGCATGATAAGGTTGGCAGCACCTAAGATGACCATCAGCATTTCTAACCTTTGAGGGTGTGCACCATCTGGTCTGTCACACAAATGTCACATGTGAAGCTCAGGATGAACCCTTTTTCATCCCTTCCTGAGACAACCAGTATGATCACAGAGGGCATAGACAGCTCTTGAACACCACAAAAGTAATGAATTTGGCACAGTTTAAGACAGGAACTTAATGAAGGCACTGGAGGAGCAGCAATGTCTCCATAATAGAGGAAATAATTAGATTCCAGCTTTTGAAGAGCTGGCCTGTTCTTTAAAGTACCTAATAAGGGATAGAAAAGCATTTTTTTTTACATTAAAAAGTGCAGAAGAGAAAAGGTAAAGACTACATGTTCAAAATATAGTCCGACACCTTAGGATAAATAAAACAAACCCAAACATACATGAAGTAGTGTTGCATGTTGGCAGTCTGCCCACTCCATGTAACAACACTCACAACTAGGCTTTAAAATGTACATTCAAAAAGCTCCTGTTTTCTCTTCATTTCTTTAAAGTCTGTTGTTTCTGCTCCAACAATTCTGCCCAAAACGGCCCCATTAATGCCATTGAAAAAATGTTCTCATTGTTCAAAAACTATCCAATTTACTACAAACCAAAAGGCTTTTAAGAACATTACTGTATTGCCATTAAAATAATATCAGTGCACTCAGAAAACGTTCCTTACTTGTTTTGATTGAGATCAATCAAAGTGAACTTAATGAGGCCCTAAACATTTTTACCTGGAGTCTTTGAAAACTGAGCCTTTTGGGAGGCAGGGCCATTACTTTGGTTTCCATCGGTTTAGACCACAGCTGGCACCACTGGATTTTCATCTCAGTTAATGTTTCTAAAGTTTCATCCACTTTCTCTTTTTAGCTCACACAGCCACTAACTATGAAAGACCTACAACAAAAGTTTTCCCAACAATATGATGCATCGTGTTTTGTTTTCTGCAGAAAGTTGCGAGGTCTGCAAAGGCAGAATGCTTTTCGGGAGCAGGATCAGGTAGGACTGACACTTAACTGATACCAGTCCTGACTTCAACCAGTACCTCCAGGAAACCCATACATTTAGTATAT
This sequence comes from Gallinago undulata, assembly GCA_026546715.1. Classification (NCBI taxonomy): domain Eukaryota; kingdom Metazoa; phylum Chordata; class Aves; order Charadriiformes; family Scolopacidae; genus Gallinago; species Gallinago undulata. The sequence continues at coordinate 34,128,924 of JAOTQQ010000019.1, forward strand.
TGAAATCATTCTAAGCTTACCCTTGCATGAGCCACACATAGCATCCAGGCTGAAAACCAAGAATGCTAATCTTCATGAAAAATTTGCCGTCCCTCTGAAGTCTACATATTTACTTATGGCAATGCTTTAGTAACTGTGACAACACATGCTGAAACCACTGCAATCCCTAACTGTTCAGAAGTATGCTGAATCTTTAAGCACAGGATGGTGCGTTAATCTGCTATAATCCTCTAAAAAGATTATTTTCTGAAGAATTTTCATATCTTGGCATTCAGCCAAGTTATTTTATTAAGAGGAGAGTTTAATTAGAAAAATTTGAAGGAGTCTTCTGAGATACAGGAAGAAAAGAAACTCCACTTGTTCACACCTGGAAAGGGCTTGGGGAAATCTAGGAAGGTGTGTTATGTTAATTATAACAGTACCAGATCTGATCTTTGGTTGCAATTAATGGAATTGTCAACCGGAAAAGTGAAGTTTAGACTTCTCCAGAAAATCCACATTGCATATGTGGATATTCTGGTGATCTTTCTATTTTAACTCCAAAGCCCAGCTATGGCCCAAGAAATATCCACTATTGCCAGGGCAGATACAAACCTAAAAGGATGGAAAGTATGCAGGAAGGTAGGAGAGAATGTGCAACCAGGAAGTTTTGAAAGATAAAGCCAAAAAGAAAGGAAGAGGAGTACAGAACAAAGACTACATCAGAAAAGGAAAGCCTGAAACCCCAGTACCAGGTATGGCCTACAACTCTACCTCATCAGCCAAGGTAGTCTTACTGAATAACATGATCTGTTGAGGCCAAAGATACATAGATGTACAGACAGATAAAACCTAGCAATAATTTGATAAGAAATTATGCAAGTAATGCAATTAAGTCAGGTCAGGGAATTATTTTTTTCCCTTTTTTAATTTCTAGGGTAGTTCTCTGGTTGACAGGAGATAATATGAGGAGAATGTTCTCAAGCAAGAACTGATGAATGCCTAACAAACGGTTTTGAGTAAGTGTTGTGAGCAGTGTTAACTTGGTGATCTTCCATCTCTAGAGAGGGAAATCATAAAACATAAATCACATATCAGCTGGTCAAGTTACCGAGAGCAGAGACTTTTCTAAAAATTCAGCCCATAGTCACATCTGTAGTTGGTAGCTTTTTTTCCAGTTTCTCCTGGAAGTGCCTAGTTTTTATTCTCAGTGTTTGTTTCTTACTTGAGCCATTCCTGGACTTTTACTTTGTGAACCAGTTAGTTAGTATCTTGGTTTCCTAAACCCCTGTGCTAAATTTTGGACATTTAGATGCTTTCTCCTTAAGTTGGATCAACACCTACTGCTAGTTCTGGTTTCTTTTTTAGTTCCTATTTTTCAAAATTTCAACTAGACAAGGTTTAAACATCATTCATCTTCCTCTCTGCATGGGCTAGAGGGTGAGCCCAGTTAAAAGAAATTAAGGGAAATAAGTCTACTTTGTTTAAAGCCTCTTTTCAGCTGAGGTTCTTTACAGAGTACCAGTGAATGTGTGAGATGTATTCTAACATGGAAGTTTGTCCAAGAAGAATTTGAAATTAGCCAGACTAGGTCTGAATAAAAGAGCACAAAGGAAACCTCTTGAGGACTGCAGTGTGTTGTCCAGGAACCCTGGTGTTTCCAGAGAGAGCTGGGTGTTGTGAAGGAAGAGAAATATCAGTGAGTGACCAAGACAATTCTACCATTTTGTCACCTTCCCTTCCCAAAGGTCAGGGTTATATTCAAATAATGAGAGCACCAGATCACAGAAATTGGGACAGCTGCGAAATTTTAACGCCACCAACAAACCTCATGGAATCATAGAACCACAGAATGGTTTGGTTTGGAAGGGACCTTTAAAGATCATCTAGCCCAACAACAACTCCAGCATGGGCAGGGAGGTCTTTTACTAGATCAGGTTGTTTAAAGTTTCATCCAACTTCATTTTGGTGTGGATTTGACATGAGGACACATCTCAAGTGTTGCTGTTAGACTGAAGTATCCAATTAATTTATTCATCCATCCATACAGACAGAGAGAAGAGGAATCATCTCCCCCAGAGTCTGGGCAGAGTGATTAGATACCTACTCGGCCTCAACAGTAGTACAACATGCAGGAACGCAGCTATGAAAGTAAAGGATGTATGCACCTGAATTTGAATTGCCCGTCTAAGTCCCTCACATCTTTTGCAAACGGCACTTTCCAGACTGTGTTCAGAGTGAAACTGAATGATCTCAAAAAAAACCCCAACAACAAAACCAAACATAAATTAACAACCTACTTAAAGGTCAAGGCAGCTCAGTTATTATGGAGGTATCTGTGTGCACAAGCACAAAAGAAGCTTTCCCTGCGGGGCACCACCATGCTGAGCAAACACTCCTTAGCTGGTGCTGAGTGCACTTGTCACCTGCCCATGTGCAGCTATGTCAGCATGGAGCGCTGCCCTGGAGGTTATACCCTGCTTTAAGCAGAAATACGGAGGTGAGGCATTACACTAACACTCACTGAGACCTGCTGTGACATCATTTGTTCCCACCTCCCAGTAGCTTGTGACACCCCTTGTCCAGAGGTCACTCTCCCTGGAGCAGGGTCAGCAGAAGAGATGGCCTTGGTGCTCCTCAGCAACTTCAGCACAAGAACCAAGATAGCCACCAGGCTATTTTCAGGGTGCAGCCAAATCAGCTGAGGGTTTAGCACTGAAAACCAGCATGAATTGAGCTTTTATTAAAAGCAGGCAGCTCTACTGCAAAAAACAGGGCTTTGATCTCACATGATTAAAAACTTAGCCAAGAAAAAAAAAGTTGCATTGTGAGCATACACAGAGTTTTCCAATGGTTGATTGTTGGTTCATTTCCAGTAATATTTGCTCTTTAGCCATCCAGACTAAAGACAGTGCCCAGTGAGATGGAAGTTCTGCAAAACTGAACATTTTTATAGGTTTTGAGAAGAGAGGATCCATTCCTCTGCAGATGTCAGAATAGACAACATTTACTTTTTAATAGTTTAGCCTGTCATCACCCACTGGCAACATCATTGGATATTTAAGGAGACTTCAAAACCTGAAAAAGACATTTTGTTAAATGCACTTTTGATTAAAAGAAAAAAAATCTGTTTTCTTATCACAGAGGTGTGGGCTGCACTTGAAATTTTTTGGGAAGAGCAGAAATTTAAATGTACATCATGGGATCACCATGATGAAGTGTACCAAATTCCTCTTCGCTAATGGTCAAAGTTTGAACCGGGACAAGCCAAAAGGCTCATCACTGGAACTTACTATTCAACCCTGGAGCCAGTAGCTTTATTAAAACTAATGCAAACAACAATAATTGCCTAGCCAAAGACTGTAGTTTAATCCTTTTATATCACAGGGTTGGGTCACATATGTAATTACACGGAAGGGAATTACACAGGCAGTATCAAAGGCCTCTTCCTTGTGGTGACAGATATGATCTTGGTTCATGGTCTACTGAATTTCACTACTTCAAGGCTCTTGTGTTCTGCTGATTGCTCTTTTGCCCTAAGAAAATGTAGAAAGAATGGTTTCTTAAAAAGTAGTTGAAGTAAATGAGATTGAAAGCAGAATTCGAGAAGTTTGGGGTTTGTTTTTTTTTTTTAAACAAAACCAAAACCAAACAACAATATACCTTTTCTGTATGCCCATACACATAATGTGAGAGATTTGAGCCTGACTACTGTGTTGGGTAGGGAGGAGATACCTTCATAAGTGAGGATATTCCCCAGTTGGAGACATTCAGATGGGAACCAAGTTTAAAGGAAAAGCCATCCAAACATTGTTCAAGTCTACTGCCTAGACCAAATGCATGGAACTGTAGCATATATCTCCCTAATGTCAAATTCAGAAGGAAGTAGCACTGTTTAGTGCCACTGTTGGAGGACACCTTGTGCACTGTGTATATCCTGGGAAAGGCCAGATAATGGCTGCTAGAGCAGCACACAGCTCATGCAAACCAGCAGCAGACAGAACTACTCTCCCCACATCTACTGTGTTGGCCCCAGACTGTGTGGCCATACAGCACCACAGTGGGAGACTGTGGACCTCCACTTGGTGGTGCTCGGCTTGGGTGCACAAGGAGATGAAGCCCAGTGGTAAATATGAACATGGTGGGAGCTGGGTGAGACCTTGAGGAGCATGAGACTGAGGAGCCAGCAGGAACACCAACCCTAGCAGGCCTGGCCCCTGTGAACCTCTGCAAACAGCACTCCTTCCTCAGATACAACCTGGGAGGAAACTGGTCTCCTGATAGGTCTGACTTGGGTGGAGCTGGAGGATGGGGAAACAGCTGACAGTACATGTTTCTTTCCATTTACCAAGCCTGCTTACTTCATTGACAACCCTGCCAATAGACTTTTACTGGGAACTAAGGTGTCAGCTAAACCTCGTCCTTCAAACACTTAGGTCAGATGGAAAGCAAGCATATGGTGTTTCGCTGGTGGCTGAAGAAGGCAATGACTGTTAGCTTGCTTGTGCATCTGGGTTGAAAAAAATGTGTGCCATTTAGAACAAAAAAAAAAAAACCAAATCATTGGATGCAGAGGAGGGTTGTCAGTACATGTGAGGAAAGCAATAATAACCTGGTAATTACTGTACATTAGCAGATTTTGGAGGGTTTCGGTATTTTTAACAACAAGTCACCCTTTACAAACGTTGGCCTCCCTCTCTACTGTATCTCCCCAACATAGCTGACTTCTCCTGCAAAAAGGGGGTTGGAGAAGGGGAGAACTGCTTAGTTAAACTTTTCTAACCTTCAGGCAAGTACAGCCAATTACTTCTATAGGCACCATCTAAAGCTTAAAGGCAAGTTCTTAAGCAGACCTTAGTGTTCAATGTAAATTAAATGTTGACTTCAGGATTCAATATAAGCTAGACTGGGCCAGAAAATCCCTCTCACTTCCCCATCTGCCATTCCCTTTTTTTCTCCAGCACTGACCAACAGGATACCAGACAAAAGGTATTGTCTATCTGAGTGAAAATGCTGGGTTTAATATTTTTTTTCTCTAATACTGTGCCTTTATATTTCCAAAGCCGACCTAAGTTACATGAAGGACAGCTGAGACAGTTATAAACAGGGATGCAGCCAAGCTACAAAACCGCAGAGTTCTGGTCAGGTTTGGGGTGGAAGGCTATCTCCACTAAAGCCAGAAAGAGCTCTGACAACAATATTAGTGAATTAACTCTTTAGGACCAGGCTTTACCCCTTAGGATTAATAGATTTTGATTAAATATGGGGGAAACAATCATGTCAAATAGATGAAAGACCCTTTAGTTTAACTACTGTTGTGGTTTGGGGTTGTTTTTTTGAATCTGGGTTTAAGCAGCCTCAGCCAAAACACCTTTTAGACTTTTATTTCCAGAGGTTTTACCTGGAGTAACCGGGAGAGGTTTTACAATAACAGTTACTCTGTTTCAAGCAAAAAGGAAAGGGGGAAGGTCTCACTGAAATGACACTAAAAAGAATTCTTAGCCCAAACAGATGTCCTGTCTCTTCTGTATTTTCATGTTCAGCCCAGGTTTTCTCCTTTCCAGTCTTCATACAAGTCATAGATGTGAACCTCTGACGTCTCATTTCTACAATTCTGAACCCACCTCCTGACAATATTTAGCACCTTCCTCTCTGCAGGAATCTCACGAAGTGAATGCCCCTCACTTTTGTTAGTACCAGACAGGGCCGTGAAACTCCCATGTATATGGTAATTTGCAGTCCTGCATTTGGATGTTGTTGTGAGATACTCTGATTTGCAGAGGTGCTGAGCATCTGGCACCTCCGACCAGCTGGTGTATGGTGCTGTGGGTTTCAGGGGACAAAGTCACACCAACAGAGACTTGACCATAAGATCAGTGTCAGTATTCTAACAGTCTATACATTTTAAACCATTTACTGCTGATGTGCATTAAAACTGAAATATTTCTGTTTAGAAAACTTCAGGTACCTTCATTTCAAACACCAGTCAAACAGCTGCCTGTCCACTGGGCCAAGCATGCACCCTGTAGTCCTGCAATGAATTAGCATTGTCCTGCTGGCTCTTGGCACTCCCATGGAGCCTCACTGAAATAAATCTAGTTCTGCCCTCGCAGAGTTTATCAGGGGATCCGATCCTGATCATTTGTTGACAATTCAACAGAAATATTATTAGCAGCACCTTGTTTTGCAAGCAAAGCAGAAATCCTACCAGTGCCACAGACCCTGCCAAATGCATTGTAAATCGCACTTAAGAATTAGGTGCAACTGCACAGTACTGTCAAGCAGAAATGCCTGCTTTCATTTTGCCCTGCACATGGAGGGATCACCCCCCATGCTAGCCAGCATTCAGCCAGGACCCAGCAACGCAACAGGGTTTCCGCAGCTCCCTTATTTCCAAGGCTGGGCTCGGGCAGGCAAGAACTGGAAACCAGAAAGGTCATCCCTTTCTGAGTCTGTTTTAAGACAGATGGTTACAATCAGCTTCTACCAGTAAGCACAAATGAACACAGATGTTTAAATTCTTAGCATCCTCCAGATAACATCTCATGTAAACAGAAGTAAATTGCATATAAGAAATGTCTTTAAATGTATTTCAGCATTCCTCTCTGGAACTGAGAGCATGACTTCTTGAATACTCACAGATTAAGGGGCCCCGAGTTTGCATCCTGCTGGATTAACCAAACCAGTTCTTGCAAAGAGCACTGCCAAATACCGGAGATGACAGGATATGGAGTATGTATATCACCCTCCATAAACAAAGCAACTGCCAGAGTAACTATATATGCTGGCTTTGCATGGGGTATTTTGGCTCTATAATGAGAACAATCTTTCTTCACTCACTGTAGCAAAGACATTCATAAGATTAGGAGACCTGTGTTACCATCCATATGACTAATTAGTGTGCCATTTTCAGCCTTACTAAAAAGAGATACTAGTATACTGAAAAGTGTATTTCTGAAAGATGGGGGACTGGGAGGAGGAGCAGGACAGGAAAGTTGCCTAAAAAGCCAAACTGGTAGCAACTGCAAGTGCTAACAGAGTTGACACCTGTCACGTCATTTACAGTTCAACAGCAAAAGAACTTGATTGTTCAGGAAACTAAATATAATAATACTTACTGCAAATAAACACATTTCCTTTGCTAACGCTGCTTCATAACCTTTTGCTGGTTACGCTGCTGAAGCCTTTGCTTACTTTGGAAGAAATTTATCCCTTCCCCATGAGAAAAGTTTTTTCCCATAATTATTGCCATGAGCAGAAAGAGCTCAGGGGTCAAGGCCAGCCCAGAATATTTTCTGTAGGAATGCCAAAGGAGTATTTTGTTTGTTAGCTTGCCGTCTTACTTTTCCTGCTGCTTTGTTCTTATTCTCCTACTCCCACTTCCTTTAGAGTGATGTGAAAATAAAAGAAAAAGAATAGGAAGTTCAAAGTTTTGAATTTCCTTTAAAGAATTCTGCAAAGATGTGAGTGTACAAAAGAGAGACGAACTGGGGATGAAAGAGGTCTACTGTAGCAGAAACTCTTTTCCTCTTTGGTCCATCAGGTCTTGGCTGCTACAAATTGCTTTAAGTTATGTAGGGAACTGGCCAAACTATTTTCTCACTAGAAACAAGAAACTGAAAAACCCAGGCAAAAGGGATGCTACACACAGACTTTTGGGAACTTTTCGGGTTCTTAAAGCTTTTGTTAACAGCTTTTTATCCTGAATTGTAATAATAGTTTGACTAACACTTTGAAATGTATGCCTGTCAATCAAAGAATACATGCTGACAACACACGTGAGCCTTGTCCCAGACCAAAACAAGCACAGAGCAGAACAACTACTCTTGATGCTTCTTAGGGAAGAAAACAACCACAGAGATTCTTCTTAAAAACAGAGAGATACATTGAGAATAAGAGGTCAACTTTTTTAAAAAGCCAGGAAAGCTGAAAAATAGATTGAAAAGCTGATTTGAAAGCTCTTTTATGGGTTATATTTCAGTCCACCATAAAGTGATGTAATAATGATAGTACCAAAGCTTTTGTTTCCGATGCAAAACAATTAAATGTTTACTACTCAGATTTCAGGTTTCACTGCATAAACTCCTTCCAGTGCATGGGCACTCATGAGGACACAAAAACTTACTTAACTGGAAGAGCTTTGTTTGGAGGAAGAGGAATGTGGGCTGATAAAGTGACTTGTTGATAATGTGTCATGATAAAGTAAACATGTTTATAGTCCTCCTCTGTATTCCTGACCAGTGGATGGATCCCTTCTCCCACACAATAGGAATGATAGTTCTGTTAATTCAGCACAGATGCATAGTATCCCCTTGAAGAAAAAGCACTGGTTATCAAATTTAAGTTTCACATGGACTAATCATCTCAACCATAGTCTGCCTTTAAAAACCATTCCCAGAGTTGAAAGAGTCACCAGATTCAGTTCATTATTTTTATAGTAGCCCTAGAAGTTAGAGCAAAATAAGCAGGGGGACAAACCTAAATGTAGGCAGGAAAGAACATACATTTAACTTGTGGCGATGCAATTAATCCTTGCACTTTTCTGAAGCGTTTTCTTGTGACTGGAAAGTTAGGTTCTTGTTATATAAAAAAACACACACCCAGTTGTTGTGATGGCCATGGCTAGTCCTCTCCAGGACTGTGGTCTTCACCCATTGTACTGTTGCAATATCCACCTCTGGTGAGATGTCTTCTCAGAACTGAAGTGCTACATGACTTATCTTGGCAGAAGATCAATGAAAAGTCACATTATCCAGTCTGAGGTAATAAAACCACTCTGTGATTAGGATTGCCAGAGCAGCTAGATTTACACAAACTGCACTAAGACCTCCTCTCACCACAGACAGCTAGTAGGATATAATTATAGTGTGTCCCAGACTATTCTGAAATCACAGATAACCATGAAATATCAGGCACATCTGCCTTAGATTGTATCTCAATATACTTTAATTGTTTTAAAGAAAACTAGACGTTTTCTCAGGGTGACTGAACATGCAGGTTCTCAAAGCATCTAGTGTATGACTTCCCTCCATCATTTTCACCACGTTGCTCATTCACCATTTTCTCCAGAGGCAGATGAAAAGGCATGCATTTGGCAACAGTGACAAAGAAACAGCATTAGTACCCCTGGTGTAACTCTCAGCATACAGAGACCTAGGACAATAAAAACCCATAAAATTCCTGCATTTCATCTGACAGATGCTTTAGCCCCCAAGATAGCCAGGATAGCTGCCCAGGGAGGTGGTGGAGTCACCATCCCTGGAGGTATTTAAGAAACGTATCGACATGGTTCTTCAGGGCATGC
>JAOTQQ010000019.1:34148394-34172263 GCA_026546715.1 Gallinago undulata
CACGAGTGCAGAGTAGAGGGGTAGAATCACCTCCTGAGACCTGCTGGCCACACTTCTCTTGATGCAGCCCAGGACACAGCTGGCTCTCTGGGCTGCCAGCGTGCACTGCCAGCTCATGTTGAGCTTCTCATCCACAAGCACCCCCAAGTCCTTCTCCTCAGGGCTACTTTCCAGCCATTCTCCGCCCAACCTGTATTTGTGCCTGGAATTGCCACGTCCCAGGTGCAGGACCCTGCACTTGGTTTGGTTGAACTTCATGCAATTCGCACAAGCCCACCTCTCCAGCCTGTCCACCTCTGTACTGTCATGCAAATACAGAGGTCTTCTCTCTATTACACTAACATCAAGAATTTAAAATACATCAATATTCAGGAAATAAAATACGGCATATAAATTCATATATTACAAAAATGAAGGAATATAATCTGTTTTTATTAATAAAAAGACATTAATTTCACATGCATGCCAAAGGGAAATGTTTTAAAGAGGAATGCAGTGATATAGCTCATTAGTAGTGAAAAGAAAAAGCTATACTCGAGCAGCAAGAAAATACAGTTTGAAGAGAAGTGAGAATAACCAGTACCTTGAGGGACTGAAGCCCAGGGAATTATACACAGTTAAAATCACAATGATGAACCAAAGATTATAGCAAAAGATTTAAAAATGTCTGGAGCTGGGGAATGTTGCTCAGGCATTCCAGACAGAATGCTCCACAAAAAGGCATCAGGCAGTTTTTTATGAGCTCTGTAAAGTGGATATTTGAGCTTTTTTTCCTACTCCTGAGACTAGGACCCTCTTTCAGATAGACAGATCTCTTTTGTTATCAGATATTTTACAGTCCCCAAAAGCTGAAACGGAATGGTCAGAGGGCAAGGATAAGAAGGCAGCCAAGCAGAAGCTGAAAAACCACATAGCAATTCAGTAGTCAAAGCAGTGAAAGACAATGGGGGTTCCCTTAATGGTGTTTATCACATTTCAATTTGTTTGTTGGCAAAAGGAAGGCAATGATATGTGGTGGTATTCATCAATGAGCTTTTGGAGAATGAAGGGACAACTAAAAATTAAAGCAGGGAGGTTTTCTGTGCATAACATGGGCATTATTAATCATGCAAGCAAAATTGTGTGAAAATAGGTACAAAGGGGTACTCGGGCAAGACTGTAGACTCTGATGAGGAGCTGATGGCATTGAGAGACAGCCAATAGCACTGCTGGAGATCCTAAAATTGAGGGCCATGGTTAAATTTGATGCAGTGAAAAGGAAAACTGGTCAAGATGAGAGACAAAACATACAGCAATGTGATGAGGGTGAGAGGGGATAAAAAGGCAACATTTGCAGATGCCAGCATGGCCAAAGACAAAGCCAGAGTCATCATGATGAAAGAGTCATGAATGATGTTTGAGGTCCAGTCAGTACTTTGATACACTGTGGAGCTAAAAAGAGTGCAAAGGACAAAAGAGCATGAAGTCAGAAGCCCTCACTAGTACATGTTACATTTCTGGGAGCAAAACGGATCTGACAGAGGAAGTAGAGCCCACGATCCAACAGTGTAATTACATGTCTTACTTCACTGACTGACAAGCCACAGGCATGCCAAGGAGCATGGCAGTGGAAGGGGTAGAACTCATGGCTGCTCTTCCTGCCTTTGAGCTACTGGGTCTTCAACATAGCTATGAGCTTCAGGGCTTCAGAGGGAGCAAGACACAGCTATGATTCGTACATACTAATTCAATTTTAGGGTCAGAAATAAATACCCTGAGATCAAACATGGCTGCAAGATAATTCGTCAAAGGGAGCAATTAGATGGGAAGAGTGGGCAGTTTTTCTGAAGTACAATTCAGCAGTTTAGAGGGGAGTTCTCAGCAAAGTGGAGTGAGCATGCACTTTCTGCCTCACTGATGATCACAAGGGGTAAAACACCCACTCATTGTTACCACAAGTACAGGAGATTTATGTGGAGGAAAGGCTGAAACAATCAACCATAACTTCAGGAACCTTGAAGAGGCATCTACAAACTACCCAAGTCATTTTCTACAGAATCCCTTTCTAGTGCATTGAAATGAGAAAGAAATTATTTAAAAAAGAAAGATTAATTCTGAGGCTACGATAGGGTAAAAGCTAATGACTTAAAGGGTGGGAGCCCAAGTTCCTCTAAGGATCTTCTGAAAAAGATCATTCTTATTACTCTATTACCATAGAGCAAATTGGAAACTGGTCTGTCCTAAGACAATTATCTCACAGCACATGGGCTTTTCTGCATTGTATATCAGGCAAATTTTGTGAAGAATTTACACCATGTAAAGAAAGAGCAGGTTGTTTCTTTGAGAGGAATCAGTGGCTTTCAATACTATATTAGTTTATATAGTAACTATATAAGTAATAAGAGTATAAGACAGTAGATCTCTAGATGTTGACCTAAAGAAAAAGTCTCTTTAGTTTGTGCAAAATAGTAACACCACAGATTGATTACTCCTATCCTTATTATACACACATAAGAATAGAAAGGTGAGAACTGACTTACAGAATCATAGAATAGTTAGAGTTGGAAGGGACCTTAAAGATCATGGAGTTCCAACCCCATTTCTACAGGCAGGGACACCCCCCACTAGAACCAAGCTGCTCAAAGCCCCATCCAGCCTGGCCTTTCAGGGAAGGGACACCCACAACTTCTCTGGCCAATGCCTCACCACTCTCACAGTAAATAATTTCTTCCTGCCCTTTCTCAGTTTAAAACTGTTACCTCTTGTCCTATCACTACACTTCCTGATGAAAAGTCCCTTCCCATCTTTTGTGTAGGACCCTTTAGATACTGGAAGGACTATAAGGTCTCCCCAGACCCTTCTTTTCTCCAGACTGTACAACCCCAGTTCTCTCAGCCTGTCCTCATAGGAGAGGTTCTCTAGGCCTCTGATCATCTTTGTGGCCTTCCAATCATTTTTGTGGCCCTCGTCTGGACTCACAGGAAGTCCATGTCTCTCCTGTGCTGAGAACCCAGACCTGGACACAGTACTGCAGGTGAGGTCTTACAAGTCTGGAGCAGAGGGGCAGAATTTTCTCCCTTGACCGGCTGACAGTGCTGCTTTTGAAGTAACCCAGGATACGGTTGGCTTTCTGGGCTGCAAGTACACATTACCTGTTCATGTTTAGCTTCTCATCAACCAACACTCCCAAGTCCTTCTCCTTAGGCTTGTTCTCAATTAATTCTCTGTACAGCCTCTATTTGTGCTTGAGATTACCTTGACCCAGGTGCAGGACTTTGCATTTGGCCTTGTTGAACTTCATGAGGTTTACACGGGCCCTTCTCTCAAGGCTGTCCATCCCTCTGGATGACATCCCTTCCCTCCAGAGTGTTGACTGCTCCACACAGCTTGATGTCATCAGCAAATTTGCTGAGGGTGCACTCAATTCCACTGTCCATGTCACCAATAAAGATGTTAAACAGCACAGGTCCCCGGTATGAGGAACACCACTCATCACTGGTCTCCACTTGGACATCAAGCTGTTTACCACAACTCTTTGAGTGCCTTCATCCAGCCAATTCCTTATCCACTGAGTGGTCCACCCATCAAATCCATGTGTCTCCAATTTAGAGACAAGGATGCCACGCAGGACATTGTCAAATCCTTTGCACAAGGTCAGACAGATGATGTCAGTTGCTCTTCGCTTACCCACCAATGCTGTAACAACACTGTAGAAGGCCACCAAATTTATCAGGCACAATTTGCCTTTAGTGAAGCCATGTTGGCTGTCAACAGTCACCTCCTTATTTTCCCAATGCCTTAGTACAGTTTCCAGGAGAATCTGCTCCATGATTTTGCCGCACACAGAGGTGAGGCTGTAGTTCCCCATGGTCTTCTTTTTTCCCTTTGTAAAAATGGTTGTTACCCATGACTTTTCCAGTCAGCAGAAACTTTACTGAACTGCCACAACTTCTCAAATATGATGGATAGTGGCTTAGCAACTACATCTGCCAGTTCCCTCAGGACCCACAGCTGAATCTCATCAGGCCATGTTTTGCTTCAGGTTCCTCAGATGGTCTCAAACCTGATCTTCACCTATAGTGGGTGGTTCTTCATTCTCCCAGTCCCTGCCTTCGCTGTCTCCAACTCAGGTGGTGAGGCTAGAGCTGTTGCTAGTGAAGACTGAAGCAAAAAAGTCATTAAGTGCCTCAGCCTTCTCCATATCCTGGGTACCCTGGTTTCCTGTTTCCTTCCAGAGAGGGCCCACATTTTCCCTAGTTTTCTTTTGTCACTGATGAACCCATGGAGGCCTTTTTTTTTTTGTTGCTCTCGAAATCCCTGGCCAGATATAATTCTATCTGGGCTTTGGCTTTCCTAACCTGATTGCTGGCTGCTCAGACATTTTCTCTGTATTCCTCCCAGGCTACCTGTCCTTGCTTCCACCCTCTGTAGCCTTCATTATTCTGCTTAGTTTGACCTTAGCAAGCTGAGTTTTGTCCCTCATTTCTTTGTAAGACTGCAGGACCAATTAATGTTTTGCCTTCTATTTCCATCTTTTCCATTTCTTCCCCCTTATGCTGCATATCAGAAAGAATGTGAGGGAGTAGTGGACTACTAGGCTACCCACTGCCTCCAAAACAATGCTTTGAAAAAGCCAATAATCAAGTTTTCCTGATAGAAAACTAGAAACGTGAAATGCACCCTCCTTGGCTTAGCTACTGTCATTATTTCTATTCCTAGCTTGACTCTGTTCTTGGTTATTTTATCTATTTCACTGGTGTTGTGACACTTTAATTGTTCCAAAATCACAGTTGCTGTTAGACCTTAATGTTTGGTTTTTACTTCGCCACAATTAACAATGAGTAATCCTGGCATGGTAACCACTACTTTTCCTCCCATCAGCACTCAGCTTCAACTCACAGGTAGTGTCCTCCTCCCCAGGCAGGCCATCCCAAGAAAAAGCAATAGCTGAAAGTGAGGGCTAGAGGCCAGGAAGGTTTCACATGTGCTGTCAGAAGAGATTCTTGCTTATCCTGCAGAGATCCCAGTCAGTGGAGAATTCATATGGCCATTCTGGCAGCAAAGTAGGGTCTTGCTCAAGAGGCTCTTTTAATTCACATGGATCCTCAGGAGGAACTGCAAATCCTAGATACTTTTTAAAAACTTGAAGTCGAAGTGACTGGGTAAGTAAATAAACAATTAGGGAAAAGGACACTTAAAAGAAAAGACAAAGCCTGATTTTGTATTGCATTCACTTAATGTCCTTTTTCTTATGCAAAGCTATAGTGATAAAACAGTGTATCATCACATGCAAGCACAAGGCCAAGTGGATGGTGACAGGAGGGAAGAAGTTTTACAAGCACTTCCCTTTTTGTGCCAAATTTTTAAGCTGGATTTTTGGCCCTCCAGCTCAAAAACCAGATGTTAGTTTTTAAAATTACCCTTATTATTGTTTCAGGACCTCATGGTCGGCAGTGCAAGGCACAGACTAATGAAATGTCCTGCCCCTGGGTGCGCAGCTTGCCATCGTGACCACTCAGAAGAGCAAGTTCCAGTTCAGACCACAGTACCTTACCAGTCCAACTGGTTTCAATCTTCTCTGCTAACATACTTCATTCTTGCTAACGAGCAATCAAGACCCAGAAACATTCCCACAGACTACTTACTTGCTGTGGAATAGAGGGGCTTTGTTCTTTGACTAAATTCAGTATCATTAAAAGTAAGCCTGACAGCTGCAACAACAGTTTCAACTAAATTGTCCTCCCAACTACTGAAGCTCTCCAGCTCTTTTCAAATCTTATATTAAAACCTCTCTGTTGCTCCTTACGTTTGTTTCTCCAGTTTATTTCGCTCTCTCTTCCTCCTGTGAGAAAAACTACAAAACAAGCATCTACAGAAAATAATACGCAAATTAAGGGCACAATATCTTATACTGTAAATGTGAAAACAACAACTCTGCAAAGTCCACCAAAGCTTAGTAGAAATGCCACTGGTCCATGAATGAAAACAAAAACCTGCTGGGATCCCAAGGTGGACCACTCAGCTACTTACTCTGTATCACTAATTTGAAATTATAGAGTTACTGAAACATGGGAGTCATTCTAGTTATATGCTGGAGGGACCTCTTAAATTTTTTGAAGGTCACTCTTCTTTCTATGGTATGAAGAGTCCCTAGTGCTCTGCCCACACTTAATAATGATACTAAACAAACGGTAGCACCAGGGGATATTTATTATACAGAAAGAAATGGCAGTGCTTTTTCTTATTTTAACTAATAATTGTTCTATGGTATCAACAAACCAGGCCTGCTTTTCATGGATGGCTTGATGTGAGGTGTTTCTGTTCTAAATAATAGCAAAAAAGGGGCATTTTCCTTGTTGTTTACTCAACAAGCTCAATGAGCACGACACACAGAAAGTAAATACTCCATTGCAGCAGCTACAGCCCTTTCACAGATCAGCCCAGAAAAGAAAATGATTGAATTAGGAGCAATAATGGCTCCTTTTTGCAAGTGAAAGAAAGCAAATATTATTTGGATGAGGTCCAAGCAAAGCTTTCCCGGCACAGGCTATTTTAGTTGCGGTATAAAGGCCTGGAAAAACATACCCGACCAGCTACTGCTTGTGAAGTTTGCCACCTACTGAGGAAAGGGCAGCACAGCAACGCCAGGAAAAAAAGGAAACAATAAAACAGTTGTGCTGAATCTGTTATATGATATAGCCATATTTCTTCTTGGAGACTATGGCCATAAAGGTTTCTGGACTCCTCTAGACAGCTGACAGTGGACCAATTAAACAACAGAAATACTTCCCATCCTCCTCCTTTATACACAAAGCCTTAGAGACAGTGTTTTTTCCTGAATCAGTCCTAGATTCTGTCTTACAAACCTAAACATGAATGGGAAAAATATTCCCAGCTTCTGCAGGGAACATATAATTTCCTAAAGTACCAAGGTGTTGAGATGCTGTAAGTCACAAACTGATAGGTAATAAAAAGTCACTCTGTAGCCATTTCTAAAATTATATTGATATTTTTTTTCACCTCCAAGGCCTATTGTGTGCTCTGAAGAAATTAATAATCTGGCTTTATAGCAGGAGGCATATGAGACATACTACCTGCCAAAGTTTAGAAATACGTTACAATTTAGAAAACCTCTCAGTATGGTTTTTGGTGAAAAGCATGGCATATACACAGCTTAAGAGCAAGGCACAGCATCCTTACACAAGCCGCAGAGGCATCAGTGACCATGAGAGGGTTGCTGTCATTTCAAATTCACATAGTTAAGATATTTATAAAACTGAAAATGCTATTAAAACCTTTAATGGAGCCACAAAAGAAAAAAACAATATTAGAATGCAAAAGCTTCAGAAGACTCGGAGCCCAGATTCCTTCATATCTGGTCATCAGGTTACAAATAAAACCTCATCAAAATAATACTCCCCATCTGCAGGTGAAATTGGTGCCTGGCCCAGTGGAGAGCAACAGTTCCACAGTGGAGCTCACCTCCCTCCTTTTGGAGCAGAAATCATCACTCCCCTGGCTGCTCCCAGCTGGGTTCCCATTTGAATTTGGAAAGCCTTAAGGACCATCAGGGCTACCAGGGATATCTTGCACCACAAGCAATCCTACTGCATCTGTAGCAGATTTATAGCTCTGCTGGAGCACACGGCAGTGATCCTCTGGCTGTCTGAGGGGAGGGATGCTCGGGCCCCAGAGTCAGCTGAACTCTCCTCCTGCAATAAACCTCACTCTGCTTGTGTCGGCGCTGCAAGGACAGAGCAAGCACTAATGGGGAGAAGAGGTGTTCTCCATCCAGCCAGAAATTCATCAAAGATTGACATCGTTATATGAAATTACACCTAAGTGGAATAAGTACTCATTTATTTTAAGCAGATAGCATACATACATAGAATAGCATACATACACAGAATCATAGAATGGTTTGGGTTGGAAGGGACCTTAGAGATCATCAAGTTCCAGCCCCCCTGCCATGAGCAGGGACACCTCCCACTACACCAGGTTGCCCAAACCAGCCTGGTCTTGAACACCTCCAGGCATGGGACATCCACGACTTCCCTGGGCAACCTGTTCTAGTGCCTCACCACCCTCACTGTAAAGAATTTCTTTCTGGTGTCTAATCTAAATATTCCCTCTTCCAATTTAAAACTGTTGCCCCTTGTCCTGTCTACAGGACTACACTTCCTGACAAAAGTTCCCTCTCCAGCTCTCCTGTAGGCTCCCTTCAGATATTGAAAGGCTGTTATAAGGTGTCCCCAGAGCCTTCTCTTCTCCAGGCTGAACAACCCCAGCTCTCTCAGCCTGTCCTCATAGGGGAGGTGCTCCATCCCTCTGATCATCTGCGTGGGCCTCCACATATGCATATGCTGCATATGCATACATATTTAAATGTATGCATGTGTCTTTCTGAATATATAAATAGATACAACACAGCAGCTGATGCCATATAAATACATGTTAATACAGAGATGTACATGAAATACACGTGCCACTAAGATGCTGAACAATGAACGGCCTGAATTCTGGTAACCAGGTAACGTAACTCAAAAGACATCACCTGTGACAGGAACGGCTCTGCTGACTGTCACCCGCATGGGTATAGATGCAGACAGAAAATTCTGTTGACTGGCACAACCTGAAAAACAGAAACGCTGTGATTCTGTGACAAATCGCGATGATGATTGCGAGGCACCGGGAGTGGCGCCTGCCGCTCTGCCCAAATTCCTGCACCCACGCCGTGCTCTGAGCTGCGGCCAACGGCGCCGTTTCGCTACACGCTGAGCCGCTGTAACACGGCTGTGGCTGCACCGTCAGAGCCCTTCAGCGTGGCTCCCAGGGGCTGTGCAGGGCCCTAGGGCAGGGAGGGGGGGGGGCAGGTGGCAGCAGTGCAAGGTGCCGGGCAGCTCCGGCAGAGGGAAGAGGCAGAGGGGCTCCACGTCCCAGGGCAGGGGCAGGGAAGGAAAGCCAGCGCCCACCCAATGCGCAGGGTGCCGGAGGGGCTGGCTGAGCCAGCAGCTTCCTCTGCCGGGAGGGACACTGCCTCCCCTGCCCACACACCCCTGGGCAATGGACGGTGCTGCCACAGCAGAGCTGGTAACACGCTGGGCTATGATTAAGAAAGCAGCGGCAACTTGGCCCGAGAAGGTCTTGTAACTTTGGCCCTTAATCCAATAGCAATGACTTTTAAAATTGTCGTAGTGAATGCAAGATAATTAAATAGGTTTGTGTGCTCAGCACTTCTTTGGCTTTCTTCCTGGCGGGCTAAATCAACTTAGGTGGAGAACATTTTGTTTCTTAAGCACATTAACAAACTTCATTTACAATTGGAAGTAATTGAATCACAGAATCACCTTGGACCTTTTAAGATCATCTAGTCCAACCAATGAAAAAAACCACAAACCAAACAATAAAAAAATCCCCAAACACAAACAAACAAAAAACCCCACACCACATCCAAAACAACACCAACCCGACACTAATCCATATCCTTGAGCACCATGTCAACTCATCTCTTGAATACATCCAGGGGTGGTGCCTCAACCACCTCCCTGGGCAGCCCATTCCAATGCCTGATAACCCTTTCAGTAAAAAAATATTTCCTAATATCTAACCTGAACCTTCTCTGGCACAACTGTCTCAGAATGTCCCATAAAACCAGCTGCACACCCATCTGGTCCTGGTGCTTTATTGTCTACAATTTCTTGCAAGTCTACTTTATTTCTTCCATGTCGCACAGGTTTGTTAACTCTCCTGGCTCCCATGCAAAGAGCAAGCACAGCAAGGTGCTGGCAGTCGGGAGATGTCACCTCTCTGGGTGCTGCTGTGCTGCCCTCCATGGTCACAGCACACACAGCTATTTTCTCAGTAGCCCCTGTTTTACGTTCCTTTCTCATCTGGGGCACATACCTGGAATCTCCTGGTAGGAAAATGACAGATTTTCAAAGTTTCACAGCACTTGCTGTCTCTCCTGTGGGTGGAGCGGGATGTCAATTCAGCAGGGCCCCAAGCCCAGCCCCAGCATCAGTCTCAGCACCTACATGTCCACCTCAGATCCACTCCTGCTCTGCTCTGAAATGGGCACGGACCCCAGGTGTGAATTACCTGAGATCCAAACGAGCAATGCACAAGACAGTCTGGAAAGTCTGAAAACAACTGATCTCTGTCTGTCTCAGCCACCCCCTCTGATGTCATTTCAGATACCTTGTGACCCTTCATGCCCTAAATCTACAAAGAAGCTTGTCCAGCCCCACATGGCAGCTCTGTGCTTCAGATGTGCCAGACACCGCGACTACAGGGCTGTGGATCTCCATGTCAAAGTGTCCTCTCAGTTGGTATTTTGGCTGTATGCCGCGCCCCCCCAACATCCTCACGTGTCTGCAGCCAACGCAGCCAACAGGGCAATGACCAGTTTACAGCAGCGGAACCATGAACCCATCACACCTGTTTTTAAAGATATTTTATCTGAGCAATGCCAAGAGGATTTTTATTGTGCCTTTAGTCTCCAGACCTTGCTTTCTGCTGTTTCCTCTGTGAATAGCATTTCTCTGTAACCTGCAGCTGTATGTATTCACTCCTCCAACTCCTGCTCCAGTGGTCAGAACGTTGTCCTCAAGTCACACGGCATACATTCCCCAGCTTTTACTAATTTTGTTAGGGCTACAGCCATTTCTTTCATATCCTGAGAAATAAATCCCACATCATCTGGTATTCCCAATTTCAATTGGCTCCTGTAAAGAGCAACTCCTTTTTTTTCTGCACTTTCAGGGCCCTCCTTTGTTGTGTTGATAAGGGTGGGGGTAGCTCCTGCCAGCCACCGCTCTCCCTGGGGAGCAAAGCCTTTCCCTTCTGGGAAGTGCTCGTCTGGTCATTTAGGTTATTTATTTACTTGGGATGAAGTAAGGATAATAGCGGGGTTGAACTTAGAAGAGGGAAAGAAAAAGCAAACGGGAGAGGTTGCAAATCACCTGATTGGTGTTGGCCCAGGGTACCTGCCCAGGAGCTGCTGCCCAGCCACTGCAGATTGGGGCGCACAATAAGCCTGCTGGTCTGGTGTGGGTCTCACCTCTGGTATGGTCAGGGAGACTGGGGTGTTTTCCCTGGGTTGGTGAGGGAGCCTGGGCAGCACCTCGCAGCCCTGGCAAGGCACCAGCTGGTGGTACCAACTGGAACTGCCTCTCCCCCAGCACCCTGTGGCAGAAACGTGGCTGGCTCACTCAGATTTTGTCTGACTGGTCATAAAACTGCCCTAAAGCTCCTCTGGATCAAAAAGCTTCCTTCCTTTTAGAAATATATGGTTCATTTGTTTTCTTCTGTCTGACAAATAATGCCACACCGCTTTCATAAACCTTAAAATAGAAGATTCAACTACTTTTTGAAGTTGCCTCTCCATGCAAGGCCTAACCTTCTGTAAAGATGTAACAATCCACAGCCCCATGGTAGGACACAAATCAACCTTCCTCACCCTTGACTTCTTTCTGGTGGCTGGCTGGAAGACAAAGCAGTCTCAAGACAAAGATGAGGATTAATTACTAACCAGCCCAATTTCAACACCTGTATTTGTCACTGGACAAGCAGCACATCTCCTACAAGCCCTACCACATGAGGAATGCCCTCTCACGTGTTCTAAATAGTACTTGCTGTACAGTATCTTTAAGTAGAAAAGTTTAAAGCTACAATTTTCCTTATGTTGTCTACCCTGTTGAATTTCCCTGTTCAATAAGTGTAGGGTGGCATCCATACTATCCATATGAAGAATACCTGCAGACCAGGGGAGGTCTGGAAATTCACGGAAAAGGCTCAAGGCCCTGTTTTTGCACACAAAGCAAGGGTGCTTACTAATTTCACAGGAACAGCAGTAAACATCCTGATCATGACCAGCTCCACTTGCAAAGCTTGAGCAGGGAACAGTAGGAAGGACACTGTGTCCTTGCAGGTCCTGGGCACTCTTCGGGACTGGGACAACCACAGGCTCTGCTGCTGTGATTCCCTGACCTGGACACAGAGATGGGGGACTCTGACTAGGTTATTCTTACCGGTGGTCGCTTGCCCTACATTCAACAGAAAGCTGGGTTTCTCTGCTGGCCTCCTAGCTGGTTCTGGCCATTCATTATCACTTGGTATGCAGCTGAGCAGGCTCACAATGTCACTTTTCCTAATGGTATCTCAGCTTAAATGCTCCAACTGGAAGAGAGATGGCTAATGTGATGCCTGCTGGCAGAACACCTCATGCCCAGCTAGATGCCAGAAAGACTGCAAGCCAGGGATGCTCTGCTTAGAGGAAAGCCTCACCAGAGAAACCGCTTGGGTAATTTATCCACCTCTCCAGTTCCCAGTGTGAGCTCCCTGGCCAGCAGATGTGATCATGGTTGCCCAGCTGTGAGATGGTCACTCAATAATACCTTTGTGCAGCAATCAACCCCATAGACTAAGTCTGAGGTCTCTGCAAATGTGTTGTTGCCAACAGCAAGTCTGGGATGGATGGATGGATGGAAATGAAAGAGGAAGGGAGAACGGAGAAATGCATCAGGAGAAGAAATAGTAATTTTTTTTTCCTAACTGAAAAAACATTTCTTAGCTAAAGCTGTATTTTGTGTTACCTTTCTTTTAATTGTGCAGATTTAGTGATTTGCTGCTCATATTCCTAGCAGTTCTTCCTACTGCTCTGAACTGCTGCAATGGGACAAAGCGGCAAGGAGCACAGCATAAACCAAGCGCATGTCAGCTTTTATCATGAGAATAGGGCACAGCCTCTTCTCAGGTGTCCAGCCTCTGGATTTTGTAATTACTTTCTCCTCATCTAACACCCTCTAATAACACTGCAATTTAATAAAATGTAGTTTGTGCAAGCTACTAACAACAGGAATGAAAGGCGGTTAATATAGCTTAAACTGGCTGAATTGCCAGAACATCAGCCAAAAATAAAATCTCATGCTGCAACAAAACAATCCAATTTCTTTCAAACAAAATAAGGAGTTCAATGCCCTTCCATCTGGATTTCTTCAAAACCTTATCCTTTGACAAACCAGCCACTTACCAAGTTGAGAGATTGAACAGACCTTTCAAAAAGCCTGAAGTAAACACAAACTTGAGCTCAGTTTCTGTTTGGTCATCAGCTGATTTTCTACCATAAAATATTTTCCTGTTTTTTCTCCCACATCCAGAAACTGGTGTTTCAGAGTGGCTGTGGCATCTTATTTGTTAACTGGAGGTGTCCCACAAGGCCTCCTGAACTTCTGAGAAGATAGCTTCAGCTGGGCTCTGTAACAGAAATGCTCACAGCCCCTCCACAGTTCACAGAAACATTACACAATGTGAAGACTTTGATGAGAAAATACCTACACTTCTTGAACCTCCACTAGCTTTTTATTACTTAAAAATTTCAGCCTTTTCTGGATGAAATTGCCTCTGATGTCACCATTTGACAGCTCCCCTGGGAGCCTAGTTTTCCAGAAAGATTTGACAGATGATGGGTTTGGGGTTTTTTTTTTTTTGGTTTTGCTTTTAAAACCAATACTGTTTGAGCTAAACTGAGTTAAACACGCTTTTACTGACGGTATGTTGTTTTTTAACACCTGAGTGGTAGCCAACATGAGGTCCCTCAAAAATGTCAACACAGTGCTAGCGTGGAAAAGAAAAAACTATCCCTAGAAACCCCAGTAAATGGCACAGCAGCAGGGTGTGAAACTCCAGAGGGTGCCACTGCAGCACTAGAAACTCCTGGTTTCTTCACAAGGTGTTCCCAGATACTTTGAGAGCCTCTTCAGTAGCATAAACCCCACAAGCGTTTTACAGTGGTACTGTATAGCTGGCCGTAGGAGGCCAGTTAGTAGGACCAGATGCTCAGGTCACACCAAGCACACCAGAACCTATATGCACTGGGTGGATAACGATGGGTTATTTGGCACTTAAAGGAGGAGGTTAAATGTAAAGTCTTTCTGGTGAGATCCAAGGGGGCAGCCCCAGGCTGCTGCCATGCAATTTGGGTAACAGCTGCCAGTATTTAGGTAGAACAGGGCAGTTTTAAACATTACCTGAGTGTTCACCCAGAACTAGCTGAGAGACAGAATCTACAGCTATACTTATCTAAGAAACTTACTTTCTGAGCAACAGTGTTTTTGCAACAATGTTTTTTAAGTGCAGTAATTAATGATACAATGGATTCGCATCTAGAAGACTCCGGCGTATGCCTGCTGTAAACTAGCTAATCATACTGGCTGACCCCTTGCACTTCTGCAGTCAGCCCACTGCAACTTTTACCTTGCCTAGCTGTACCGCAGCAGTAAACAGGATTAACAAAAATACTACTAATCCTATTGACTTCTTACTCTCAAGTGTAATGGAACATCACCTTTTTTTTTTCTTTTTTTTTTTGTATTTGTGAAAACTCATTGAACATCCTTCTACACATAAACACAGCAGTTGACCTGTCCCTAGCTAAAGCACCTTTTTTTTAAGTAGTCCGTTCACCCAACATGCCTCGACTGCATGTTCATGACCACCTTAGGCCAGCATGCAAGATACCAAATGCAGAATGCGCCTGGGCTGGGGGAACAAGGTGACAGGATAGGATGCTGGAAACGTGCTGGGTTTATGGATCAACACGCTTCAGGTGGTAGATTTGGGCTTCCACCCATCTCTCAGCATTGCTTCTGGCTCAGCACAGACATGACACAGACAACTCTCTCTGGCAGAAGGAGCACTGGACTAAAAATAGAATAGTCCCAACCCCTCTCTGTCGTTTAATAGGAATCACCAGCTCCTTGGATCATGTCACGGCAACACATGCCATCTTAAAATTTGCCCCTAATCTGTTATTTCAGTGTTATGATTTAACTGCATGCTTTAAATTGGTAAAAATAATGCTTTTCCATTCTAAACGAAATCCAACTTCAGACTTCAGATTTCGCTTGAAGATCCTACTGTCTCCCCCCAGAAAGAATCCCCTGTTAATGTAATGCACTTATTCAGATCTCGTGACTGAAAGTTGGGAAGTCTGAGAATTAAAAACTCTGCATGTAAACAGTTAGATCATTAAACAGATAGATCATTAAAATCTAATGGACTTAATCATTAATAAAGATTTTCACCCATTGGCAGAGGTACCAGATCCATGCTACCAAAACAATCTTGTAAATTAAGAAGTTTCAGAGGAAAGAGCTAGACTTCTTAAGACAATACCATGAGCTACAATTATAAGTTAGAACATGATGAGATGAATTTGCATACATGTTCTTCACAAGGAACTTCAAATTCACAAGGCAGTATGTAACTGCAACACATCCAAGTTTCCTCTTGTCAGGATTACTAGTCAATACTACGGTTCTCTCCAGGAGTACTTCTTCAGGGATACTTTTTTCACAAGCACATTGCATTCCAAAATACTTCTCAGGAAGGGGGGGGAGGGGGGGGGCAGGGATTATACTCCAAACAACTCAAAGAACTGTATTTTTAAAAACATTAATAAAATGTTGCCTATCAAGTGGCAATTACTTCCACTAGCATTTTTTTTACTCTGCTTCATTCTTTATGGTTTTGTTTGATGAGATCATGTGATGCAGGACTGCCACATGGCCATTTCACTACTACATCCCATTTTTACTGTGACTGTTGTTATAAAAATCGATCCATTGAATTGATCCAAGAGACTCTCTTCCTTGGAAGAAGTATGTACTTTACTGTGTAGCTAATTCCACACCACAAACTGACTGAAGGTATATGAGCTTTCATTAAATAAACAGCAACGAAGAACAGAGTTTTCCCAGTTATTTCTGAAATTGTGTAATATCCCTGCTCATTCTAGGGTCCCTGGTGCCAAGTTACCATTGGGGTTTGGTGGTTTTTTTGTTTTAGTTCAGGGTTTTAGGGTTCTTTTTTTGGTTGGTTTTGTTTTTTAATGTACACCTAACATAGGTAACACAGATACCTTTCCACCCATCTTATAATGGTTATCATACTACATAACTATATAATTTAATCCTAATACAGCTAGTTGCAATACAGTTAGTATTACCACAACCAAAGAACAAATTGCTTAACAAACAGAACTGGAAAGGAAGACCTCCAAGTTCCCATATCCCCAGCACACAAATACTGGTCAGACATAGCTTATCAGGCAAAGCAGAAAGAAAATTACTAGTCTGCCTTCCTCTCCATTCCATTATGCCCCATCCAGATGACCAATAAGGGATTAGAACTCTTTTTTGGCCTGTAAGATGAAAAACCTCTTTAAGTTGAATTGTATTGGTGAACCATCCCCCTCAAAGTGCCAGACAATCACCTCCAGATAGATAGCACACATTTATGGATAGAAACAATTTATTACATAGTGAAAAATACAATTGCTATAGTTGTATTAGCTTCTACATCAAAAAAAAAACAAAAAACAAATGGCCACAACCCACAGGAGAACAGCTTCAAAATTATGTGTAAAGGTCCACAAACAGAATTTCAGGACATTCAACAGCAAGAGCCTATAGGGCCATTGATAAAACATTAACTAAAACAGCTGTTCAAAAATTTGGACAGGAGTATTTTATTATCATTGTGAAAAAAGCTGTAGTCCCAGTATCAACTCTTTTCTACCTTCCTGCACTAGGATGACAGGCCCTGTCCTCTATATCCTCTACTCAAATTTCACTGTTACTTCTTTCTTCCTTTTTATCCCCTCAAAATGAGCGTAGGTATTCAACTGTGCTATGGTGAACAGACAGTTGCTATGAAGTCTATATAAGCCCTGTTTTAAGAACAGTGGTCTTGGGAAAGCTGCTTATTCTAGGGAAAGTTGCTTCCACAGAGTATAGGCAGTCTAGTAAAAAAATGGAGCACTTTCCATTTGGGTTGTGAAAAGAAATTGACCTTGAACTTTATTTGTATTATACACAAAACAAGTGTAAACTTTTTTCAATTCATCTTCTATCCAAGTTAGAAAACAAGAGTAGGTGAAAAAAATTCGAACATTTACCCACTGTCCACAATCATGGGAAGTTTTGACGACTCCTATGCAGGAACTAATGCAAATTGAGAGATTTAAGGCAAGCATCTTGTCAAAGTAAAGCTTGAGCATGCACATTCTAAAGCATAAAAAATTTAAACTACAGCTGGATTCCTTTGTAGAATATTGCTTAAGTAGGTTCATCAATGCATGCAATACAGAACCTCTTTCAAGAGAGACATAAGTAATCTGACGAAGGTGGTTGGGTGTTGTGGACAAGTTTTATACCGGTACCTCAGCCTAACTTAAACATTGTTCTTTGCCTGGAGGTGAGTTCTATCCCCATGAGTACAACTGTATTAAAAAATAAAACCACACTTAACTTCATACTGCCCTCTTTTCTACATGAAGTTTAATTCAGAAGATCTCCTAATGCTCTGACACAAGTTAAGCCTAACATAAGCTATATAAGTAGCATTAACCTTATTTTACACATCCCTCCACCCCCATTTTAGATACTGAAGTAAGAACAGGTCATTTAAGCATCAAAAAAAAAAAGTTATCTTAATACAGTCTTACACCCATTTTACAATAAGGAAATTAAGCTTTGAGATCAAAATTTACAGGCTCAAGTATATAAAGATATTAACCTCACAAATGGTATTTCAGAAAAAACCTTAGCAGTTTTCCCACACAGTGGCATGTCATCAACACTGAGTATTCTTCATCCTGTAGCTTCAGATGAGGTAGGTATTGAATCTGGCCTACTCAACTTCGATGTTCTGACTACAACTTTTATGGTACAAAAGCATGGCACAGACAACAGGCACCTCCTACTGCTAATGCATTTGAATAAACTGTCTCATTTTAAATAAGTGACTAAATCTAGGAGGGTATTCCTACCTAGCTGATATGTGCTTCCCCATAGACTGGAACTGCATACTTACACTTCTACAAAAGGAGAAAATTTAACATTGCATTCATTAAATGTTGAATTTGCTATTAAACATATAAGTGGCTCTGATTTTTTCCACAAGTTACTCTTCTACAAACTGCAAAGTTCAGAGCCACAATGCTTAAGTTTCTTTATGAAGCTGTCTACAGGACTTATAAAAAAAAATTAGTAAATAGGAAGACCGGATTTTAAAAAAGACAAAACACAAACAAATACAACCAACCCCCAAAAACACCAAACCAACAAACAAGAGACCCATGAACAAACAAACAAAGCTAAGATCCCAGCACCACTGATATTATTCCCCTGTCTGGAATACAGGAAGTCCAAGTGTTGAGCTGATCAGATGACTATAGCTTAGACTTATAAATATGACATTAACTTCTGCCAAGTACTTGCACGAATGCAGATGTAGTTCCTATTTTTGTGCTTATATCTTTGGTGTATCTTCTTTTCCTTCTTCTATTCCATGTATATCCTCTATCCTTTATTCTGCAAGCACTCTAATCTAGATACAAAGGTTTTATCCCAGATTATGTTATTTCTAATAGTTAGATCAGTGTCTACAGACAGCAACAAACAAAAAAGAGCATCTCCGCTCCCCTGCCTTTCTGTAAGCTATCTATGTTCTTATGATAACCATAATCAGCACTCTTATCGTTCAAACCATCGTAATTAAGTTAACCTTTTTGCTGGGAAGCATAGGGTAAAGTCACATGGAACTACAGAAGCGCTTAACCATGCCACATTAAAAAGTAACTCTGAACATTTGCTTTTCTACATGTCACTAAACCCAAGCCCTGCACACGTGTAAAAAGATTTTCTCCCTGTTTTTAATGCTGGGGTTTTAAAAGAATCCTAGCAGTACATTAAGTCTAAATCTCATTGAATTTAGTGACATAACTGATAATAGAATTAATTAATTATTAATCACTCCTGTATTTTATACCATTCAAAGGTATTATTTGATCTCTGAGAAATTAAGACTGAAATAGTTTACTTTACATTTACTGTCCACATTTCAGAAGAACCTTTATGCTCCCCTAGAGCTTGATACCTTTTTTACAACCTCTCAGGCTAGACCAGTTATATAAAAGAGCTATATGCCCAAACCAGATTGTTTAAACTTGAGGATGGGCCTTTTTTGTTGATACTGTTTAGATAAATCTCAGCTGAAGGTTCTTTATGCACAAGTAGACTACAGTGCCAAATTTGGCACAAGGTAGCATAAAGTTTGATTTATTCCTATGAAGTGAGAATCTGCTCCAGTGCATCACGATGAAGATTTCTACATACTCTTAAAATCAGAGCGAACTTCATCATGCCTCATCCTCCATTATTCTGACCTTGGCTTTACTCAGGTACCAGACATGAACTCAGTGGTTTAGAAGCAAATAAACCACACCATAAACCGCAAATATAAACAATCTTTGTTGAACTATGCAGTGTAAGAACATACAGAAACAAAAGAATATTAAGCATTAAGATCAGTAATAAAATAATTGTGAAGTCTATGCTGTATTTGTTACAAGATATTACTTCTTTTATACATTAGTTGGCAAGGTGTTTTACAAATATAACATGATCTGATTACTGTATATTTTTCTGGCCGTAAGGTGCTAAACACAGCTGCCACCCATGTGTATCAGAACAGATACAAAACAATCCAATCCAATCAGCTTTAACATGTATTTTCTTTCAATTTTTGGTAAAAAGTGGTAAGCTAGGATTTAAAAACCCTAATACATTGAACTTTCACCAAGACTAAACATTTGCGGGATATGCACAGACTTTATGCACAGTTTTTTGTAATATTTTCTAGGTAGACAATTCTTAATCAAAGAGAAGCTTTGTCTTATAACCAGGCTATTTTACTATTCCTCACCTTAAAAAAAAATTATATATTTATTATCAGAAAGATGGGAATGATCTTTTGTCATAACTGTGTAAGTTTAGCCTTGCTTACTTAAACTAAGGACTTAGCTTTGCTCTTGTATATATTGCAATTCCTGCAATTATCAACGGAGATTATAGCACCCTAGTGTAAATGCTTAGCTTTGCTCCAAGTTTCAGCGTATTATTCAAAACTCCCATGGGACATGAGCAAGCGAGACGAAGATTATAAAGAGCTGTAAGACTAAATCAGAGTTGTATTTAAGGCCCGGTACAAAAAAAACCCAAACAAAGCCATGGACTTTTTGTCCCAACTCTTAGCCACAAATCACTTTAACTTCGACATAATGTACTAAATAATAATGCATCAATGACACATTCTGTTGGGGAGACATGTGCTTCTTCTGCAGTGTTTGGAAGACAAAGCATCTCTACAGCTCTACGGAGACCTACCTTAAGTGAAGGGTTACAAATCACTCTCACACATTTAAATTTCCACTTCTAGTAAGTTGGCAAAAAAAAATATAAATCCAGAATAAAGCTAAGAATCTTGATCAATCAGGCTTTCTAATAAACAGGTCTGGAACAGCAGCACAGAAAAGAAGATAAGCTGTCAATAGTACTTACGTTGGGGACCTCAGGGCATCAAAACACTACAGAGGGTGTCGCAAATTTGCATTGATACGCCTGTTCTCTGCATGAATGCAGAAAGGCAGGTCCCAAAAGAGACAAAATGTAACATACACAGGGTGTTAATATTGACTTTGGAAGGCTACCTGAAGAAAAAAAAAGTTTTTACTCTCATTTCAGTCAGTATTATTCTCCTTGAAAAAAGTACACTGCTACTGCTACATTACACTCTGTACCAAACTTTCAAAAAAGAAAATTCTAAGGAAAGGTCATTGTTTGCTTTGTTTATTTCGATTTCTATCCCAAATCACCCAAAAACCACTAACTGTAAGACACTCCCCACAAAATCAAGATATCAGAGATTATCTTCATGCTCCATCCTGAGATTCTGTAGTCCCAATTCTAACTTTTCTGTAGAGTGAATTACTATTTGAAACACAAATTATAGCACTGTTACTGGCAGTTGTTTTCACTGCCTTTCACAAGAAAATGACGTGCTCCCATTTGATTGCTATAGTCCAATCATCAGATTAAGCCAAAATAATCCTCGACTAACATGAAAAGACCCAAAGAAGTAGTAAAATTATTGTCTGAAAATATCACATGCAGAATTTTATTTTTGCTGTCTACAGCTTATAAACAGATATGTATGAATGGGCAAGTGATTAGAGAAGTCAGTTGGTAGCATACGCTATTCTCTACTGACAAAGAGAAAAATATCTTTTCTACTTCAGCTACAGTCAATAGAATGTATTTTAAAATAAGCATTTATTGGTGACTCAGGTCTCAGGTATCTAAGCTTCAAACCAACAGGTATCTAATTAATTTTGAACAACAATTTAGTTATGCATTTAAAATAGGCACAAATCCAGACCCGTGAAGACAACAGACTTTGGATTAGGATTCCACTTCCAGAGACCCATTATGTTTATTTAGCTAATATTTCATATTATTAGGAAAATAAACTCTACAAATATTTATTTTGGTTGGAACCCAAGAACAGAGAATACCAAGGGGCTCAGTCTTCAAATATTAAAAGACTGCTTCAAAAAAGGGAAATAACAATCCTTTCTCCAGACCCATGACAGAGAAGACGGGAAGCAATCAGTTTCACTTGTGTCAAGAATTACTTGGGGTTGACATCAGGAAAAATCTCCCAGTCTTTTCCCACTGGGAAAGACATCCTGTGTAAGTTACAAAACCTCTCTCGGTACAAGTTTACTTTTTAAAAAAACAGGTTAAACATGTATCTGTCAGGAATGACCTAAGAATTTTGATCTGCCTTAGGACAAAAAAAAAAATAATAATACATCTCTTACTGTCCCTAGTGGCCCTGCTTTTCTATGACTGAAAGATATCCCCCATAATCACTTATTTCGAGTGAAGCAGATCTGCAAAGACATTATACATGTTGCCCTGCCTAACTTTATCTGACAGTGTAAAAATAGTGCACTTCAGACGGATTCATTTTGTTCCCAAAATGAAATTAAGTCAAAGATGATTAACTTTTTACTCTGGAACACAAATTTCAGAACATGGTATGCCAAATATGGGTAAAGGTTATCTGCAGACACTGCATTTTTGTTCCAGAAGCAAAAAGGTCTCAAGTGTACTGCAGAAAAATCAAACCTTCACAAAATGCAGAAATTATCACCAGTTCCACTGCACAACCCGCACATGGTTTCATATAAAAAAATAAAGTGTTTGCATTAAACTTTATTGCACCATCAGTTTTTTTTTTAAATATCCCCCATTCAAGTCAAATATTAAATTATTTTTATCAAACAAAATATAAGGTCTTCTTTAAAGTATCAAGTAGCCATAGTGTATGCGCTATACAGAAAAAGAACATTCTAAAGGAATGACATACATCAAACTAGAGATGACAGAAAACAATCATCAGGTTGTTTCTTGATTAAAAAAAAGATTGCAAAAGGATTGTGTAGGCTATTGTATATATTGTATGCATGAAAAGCATCCTCCTTCATTCAAGGTGTTGAAGCAGGCGACACCTTCAAGCTGTCAAGTGCTGCATGAATTCTGAAGTGCAGCCTGGACTCCATAGAGTATTCTTTGTAGTTGTTTCTGCAAAGAATAAAGTTATTTTAAGAAAACCATTTTTGGCTTGGATTGTTTCTACTTCATAGATGCACTGAAGTACCAAAGTGCCTTCATTTCTTCAACAAGAAACAGAGATTGAGTTATAAGACATCTAATGTCACCTCCACAAATTAATCAGAGACTTATACTAATACTAACAATTAAAAGTCCTGATAAATTAGATCCATGTCTTAGCATCTCTTTCACTTATTACAATCCTTTCACCAGCCCTTCCCAATATTGAAATATGCTCTGAAAAGACAAGCTAGAAGACTACAAAAAAGAAAGGCTGTTAGCTAAAAGTGTATATTCAGCTTCAAAACACAACTCAGTAATAAAACACAGATAAATCACATTATGTAATTTAAAAAAAAAAAAGGCAAGGAACTACCATGTTTCTAAAAAAAAGTTCTAGGAAATTGTTTCTAACTAACATTTACAACTATTTGTACACACACAGGGGGCAAATTCTGTTTCACACTACAATCTACAAATGAAGCAAACATGCTGTTCTACAGTAAATTTAGCTCTCTGCTGCTCTTCTCTGTCAGGATGTGAAAAGAAAAAGGGAGGTGGTACTGGCTTTTAACCCACACTCACCAACACCTTTACTGCAGCACATGTAAGCCCCCCCTGCTGCTCTCTGGGACAGAGGTGGCACAGATCTTTTCTCTGGACTCTCCAGCTCCATCCCATGCATGCAGTGGAGCCTCAGCATCTCTGAAGCCTAAATCTAAACGGGATACTGTCTACTCCACTGTGTCTGAAGAAAAGAGTTTCTTGGAACTGTAACATGCAACTATATCAGACAACTTTTTCAAGTCAAGAACACAGATTTATAATTACCTGAATTTTGCAAGGGCACTGGCAGGAAGAACACACACACGTGCCTTCACAACTAAAGTTATTCAGTTATGCTTAATCTACAGGCTGACACAAAAAAAAATAAAAACCAGAATCTACTCACTTTGCAGTTTCTATGTATCTTATTGCTTTTTCTCTCTCATCCTGTTGCTTGTACAGGAGACCCAATTCATACAGGGTGAATGGCACCAAATAATTGTCATATTTTATTTGCTTCTCACTAGAAAACCAAAAAGAATACAAAAGTGGTTAATTACAATGTTTCTTTGACTGACCAGTTAGCTTTTAAATGCAATCACTGCCTGTAGAAGCACGTGGCCACAGAAAACACTCTGTAACCTTTTTACTGGTTAACTCTGTGCACATTAATTGTACCTGCAAAGAGTGGACATAAAATATGTTCAACATGACCTTCTAGAAGTAAAAATTTATTCTTTCCTACTTCCTGTAATGAATAACTGAAGATTTGTTGCTGATCAAATCTTAGGATTATCCATTTCTGTTGTACATAGTGTAAGAAA
>JAOTQQ010000019.1:34172363-34221050 GCA_026546715.1 Gallinago undulata
AAGCAGGATTGCCCAGAGCACACCACTCAGGACTGCATCCAGGTGGGTCTTGAAGATCTCCAGAGAAGGGGACTCCACAATCTCCCTGAGCAGCCTGTCCCAGTGCTGTCATCCTCACCTAAAGAAGTTCTTCCTCATATTTGCATGGAACTTCCTATGCTCCAGCTTGTGCCACTTTACCCTCATCCTGTCATTGTGTGACTTAGTTCAAAAAAAGTCAACCGTCCAAAAAGATGAGATGAAAACAACTTTCATTAGGTTAGGCAAAATAATACAAATACTTCTTTCCCACTCACAGAACTGAGAACCTCTTACCCCAGCTTGCCTGAACAAATCATCAGAGAAGAAAATTCAACTTTTTCTCAATACAAGAAATTCTCAGAATCACTGTGGCTCAAAGGCACTTCTGGAGATCATCTAGTCCAATCCCCTGCTCAAAGCAAGATCAACAGCAGCAACCTGTCCCAGACTGTGTCCACCTAGGTTTCAATATCTCAAAGGATGGAGACTCTGCAGTCTCACTGGGCAACCTGTACCAGTGTTTGACCAAAAAAGAAAAATCTCCTTATGTTTTAACAGTATTTACTGTATTTCAGTTTGTGCTTGTTACTTCCAGTTCTGGCACCTCTGAGAAGAGCTTGGCTTTTTTTTTAAAAAACAAAACCAACACACTCCCTTCAGGTAACCCTTTTAGGTCTTCTCTTTTCCAGGCTGAATACTCACAGTTCTTTTGGCTCTTTTGGCTTCTTCTTACATATCAGATGCTTCAAGTCTTTAATTATCTTTGTGACCCTCTGTTAAACTTTCTTCAGTGTATCTGTGTCTCCTTTGCACCAGTGAGTCCAGGACTGGACACAGTACTCCAGATGTAGCATCTCCAAGTGCTGAGAAGGGAGGAAGAATCACCACCAATCACCACCCTCGACTTCCTGATGACACTTTTCCAAATGCAACTCAGGACACTGTTTGCCATCTTTGTTGTGAAGGCACACTGCTGGCTCATGGTCAACTTATAGTTGACCATAATGCCCCAGATTCCCAGGGCATTTTGTGACAAGCTGCTCTCCAGCCAGTCGGTTCCAAACAGCCTGTGCTATTGCCTGTAGGGGTAGGGAGTGGCACTTCCCTTTGTTAAAACATCATGAGGTTGATGTCAGTCCATTTCTCCATTTGTCCAGGTCGCTCTGAATGGCAGCACAACCATCTAGAATACTCTACCACTTTGTATCATCTGCACATTTGCTGAAGTTGCATTCTGTCCCATTATGTCAGTCCTTAATGATGATGTTAAAAACTACTGGCCCCAGCATCAAACTCCACATTATTCTACTGGTGACTGGCCTTCAGCTGATCACAGCCTTCTGAACACAGCAGTTTGGCCAGTTTTCAATTCACCCCACTGCTCACTTACATAGTTGAGACTTTATCAGTTTGTTTGTGATGATATTGCAGAAGAGTGTCAAAAACCTCTCTAGACTCAAGATAAAGAACATCCACTGCTGTCCCCTCATCTACTGAGCCAGTCATTTCATAGTGGAAGACTGTAAGGATGGTTAAGCATGATTTCCCCTTCATATATCTGTGCCGGCTACTCCTGATCACCTTCAGGATTTTAGAAAAGGTTTCCAGAATCATTTATTCCACCTTCCCAGGGACTGATGAGAAGCTGAGCGGCCTGTAGTTCCCCAGATGCTCCTCCTTGACCTTCTTGAAGGTAGAAGTGACATTTGCTTTCTTCCAGTCCTCAGGAGCTTCCCTAATTGCCACGACCTCTCAAAGATAATGGAGGCCAAAGATAATATCATTGGCCAGCTCCCTCACCATTCATGGTTATACGCCAGTGTCCCATGTACTTAAGTATGTTGAGTTGTCATGGGCATATATGTATGACCAGTCTGTCCATACTTTTCCCAGCTTGACCCTCCTCTGTCAAGGGGTAATTCTTGCACGTTCTAGACTTTCCCACAGGCTTTGTGGACCTAGAATTCCTGAAGGCCGATCTTGCCACTACAGAATGAGGTGAAGAAAACGTCTCATATTTTGGCATGTCCTGTGTCTTTCGCAATCAACTCTTTGATGCTTACCTAAATAGAGTAACATCAACCAATACCGCAGAGCAAAAAAGTTTGCAACAAGCACTGCAGAAGCTCTGACAACACTTGGAGAGGACACTTCTACAGAGGCACCTCATCTGCCAAGAAAAGCCTTGGTGCACAGAAGTGTGTCTTAAAGCAGTGAAACTGCTTATGTCATAAACAGTCTAAATGTACTGTAGCAGGCCAAGAAATGTAGAGAGTGAAGATGACCAGAATGTAGGTATTTAATTTGGCAGAAAACTTTTCCTCCTACCCCATGCAAAACATTGACTTTAAGAAGTGTTGTCTGAAGTTTTTTGAGACATCTCAGCTCTAGGAGCCCCTAGTGTGTCAACTACATTTGGAGCAAGGTTTTCAGAAACAGCATTCCTGTAACTTGAAACCAATCAAGCCCTGCTGAACTGCAACTTGAAAGGTACTTGACTAAGCTCATTTGTGATGTCAGAAACAGTAAGAGAAGGCAAGAAAATGGGAACAAGCAGTAAAAGTACATGTAACAAATTATCCTTAAATATTTTTTCTAAATTAATTAGTAGAAAAAAAGCATACATAAAAAATGCTTTCAGCCGACTGAAAATTCTTAGAGTTTTACAACTACAATCAATACATGACTCAGTGTTATATAAAGAAAAGTTATTAGGTATCACATTCATATCTACTGTAATGTATTTGTAAATCCACAACACTGAAAACTCAAGTTTTCAACTGAAATAAGTAGCAACAATTTATCATCTGCAAAAAGAAGCATTAACTCCTGAAGTAATAAATCCTGAAAACAGACTAAAACAGGAAATCCATGTGAACTAACTTTACTTACACTGATAGCCCTGCAAATACAAAAATACTAGTTCTAAATGTATTCATATAAAAGCATTACCCATCATTTTGATTTATTTGATCTAAAACATTGCATTTATATAAAGCTATATATTGTTAATTTGCTATAGAAAAATACTAGTAAAGTTTTGTAGTTCTCCAACTACTTTCAGAGGGATTTTAATTCCAGGTCCTTAACAGGATACTGAAGTTTAATCAAAATTCTAACATAATGGCTTCTACAGGAGTATCAGAAATCTCATCCAGGGCTACAAAATATAAAGGCAAAAAGTCTGTTCATGTTATTGTTACCTTTGAATTACTTTACTGAAACACAGTTCAGCTTGCATGAGTCTTCCTAAGTGTTTCAGGCAGAGGCCTTTCAGTAACTGCAACATGCACACATCATCCATATAGTATTCATTGTGATCTAAAAGTAAAAGCAAGATATATCATCAAACAATTTGAAGACATCATGCAAAGGAAAATTAGATTTTCAGTAGAGAACACGTATTCAGGCTCAGGACTTGTCTTCTCAGATTTTATACCTCAAAACATACATAACCTTCTGGGACAATATTAAATACTGTCTACTAAAGAAGATGTGTGCATAACATCTCTATGTTTCTCTTTAAAGAAGCAGGCTAAGAAGAAATAGGAAGAAATTGGATATTCCCCAGTCTTTTGTATCTGGAAATTAGTACAAAGCAGGGTATAAAGTGGCATCAGTTAAAGACTTCTGTACTTGTAACACAAGGAAGTACAACCTACAGTGAGACTGAAATGTCCTTTGCTCTACATTATCTTAATAGCTTCCCCTGTTGCAGAGCACTTGCAAACTTCCTTGTACAACCAGAAACATGAAAAGCACAAGAGCACCCTAGAACTCTGTCCTGCAGAACTTTTCAGTAGCATTATTTGGCAGTACAAATTTGAGAAAATGAGTTTATTAGTATTCCAATTAAGCAGCTTCACTAATAGTATATAGCATTTAGAAAATTCAAGGAAGTTTTTATGTTCAGTAGGACTAAAAGTATCAGATGAAAGAGCTTTTGTGAAGCAATTCAGAAATATAACCTCAACGAATGTGGTCCTTTTTTGTCGCCTTGGTTTATAGCATTTGCTGTGTGCAGGGAAGGAAAAGAAAGGGAAGAAAACACATACGGATAGACAGATGGCAGCACATACATTAACAACTCAGGAAGCAAAACACTCGCCCTTCAGATCATGTTGTTTACGACTAATTACCAGCTCTCTAAGGTCACATTAATTTTTTTTCTTAATAGTCTGCCAAAAAAATCCTACGTAAACAGTTCTGAAACATGCAAGACTAAAGCATCTTAGGATACAGCAAAGTGCTTTGCCACTACATTCAGGCTTATTTCCGTCTGTGTTTAAACCCAGAAAGTCTTGATAGATAAAAACTGACAGACTGCGCTTTTAGTGACAGGTAGAAGCGCAGTGGGTGAGTATTTTGCATTCCCTCTAGCCTGTTTTGCTAGGCTAAAGAATCGCAGTCTCCTGCGAATGTCTCCTAAAGGACTCATTCATTGAAATTACTGGGGGCAAGCACTGATGTCAGTAAAAGCTTGCCAGTCTTTAACAACTTCAGCTAGTATCTCACTGGTATTTCCCACAAGAAGAAAAGCTATTATGCCAAAACACTGACAGTAAATGACAGTAAATGCATATGCCAATTTAATACAGGCAACCTTGCAATAGATATGGGAGAACCATCTTCATACAGCCCTCTACACTGGAGGAAATATTATCAGGATTTTAAAATACACACAAAATTTTTTTTTTTCTTGAAGTTACAAATTCCTCTTTTATATCTTGGAGATGACTGTGGAAGAATAAGATTTCCAGAAATCCTGAAGAAAAAACATTTTTTTTCTAATGCTTTTCATCTGTTCCTTCTACCATCTCTATTTTCAGATTGGTACAACAAAACCAATTTCAATCCTTGACAGATTCCTTGCTGTGCCTGTTCACTTGAAGCAAACGAAGTATCAACAGCTCTAAGTCTGAATCCCTAAAAGACCTTTGCATACAATTAACACACTTTTTTACAGCACCTTAGCAGTCCTTTAAAGCCATCCAGTACTGACAGAATAAAATAAATAATTTAAAATAATATTGTCTCTTAAAATAATATTGTATCCTTGCCACACTCTGCTAATAGTCTTAATCACTTTCTTTGGGTCTCAGTTGAGAAGCAATTCTGGTAATCAGAGTCTTTACTTCCTCTGAGTCCACATCTTTAAACGCAAGCCAGGTTCATAGACACAAAGTCCAGAACAAAACTACATTTGACTGCAGT
The DNA here is from genome assembly GCA_026546715.1 of Gallinago undulata. Classification (NCBI taxonomy): domain Eukaryota; kingdom Metazoa; phylum Chordata; class Aves; order Charadriiformes; family Scolopacidae; genus Gallinago; species Gallinago undulata. The sequence goes on from JAOTQQ010000019.1 coordinate 34,177,599, forward strand.
TATTATTAAAAGAGATACAGATGAAAGACAAATATGCTTCCAGATTATATCCTATTTGTAAACTGTGTATTCCATAAGAAAAACATACTGGTCTTATTTCTGTTCCTTTTATTTTGCTACCTTGTGCATCTTTGCTTTGGAATTTGACAGGAAATTTCCTTCACTGCTACATCGGATTAGCATTTGCAGCACAAGCCTCTGCACAATACAGCACCAGATTCCCTACAGCCCCTGCCAGAACCCTCCCCACAGAACTCGTGGAAATGTGATTTTATTTGCGTATCTTGCTTATTGTTATCTTTTGGGTTTAACATGACAAAAAATGAAAACATTTGAGATTTAAGAGGTATACTATCAATTATGCAGAAATGTGAATAGAAAAAAAAAACACACAATTAAAGGGACCCAATTCAGTCTCGGCCTTACAAGTTACTCTCATTTATCTTATTATAGCATCTAGATTTTACTAGTGTGCATTTCTTGTATGTCCTTGTATAACTTCTGATGCATCACTTCAGTTTATATATGTCATAATTAGATGTACTTTTACATTTCATAATAAATGTTTTAATAATGTAGCAAAACTAACTTTTGCTCAATTGTTGATAGGTGTGATTAAATCGAGGTTCAGTAGAAATTATCTTTAATGTATTACTGATAATATTTATTGGATAATAAATAAAAGGATAATATTTATTTATTCATTAGAGAAGAACACAAAAGAAGTCTACTGAGAAGTTCACGGGAGAGATGACAGCAGCCACCTGATAAAACCAGGTATACCTGGCTGCAATAAGTAAAAACCAAACAGACTCATGTAGAGTACTTAATTATTTCCTTTATACTTAGTAATATTCTGCTCAGTATATGTCTCTGTAGTAAAGTAAAAGCGTGGTGCAAATTGGCTTAGAAAAATTATCAGACTGGTAAGAAATTAGCAGATTACACTCCAAAAATGCTCTCAGACTGGAGTGCCTTAGCAAGATTCAGTTAAGTTCTGTAACTAATAACATGACATCCTTGAGTTTTCTGTATTCTTCTGCAGCATCAATGAAGCTGGATAAAGAACATACTGAAGAACCACTGCTAAATTCCAAGTGGCTCCAAAATTCCCATAATCAGATTCAATAGCACATTGCCTGAGTCAAAACTTACCTCACAAAACATCAGTAGACAGAAGCAAAGAAAAACTTCAACATTTCTTACCAGATTATTAATTCCATCTTAACTGATCACTTACTAGTTTCATTTTGTAGAGCAGTTTCTTCTTTTTCAATTGTTACCAGTAAACTTTCAGTGAGGTCTGCTCTTTTGCCCACAATTGCAAAGCCATTCCAAATGTACATCATTTCCTGACAAAAAAAATACACAAGACAGACTCATGAAATCACATAAATATTTAACTGAAGATTATCTCTTGGAAAGCTGTTATGGAGCATTCTGAGCACATAAAAGTACTGCCTGCAAACCCTGTGTTAAACAATATCAAAGTTTCAAAGCCAGAATACTCACTGTTGAGAACCCCTCGAATAGAAGTATCTGTATGACTTCAAATAACTACCCACAATGAGTATAGGACATCCTGTCAGTCACACACAAGTTTACAAAGACAATCATGTTTGCATTAATAATCATTTAATTAGGAATGCATGAGTATTTATGTATAATGGATACAAAATTACACTGAATGGGTGTGGGCAAAGTTAACCTGGGTTTCTAAGTTTTGAAAGTTTTCACACATGCTATCACGCATTTTCAGAAATCTTTAAAAACAAATTGCACAGATTTTATCACGTGATATTTTACCATCACCACATCAGCAAAACTGGGTATTTTAGGTTCAATATGTGGCCTCTGCCATACGAACCAAAGAAGCAGTTGAAAGTAGATACTTTCTACAGGATTATAGATAAATTTACGTGTACATTTTTGGGTGTGTGCATGTAAATACTGTGTACATAGGTAAACGTGCACCCAAACGCATGCTCATGCGTGTGCTTATATATAGATGCTGTAATCTATACGTAAAGCAGTTTAAACTTTCTGGATAAAAATGTGGTTTCAATACACACAAACACGTTTTCCATCTAATCAGTACAAAATCTTATCTTTTAAAAAAAATCAAGGCAAATCCTGGCACAAAGCTTTCCAGATGCTTCAGTGCAATAGCAAGCAGTATGTTTGTTTCAATGCATTAAGTATTATCACAACGTAACACAAAGAGAATAGACATCCAGAGTTAATGCTAATCAATACAGAACTTTGCCAAGATCTTTATTCAGTCATCGCAAATGTAAGAGTATCATTTGTTCTACTGTACTTGAATTGTAATTAAACCTCTGAAATAAAGCCTAATGCCATGCTGAAGCTGATACGATACACTGTTGAAATATTTCCATTTATATTTGTGCCATAACGATGTGGGTTTCAGAGGGAGAAAATAAATCATTCTATCGATGTCAATAATGCTATTTCAGGCAATCTCAAGTATCTTATGCTAGATTTGTTTTAATTCTGCAGTCTTAATTTATGCTTACTGCATTCACACCAGACACTACATTTATTTTAGCTTAACTCATGATGAAAAATTTTTAAATTAAAAAAAAGATACTGAATTTGACAGCAAGACCAAAGATACATATGCTCATAACTGAATAGCACTGTGCTGTTACAGGGCAGCTTTACTGCTTAGGTCTTGCATGTAATTTAGTATACAATGAATTTTAAAACTGACGGATCAATTTTCTTTGGACTCTTCTTTCAATATCAGTGAGCTGTAACATAAGACATCTCTTCTCAAATTATGTTTTTCATCTTCAGTTGTTGCTAAATTATCCATGCAGAAAAATTTTAGCATCACATATACAAAGTACCACTGCTGCGCACACATAAACAGACTGTGTAAGACTAATGCCTCTAAGTTAAAAGCATGGGAAATTAGAATAGCATTCACAAAGTATCATTAACTCCTGCATGTTTTACTCAGACTCAATACAAGGAAAAAACCCACAAACCCAAAACATCCCACCGCTCTTCATTTTCACCAGAAGAACAGAAAGTGCTGGAGTACTCCTTAACTTCCTAATGAGTCTGGAGGACAAGGACCGAAATCCTGCCAAACCAAAGGGCATGAACACATATGCTAGAAAACCACACAGATTTCTTGCTGAAAGGTGACTTTCAGCTTCATGTGGCAACAGCAATCATCCTCTGTATGTTTGAGCTTCCATGTGAAAAATCTGACTCTGCTTTTGGACTGCTAGTAGTAGCATGATCTAGCCCCTAGTACACATCACAACAATCCCACTGCATTATGGGATCACTGGCAATGTGCCCTTGTGGCCAAGAAGGCCAATGGCATCTTGGGGCGCATCCGGAAGAGTGTGGCCAGCAGGTTGAGGGAGGTCATCTTGCTCCTCTACTCTGCCCTGGTGAGGCCCCATCTGGAGTCCTGTGTTCAGTTCCGGGCTCCCCAGTTCAAGAAATACAGGGAACTGCTGGAGAGGGTACAGCAAAGGGCCACAAAGATGATTATGGGCCTAGAACACCTCTCTTACAAGGAACGGCTGAGGAACTTGGGTCTTTTTAATCTGGAGAAGAGAAGGCTGAGAGGGTGACCTGATCAACTCCTACAAATACTTAAAGGGTGGGTGTCAAGATAATGAGGCCAGTCTTTTTTCAGTGGTGCCCGGGTGACAAGACAAGAGGAAATGGCCACAAACTTGAGTATAAGAAGTTCCACCTAAACATGAGTAGGAACTTCATTACTTTGAGGGTGGCAGAGTCCTGGAACAGGCTGCCCAGAGAGGTGGTGGAGTCTCCCTCTCTGGAGACATTAAAAACCTGCCTGGACAAGTTCCTGTGCAACCTGCTCTAAGAGGAGCTGCTCTGGCAGGGGAGTGGGACTAGATCTCCAGAGGTCCCTTCCAACTCCATGCGGTTCTGTGATTCTATTAACGCAATCATTCTTTAAAAAAAAAATTAAAAAAAAACCAGACACACACTACCTGATAAAGTATAATTCATTATACAGGGAAATAATAATATATTTCTTTTTTATTTGAAAAGGACAAAAAGAAAGCAAGCATAAATACCAAGGCAGGTAGTATCAGCTTCACTGGTTGAGGACTTGCATAGCGTCGAGCTTTCCTCACTGCAAACTTCTCAGTTGGGATAGATTTTCCTGCAATTCTCTGTTTTAGACCTTCCACTTGCCTACAAGGAGAGAAAAAGCAAAACAAAAGTTGCTTTATGTAATTTTTATTTCATCTTATTTCATTTAGGAAGATTTGCTGTTGTTCTCTGCAGTAGAACATCTTAAATTTTTTCATACTGCTGAGGCCGCAGTTGCGGAACATATGTTCACTGATAGAAGCAGCATTTTAAATATTATGACACTAAAAGCAAAGAGGCAAAAATGGGAAAGCTGTTGGTTATAAGCAGGAAGTCACACAAGATGAAGAAACTCAGTCAAAAACTTTTACATGGGATGACTGCACACCTAGTTTCTTTATAAATATTTACCTGAATAAAGATACAACATCCTCACCAGTCCTTTTCAAATCATCCTCTGGAAGCATACATAGAATTGCTGCCTTTTGGAATACATATATTGCCTATTTTAAAGAGAAATAGCAACATATTACCACATCTGACTTTTTGTGTTCAGTCAATACATTAAGGACTCAAATCTCTCAACTGACCTGCTGCAGCAAAATGCTTCCAATAATTCTCAGGCAGGTGGAATTATAGAATTTTAGCTTTTCCTTTGTCACATAGTTTATGCTATCATTTTATTTTCAACATTATATTCTAAATAAGTCAGAATGCTAACAGTGTCTCCTGAAAATAATAGGACAATTTATTATGCAGATCACTGATAAAAAGATGAGATTAAATGACATAACTATTTTAAAGTCAGTTAATGTTATTGTATGATCTGTTACATGTATAGACATGCCTGAAAAAAAAAACCAGAAGAAAATATGCAAGTACTAATTCAAAGAAGTTTCAGTAACTGGACTTTGCAGAAGTAAAAAAGAAACTTCCATAATTCTACTCAAGACATTTGCACGTCACATTGAATATACTATTCTTTTCCTCTTTTGTCAAGAACTGGATGTATCCCCTTTTCCATTAAGCATAATAAAACAGTAATCTAGAAAGGAACAAACAAAAATGATGTATCAAAATTATTTGAACATTGTGCTGGGTTCATACTTTAAGAAACTGTTTTACACCAAAAACGTCAATACCCCAAACTTTTCTTGTGAGACCTTCTCTCCAGCAGCCTTCCCACTTCATGTCACAAAGCATCTGTTGAGCAGGCCTGCTCTCGTTTGTTTATAATTAAGTAACAAACACAGTGTCTTCAGCCAAGTTTTATTAGCGAGTGTTAGAACTTGACTTGAGATGCAAGTTAACAGTTTTCCTCTCCCTCTTCTTTCATCACAGCTCTGGTAAGTACCTCTGTTTTAAGAGGGGCAGAAGCATTGCTAGTTATGGCTCTAGCGCTTCAGAATGTGAAACAAAAATTCCTCCTTAACAACCCAGTTAAACTTACCATTTTGGTGCCATTGTGCCTTTGGCTATGGGTTTCACAAGAAAGCAAGAGTTACAGTTATTGTGTGAATGGAAATGCAAGTTTAACTGCTGAGAGGCTACTGGTACGTTATAACCACATCCACCTGCCCATTTACCTTAGACCACCTGCTCTCTTTGCTGAGCAGGTCTGCATACCCATATGCTTGAAGCCAGTTCTGCTGGAAAGTGTAGCACCACATCAATTCCCAGTAACAGAGATGATGAATCTGTTTCCACTCTTGCTGGGCTGCTATGCATTCTTGAAACCTCAACTGCGCCTACGATGCAGTTAAGTAAGAATGATGAAAATTGCCTCAATTACTGCTCCACATGAGAGCCACGTCTAACTACAGAGCAAATTCTTTCCTAGCACCCAAGTGGAGAACACCTGACTATTAAAATGAGATAAACTTCCCTTTCAGTCTCACACAGAGAGAGAGAGATGGAATCAACATCAACACTGAACATGAACTGGGATAAAAGCACAATTATCAGTCCAACTAAAATGAGTTAGTTAGATGAATCAGACATTTTTTCCCTAAGTTGAGCACTGAACAAATAGAAACCTTAAAAAGAAAAAAAATTATTTACCTTTTCAAAATTTCCTTTCAGTATATCTATTCTGGCAGCATAAAATAGAATAATGGAACCCTTGAAATGAGATGAGAAAAATACCCAGTTACTATTTCAAGGTAGGGAAGTACATTGCTGTTATAAAATTTATTGAGAATACACACATTTGGAAATTTATGGAGGTAGGGTTCAAGGAGAGTCTCTGCTTCCTGAAGGTTAGCTTCCCCTGTACCTAGAAAACATAACAAACCAACCTCAATGTACTTAAAAAAAAAAGTTTCATAGACTGAGATTTTAATTTCCAAATCATATTATGGCTTAAACGGATTAATGAATGACTGCTTTTATGCATAAGCAGAATTATTTCATCATATTGTGTTTCTATAAAAATGAATTATTGTCTTGAAGATACTAAGCGCTTTTGAGATAGTAAATATCTGTAAGCAGAAACAGAATAGAATACATGAATATTCTTTAAACTGTTTTATTACAGATGCTAGTTATGTTTTTAAATCCCTTTAATTACTTTAGTAAGCTAGGAAAACATTCCTCAGCTGCCCCCTTTCCTAATTTTGAGCTCAGTAATGAAGTACAGGTGATACTGAAAGAAATGAAGTTCTCCTTAATTTCCTGATGAGCCTGAGGGACAAGAACTAAAATACTTCCAAACTAAAAAATGCGAAAATATGTCAAAGATGCATATAGAATTAATGGTGACTTTTAGCCCCACGTATCAAAAGCAATTAATTCTCCACGTTTGAACTTCCAAGTAAATTGTTTGAGAGCACATACTTCTTTCTGGAGATAATTTTCACAGTATCTGACATTAATTTATGGATAAGGACTTGTCTGAACTTAAAAATGTTTTGTGGTATTTTGCTGTTGCACATTGAAACAGCCCATGAAATGGAAAAAGATGTTGGTATACGGTATCCACCCTCACCATTTCTGCAGACATAGCTTTGCCAGAGACACTAATTTCAGATCATCATTAAGTATACAGCTATCTCCTGTTACAAAGCTAATTGGCCACAGTTCCAAAGTTCAGTTCAAGATCACAGTAGCTATCATAATGTGTAGCATGACTGAACAGCTACACAGTGGGTCTCACCAAGGATTAAGGAGACGTAAGTATGATAAACCAACAGGGTGAAAGTACACAGAATGGCCCTCAAACTGCTGCCAGATGCGCCTTCACGTAGTTGACAGAGGCCCAACTCCTAAGAAACATCACAAACACATGCAGAATTAACTATCAGTATACAGAGTTACTTTTAATAGTTTCTGGCTCCCCCATATCTAGTTTTCCTTTCAGATTTCATAATTCAGCATTTTGTTATCTGAGAACCTTCTACCAAAACAGTTCTGCCACAGCTGATAGCACTCGGCAAGGAGAACATTAAGCTAACACCGAATAAGATTACACATACATTTCAGTGCTCTAGTGAAATGGGAACACCACACAGATCATGCAGACACACGGGTCTACATCCCTTCCCCACTATTTTCTGGCCTTTCAGAATAACATCTTTTAAATCTATATTTGGTGAAAACCTCTCTCAGCTGCTCCAGTGCTTTTTGTTGGCAAGTTTTCCTTCACAGAAATCCCCTTGTACCCTCATTTCTCTTCCAGCAAGTCAGGCACCATTTTGAGGTTCTGATCAAAATATGACCTCTGCTGACACACCAACTTCTAGATGCCATTTCCAGAAGCTACAATGGAATTTGTGTGTGCTGAGAAAAGGGATCCAGATTCATGCAGACTTATTCAGCTCTTCACATGTGAAACTTCTTCCCATCCTTCCCAGTTTATGGGACATGACAGCTTGACTGCCTGGGGATTGTTGAGATGAGCTCAAGAGCAGTAGCTCTTCAGAATAGTATCAGATTTTAACATTTTTACCTCCAAACAAATATTAACTTATCAGGAGTTTTATTGCATAGCAACTTGAGCAATCATAGGAGAATTCAAAAAAAAATGAAACCATAAAAAAATATGGTGATACTCCAAAATTGGTTGTTCTTTTCCTTTTGGCATTTATTGCCTTTTCAGTCAGGGAAAAAATACTGATTTTGGAAGATCTTTAGTATGAACTATGTCTTGCACAGGAAGAAAAAGAATGAACAGGACTCTACTGAAGTCTAATTTTACATAAGCAGAACCATATTTGTGGACAAACTAACAGCAGTAAGACCATATGGTGACTCATTGTCTCATAAATAACTTCAAGTTTAGTTACCTACAATTCTGTAGGTTGATTTGCTTGATTTTTTGTTTGGGGTTCTTTCATTTCTTATGGGTGGCAAAAAGTTTTAAAGGGCTATAAGATATTAACAAAGCAAGGCTATGTTTACAAGTCTATGATTACAAATACTTTCCTCATACGTGAGAAAAAAATGTACTGAGATTCCATAGGGACATAGGGTATTCAGAAATTCCTTCTACCAATGAAATGGGAAGGAATTGTGGGTGGAAAAATGTAGAATTGTGGCTTTCTCCTCAGTTACTGGAATAAGGAACATCACTTTCTGAATGCATAGGCTTGAAAAGAAAGCTGATAAAAAAGAAAGCTCTCCTTAAGGAGCAGCAAAAGGAAAAGAAATTGTAATTTGAAAACCCCCTCTAAAGCAAACCCATCGTTTTCCATGATTGTTCAATATTAGATTATCACCATATGTGCTTTTATGCCCACATCATCTAGCCAACTTCTCATCTTCTCACACTAAAATACTGATAAACAATACAGATCATTATAATTTCTAGTGTGAAATATATCATGCTAAATCCATCCAGTCTTTATCTGACAAAAGACTAATTTGAAAAGACAAATATCAGATACAATACCCTATTGCCAGAAAATCCAATAAATTCTAAAAGTCGAAGGATCCTTCCTGGTAAAAGCGACAGCATCTGAAATACATTTCAAACAAAAATAAGATAAATAAAAACTTACAATTAAAAAGAAAAAAAGAATAACCACTATAAACTTGAGCCAAAACCGCCAGCTAATATATTAAGTGCTGTTATATATTATCAAAAAGTAAACCACAGAAGAACTCAAAACCAGACATGCCTGACTAACAATTAGTCTGCAGTTTCAGGGAAATTCAGATTTTTGATGATCATTCCACATGGAAACAGCAAGAGACAGAGTCCAGCTGTGCTCCTTTAGATAATGACAGATTTTTTTTTTTGTCTTCAACTGATCAGAGTTGTTTGAAAATTGTGGGTCATCTTACTTACTTACATACTTACAATCTCTAATTGTCGTCTTTCTTCACCCCCAGTCAAATGACACATGGGTATCACAAAAGTTCTACTTTTTCCTACTGTGGGAACACTGAACTAGCAGACTAGCAAGCATACCTGTTTTAGAAACACTAGCTGTTGTTACCATCTTTTAGCCCTCTATTACAGGCATGTTGTGTTCCCCTTGTAACTGCATTCTCCACATCCTAAATAACAGAAAACTTACAAAGATCACAACCACCTTTCCAACAAGTATTACAAGAAGGTCTGTGCTAGAAAGCTCCACTAATCCTAGTAGATTCTGCCCAGCAGAGACTTTTCTATTCTATTAAGCTTCCTACTGAGGAGATTTCACAAAGAATAGGGAAAGTCAGAGCACCTATGAACACAGACATCTACCAGTTCCTTGGGTGTTGCTGACTGACCAAGTGCAGACAGACCTAAGTTATTCTGACCATACCCAGAAACAGCCAGCTCCAGTCTGTCAGAAACTAACACATCTGTAGAAATCAATTCTCACCCTTGCCACGAGATGTGAAAAGGCAACTGTAGTAAATTGTAAAGAAAACCACTAGTGGATGCACTCTGTTTTCATTTGCACAAACTCAGAAAACTGCTTATTCTTCTGACTTTGTAATTACGTATGTCACTGGCTCCAAAGAATGTTATATATGGGGGTGTTAGAATAAAAAGCAGTCACTCCAGGTATGCTGTAAGTACCTGCATAAGCATCATAAAAATTTCTGCTACACACTAACTGCTTTTCCTTTTAAGAAATATGTACATAAATTAGTCCAAGAGAATTAAATACAATTCAGAATAAATTAGTGGAAAGATCCTAGAAGGCATGCATGCAAAAAGCCACTGCTATTTTCATTTTCCATAAAACCTTCAAAGCCTGTATCTCCATTTTATAAATGCGTAATTTTTAAAACAGGATTACAGTACCATATCTGCAAAGAATCCTACAGAAGTATCCCAATACTCTCTGTAGTCTGAAAAAGTCATACCAAGTTGAATGCTCCAATTCCAAGTTTCACGCCACCTTCAAACTGGTGGTAAGTTTCAATTCTGCTTTTGTTCCCCTGAGTCATCTGTAGCACCTGATGACATTCTCTTTTGATGCAAGAAAAAAAGAGGGAGGGGGAAGGGGGAAACATGATTTAGAAATTAGATGAAGTATAATCATTACAATTGCTGTAAAAATATTTTTTTTTTTGGAGGATTAATGCAACTGCACCTGCTTAAATCAACATTGAATCTAAGTGCTTTCTAATGGCTTACTTGTATATTTGGTAACTTGTCCTAATTTTGAGGCCACCTTTGATAAAGTTGATCATATTTTCATCCTGAAAGAAAAACATTAATTGTACAAAAGTGTACATTCAACTATTACAGTATTCCAGTAAAATTTACATCTATTTATAACTTAAAAGTTATTAAATATTATAGGAAATAGTAAAAAGGTTTTTCAATTATTGGACTCATCCCTTAGAGGAAAGTTAACACTTGAAGTTGTCAGGTAAACTTCTCAAGCCCATGTTACAAGCCTTAAAGCTTAAGAGGAGGGGGTGAAAAAAAAGTCACTTTCAACAGGATTTCCAATGCTTATAAATGAAACAAGAAAGCTCTCCACCAGATGGTGCTGTAGGACCCTTTTATCAAAGTTTTGCACTACCAAATCTGACACACAAGCGAGCCCAGGACGTGGGAGAAGACAAACCTGCCAAAGAATCCTCTGAACATGAATCCCCATTGCTTATCAACATTAATCCCACCTACTACCCAACATGTGTGTTTATTAACCTATAGAAAAATCAAAGTAAAACCACAATGCACTAGCTATCAAAAATAAATTCCTGGACAGCAAGATGGCTAACAGCTCAACAAGACAATTTTCTCTCAGCATTCACACAGAAGGGGAACATATGCAGGCATTTCAGAAATGCACATTTAAATACTTGGGGACAGCATATACGACATGGAAAGTGAAAAAGCACAAAAAGTCCTCAGAACCATCAACAGAAATTCTGGCTTCTATAAAAGGCTCACCATTTCAAAAGACCCAAATTGTTTTCCCTGTAGGGCTGAATACCCAGACTCAAGTGTTTCAGTGCAAGCATTCTTGCTACCTGTTTCTAAATAGTACATTGCATTACCATCATCATCTTCAGATGAATCAAGGTCAGTCAACAATGAAAAATATGGTATATGACAGCAATCAGCAGAGCAGGGTACTCTAGTCAACAGCAATGGATCTCTGACATGATGGATAGCAGGGTGGTGCTTTAAAGAAAGTATACCCCCCTAAGGTTTGAGTTTTTTTTTTCTCATTTGATACAGTCCTAAACTCACCTCCTTCAATAACTGTTTAAAAGTTGTCTCCACACCTGAAAAGAAGCTCACTCACAAAACAAAGGAGGGTTGCTTCCACTTGGTTAGTAACTATAAAAAAAAAAAGCTATAGGAAAGACTAGCGTTCCATTAATAATATTTCCTGACACTCCTGGTCAAAGTATTGTATTAAGGGGTTTACAAAGCTTTGCCAAATTAACTTTTTACATCCCCCAATCTCAGTATCTTTGTGCCTCCAAAGGTATTATTTCAAATACATTCATTAAAATATCTGTAAAACACCCATGTAAAAAAAAAAAGTGACTTAACAACTGTTTGCAAGAATCAAATTTCAAATAGAATTTGAAAACACATTAGCATGAAGTCTGTGAACCACAAGCCAAACAAGAAGCTCTACACAGTACTAAACATCAGATCTTTCAGTGAATTGTATTATTATCTCAGCAAAGCTGAGGAAAGCTCATTTTATAATCACTCATTACTATACCACTGCTGACAACATGTGAGAAGTGCGTGGAAAGTGATACTGAATGGGAGATAAGTGTGCATCAGTTCAAGTTTTGTTCGTTGGGAAACATTTTATCCTTTCTGTGCAAAAAAAGACTTGCACTTTCAAACAAGACATTCGCTGATACTTGATCATTTTTTTAAACAAGTGCTGGACGGTCTCAGATGTGATGCAAGTCACTTAAACATACCATCTGTGTAAGACTGCAATATACCTTAGGTTCTTGGTTCCTAGATATCAATAACATCATTGGTTATTCATATAAACAAAGAGAGGATTTTGCTGGGTAGCACAGCAGTTACCATATTTTCAGCTGCTGCCATGAAATAACATTCATTCACGAGGAAGAAGTTTGTATTTTAAATAGCATATCTATTGCGGGAACGATGTTTTACAAGTACTAATATCTTTCCATTAGAGATACAAAATAATCAAGTTTACCTGTACAAAGGTGAGAGCTGCTTTCTGCAGTAAGCATTCAGCATAGCAGATTTCAGCATGCATTTCCTCTATATAAGAAAGAAAAGTTATTTACTATCAGAGAAATTATTGTCAATGTTCTCTTTTTTTGGAATAAATAGAACAAATAAAACGCTCTTAAGAAAAGAAAAAAAGACGACTCTGCTGTTGTTGTTTTGATAACTGGAATATAATACTCAAATCCCAATAGAAGCAGTAATTGGGAAGCTAGCTAAAAATAGTCTTCTACCTCACTTCTCAGACAACACCTCTGATCTTGCCAGAACTGACTTTAGACTAGGGCAAAATGACTACTTGTCGTTCTAGCGGATGCTCTCCTGTACTTCCATTGATCCTACATTTAAATATCAGCCTACAGCAACTAGTTCTTCCAACCCTCCTTCCACGACTTAGAAAAAACTTTTGCACATGAATAGTAACACTCACTGTGGCTCAGGCTCTTTCCAAGTCCAGTAAGACACTATGAACGGGTTTTCACCAAGTCATGCTCAGCAAAACGAAAGCACCAGGCAGAATTTCTTGACTTAATACACATGACATGAATTAACCTGCAGCCATGCTGCAAGACCAGCCACATGCACAAGGCTGCTGTGTGTAGAGTGCACACATGGTAAGCTGGACGTGTCCAGTACTAAAGGGGATTCTTTTGTGTCAGGTTAGAAAAAAAAATATGCATACTTGATTCTGCCCGAATCAGAAATAGGAGATCAGCATTTTCAGAACCATGAACAATGTACTCATACCATCTCCCAAAACACCTTGGGGCAAAACAGACAAGCACAAAACTTGTTAATACATTCAGAATCCAATGCAACTAATGATATGGACTTATTCCATAGCACTGATGATTATTAAACTTTTAAAAGCTGTCTTCAGTAAAAAAAAAACAAACACAAAACTACATCAACAAAAACCCCCTCTCTCTTCGCTCCTGCACTGTGAAAGACAAAAAGCATTCCTTTAATTCACACATGCTCAGAGCCAAAAAAAAATTAAGCTGAAACCCCTATTTTGGGAAGCTTTGCATTCAAATATAAAAACCCCACCATTTAGGTGGTTAACCATATTAGTACATGTTGGTAGGATGGTTTTGAGCCTCACTTTTTTGTTTTCATTTTATTATAAACCACTTACCTTCACTCAACTGATCTGCTGACTGTTTAGAAACTAGATTGGACAAGGATTCCACCACTGTGTTTCTTTTTCTGAATCTAAATCAGTTGTACACAGAGGAAAAGAAACACACAGTATGAACAGTATTTCAACATAAATTTGAATTTAATTATAAATTTTAAACATCTCAAACCACAATTTATAAACATTCTTATTAAAGGGATGATTTGCCAGTAGTTGTAATTCTTTGAGTAGTCTAATCGTGGCCACTGGTACACATCTAGCTCAGGAGCCTATCCAACCTTGACTGATGCTCCAAGCATGCTATTACTTTAAGTGCACAATAGCTTCCACCCAACTTCCATCCACCAGTTGCAGATGTCTCTGATGCTGGGCACGCCACCTGAACTGGACTTCATAATTATATAGAATTTTTCCTTTTTTTTTCCATATATGTATATTTTTCCATATCTTAAGCCTGCGCTCAGAATTAGAATGAAAAATCAACAAGAGCTCTACTACTTCAGTATCTTATGGCATTTTATGCCAGATATGATGCCAAGGTCACATATTTTACTGTCAACAGATCTCAACTGTCCATGTTTTAAATTGCTAGTTTATTTTAGTATGACATTCCAACAATGAATTCATTATATTAACAAACAACTCAACTTGATGAAGCAGCTAAAGAAACAATTCTACATTCAGGAGAGGAATGAATTTTGTAAGCCAGGAAGTCATTAATTGTAAATACTGAGCATTAGCTTATCATTGGTTCACAATATTTTTGCACATTGAAAAGTACAGAATCCTAACAACATGATTATGACGCTACATGTTAACACAACACATACCAAAACCATGTTCAATTAAGACACACATAGTTCTGGCAATTCTTCACCTTTGAGTTGTTTGATTGTCTTTACTTCAGTATAAGCTTAATCCTACAAGACTTTTGGATCCACATAGTGTCAGCTCACACGTAGGTCCATGTAGCCATTCAGCCACTTAAGTAACTTCAAAGGCTAAGCATGCCCAGAGACAACAAGTTCTTTTTGTCCCCAAATACTAGTCAATACATCCTTAGCATTTATAATTGGATAGTGACACTTATTCCATCTTACTGACATCATACTGACAATAGCCTGCTTTGAAAACATACAGGCAGCTGGGATATCTTACAAGGAACATTTACTGAATTAAGTACCTCACTGCTTGTGCTTACCTTTGGCAGGTTTGCAAAGCTTCCTTCATTGTAGAAATTCCCATTTGTATATCCTGCTGTTCAAAGGTCATAGCAGCTTGCATTACTAAAATAGTACTGTACCCAAGGGCATGGTACATACTATCTTTTGACCTAGGGCAAACATATGTACATATGTTTTGTGCATTTAAGCAAAACTTTAAATTACAATACAAAAGTTAATGCTAAGACATTTGCCTTAATTTGTGAAAAAATAGAAGAATACAGTAGCAAACTAATAGACATGAAAATATAACCTAGCAAGTAGTATCTTCCTCTGGGTGCTACACATCTGCCTCCACAGGATGCTGTTAAAGTAAATTCCAGAAAATACCCAATCTGGGTTACACAAATATTTGCACTTAATTATATGCCATTTATAGTCCGCCAGTATATCTATTTAATTTAGCTAATTAAGCCTTGACAAATACTCAACCATCTGCTTTCACATAACATAAGAACATCCTTCTGACATTATTACTCGATCCAAAGTTACAAAAATCCACATTTGTGTCACAGAAAAGCCAGTACGCACATGCTCAGTCCTGCATAAGAGGCTACACTGAACCAGCCTGGACTTCTCCACGTAATTACACCATCAAAAAAAAGGATTGTTGTTGGAATGTGGCTACTGAATTCATATAGTCAAACCTACCAGTTGCAGCAGCACTATTGGCAATGTCATATCAGGTGAACTCAGGTTTTGTCTAAACAAGTTTCAAGAGGTTCAAGAAAATCAAGACTGCATACCCCTCTAGCAGCCTCTCTGATACTGTACTATCAATATACCTTTTCCTAATGCCCAATTTTAATCTCTAAGCCTCAACTTGTGGTGACTGCCTCTTGTTTTACCATCTGCCACTATGGAGAAAGATCTCTCTGTCTTTGCAGTTTTCCCTCAATAGCTCCAAACCACTACCAGATTAATCACCAAGTCTTCTTTTTGCTAAACTAAAACAAACACAGCTCTCACAATCCCAATGATTGTTCTAGTCTTCTAGCCATGCCGCCAAACCTCCAGTTTCCTCAACTTCTTCCTTCCCCCTAAATCCAGAAGCCACCTGTCAAACAGTTTTTGAGGACAGAAAATTTTAGCAGAGTCCCAGAAGACAGACCCTTGGGCTAAGTGTTCATTTCTTAAATATATCAACATGTGTCTAAAATATTTACAGTATTTAAGTTTAACTTTTATTAAAAGGCTATTTTTCAGTAAAATGATTGGGCTTGTTCTTTTTTAAAGGTGGCTTTTTGTTTCCTTGCTAGGCTAGGTCCTCCTTTGCAGATTAGCTGAATATGCTAAGAAGATCAAAGTCTATGAGGCAACAGGATCTCAAAGCATCAAACCCATGGAGTTCAGAATATATTTTTTCTTCATAGCAAATGTTAACTAAGACACATACTTCACTGTAGATAAAACTTGCATAAAACAAGTGGGTTTTTGTTTTACAGCGCAAAATATAAAGTATACAAAAAAGATTCGAGTAATACCTATCACGAAATTGCCAGAGTTGGAAGGGACCTCTAGAGATCATCTAGTCCAACTCCTCTGCTAAAGCAGGATTGCCCAGAGCACATCACTCAGGACATCCAGGCGGGTATGTGTATTTAGCAATACTAAATCCTACATGCAAGGATTGTGCATGTGTGTATTTTGCAATACTACCCCAAAATAATTTTAGCATACTCAAGTGCAGATAGGCCTTCTCAAAGCATTGCTCTATTACAAGTAACACTGCACAATGCTCAGAGAAAAGAGCTTGGGTGTAAGTATAGCTAATTTATTCCTGCCTAACTTCTCTACACTTGAGCTCCCCATACCATTAAAAGCAAACACTGGATTGCTGTGTCATCCTCCCAAGCTTTTGTTTAATGTTGGTCTTCCACCTGTCCATATTACTGACCTAACACCACCAACCCATCATTCTTAATCCAGTCTTACTATCACCAAATTGCAGAGCTAGAACTTTACGACGCTTTACTAACACAAGCTACAGATCCCTCTCACTAACATATCCCTTGACATCATACACATCTTTGAGACACAGGCAGGAGATGAACAGTGAATGGGATTCAGATCCGAGACCTAAAGAACAGCCACCCAAACTGCCTCCCCACACAGTCACAGGTAAGCTAGGTTTTATCCTACAAACCTTTCAGCATCATTTAGTTCCCTGCATCTGCACTGCCACGCTTTTCCTCCCAGTGGGCCAAAGGCAACAGGGGGACAAGCAGAATGAGTCAGAGTATCCAAAGGTGGGCTTTAAGGGTAAACACTACTGTGACTCAAATGTAATATAAAAAGCAACAAAAAGAGAGTATTCTGGAGTTTTATTCCAGCTTTTTTGTCTTGTCAAAAGCAGTTCCATTGCACAAGTTCTCAAAAAGGTACACTGGATACGGTCTTGCACCCCTGCTTTTTCCCTCTGCATGAGGAAAGACAGCTTAAACTCTAGCAGAGAAATTCAGTCCTTCACTAACAGGTTTTGCAACCATCTTAAGGAGAAACACATGCACTGCTAAATCCCAAAGATAATGAGAAATGCCTTTGGACAAATGGGAATAAGAGAGAACTAGTATATCTTCAGAGGTTTTAAACTAATCTTCAGCTACCAGATGGCATACTTTAAACTGTTTACAGTAACTTCAGCAAAAACAGGACCTCACCAAGGACGAAGTAGTTCCAAGGCTTCTGAGAACTTATTGTTTAGAAATAAGTTCAGTGCCATCGAACACTCTTCCAGAGCACACTTGAGATCCATCTTGGATGCCCTAAAAAAAAAAATATAGTTTAGTCAAACTGTAAATATAAACATAAAATGAATTTTTTTTTCCTTTTACAACACATTCTTTTATAGCAATTTCATTACTCAATTTCAAAATCTAGCTTTACAAAAACAAGTATTATGCTTAGCACTTTATTCATGCTATATGGGTGTGCCCTCTTTGCTTAATCAAGTGATGTTTATGGCTTTGTCCTCGTTTTTTTTACTGGTCAATATGCAGCGGAGTAATTTTTTGCTGCTACTTATGCAATACAAATATCCAAAACTTATCACTGTGTCCGAGCTCTCAATTCTCCGTATCAGTATGGACGCAGTTTCAGATTCTGTATTCAGGTCTAATCTCAGGAGAGATGACAAAATAATATTTTCATCCAAGAAAGCAGTAAATAGATGCTCGCTCTGCAAACAGCTACACCAAAAATAGTCCTGTCAGATGCCTGCAACTATGCCAAAAGCTTTTGTTCTTCCTAATTCACTTCAAGTAAAATCACTTGCACTTGCTTAAGAGGAAGCCATCTAATAAAACTACTACCTCAGCCAGTTTTGCCTGAAAGGCTCGGGAGCACTCACAAACTGCTCCTTGAGCAGAATGGGTGACAAACTGGACATCTGTGGTCATGACGAATACCTAGAAGCTACACAGCCTTCAATGTGCACAGCTGAATGGGGAAAAGATAATCTGTCTACCGCTTTAGAACAACAAGTTTAGGCTCTATAATGGGCTTTATCCAAATAAGGTTAAGCAGTGGCAAGCAAGAGATCATGTCAATGAGATGAATATTTAAGTGCTGCCCAGAAAAAAAAAATGCTGAAGGAGAAATTTAAGGAGAGAAACAGGAGTGCAGCTGCTCTAAATCTGACAATAAAACACATGCAAAAAACTAATCAGGAAAAAGGGAGACATAAAAATATGACTGGACAGGTTTTTACATAGAGTTATCAACTTTCCCCACCCTCCTAACTCTCTCAATCACCCAAAAGCTTTAAAAATACCGGCTCTGGTTTTTGTAACCCTTCTGGGGCAGAAAACTGGAATAACACTAGATGACATCCAAAAACTTTACAGCTTTATTTTGTCATTTTTAGTGGCAGTACTTGAAAAATTCATCTTTTGTAGAAAAATAAAATCTCTAATTCAATACTTGGCAACTACTAGATATTTATTACTGAACCTACCAACAGCAAATTCATAATGAAGTCGTGAACTGCCCAGCAGTTGAAATATAACAGTTTTACCACCAGACTGTTACCAACAGTTTTAAAGACAATTTAAATACCTTTATTTTCTTCCATACAGGGACTCGACTATGATGTATGGCTAATCTTACTTAATTTGTTATCTAGACAATTTTTTTACAAGGCAGTTCCATTAATTATAAGAATATTATGGTATTTTATTATTATTCAGAAGATTTTGCATTTTGTATATAAATCGAAACACACTGGTTTTATTATAAATGTTAGCTTTCAGACTACTTTAACTGAAGTGTTACAATTGAAATGTAAAGAAGTAGAAGTGGTTGGGTGGGGTTTTTTAAATTTGAAAGTCCTAAATCTTTTTGTATATAAGCCTGTGCAATTCATCTTTGCAAGACAGTTGATAATGACGGCTACTTAAAGACAGAAGTATATCTGAGTAAACATATAGGTTTCTTTTTTGAACTTGAAGGTTTCTGAAACATACCTCTCATTGAAAAATGAAAAAAAAGATTAGTTGCATTGTTCCAAGATGGTTACAAAATGAGACACCATTTTCACTATGAATTCAAGATCATGCACAATTTTTGGTCTAACCTTTTAATACAGTTTGCTTTCTCTTTGATAGTTTACTTTTTCCTCTGTCTCTCAAATACCCCAATTAAATCCTAACATTTGGCTCATCCTTGATGAGGGGAAAAGGAAAGCATTATGAAGCATATCAATTTTTATCAGAAAGCAACAGTTTGCTATAGGTCACGTAGGGTTTAAGAACTTTCTTCATGTTTCAGTGGACACAGCTTTTTTATCTTTAAGATGCTGCTTGCATGGCAATTGACAGGGGACTTTGCACTTCTAAGATCTAACTTCAACAATCTTGGAAAAATTAGAACACCTGACATTACATTGTAAACGCAAATAATCACTTCATGATCACATCTTGTATTGATTTACAAGCTAAAATGCAAATTGCCTTACAATTCTAACACAGCGACATCTTCCACCATTCCTTCCTGAAAAATTAACCTATAGACCAAGAAAGCTATGTAGTAGACACACAAGGTATCTCTATCTCATCACATCACAAATTCACACATTCTACTCTTTAATTAGGAAAAAACCCCTAACCTATCAAAGCCAACCACAAACTCATTTTGCATGTTCTAGCTTCTAAATCTGGAAGACAAAATAACCTGGCTGAATATTTCGTTCAGACACCCACCAAAGTCTCAGCCTGTAAAACCTCTTCATAGTCCCAAAGTAGATTTATTTCCAGAGCCTGGATCAAGAGAACCAGATTATATGAAGCATTCCATCTATTTGGGAAAAGAATGGACTTAACAGTTCACACTGAACCTGCTCAACTGGTTAATGGCTCCCTGTTAACAACAATCATCAGAAATAATTATTCTTCAGATCCTACGCTTCCTACTCAGTAAAGCAGAATGAAAACAAATATGAAGAAAGCAATTATGATTTACTGCATTCAGGCTCTGAATATGTAAACAAATCTGTCCACATTAAAATATTTATACAACCAGTAAAGAAATGTATATTTACACATCCTCTTCAAATGTCTTATAGAGTATGCCCTTCAAAGAACAGTGGTAAGACATTAAAGAAAGACTCATTTATAATGACTGAAAGTTTTTTAAAAACCCACAATTTTCTTAGCTAACTCCATTAATACCATCTGCTACCAAATACTTTTTAAAAAACAAATATTTAGCTAGATTTAGAGGCTGGGTTTTTTTCTAGTCTGAAGCAAGGGCCTGAGTTAGTCTCTCAATAATATGCCATCATCACTGCTGTGTGCTCCCATGCTTCTGTATTCTCATTCCACGTTTGCTTTTTAGGAAACTGTTTCACTCAGTACATGCCTATTAGGTTACATGCTCCATTTACTCTCAGTAGGACAAATGGCTAGCTGCTTTTAAATAATTTCTCAAGAAATTATTGGGGGGGGGGGGGGGGGGGGGGGGTGGAGAGTATTCTATTTTAAATATCAAATTTGCAGTGATTGCCTTAAAAAAAGAATCCAGTAATGAAAGTTGAGATCTACTAGACAGTAAGAATGAGTTTTCATTCTCCCGTACTTGCACACCACAATTTTGTGACTACCACTGATGCAGTGCCCTGCTACAGGTGCTGCCCAATACCATTTCCAGTGGCCACACCAAGCGGTGGGGGCGCAGAATCTTCAAGACTGCAGAGGAGAGATGGACCTTCTGTTCTCCTCCCCTCACACACACAACACTTTTTCCTAGCTTTAAGGTGGGTGAAGAAATCCATGAATGAACTATTGGAACACAAAAACCCAAGGGGAAGCAATGAGCTGCTACACAGAGTATGGAGTAAATACGAACAGTCTTCTGGAGTAAAGAGAGGGCACCGAACCGCAAGCGGGAGAGGTTATAATCACATAGTGCATAAAAGGGTCTGAGGTAAGGTGGGATCATTCATGGCACTAGGTAATTTAACAACTGATCTCCACTTCATTCACTTAAAATATTTGGGTTCAGCCTAGAAAGAGTAAGGAAGCTGACTATCACTTCACGTGAAAAGTGACAACAAATAAAGTATTACAGGACCCCACTGCTGTACTATTTTTCTGAATGCAAGGATCAAGATGCAAGGGCAGTGTCCTATTTCCACTGCTCATCTCAGTAAAAAGAAACATATTTTCTGTATTTGTACACTGTAAATCCACAAAATTCCTACCCTGCAATCACAACTATTGGACTTCCTTTGGAAGGGGGAAAAAAAAAAAAAGTCTTTATTTTACAGAACATAGCTGACTTTTTAGCTGTTATCAGAGGGGACCGTTAGCCACCAGGCTCCCAAACACCATTGTACCACCAACTATATCATCACCAGAGTACCTATCAATATTTGCAAAACGATTCCGTAAACAGAGCCCTAGCACTTTGTCAAAACTACCTTTTCCTACTAAAGGGGGAAGCAGCAGATCTCTCTAGCATGTTGCTGTCGCGTTCTTTCCCTGTGTTACGGATGAGTTCCCGCTCTGCTGCCTTTATGCACAACCAAAGCCTGCAGACAATGCAAACAGTATTCCTTACATTCCTTACGTTCCTCACATCAAGCAAGCTTATGAAGTTATTCTACTACCTCAGATACAAAATTTGGTGAGCCAGTTTTCTCAGACTCTTATTTCTAATAAGTGAATCGTATTCCCTACCAGAAAGCCTCACTCTGGTTTAATTGGTCTTCACATATATTTTTTACTGTTTTCCTACATTCTGCAGCAGAGGAGCATAACCAGAAGGAATTACTCCAACTCAGATTCATAATTTGATACCACAACAGCCAGAAGAAAGGAGCATACTGACTCAGAAGCAACTTGGCTATCTTTGCTGGCAGACAAGGAATACTTCAATGTAGAGGCTCAGAAAAAGCACGTTTTCTCCTTTTCTCCCAAAACATCACAAATCAATTTATTCAGCAAGTTAGCAGACTGATGAACAGTTCAGTGAGCAGTGCTGACTCACACTCTGACTCATGTTCTTCTCCTTCTGACTCAGTGTTATTTTGCCAATCTCAGTATTTTCCCTACCTCCACATGCAGTTTCCGAGAATTGACAGAAACACAGCACATTTTATCACCTCAGATGAGCACATGCTTTAACGTATCCTGGAGCAGACCAAATTAACACTACCTCAGGATTAACACTACCTACTATGGATTTTACACCCAGCAAATACAGTTCACTTCTAAACAAAACAAACAAACAAAAAAAAAAAAACGAAAAGAAAAATGTGCTATATTGGGTGTGAGACAAAGATAACTATGTCACATTACAAGGAGAATAAAACACCACACTGTGTTACAATCTAGGTACTTTAAGGATACTTTTTCTTCACACACAGCATGTTTTAAAGTTATCTTCTCAGCTTTTTCAAACTTCTTTTATGATAAAAGAAAAAATGCTCTGAATTTCAGAAACAGCTTATGTATCTTGGGCTTGGTGCTAAACTACTCATTAAACTGTTCCAAAACAGTGGGAATACACTGTCCATAAGGAAGTTATTAGTGGCTTTTAAGTAGGTTCTTCTAATCAACTGCTTGGAGCTATAATAGAAACAAAGAATACGAATACCGACTTGAAAACCCTGAGATGTACTGGAATATTCACTATTTGCATGATAATTCCCACGATGTACACAATGCAAGAGCCTTAGTAATTTAAAACGTCAAAACAGTTCACAGCTTATTAATCCACTTTCCTCTTTTTCCCTACAGATTAATTAAAAAGGGAGCATACCTTCTAGTTTAAGACAAACGAAAAGAAGTCATTGCTCCAGTATTCAAAAGAAAGTTGTTTAAACTTCTAGTAACTTAGACAGTAACACCTATCCACCCACACAACAGTTCAGTGTAAGAGCATTCCTGAAACGTAGTTACATAGCTAAAATTCAGTATTAACTTGGTACCATGCTGCTGCCTTCATATCTCCAAAAGATTTAGTTAGCTTTTAACACAATCACCCCTGGTGCAATGGTCTACCAACTCTTCCCTTAAGGAGGATTCAGAAGCTAGAAACGGGAGAACTGCAGAGAAGTTTACCTTTACCTATATTTTCCACATTTTAAATTATATATTTAGGACTGAGCTTCACAACACTTTATTAACATTAGCTTGATGGGGAAAAAGACCCACAGAAACATGAAAGTAATGATAACAATTCAGTTTTAAAATATACCCACATTAAGATGCACAACTGACATAAACAGAAGGAGTGAAAACAAGGTCTTTAAAAACTGGGAGAGGATGCTATTTCAATGATAAGGATCAAGAAAAAATGCATTACATCCAAGAGAATACTTTCCCAGGAAGTAAATACTTTAGCAAACAAGTGACCCTTAACATCTACAGAAGCTTCAGCTGAAGAAGAATCTTTCAGAGGCATTTATTTTCTTAAACTCAAATGAAAACTGTTCTGGGTGTCAACCAGAGAATCAACAGGTAAGGAAAAAAGAAACTACCATCTGTAGCACAATTCTTGGGTAACATATACACAGGCATCTGTTAAGAGCATTTACTGCCAAAGCTAATGATAACAAAACAGCATTAAAATGTATTGTTCTCAGGGGTTCTTGTCCTCTGCAGGAAGATGGTAAATCAAATAGTCCTAATGTACTGTCAAAATCTGATACTAGCTGTTGCTGTTCAGAACATTTCTGCATTTTCTGAAGTAGAGCTTACCCTTTGTAGTAATCGATCTCTTCAATAAGAAAACCCAATATTTAACTGTTTATGTTCTACCACATCAAAAAGAGTAATTACCTTGTCAGGCATCTCAAATAGCAGGACATGACTTCAGAATGGTAAATAGCAGCTGATCCTCACCATAATCTACTCATTAGTTCCATTTTCTTCACTAGGAGGCTCAGGGTATTTTTGAACCTGCTCTACACTAAGTGCATCAATCCTTTGTCATTTCCAAGAACAGTGGTGATTCTGATGCTTTATAGCTGATGGGATCTCTCTTCCCCTCCCTCCCTTACTGAGGGGACTACTGTGCAGGCACACTCTACTTCTTCCCATTACGTGGCAGAGCTCTGTGCTGCTGTGTTAACGTTGACTTCCATGCATGCTCAGCATAAAACAAACTTGAGCCTTCAACAGAGTCCTGGTGGGCTGGAACCCACTGTCTCCCTGGAAGCCTTTCTCCCAGCCAAGGTGAAATGCTGCACTCCCACCTACAGTACTGAAGGTCACGGTTTACAGCTCACAGGGACATCATTAATCATCATTTCATGTTCACGTCTTGCATGGCTTTACATGCCAAACTGTACTTGATGTCCTCTTAGCTGGTATTATGATTTAGCAAAGATCTAAAGCATTAAAAATGGCCGCCACCACATCACTAATCACTTGTTAAATAATCCAGACACTTTGTGTTATTGCAAGATGAAGGATTTCTGTTCCCTGGTCTCCTTTTTGCTGTGTTATTAATTTTGAGCTGTGCCTCAGATTAACCGTGTGTCACTAGATCAAGAATACTTCCATTCTTAATTTTGCAACATTCAACAGTTATGCTTTAAGAAGGAGGAAACTAGAAATGAACAAGTTCTTAGCTTTTGATCCCTGCCAGCCATCCTCCATTGAAGCACAGAAAGCCCTTTAGTAGACTACTACCACTCCTCTCTTCAGAAGGGAAAACACAGTCATCCTATGCTATGAGGGAGACACTCTCTTTCTGCCTAGCCCTATAAAATAACAGTACAGAAACCAGAATGCTTATTTTCTTCAATTATTTTATCCTTCACCAATGCATGCCAATTCCTCTTGTGATTCAACAACTTACCTCCGATTGCTGTCAGATTACTCCGGTAAGGTTTAAGCAGAAAAAGAAAACTAGTGTCTCCGTTCACGGGTAAAGGGTAAGAAACAACTCTACTTTCTCCGGTTAAGGAGGCAACACTGAACTACGATTCTTAGTACCTATTTAATGTTCCTCCACTAGATAGTGGTCTCCTATCTCTATGAAATGTTTCCAGGATGGCTCATCTTTTTATGAATGCTTTTGAGTGTTTATGTCCTTGAAAAAAAAAAATCTACTATAGGACTGCATTTGGCCTTCTTTTTATATATGCAGCTACTGGTTGCAATCTCCAATAGGATCTTTTTTTTTTTCATATTAACAGTATCATACATCCCTGTGAATCCATTGAATCTGAGCAAGCATACAGAAAACTCAGCTAGTAGTTCTGATATCTGGAAATATCTTTTCAAATATTTTTATTCATATTTTGGAAGCACAGTACTCTTCTCACCATTAAATTAGCCCTTCGAGAAGAAAAGTCTTTTTCGTCTTATCCCTCTTATGCACCACTCATTATATAGACAACAGCAATACTTCACTATTCTGCTTAGTGATGTGCCGAAATCTACTTTAGACCATTTCCTGAGGGACAATATCACTTGCTATCAACCTTATTAATCCAGACACCAAGTTGCAACACAAGTATAAATCTCTTCAGATAAGCAGTGAGACACTTTGTAGAGCCCTACCACAGAGCATCATGTGGCACCACTCCTCATTACAAATACCCTACCAACAGTTCTATGGCATGAAGCGAAGGCTAACATAAAACCAGCTTCTTGCCAAATCCTACTGAGATACTCTGTTAAGTCTACATTTTACATTGGGAGAAGGTTGGCTGAAGGCTTACATAGTCCTTAGTAGTAAAATCCACAGACCTACACACAGTGAAGACTAGGAAGTATTCATAAAACCAAAGAGAGCAGCTTTCTAGTTACGCTGGATTTTCTTCTTATTGCAAGGGACTACTACTAAAACTCACAAATGTGGGACTTCTGTCTGGGTTTTTTCGTTTTTGTTTTTGTTTTTTTGGGGTTTTTTTTTTGGTTTGGGCTATCGCTTTTTTTTTTTAATAAATACAAGCAAAAATGCATCACTTTCAAGAACAATTTCTGTATCAAGTTTGAATCTAAGGAACCCTCATGAAAGCAGAACTGATGTGAGTAAGGAACTGCAAACACCCCACACACTATGCTAGTGCTGTTGAGTATCTTTTAGTATCTTTCTGGCTAGGTAGAGGAATCAGGCTCTGAAAAAGCAAGGTGCATCAGGCAAGCCTCCACAGGCTGGATTTTATTCTTCTACCTGTATGCATTCTATGCATTCCTCACATCTGGAGAGCAATTCAGAAAGGTGGAATCAAACTGAGTAACCTTGCTCGCATTTAGACATATCTTGCAGCTAACAAATTTAAGCATGTTAAGTCCTTTATATAAAAGGGATCACAGTACTTTTAAATTGCCAATCACTTCCAGTTTACAAACAAATAGGATTCTTAGCGTGATGTGTTACTTTAAAAATGAGGGAAGTAAGACCACACGATAAACAGTTTTTTATATTGTAAACAGAAAACTTTTGCAAACCATTTTACCATTTCATCTCAAACTCGGACTTCAACTCCACTTATAATCACACAACAGAAAAACCTTAAACCACAAGGCTAGAGGTTCAAAATTATCTCAAACTTAAATAAATCACTTCCTATCCTAGGCTATTACCATCACTAATACCTAAGAATTTTAGACTGTGTCTGATCAGTTATAGCAAATACTTTTTTTTACCCATATAGTAAATCCACTAGTCATAGTTTACCTTCTGCATTCATAATGCACACATCCCTTTTTATAAGCTGCATGAATTTTAGATAAATAAAACTGTGCAGTTTTCATAGTTCTTGGAAATGTTATCAGCTTATGGAAAGCATCGAAAAAAAATTTCATGCTGATGCAAGACAGACTTGATAAAATAATTCCTTTAAAGGCGTAGTGTCTTCACTGTTTCAGAACTTCACCAACGCATGCTGGAGTCTGTGTGCTAAACATTCATTTAAGGAAACCCAACTGGCAGCAAAGCTAGCTAGTGCTGTGCTAGCCAAATTTGCAAAACAGGCAGAAATTACTTTAAAAGCTTACTATATTATGACCCATTTACACAGTTTTTTGAAAAACAAACCAATAAAAAGAATCAAAAAACCCCACCCAAAACCACACAATACACACACACACCCTCACCATAGTAATTTAGTTTAAATTATACTAGTTTAGACAGCTTGGTATTTTGGCAAAACTTGGGACTTTCTTGCACTCTATATATTTAAAAATTACATTCTGCGGCTATAAAAGCAATAAAAAAACCCTCAAACACACCAAAAACTTCATATACAAACTAAAACTCTTAAAAGTCTCATCTCACCTTAAACTTTAAATGTTGGATCACCACCTCTCATGAGACCAATAACGTTTCTTTGCTCTACATTCTATATATGAATCTTATTTGCAATCTCAAACTTTGGGGGCACACACAGGAGTGTCTTTTTTCTAGTGGGAAAGCAGGCCAGCATCTGCAGTGCTGCTTCATGAGAATCTGGTAACCAAATACAAGGAAGTGATCAAAACATTTCACTTAAATTTACGACTGAGGGGGCAAGAGGGGTGATGAGATAAAGGAAGTTTCCTGATGGTCAACTTTCCTGAAAATGTGGAATTTGCTTACAAATATATTTATTATCAACTGTCACAGACAGAGTGATTGACTTCACTAGTTAGAGTGAAGCAGCGAAATATTTAGTAAGGTGAAACAGTGATTTAACAAAATCAGCAATAAGTGCAATAAAACCAGTAGTAAATGCAATAGCGTTTTAAAAGATGCGATGTCAGGGTACATTATTATTTACTGCTTAGAGGACAGGGTCAGACAAGCTGTCAGGGAGACCCTCCCATTGAGTCACGAGGTTCAGAAAGGACTCCCTTGCTTTCTAACCTCCTTCTCAGAGAGGAGTCTAGGTGCGGCTGGATCCAGTCCTAGTCCCAGACTTGGTCAACGGTTTATGTCTAAAGAATGCGCAATCAACCCTTTATGTTACTTAGCTAAGATTTCAAAGTTTAGCATGCTATTAGTCACTTACCGAGAATCTGTTGCAGCAAGGAATCTCTCAACCTTGAGGAATAGAGCCTTAAGCGAGCGTCCTCACGAAAGGGGAGATCCTGGCATGCAGCCCCCTGCCATACAGGAGAGTTCAAAGGGCTCCCAGGTTGTCCACTATTTATACAGTAAAATAACTAGTCATATTCTCATGGGAATAAAATTTCTAGGTCCCCACTCCAGACAATATTTTGACTATGCTGACAGCCATCCGCCAAAATCCAGATACAAGCTACCACAGCTGCTGTTATGATAGCCATGGTGGCCAAGGCCTGAGCAGGAGCAGGAGTCGGGGATGGAGGGGGGCAGAGAAGGGGGAACAGGGAGAGGACACCACCACATCAACACAGGATCTGAACACCACAAGAAATTGATTGCTGTATCTCAAATATTATTACTACTCTATAGATACAACAAAGCAGCAACTGAATGAGCACAAAGGAAGAAAACCAAGGCAAAGCTGATCATGTGCTTTAGTCCCAGGTGCCACAGGAAACTGTGCCAAAACTAAACTCCTCATCCTGGCTGACAAGCACTTGCCATTGCCAGCATCACAGTTTGCCCCTCTAAAAAAAAAAAAAACACAAAAAGACAGGATACATTTCTAGACACTTTTTAAAAAAAAAAGAAAAAAACCATGACCATTCACAAATGTTTCAGTTTTGCATCAACATTTAATCAGAATCAGTGAATCAATAATCAATTTATTGCAAGCCAGGTGTTTTTACAGCCTGAGGGGAAAACAAAATATCAGCTGCTTCATCTGACACTAAGTTCTTTAAGTTCAACAGCAAATTGAACTGCACATGCACAGTAAGCAAGACACAAATTTTCCATAACGAATCAGCCGCATTGTGGGAGCTGGACACATGACAACTACCTGAGTTACTTATCTACCCAGCTGAATATGTATATCATATATATACATGATCACTGAAATTATGGTGGAATTATCCTATCCAAGTGTACCAAGCCACCCCAGCATGAATTTGATACAGCACTGCACAATATACGAAATCCTAAAAACAGTCAGCCAAACAATCACATCACAGGTATGTAGAATTGACCACAGTCTGACAGAGGGGAAAGAATAAACAAAGCAATATCAATGTCGATTTGCAGGTAGGAGAAAAATCTGCCTTACACTTTTCTGCTGGACATGAATGGAAATACACAGCACTACAAAAGATTGTTATCAGATTTATTAATATAACTTAGTGATCCAACAGTATTTTTAGATGTATGTTTTAACACAAGATCTCTGCAAGTAAACTGAGAATTTGAATAGCCCTTGTAAGACAAACAGTTTGTATCAAATAATCCAGCTGAGGTCAATACAAGCAATATTGTGTAGAAAGATGAGCACCTGAATATGCCAGAGAACAATACTACCAAAACTCAATAAGCAAATAGAGGTTCACCAAAAAAAAAAAAAGTTCCTTATTTCCCCTTAGAAAGTAGGTCTAAATAAGACATACTGACAAGAAAATAGGTTGAGAAATATCCTCCTGAAAGAACCATATATAAGTCATGAAGACAGCTTACTGACAGTTTTACACCAACCAAATAAGATAAGTAGAGTTCTTACAACAGGAAAAAAAAAAATATATCATGCAGCAAGTAGGACACCAGATCAGGCCAGATGTTTATGGGACTAACACTGCGTCACGCAAATATTGGCTCAGATCCAAACAATTAGGACAGTGTGATCTTAAGACACTCTCCCTAAACTTCAACCCAATTTACTGGAATTTATTACACAGTGAACTTATAGCTAGTGTCGGAGACCTTAAATTACTAAAATCTCTAAAAGCACACTGTATTATACTTAAAATGTAGTTACTTAGAAAGCACAGAACCGCATCCCATTAAATAAATCATTTATATTTAAGTCAAAAATTATATAACTTCAAATGGTTAAATTGGGACAGCTACCAAAAGCAGAAGACACACTCTACAGATGAAGAAAATAACTACAAGTCTGATACTGTCCTTCAACTACCACACTGAAAGAATGGCATCCCAAAATACACACCTTGCGGTGTTCTACAGCCTACTGCATCCGAGCTGATTAAGCAGTGACATCAGCAAAGAAGCTCCTGCTCTCTAAAAGCATTGTTCATCACTGCAAAGTGCAGAAGGAAAGAATTCTTTCATAACCCCATTGTGAATATATCATCCATGCCTCCTCTCCAAATAAATAAACTATAAAAATTCTTTTAGATTTAAGTGTTCAATATACCTGCCAAAGTAAATTTTCACAGACAAAACCCCATAAATCTGACCACCACATCCAAGATTTCAAGGGCTAGTAGGCAACAATAATATACTTACAGGATTAATTCAGTTAACTTCAGGTATGTAAATGCAATCCTTATGCAAAAATAAGTGCTGCTTCTTTTACTCTGTTCTTTTTCCACCGCACGGACACACGCACGCACAAAAAAAAAATCCACAGAAGAAAAGCATGAAGAGAAAACTGATTCTGTTTTATTTCTCAACATCCATGCGGTTTCATTAACAAGTTATCAAGCAAAAAGAATAGAAGGGTAAAAGTTCACAAGCCAGCAGCTGGCATCACAGGCACTCTCCATAGCCGAATTCAAAAGAAATGTCAGTTAGAGTGGCAGCAGCTACAGTCAATGCTGGAAGCTGATGCCTCTGCGGGAAGAGGATGCTGGGAGATTTTCCCAATCTGTGCTGCAGCCTAATTCTAATCCATCACTCCTAACTGCAAGGAGAAAATGGAGACACATATTTAAAGGCAAAAAGGGAAGCACCCCAGGGAGTTACCTCCTGAATAAAAAAAAAAAATTAAAAAAAAAATTAAAATTATACAATTAAAGTCAGGCAGAAAAGTGTACTAATGCAGCTGCAGTAAAAATAGATTTAACACAGAAGAGTTGGTAGCAAGCAGCAATGAAGAAAGCTAACTAGCTTATGCTTGATTTTCATTATTTGGCAGTAGACAAATAAATGTAAATATTATTTTATTTATTAACTCCTTGAAATTTTTCCCCCCGGAACCCAAATTTTTGGCTCATAACCAAAATAAATCAACAGCACAGAGAGGCAGCTAATAAACAGTTATCTTCATGAATACCAGCAGCAATAGGAGAAAGTAGGAGTCAGAAGCAAAACAGCTGCAACAGAGACAGTTTCATCCCCTTGGTCTAATCTATCTAGATGAGATATGGGAAAGCTCAGCACGTGGAAGCTAAGCTGCAGAAAATTAAACTATGTCCCCCATCATTACATTTGAAAAGCACTCCTTAAAGCTGTATCCCCTGGGTAATAGCACCTATTCCTAGCTATGCTTGCTGTCATGAACTGAGATTTATTCAGAGAAAACGCCTCAAAGAAAGCCTTTAAAACACAATGTAGGAAACTACAGATTTTCTTTTACCTATTTCAGACAGGGGCTAAGTAATCTTAGCAGTAATACTTCAAATCAATCTACTTAAAAAGTTTACTTTCAAAAATCCAAATAAGAATGCAACACACTAGGAAAGAGTTACACAGTATTTCTTAAAATACCTGAGGAAACCAAAGGCTATAGATCAGGTAAGACAGGCTTTACAGGACAGATGTATGGAATGGACAACAGTACCTTTAAAAAAATCAGGATGTTCACACTTTACCCTGAAATTTTGCCTGACAGCATTAAAAACCAAGGAATTCAGATATAGCCGAGTTCTTCACCACATGACTTGGAAGCAATGCTTATGTATATTGTCACTTATTATACTACCATTAATTGGGGCAGAGACAGTCACAAGTGCCAAGATTTCTCTCATCCTGATTGCACATGAAATGTAAATCAGTTTTCAATCAAGGTTGAGCAGGAACATACAGTTCACACACAAAACATACAATGCGCTGTCTTTAGCTAAGCTAAGCTGAAGACAGTCCACACCTGAGGCCTCAGAAAGTAGTTCCTAGTAAAAGCCAAGAAAGCGTCAGCAGTACATTTCCGCAAAATTGACGAAAGTAAGCTTTCTCTCTGCAAGTATCAACACATATTCAGAAGATTTTCCCTGGACTGTCTTAGAGAAAAATCCACTAAAACACATTCAAAGCCACTTTCCACTCGGATTGTTTCCCAATAAAAGCAACAAACCAAAAAACAACCCAAACACAACATTGTTAAAGACCACAGACCAGAGACTTTTTTGTGTTTGATAGTTTAAAATTAATAATGTGGGAAATCTGGTTTCCAATCCCTTTTCCCTAAAAGGAATCCTCCTTCTCAGTATCTGAGCAAATTATAGGCTACAAGTTATTAAAGCACAGGATAAACATTAATTGCCTGAAAGGAATTCAAAGAAAGAAAACACAGATGCTACCAGTAGTGCCTTCCAGCACAACATCAAGGTTCCAACATGACAATTAATAAATTTCAGGAAAACGGCCACCCAAAAAAATACTACGTGGGTTCACTGTCATGGTGTTAATTTATTTTTTGTGGAAAAGTAAGTCACAAGCAGCAACACAAATATTTAGGCTCAACTAGGACCAGCTTAGCTTGGCAAGCCCTGGATCACAGAAAAGCAGGCTGTGGTATCCTTCTGTGTGCCAGCCTTTTGGTGAAGGCTTGTGCAAGAGAGCAGCATGGTGTGGAAGAGATGCAGCGTTTCAGGCAGTTCTGTGTAGAATGCCGCTGAGATGTTCTGTTAGGAGGGTGGTTGTTTGTTTGTGGTGGTGTTTTTTTTTCAGTCCCCCCTCTCAGGTTTCCCACCTTGGACTCCCTTGCTTTCTAAGAAGCTATGGACACAGGTGGAATGGCGCATTTAAAAGTCAACAGAAAATACCAATATAAAAATTTGCACAGTGTGGCCTGAAGACTTCTACTCAAATACGAACACACAGAGAAATCTTACACCAGAGGCAAAAGATATAGTTGCAATAAATATGGAAGAGTGAGGAATGACATAATTACCTCCTCAAACTTAAACAATTTATAATCCAAGAACTGTTTTGGGGTAGAGAAGGATTAATGATATTAAGCTGGTGTCTTACTGCTGCTGTTCCAAGTCTTGAGACTGACAATATACAGGAACTACTCTGTCATATGCTAGTACCTATTAAATGATTACATACTAGATACAAAAATCACCTTTACTGGACGTTTTTTTCCCCCTTGACCTCGAGGGCCAAACATAAGAAAACTTTGATCACTTAAATTGTCAGAGCTGTTTCTCACCACTTTAAGACAAACTTGTGTTCAAACTTACTGAGACAAGCATTGTTCTTAAAAGTTTTTGTCTCCCTGAATTTAAATTTGAATTTAGGGCCATTTCCTCAGCTGTTCAATTTCACTCACTGACAAAACACACACATGTGCAGGTATAACTGAAATCTTAACTACACTTCTGAGATTACAAGGATAACCTGCTCTAACTTCCTTAAACACTTCTGGCCCTTAATC
Organism: Gallinago undulata; assembly: GCA_026546715.1. Lineage (NCBI taxonomy): Eukaryota > Metazoa > Chordata > Aves > Charadriiformes > Scolopacidae > Gallinago > Gallinago undulata. Next base: position 34,211,600 of record JAOTQQ010000019.1, read on the forward strand.
TATCACTCCAGTAATACCACACAGAGCTGCTTTGGTAGGATCAAGGATTAACAGTATCCAGCTTTGGTTAGGAAAAGGAAATGCAAAAGAGGAATGATAATATAGCAATGAAATATGCCTCTTTCTGCTGAAATCGATAATAAAGATAAATAAAGATAATAAAATCCTAGTAATTCCACTAATCAAAATATCATATATCTTGCTTTTCCTACAGAATTCCACCTTCCACCTTTTCACAATTTCATTTTTAAAGTGTACTTAAATGAGAACTCATTATCTTTCCACTGATGCCACAACTCAGGGTCTGCTGTCAGAAATTTCTATACAAGTAGCACAACATGAAGTCTTCCTCTGCACATGAATTATTTGCAGACGGACTGACTACTGTGTTTCTTCCTAGTGACAACTACAGAGCATCTTCTATAAACATATCCAGGCAGCTACCACAATACAGTTACTCTAAATGTTGTTATTAATTTGCATAAGCCTCTGACAATGGGGTGGTAATTGAAAACACTATCTTGCCTTTACCTCAAAAAAATAGATTGTATGTCAACCCCCTAAAGATGGAAAAACACAACAACTCTATGGTAACTTATTCCTGTCCCACACACATGACATTTTAAGGAACAGTATGTAAAATGAGATGGAAGGAAATCCAAATACAATTAAAATTTCATACAAGTTCCAAACAAATTGACAATTTCAGGGGATAAAATACATACAAAAAATGAAAATAGCAATGACAAGGTCAGTATGTGCATAATACAGTGATGGTTAAAAATTGTTGAGAATTCAAACCTTTTTCCTGTAAAACCACAGAAGAGGTAATTTTACAGAAATTATACTCTGCCAACAGAAAACATGGTTCTCTATATTCCACAAAAAGAATTTCTGAATAATTTGGGGGAAAAATAAGGTAGCAGAAATATAGGGGGGGAGGGGGTAGTCATAGAAGTTGAGAATTATCTTGTTCAATAAGACTGAAATTAAATTTTCATAGTTTTTTTTCCACAACACAATTCAGGTACTGACAAAGCATTTTTAGCAAGAATTAAATAAAAGAAGAAAACACACAAATCTGTTCCATCCATGTACGTTCTCGAACCTGTAGATGCTTGGCACATAACAGCATTAGCAAATCTGTTTCACAACGTAACCTCAAAACTTTAAAGTAAGCAGACTCTCCCGTGGAAACGTAGGGAAATATTTGTTAAAAAGTAGTCTACCATCACAAAACATCTTGGCAGAGAATTTCCATTTGTCTTCAGTTACTTGGTTGCTTTTGCAACAAAACATGAAGCTTTGAGACCAGTTCTGCATTAACACAACCATGCAACAGGAAATTTACTTTCACATACATCCCACCTACCCTCTTGGTAAGGCTGAAAATGCCGTATCAAAAGTTACTGCCAAGCCAGCACTTTGAAACCTCAGTAACTCTCGTTGGCAGAGGAGACATTGGCTGAATTGCTAGTGCTTGCTGTAAGCCAAATGGCGGGCCAACCTACTGTGATACTCACTGCTGCTGAAGCCAAAGAAAAGGTATGGAACCGCATTTACAGGTGGAACTCCATTTAATGGTCCTTCCACATTTCTACAAAGTAGGAATTTGGGGCTCATTATAAGACCTGTTTGGGAGTGGCTGTGTATACCCACAGTCGCCACAATGAGTAGAAAATTCACAAAAGAGTCTGGATAAAGAATCTAATCCATTTAGAACATTGGAACGAAGACCGATTTCCTGCTGGACCTGTCCCTGGATACAACAGCCAGCACTAGAGATTTAGGGAAGGATTTTACCCTATTAAGATAACTCATTGCCCTTTTAACATCTAACCTACACAACCTGGTATCTAGAGTTAAGCAATAATATTTAGGAAATTAAGCCAGTTAAAGCCAAGTTAGATTAGCAAAACCATTTGCTAGCACTTACTGGAGTAATACACACAGCAGTGTTATTCTATATATATTTCACATGAAGAATTACAGAGTGGTATATGAAATACTATGAAGACATGGTTCCAACAGATTCTTTCCGAATTCTTGAACCAACAAGTTGATCTGACAGAATTTGAACTAGTCCTGATCTCGTAAGTAAACACCAGTCTTTGTAGACACAAGTCTCTATAAAAAAAATCCTTTTTAGTTAAATTCAATTGGGTATAACCAAGCTAAAATAAGCCACTCGAATGCTGGGCATATTATCATGGAGCTTTAACAATGCCGCTTTCTTATCCAAAACAAGAGAGATTGAAACATGCATAGGAAAATCTAAAGACAACAGTTATCAACAGCAAAATCAAAAAAATGGATACAGCCTCTTAAAAGGTTGACTCTGGTAATTCATTGCTTCCATATAGTAATGTTTCCAAATTTCTACTATTGTATCATAATAGAAAAAAAAAAAAACAAACATTCATTTTAGACAGGGAAAGGTCAAGAATAATCAGTGTGGCACTAGATTGGGGAAAGGTTTCCCCTCGGGCAAACCTCCAACATAATACAACCAAAGACCTTAAAGGAAGATAAGATTGAAGACTTCCACAAGAAATCCCAAGGTTTTTTTCAGTTCCTTCAGAACTTTTTTTAAATAGCTGTACCTTCTGAAGAATTTGAGTAAAGAAAAGAGTCAAGTGCAGAATCACATATATACAAAAGAATACACACATTTCTATGTTATTCCCCTAACTTCAGAGCATCTGTGTCTAAACACAGAGCAAGTCATCAGCAACAAGTGTTCCAGATGAGAATATCCTACTCTTATTGCTCAAATACTGACAAACTAAAACGCTTCTCTCTGAACTTAATTTTCAAAGACAATTATGCCAACTGTCCACACACTCTTAATATTTTAATCTATTGGCCAGTTTCAATCAGATAAATTTGACAGAGAAGCAATGGACACAGAAGATAATTAAAAAAATCAATACCTGGACACTGGATACTGAACGGGCACCTACTGAGGGAAAATCTACAGTATAATACTTAATCTTCTGTTTTGTTGGCCTGCTGAAAAAAATCAAACTACCTGTTGACCATCCAGGAGTAAGGACACAGCTGCAGCCAGGGGAAAGGAGAGGTAAGCAGGTCATGAGGACATGTGCAGGGAAAGCTCGAGTCATCTGGTGGGGGAAGGTATGAGTTTGTAAGACAATAATCTCTGTGAAATGAAGCTCAATTAGTTTAGTGCTCATGGCACATTCTGCCAACAGCAATAGTGCACACCGGGAATCCAGAAGAAAACATCAACAGAAATATTCAAAACTTACTGTAGCTACTGATAATAAAAGTATTATAACAAGAAGATGACACTGTCAGTCATTAATGCTTTTCAGAACCCTGCAAAGCTATCTCACTAAGAAATTTCCTTTTTCCTCTGCTCCCCAGGGTGGTTAAGAATATACAGACCTTTTCTGAAGTTGACTAACCAAAGCCTGCAACAACCTCCCATCTGTATCTGATGAAAGCTACTCAAGGTCAGTAGCATTGTGTGAAAATAACAGACAACCCCCCAACAAGTTTTTATAGCCCTATGATACAGATACACTCCAAATCCCATTTTGTATTCATACTAGAACAGTGGAATAAAAATTTCTAAGACTAAATGAGAAAATCATAATAGTGTGGAAGAATGGTGCTGTTCAGACTTGTATCACTAATATTCTGCCAGTTTACTACAATCAGGTTATTCAAATTGGACAAGATATAGATCAAAACCACCAGTGGAGCTCCAAGTTTTTCTTCCAAGGAAGAAAAAAAAATTACAATAAAAAAGCCTAGGGAATTTCATAGCAATTTCTAAAGTCATATATTGTAAGAGTTGGAATAAAGCTGGAGACTTCAGAGTAAAGCACAGAAAACTAGAAATATTTTCCCTTGAATACTACTAGTGCCTTTATTCATACTTTAAGTCAGCCTAGAAAATACAGTATTAAGATGTATACTCAAAACATGAAAGCATTCTGATGCTGAGAAACTCACATATTTGTCCTTTCCTTTATGCATCCTGCTGGGTTTGAGAGGCTTAATACTTTCTTCATTTGCATCAACTAATACTAAAGCATCTCACTTTTGCAGTTAAGTGTTACTTAAACGGCCAACTGTTTGGGGGAGTTACCACCAAGCATGCCTGAGAAGGATGTGTGGAGTCATTTATGAATCTGAACATTCAACATAACATTAAAGTAAACTGCATTTTAGTAGATATCACACCTCCTGACAATTACAAAAAGTGAGATACTGTTTGGTGGCCTGCCACTGAAGACACAGGTTAATTCCTAAATTATTTCAGGGTTAAATCTGCTGTCTTATATTCACATTACTTGGCTAACCAAATAAACAGAGCATTTATCCATGAAGAGCATTTAGTGCATGCTGCACTTCTTACAGCGAGTCAGTGTGCTAGGCTTCTAACGGGTTACAGATACTGCCTTTTCTATCTATGCAAGCTTCACTACATTTAGTGCAGCCTATATTAACATATGCAGTCATCAGCTCAAATCCTACAGGGTATCTTCAGAGACTTTTTAAACACCGTTCTCATGGATCTTATGTAATGCAAGTTGGGTTTTTTTTGATGTAGCTGTTTCACAAACCGAAATAAGAACTTGAGACAGGAAAATGAATTTGTGCATTTATTTTCTACATGAAAAAACGAAAAAATCAGATTCATTATAACCACATTATATTTTAGAAAAAATGAGTAAGAGCTCAGGGAGTTACTCACACTGTGCTTTCTCTTAGGTTTGTGCAGGACCACCCGAACAAGAACTGGGGGTGGTCCTACATTTCTGAGAAAGGCTGAATTAAAGGCTGTGAAACCTGAACAAATGTAAAGTTAGTTTTAGAATACACATATACCAGAATCACTCAACAATATAACAGCACCAACATAGTAATTTTGGCCAGTGGTCAAGGACAGCAACCTCAGCAACAACTGTTCAACTACGGACATTAAGTAACAGCACGATTTCTGTCCCACTAATATTGTCTCCATCACCACACATTTACTCTTCAACGTAATGGCTATTACAGAGAGAAGCAGTACCAGCCATAGTAAACTAACATCAATAACTGCTACACCACTATAAAAAGCATCTCTGTATGACAGTTATAAGGACAGGAGGAAACTCAGAAAGACCAAATCAAAGTTCTGCATGACAATCATAAACACCCATGCCCAACTCAGGTATCAGTACAAACAATAAAAAAAAATTTTCATAGAAGGAATGAGTGTTGGATAAATATTCTCATGAATTAAATAGTACAGAATCACTTCCTTCCCTCTCTTGAGAGAAACAAGGGCCAGAGAGAGACACGTTATCCGATCATACAACAACTGCTAGGGAGTCAAAGGAAGAAAAATTAATCCTTAATATGAAAAGTTCTCAACACAAATATATCAGATTCTTATTTCCTTCCATCGAAGTCCCAGGAAGCCGTATTTTTAATTTTTCAACTACAGTTTTACATAGAGAGCAGACCTTACTATTCCAGACAAGATATAAATAGAGGGTCTGGCAAGTGTGTATATCTGTAAAGTATAATTTGCCAAGGCCATGGAAATTTTGGCAATTAAGTTCAGCTACTGCTCCTGGTCTAGAAGAGTTTTAGCAATCTGAGGATATCACTAGAATTCTCTCTCACATGCTTCATGGCACAAAAATGCAGTAAAATCCTACAGAAAAGCTAAAACCACTTATGAGTAACATCATCTGTTTCCATCACAGTTTAAGTAAGGTGTTACTTCAGCATGAAACTTAATGCCAGAAAACTGATTGTATCTCACTTCTCTAGGGAAAATCATCTGTGCAGCAGTATGTTATGAGGTACAGCAACTTACTTCCATTTTAAAACCTTGCTTAGATGGTCTTGCATAAAGTGTGATCCAAAGTTTTTCCATTAATGCTGAGCTATCATCTCTTCACCATGCAGAAACATCTAAAGCCATCAGTGTATAACTACAAATTACTAAATTTGCTATTTTTAATGCTTTACAATTTTCAGATTTGTTGACAAATACATCATCACATATCAACCTAATTATACTTCTATTTCCCATCTCTTGAGGACCTTAACTGTACAGGAAAATGTGAATGTAGTCAGTGCATATAAAATGATGCTTCCCTGGAATGGTGTGCACACAGTATTTCATTTCTGTAAAAATACTTCTAACAAAGACATACACAGTTAAAACTTTCTACTTACACAGGGATGTTTTCAAAGGCATCTTCAAAATTCTCCTGCAAAAATAAAAAAAAAAAACCTGTTTCAGTCAAATATGCATGCGTTTTGGAACTCTTCCTGTAAAACAGCAGGGAGTTACCATTACCAAATAGCACTTAGTTTTTCAACATACAGTAATAATCAGAATATTCAGTCTACTGATTTTATGTTATATTTTCAGTGCAAATCACTACCCAAACAGACATATTTTCTATGGGCTTCCTACATCAGGCTGCAGTTAGGTTAAACCAAAGATCTCTCCCCTTTCAGACTCCCAAACATCCACTATGTAAAACTGAGAAGGCAATACAGACTTATGTCTCAGGAGTTTGTGCACCAGATCTGATATATCCTGGATGCACTAGTTGATCAATATACCTACACACTAAAAAAAAAAAATACGCAGTGTTCTAAGCATATAGCTGATATGCAGGTCGGGCAGAGCATATAAATTAGATCCAGGATGCATTACAGATAGCATGCACAGATAGCCAGATCACACATTAGTAGCAGTTACATGAACAGCGTGGTCCAGACATCCAGAGAATCTCTCTTTCCACCTAAGTTCAAATTTCAAGTTAAAATAAGAGATGCAAAACCATAAAAATGGTCAAAATAGTTCAGCTCAAGGGTGATTTATTTCCGTGTCCAGTTTCCAAAAATCGGTCTGTAGAAGTGAGTAGTGGAGACCTACTCCATAGGTCATAACCTTTGAAAGGAATTTTACAGGCCTGCCACCCGTTTTGAACCTACCTTTGTTTAACAGTTCCTAGCTTTTGAATCAAAAGACAGTGAAGAATCAATTCCTATGTTCTCTTTCCCTGACACTTATGATTTTGAAAACCTTTGTTATATATATAACCTCCTTTCCAAGCCAAAGACTACCTTACTCAGTCACTCCTCAAACAGAAACTGTCCCTTCTGCTCTTCGCGTCGGAGGAACTGGAAGCATGATGGAACAGATTGTTCCAGTTTCTAAGATATCCCAGGAATAACACTGATTTGGTGTGCAAAGGAGCGAGATAACTCACGTCTCACAGAACGTTCTCAGAATATGTAAACCACCAGTAACAGAAGCACCACCACGCTTACATCAAACCTTCCAAAAAAAGGTTTAAAACCAAAACCAACACTAACAAAACAAACAACCTAAGTGCCTTGCTAAACCACCAACTGCAGTTTAACTTCAAGGCTGTCCACTCAGTTAAGACGATGCAAACATTTGGAGCATTGTTAGACTCACTGGCAGCGAGGCAGAGGATTAGTGTTTTAGTGGTAGCTGCCTTAAGCATGATAACATGAGATTAAAGCTAACAGTAGACAGACTGATGTTTCACGAGTTTTACATTTTTTAGCAAACTCAGCATAGAATGCAGCTGATAAAAAAAAAAAAACCAAACATTGTAATGATCAATAGATCCTGTTTCTCCACCACCAGACAAATTCAGCAATACACTACGTGACTGTGACCCACCTTCCAGAAAAATGTTACTTTACTTGCATTTTCAACTGAGGAAAAATTTCTGTTCAGAAGAAAAAACAAACTGTTGCAAAAAGACAGGACTTTTATCACCCTTCACAGATAGAATAGGGTACTATATCAATTCTGAACTACTGCAATTGCATGTTCTTTATTGCCTGTAGCCACCACTGCCAAGGAGCGACATGAATGCATTTAAAGAAATCTTACCAGACTTCCCAAATGCTCTTTCAACCTACATTTACCAGCCAACAATACTATAGTAGGCAGAACAAGACCTACCGTGAATAATACAGTATCGACTTAGAAGAAGGCAATAAAATTAAGCCTGATCTGCAGAGAACTGAACCGAGTTTTGAAAAGATGAATAAAAACCAACAGGAACAAATATCCTGGACAAAACCCCTGTCACCCATGTCTCACCCCAGACACTGACAGACTTGATCAGTCTTCTAATAAAGAGCTTCTATGAAAACTGTTTGCCTCCTTGAGCTACTTCCAGAGACAAGGGGAGAAATTCGGCAACATAAATAAACAAACCACACTGACAGCTTTTTGAGCACACCTCCATTTTTCCTATGAGAACAAGCCTGAGAAGCAAAAGTCAAGGGACTTTTAACTTCTTTATTTCAACGGGTAATGACTTTGTTGATGCTACCCAGCACCCTGTTGTCTTCCTCTGGTGCTGCAGCACACTGTTCACTCATACTGACATTGTTGACCACCAGGATTGCCACATCAACCCTTTCCACAGGGATAATTCACAGTCTGTCTAGATAAGAATCTCCTCTGGCTCCTCCTGAATTTTGTTCCCTGATATTCACAGTGATCAAATGCATGTCTTAGTACTTAGAAGGTGAAGTACAACCCTGACATTTTTGGCCCATACCAAAGCATAGGAAATGATGACAGCCTCTCAAGAGGTTCCTCAAGACAGCTAAAAACAACATTGCTGAAGGTGACTACTTCTATGCTAACAAAAAAACAAAAACCCTTGTTTTTTTCTGAAGTAGTATGTGCCTTCCTATTCCCAAATAGATAGGGAGGTACTAGAGGCAAGAGGTACTAGAATGCATTCAATTTGACACCTTGTTCTCATTTCCTTAACTGTCTCGTGCACGTTTGTAGCTGGCTCTACACTCTCACAGACTCCCTATATATAGAAGAAAGCTGGAAGCACAAAAAGAGAAGCATAGTTTTTTTCTACTGCATTCCATGTAATTCCATTGCCATAATACAGAGAAAAAAAAAAGTCATATCATCCTAAAGTGTAAGGGAAAAGACTGCAACTGAAGTACCCAGAACAGCTTCTCCCAGATCAAGTTCTGGGATTCATCATGCTCCTACCAAGATGTAGAAGGTTTCATCAGTACTCAGAACATTAATTTTTCTCCAGTAGCCTGTTAAAATTTACTTGTAAATTAAGCCTATTCAAGAAAAGAAACAAAATTAAGCGTGAAATGTTACATAAAATACACAGCATCTTGAAGACTTCAAGCTGTATATAATATACACGCATATAGGTATGCATATAAGTTGTGTCAATTAAAAAAAAATTAATCATGTGATTGACGAAGTTTATCCGTCAATCAGAAGCACCCCAAAAACACAGACAGACACATTCTGCACATTTGGTTAAAGCCTAGTAAAGTTCCCATCTTCAACAGATGAGGGGACGGAGTGTATCCTCAGCAAATTCGCTGATGATACCAAACTGGGAGGGGTGGCTGACACCCCAGAGGG
>JAOTQQ010000019.1:34227448-34269105 GCA_026546715.1 Gallinago undulata
GGAGGGTGTAGAGAGGTGGGGGTCGGTCTCTTCTCCCAAGTTACAGATGATAGGACAAGGGGCAATGGCTTCAAGTTACGCTAGGAGAGGTTCAGGTTAGATATTAGGAACTATTTCTTTACTGAAAGAGTTGTCAGGCATTGGAATGGGCTGCCCAGGGAGATGGTTGAGGTATTCAAGAGACGAGTTGACATGGTGCTCAGGGATATGGATTAGCGTTGGGTGGTGTTTTGTGTGGTGTGAATGTGTTGATGTGTAGTTTGTTGGTTTTTTTTTTTTTCATTGGTTGGACTAGATGATCTTAAAAGGTCCCTTCCAACCTAGGTGATTCTGTAAAATAAAAAAACTACTTAAACACCAGATTACAATACACCTCTACTGTACACACATTTGGAGCTGGAGAACCCAAATTCTTCCCCCTCTCACAAGGGTAGAGAGAGCTGCTAAGCAGTGTCACCTAATCTTCTCACCTTCATTCCCACATTTCACTGTTCCTGATGCGGATGATGACACAAAACCTGATAGTTTTCATCTAGGCTACCTCATGTATGACATTACAGTGGGACACTCAAAACTGAAAAAAAAAAAAGCATAGTAGAATTGGAATCGACAACACCAATGTAGCAAGGTGTCTAATCCCCTGTTGAAAGTTTTTCAGTTTGCTGACTGAAATTTATTTTCCATCAGCTGGAAAAGCAGCAAGAACTGAATGAGAAAAAACAAATTCCTTGAATCACTTGTTCAATACAAATGGCCTTGGATGGAAAAGAACAGTATAAGGTGAACTTTACCCTCTTCCTGCTTCCACATTAGATATATTGCCACTGTAACCTTTGATTGAACCATCTGGCAAGAGCAGTTATTTTGTGGAGAGTAAAAATATTTTCCATTGCTGTTTCTTTCATTATTTGAATGCTACAACTTCTATTTTTGCCCTGCTACACTTTTTCATTAGTAAGCATAAGCATTTGCATCCTTGGATGTCAAGAACAGGTCTCCTCAAAACCTAAAAACATAAAAGTTATCCCTCCCCCAATCAAATATGTACTGTTCAGTGAGAGTGCTGTTAGCTGTAAATGAACTGAGCTGTTGGCCTACCTGATCAACGTCAGAGTCTGCAAAAAACTACAACCCTACCAGGACTCAAGAACAGACAGCCAAAGAACTGGGAGGTAAAACAAAAAGCTCTGAGAAGGTAGTAAACACAAATATCTAATGCTGAAATGGATTATAAATCAAGACTTCAAAGGTTTTAAGCCACCAGTCAAAATGTGTGGTAGGAAAGAGAAGAAAGAAGAAAGAAAAGCTCTACCCTTCAAGCAGTGTGGAAACATTCATATTTCTTGACAGGCAAGCCTTAATCTTGTAATAATCAAGCATAGGAAGTTAAAAGGACTCTACAAACTGTATTAAAAAAACAAAAAAAAAAACAAAAAAACAACACTCTTTTCTCTGGTTGTTTAAAAGCCATGAAACAACCTTGAGTTATCTTGACTTGAAAATTATCTTTCCAAAATATCTGGCTGTCATAATAAAGATTCAGCCATTGATTTTCTCCCAATTCCAATGCTCAAAAAAGTACCGTCACCTTCACTAGATTGAAGTGTATCAACTATACTTTGACAGTGTTATGCTTGATGCCATGGCTGTAGGCTCTTGAGCTCTTCTAATATAATTTTTTTCAGGACAACTGGTGTCTTACCATGAAGAATTTCACAGATTATACAAGGATGCTTTCTAAAGATGCCATTTAAATGCAGCTTGAGTTGTCAAACTTCCCCAAACTTCCTCATCTCAGTCACACAACGGTGTGTTTTTTGGGTTTAAAAAAAAAAAAATAAGAGCACATACAGATTAGCCCAACCAGTAAAATAAGAGTTGCTCAAGTTACAGCTATACTGCAATCTGCTATAAAAAAGGACTGTGTGACCAGCATAAGGCAGTGTTGCTGCTAGAGCATTCGCGTACTTCATAGAGAGGTTGTATTACTGTTGCTTGGTGTTTGGCACAACTGGAAGCAGTTTAAAAAACAGGATGTGAATAATTTCTATTTTAATACTAATTATAAACTTGCAGTTTTATCCAACAGCACAGCTGAACAGAATGTGAGATCTCCAAGTATAACATCAACTGTGCTTATACCATGAAGAGAAACACTCACCTATGAAAGCGCAAGCAAGAGGAGTATCAGCGCTTTCTATCATTACAAACATTAGCATCCAATTCTGTCAGGCCTGGGCATAAGAGGTTTGTCACTGTTTGGTGGTAGTTTTTTTTAGAAAAAAATTATGCTAAAAAAATATTTGCAGCTGATATTTAAATGCACTTACCAAATTTCCAAGCTCTTCTCCAGCAAAGATCTTGTGTTAGCACGCAACAGTTTCCACGCTCTGATGAGATCTCTAATTCCACAATCAAGTTAATGTTAAGCAATATAATGGGTAGTTTTCAGCAGGAAGCTGCAAAAATTCAGTTCCAGTCTCTATATCCTCACACCACAGCATACCTGACCTTTTGTCACTTAATCTACTGTGTTGAAGACCAAAAAATTCATATTTTTTTCATTTTTAGAAAAAGAAAATCTCATACATATTCAGATAGACCAAACAGAAAGGCATAGTGTAAGTCAAGCTGCAATTAGAAATTGAGAGTCAGTCTTGAATCAGCATAAGAAAGAAGCAGATGCAGCAGAGTCTTTAAAGGAAAAAAGGGTAAAATATAAATAGCTAAGAGGAAGAGCACATTTGTTGTCCTGGATTTTACTAGGCAATTTCAAATAAAGTTGCTTGATGCTTACTGTTTTCATAGATTTCTAAAGCTACCAAGAAAAATCCTAATTATTTAACAGGTTCACCATAAATTTAGATTTACCCAGACAAAAGCATCACCTCTTATGAATTACAGTCCTCCTGGAACATTTTGACAGCGTTACAGAATGCCTACCAATTACAATCTAATCAACAACTTTAAACATCTCATTAGAGGCACCACCTTGAAACTACAGATATTAATACTTTTCAGAGATGTCCCCAAACTGGGAAACAAACATGTTTACCTTATATTAAAGATGGTTCAGTGCTAGCTTTGCCTATAACTAATAAAAAAAAATAAATATAAAAGGGACATTAATATGAGCACCTTGGGTATTAACCTCCCCTTGTTTCCCTTGGGTCAAACATCCTCTTGATTACACAGACAGTTACTCACTTGTACAGAATGCAACAGCATTTGCTGCATATTTAGCACCACAAAATTCTATTTTATAGCGAAAAGCAATTTAAGTGATTTTTCTTAACTGGTTCATTTCCTTTGAAATAAGGTCTTGCTGCAATAACAGAAATTCCAACAACCCTATTTACGATAATGTTGTTCTCATTACGGAACTTGAAAGTCTCTATGGATATCTTCTGATTCACCAGCGTACTAACTGCAACAACAAGACAGCAGAGCTTTAGAAGCCAACATTATCTACCATTAGAACTGCTCTTAATACAGGATTAAAGCAATGACTTTTGTCCAGATCACAGCTTGTCCCAAAGTACAAGACAGGCCACCTTCCACCTCTTCTGGAAACAAGCATCCTCTTAAGGACACAGAAACTTAACTACATTACTAGTATAAAATTAACAAATTATTAGCTGATTTATATGCGTGTTCTAGAGAGTTTCTTGTCTTTCCACCAGAAAGAAAGCAGGATAGACAAATATCTAACATAGAAATATACTGTCACATTCAGACCAAGTGTCACATGAAATTACACTAAGCAGAATCAGATCTTGACTTAACCAGGCAGTAAGCTAAAGTGTTAGTTCTTCCTCGGCTATTTACAGCCAAGCACAAACAGGCAAGAACACACTTGAAGTTATGAGGGTAACCCTTACCAAAAACTTACCACAAGTAACATACGTCTTCCAATTTCATTAACAGAGTAATAGTTAACCTATTAATGTCCCTTTTAAGTTTTCTTAATGTGCCAAATGTCAATGAGTTTCCTTCTTCAGTTAAGACCCTCCCCTACTTTAGTTCTTCATCCAGTCTATTCCCAGGGGGAGCGTGGTGTTTCCTCAGGCACTACAGGATCCAGAAAACAGACACCAAGTAGACCCCTCAGGTGTACCCAACGCAGCATACATTTCTCTATATGGAAATTATACCATCTACTTACACACTGAAGCTTGTCAGAAAGGTGCAGTTCCCCCCCCCAACATGCACATTCCCAGTGCAGCTTACTGATGTCATGAGGAATTTATAGCCTTTGGAAGTCCTAGCTGAAGTGCAATAACAAGGACAGAGTAAATACACAGTTGTTACCAAATTCGTCACTGCTTCTGCCCAAAGGGTCACTTTACCACAAACATAAGGTTATAGCATGTCAGTGCCCTTAGGCAACCGCTCACAAGAGGGTCATAGCCCTCTTCTGGCACTTTGCACTGCATACTCACAGGCAATCAGAGCGCTGGTTCCTTACACCCAGCCCACACGGCAGCCAGTCCCCCCTGCACTGCTCCTCATGACTGACGCCCTGCAGAAGTAACTCCCACATGACTGTGGGGTCCAATTTGAAGGACGGGACCCCTGCACATCACTTCCTCCTGTCAGCACCCGGAGACGCGAAAACAGAAACGCCAAATCCCTTACACAAGGCATAGGGTACTGCTGTTAACTCTGGAAAGAGTAAGTATCAGCCAGACAATTATTCCAGGCTGCCAGGGAACTATTTATGTCACAACTGATTTCTGCCTGTTGCTGGTGCCCGTATCCATTTTCACTATAGCCCACAGTCATTACAGACTAGAAAGTTTTTATTCATTTCTGGAGGCTCTTGCAAAATTCTTTGAAATTTCACACATACCATGCAAAAAAACACCAACAGGTGAGATTCCAAAGTAAGAAAGATACAATTTAGGCCAGTTTCTGCAACTATCAGAACCTGAATTCAGTAGATTTCCAGAATTCATCTACATAATCTGAAGAGACCAACCGCTACTGTAAGGTATGACCTACAGAGAAACAAAGCACAAAGCTCATATGAAGTTTACCTTCCTGGTATAAAACTGCATGCCCTATTGCCCCTGCAGCACAGACCAAAGGTAAAACACACACACACACAAAAAAAAAACACCCAAACACAAAGCTTTGTGTTTGACTTCAGTCATGGACAGCAGTGGAATGCTTCAGAGACAACTGAGAAGGCAAGCCCTGTATCCTGGGTTGCCGTCAAAAGATATAACCTCAGCTCCCTCTTCTTGCACTCCACTTGTCCTTGTAACAGCAGGGGACTTCTGCAAACACAAAGCAACAAGAAAGTTATGTGGGTTTAAAAAAAAAAAAAATTAGGAAAAAAAATCAAAACTAACCCAAAGCACAGTGGAAAAGTCTGCTCTTTCAGGGCTGTCAGGCGAGGTCCCTTCTCTGCTCCACCAGAGGGACATGCACAGATAAACTGACAGGAATTGAAAGCAACTGCACAAATCCCTTTGGACAACGGGGGACTGCTTTTTTGTAGAGAAGCTAGCTAGCACCATGAACTACTTCCTATGGTTGCAACACACCATTCACAGAAAGCACACAAGCCCCTTACTACCACTTATCTCTAGCCCTTGTCCCCACACTCCTTTTTTACTGCTCCTTCAGTTGTATCAGTGCAATCACTCCTGATAACACACCTGTAAGCTGAGCTACTTTGTTAATTCAGCATGAAACCCCAAAAGCAAGGCATCATGGACACAGAGCTGTAGTGTCTCTCTAGTAACTACTTGCCTACCTTCCCTTAGAGGTGCAAACATCCTCCTCCCCACTCAGGCACAGGGCTACTTAAAGCCACGAGCTTCCTTTCTGACTGCTCCAACGCACCAGCTGAAGACAAGCGCAAATTCAGAAAGCAGTCAGGAGTCCTCCACTCTGAAGTGCAGAAGAAGAGAATAAATACAGAACGTGACTTCCAGGTGAATCCTACCTGGTACCTGATTTGTGACACTGGCATGACCCTATTTTTCTGTTTGCAGTTCATACAAAAAAAAAAGTACAAAATTGGGACAACTTGCATTTATTTTGCACTTAACTGACTCAAATAGAAGATAAAAATCCCACCATTCAAATATGTGAAAGACTTCTGAACAGCCCACCATAATATTTTTTTTCCACTAGGACCTTAACACTCCTTCAGTGTTCACTTACTGAGAAATATGTTCACTCTGAAACTCAACTACATAACCTGTGCCATCCCTTCTACTCAGCATGACTTGAATTTATATAGTTCACATTTAGCAGAACTTGAAGCACTTTGGCCAAGTGCGAGACTAACCATTCCACCTTCCAGAAGTTATTGGCCAAGAGCTACCCCTTATTTTCCACTGATAGAGGGAGCTACAGCCATATATAGCTCTTTAATCCAAATTACATTAAAAGACACAGACACTGAGCTGTTGCTGAATCTCTCTTTCCCAAGGTTTTAAAGAGACTTTGCTTAAGCTCAGTAGAACGCAGCTTAACAGAGCTAGCTCCTTCAGTGGTGTCAAGTAGCAGTACACAGGCAGATATGTTTAACTGGATTTTCCAGAGTTGCACATGTTTTTCATGCTAAGATTCTCCATCTGGACAAGGCACAGATTTAGGTATTCCTTAATACTACATTTAAGTCCCTGAGTTTTACCTTAAAGTTCTTCCTCTGGTCCAAGCTGCACACTAAAATTTAAAATTTAGCTAAACTGCTTTGTCTCCAAAGTTTAGATCCTATGCTTTTTGCAATTCCCTTAACAAAGAACATAATAATTAGCATGATTAATACATGATAACGGTGTAAGGATATAATAATTAGATAAAAATGGCTCAAACAGTCCCCACCCCCTATTCTCCCTCAATAGGATTACTTTTCAAAATATTTTTCTTGCTGGAAAAGTCCTAACAAACTGTACTTCAGTAATGCTATAGTTCATTAAAAAAGAAGTCAACAAGCACTTAAGCTTCCCACTCTACACTATGACTCTTTTCAAAGTAATTATTTATGGCTGTTTTCACGACAGATTGTCTCCCCAAATTAGAATTTTGTAGAGCGCGTGGAATACTTCAGTTTTTGACATGTTTCTTCAGCACCTTTAGCCAGGTGAGCTACAAGAACGCTAATGATCTGCATGACCTTGCCTCATATAAAAAGCCTTTTTGGTAAAGCCACAACTGGCAATTCCACATCTCCACAGTACTTCCAGCGGCAAGCTCAGGTTTTGCCACAGGACTTTAGAGTAGATAAGGGAGAGAACCCAGATAAAACATCTTCTCCCCAGTCCACTATTTCTTGGTGAAAATAAAAGACAATGTGACATATTCTACCTTCATAATTCACACCTCCTTCAACTAAAGCTAACAGGAATACTTCTTTCTTCTGAGCACCTACTACCAGTTACAGCCAAATATTACTACTCACCTACTAAACACTACACTTATTAGAACAACCAGTACTGTCAATAGGTGCCAAACACAGAAATTACTGTCTTCAGAAATAGGCTTCCTCCAAAGCTCCTGTTTTCATGACAGACTGTCCTTGTGCATCCTCCAATTAAGAGATTTCTGGAGAGCGAGAGCACACGTGATGCTGGATCCTGGGGAGGAGAAATCAAAGCAGTGCTACACACCCAAACACTGCCTTGCAAAGTTTATTTGCTACTCTATTGCACAATGAATGTGTAAGAGAAGTGGAATAAAAACATGCTATGCTTACTGCATCGTAATAAAAAAATATCACTGTTACTGAATTATTAGATTATCTCACCTTACAGCAGTGCTGGTAAGAGCACTTTTTCCTCACTCCAGAATAAAGTCTTCACTTGCTTGATAAGAAAAATCTTGCTTTTAACACCTGATGTTTGGGCATAAGTCCACAGGTCTGTGACATACCCATACCACTAACTTAGCCAAAGTGGTTTTTTGAACCTGAGAGGGCTTAGAAAAGCAGAAGAAATTTTTAGCACTCACACACAAATTCTCATTGAGTACCTAAGCAGACACCTGAATACCTACAGCACAAGGACATGTCCAGAATACATATCAACAGCAGCACAGATCAACCTCTGAAAGCAAGTTCTCAGGTCTTCAGCTGTAAAATTTCTCTCTCTTTACAAAATGAGAGCAGTGATACACCACTTCTGCTCCCTCCAGTATAATACTGTTTCTATCATCCCAGAAGAAACAGCATGCGTGACAATCACTGCCCACCAAACGGATGTGGTCTGTGGGGCTATGTTCCTGACAGCGTGATGCCATCTGCTATGATCTTATCTCCACCTTCTGTGCTGGTGCCACACAGGAGGAGGAAGCCCTATTACTTGTTTGAAATTTTCCTCACCATCTCAAGTCCTTTTGGTTAGGTCAGCTACAGGAGACTTAACAAGACAGGAGGCATAAGATCATACACGCTTATCACCTACTCATATGCTGAGTCATCCTGGTCCATGCTGCTATGTAACGCATGGTCTGCCAAGAAGCAATTAAGTTCCTCTTCTCTTTCAACACGCAACCTCTTTGCCAAGAGAGGGGCCCAGGAACTTTTACACAAGCCAAATCATTGACCTCCAGCAGTTCTAACAAGTCCATCAGATCTAGAAGTTTTTTCCACGCACACTGGCACCAAAATGCCAACAAAGAAAGAACATACATTTGCAGAATCAAACATGCTTCCATAAAGTCATCATTCTTATACAGATTTACTGGAACTACAAGGAGAAATCTATCCCCTTTAAGCTTATGTATGAAGTAGAGCTGTCTTTCTCTATGGTGGATGTCAAGCTTTTAGCTACAATTACCAACACAGCTGTGCCTCTAAGGACAGTAACTTCCACTGCTCAAAGTAAAGGCCTCATTAAAAGCTTCATATTAGATGCTGCTTTCCACAGCAGAAAAGCAGCAGTTCAATATATCCCTCACTCTGAGGAGGAACAGCCCACCAATTAACTAAAGTGAACATTAAATAATGCTTAATTGGAACACATTATGTACACTTCTTTTTCCCCTCCAGGAAACCAATAAAGGCTTGAGCTGCACATTTTTTTTAATCTATCTGGCTTCCAAATTTGGTCACAGTCAACCAAGGGTTTCAAACGGATGAACAAAGGAAGCCAAATAAGAAATAGCAAAACATGAACAATAAAAAATTAGCCATCTCAGAACAACCTAGGTAGTATAAAATCGGAGTGCATTTCTTTATGTTGAATAGGTGGTCACAAGGAAAAGTGAAACCTCTCAAGAGGTACACCCACAGGTGAAAGGAAGTTTTATTTGAAATAAAGAACTCCATAACCTCAGAAGCAGATACAGCAACCTCATTTTATTTAATACAGAAGAAATTACTAGTCATGCCTGGTTTTACTGTGGTCCTTTTCTCATCTGTGCTGCTGGAATAGCTTGCCCCTTATCTGAAGACGTGGATGTGCTCTGACAGTAGGAGAGGCCAAAACAGGAAAAACAAATGAGCTATATGCCAAAGCACAAGCCTTTGGAATAAGCTGACAAAAGGAGTTGAAATTATATGCTTTTCAGTTGAGCAAGATCTACTTCTCAAAAGAGACAAAACCATACAAGTCAGATTAGGTTGTTTAAAAAAAAAAATCATCCTTCCCGAGAGGAAGTGCCCCCACTACCCATTCCCAACTCAATATTCCCAACATATTCTTCACTTTTTAATGTGAAAGAGGCACCATAGTTGCTTGTTTCAGATTTCTCAAAGTCTCTGGGGGAGTGCAACTACTATCGTTTCTCACCACTGAGACTTTTCTTCCAGGCTGGAATTACCAAAGAAAACTGGCAAAGAGTTCTCAGCATAAATACAAGACAGAGAACGCCCAGTGCTGCACTGTCATATTATTTATTCCAAAATATCTTATTATATTAAGCTGCTGGTGGAAAGAAGCACACCACTAGGAAGTTCGTTGATCATAAATGCAGCTGCTGCAGCAGTGGACAAAAACTTGAGTACTTAAAGAGAGTACTGACTAGTACTAAACAGCTTTTGAATTAAAGACAATGCTGGTTTCATTTTGAAATTAGCTCTGACGATAAAACTGTCCAAGCTGATAAAGCCGGCCTATACAGTGTTTGTCCCTGCTTGGGCAGTTCAAGAGAGTACAGCATACATCATCAGGCCTTCATTACCTAAATTTTCTTTAATTAGTTAGTTTAGAGCTGAGGCCCAGATTACCTGAATTGGCCAAGCTGTCCTTAATACAAGCCTTGGAGTTAACCACAGTAAGGGCACCAAATCACTCTCAGATCTGTGTATAATCCTTAGTCTGGCTGACTGTGGCCAAACAAGGCATTTTTTTAGCATCTAGATACTTCTTGATCATGATCCTTTCTGTCTGGCCACAACCCTCACAGACACAAAGGCGAAGGTTGGGTTTGGCTGTTTGTTTGTTTTTTTTTCAATGGATAGGGAATCCCCAAGTAACCAATTAAGCTGGCTTTAAGACTTTGAAAAACCAGGGCACCACAGAGAGAACTTAATGGGAAGCAGATCTGGCCCACTATTTTAAGTAATCTTTATACAGTGGGGGGGAGGGGGGCAGAGAAGGCTTAAAGTTTTGCTTGAAGACTCTGCAGTGGCTGGGAGCACCATTCTGCCCTTAAAGTTAAGCATGTATGACCTAGATTTGCAACCTGTTCCAAAAAACTACTAGTGTGAGTACTTTTAGTAGGTGAATTCAGTGTCATACAGGGGTTTAAGTGCTGATGGCGTATCACATTTTGAGTTCACAACTGGGCACACCACAGCTGGGCACTTCCACACTGATCACGTAGCTCCCAGGAAATTGCTTCCTAAGAGTGCCAGTGGTCATCCTCTATAAGACCCAGAAAGCAACACTGTACAGGAAAATCCTGAGTTTAATAGCCATTTGTTTGCCCAGGTGAGCATACCTATAACACTAGCTCATTAATACAGCTGCTCGGGCTCAGGTCTCCAAATCATGTTGGTGAGGTTTTTTTTAAAATAAATAAATAGACAAAAACAACGAAGGAACAAAATCTCAGCAACAACAGACTGCTATACTTTCATTACCGGGGTGCGGGGGGGTGGGGTGGGGAAATCACAGACTTATTTACACGTCATACCACTTCCTTGCCATGATACCGCTGCAGGACAATGAGGCATAAATCAACAAAAAAATGAAATACAGATATATGTGGTATCTGGCACTTCCTTGAGCTGCAAGGAGCATAAGGAAAAGCAAATTTTATTCACCAGAGACTACAGCAGAGGGCAGCTACCTGCTGCCTTAAACTTGGACTTTAGAAGTAGGGCTCTCGCTTGTCAGTGTTCTGTTAGGTAGTAAACAACTTCAAGGTTAGCTTAACATACCCTTCTTCAAAGCTTCAGGGATGAAGTATTTGCAAATCCCTGCAAAGCAAAATTCTGTGCTAAAAATCTATGTTCCTAGCAAGCATGTACATTTAAATCAGGAAGCAGAGTTCCTATTTGCCATGTTCCATGTAAACAATATTATTTAGGTGCATGCAGCTCTTAAGAACACAGCTAATAGTAACATTACCCAACTTCAGTTTCACAACATCATAACTATTGCTAAGACTTTAAAAAAAAAAAAAGCTTGTGCATGAAGACAACCGTCTCAGGCATGGAGTGCTGAAAGCACATCTAGCTTATTAGTAAAGAGATTGTGGTGAACCTGTAGGCAAAGGCAGCCTACAGTGGTCTAGACAACTTCTGCTACAGAAGCAGTGACTTAGCCCAAGATCAAGCTACCTTCTGCGCTCCCTTCCTGCAGTCTGGGATCTCACCAGGAATAATCCAAGCACTCATTGCATCTCCAATTCTGATGTGCTTCAGACTCCAGAGAATCAAGCAAAAGCCTCTGTAAAAATGGTAAGGTCTTTCGAGCTCACCTGGAGAAAGCTTTTCACTTTTTGCCTACTATTGCTCAAATAAAGCCTTCTCCAGTTGGGTGCTTTTATGCCTACCTTTCCATTTACTTGCGTGGCAGTGTTTTTCTCTCTCCTAAAGCACTGACGCTTAATACCAAACTCAGTGAAGAATTTTCTTCCCCATTATTCACACAGGGCAGCTGGGCTACAACTAAGTTGCTAAATACATGTTTCAACAATTGTAAACTCCAACTACCTGCTTACTGAGAGCAGCAATAGTTTATTAATGACTTATTCTCACTGTTGCTACTCCTCATAACAGAAACAAAACTCAGCTCTGCAGCCATCACTCTATGACTTCACAGTGATTCACTCCCCTATACAAAGAGATTTAAGTATTTCACATCCTCTTCGCATTATGCCTCCATACTATAACCTTAGGAAGTAGCAGCAGCTTTTATAGCACGCTCTGAAATAGTATATATCCCCACCTTCCAACCGAGAAAAAGAACAAGCTGGTTTTTATCATCTCTTCCAAGAACGGCTTCTGCAACTGCCAAACACAAAACCAGGAGGATTCAACCCAACTACACAGAATACCAAGCCTTACACACACGCTTGTCAGTTGCCCTGTGGTAAGACACTCTGCCTCACCTCGGAAACAGCGCACAGCTTACATGCCTGTTCTCAAAATTCATCCTAACAAGGTTTAATTAAAAAAAAAAAAAAGGAAAGAAAAAAGAAACAAAAAGACAACTATTACATAATCATGTGACTCATAAGTTTTCTTCAGGGAAGTTCGGCTGGAGGCATGCCTTACAAATCCCTTTGAAGAAGCTGCTGAATGTACGCAACGCCAGAATCGCTGGCTGGAGAGCACAGCCCGCATCCCCACACGTGCACAGCGCGGGGCTGCCCGCTCACCTGTTACAAAAACACCTTCCAGTTACAAAAGCGCCTCGGTTCCGCGGTACCCTTCCCAAGAACACCCGGCCTGGGAGACACACACACCCCACACCGCCCCACTACCGCTGACTCTCCCCAGAGGTGTTTGGAACGCTCCTGCCACCGCGCTTTTAAAAGCTCCGGTGGCATTTCTCAGGGATTCGGCAGTCGGGCTGCTCAAAGGACACCTTTAACGAAAGAGCAGGGAAATGATCAAACTCCTGACACCAACGGCTTCCCCCACACCCCCCCCCCCCCCGGCATCCTCCGCCGGCCCAGCCCGGCCCAGCCCGCCCTGCGGGGGACCCCACGCACCCGGGGCCTGCCAGCGTGTGGGTCCGCACCCTCCCGGGCCGCTAAGCGCTCTCCCGGCCAACCGCCCGCCCCCGCCCGGCCGCAAGGCGTCGGGGAGAGGGGAAAAAAAAAAAAAAACAATTAAAATCAAAGGCAGGCTGCGGAGGGTTGCGGGAAGTGGCTGCCCGCGGCCCCGCCGCCAGCACAACTTTACCCAACTCCCGGCGGCTTCTCGCCCGGCGCTAGGGCCGGGCCGCCCGCGGCAGGAGGCGGCAGCTGCTCGCCCACCCGCCCGGCCCCGCCGCGGGGCAGGTGGGGATGCGGGCCCCTGCCCGCGCCTCCCTCCGCTGCCGAGCCGGCAGGGCACGACCGAACCCCTCGCCGCCTCCCTCCGGTTACCTCCTCGCCGCCGCCGCTGCTCTCCTCCGTGCCGTTCCCTACGCTCGCCATGTTTCCCGCTCCACCGCGCCGGGATGACTGCGGCCGCCGCGCCCCCGTCCCGCTCCTCACCGACCGGCGGCGGTCCCCGCCCACAGCGCTTCCCCACCGCCCCCGCTCGGCCCGGCCCCCGGCCCGGCTCCACCACCTTCCCCTGCCCCGCCCGGCCCGGCCGCACGGCAACTCCGGTGGCCGCGCCCCCTCCTTTGCATCGCAGGCCCCACCCCCGCCCGTCGCGCCCCGTCGCTATCGCGGTGACCTGGCTGCCCCGTGGCCCTCACGGCCCGGCCCCGGGCTGCCCGCCCGGGGTGCCACCGCCCCGGTCCTCTTGGAGCCATCGAAGGATGGCGTTGGCCGCCCGGGCCCTTGGGGCAGGCAGAGCGTCGTCTGGAAGGTGTGCCGAGGGCTCCTTCTTCCGTGAGGCTACTGCTTTCCACCCCCACCGCGTCCCACCACCCCACGCCACTTGTGGCCACCATCACCAGCTATACCAGCCAGAGCGCAGCGACGTCCCCTTCAGCCGTCCCCACCATCCCTCCGTGTCCAGCTGTCCCCTCAGCCACCCAAAGCAGTACCACCGGACTGGGGTTCCGGCGCGGTGGGCCACCAGCCTGCTGTTTGCAGCGGACCTTGCCTGAAGGCACCTTAACATGTAGGTGGACCGTTGCCCTGTTGTTGTCAGTCTGCCCCAGGTGCCCACAACCTAAAGCCCAGGAGAAACTTGCGCCGACAGTCCCACAGCGCCCTGCGGCCAGAAGAAGAAAGAAGAAAGTTTGCAAAGCTAGATTCCCCCTGTCCGGCCTTATCCTGCTGTTTATATCACAACGCTCTTTGCTAAAAATCTACCGGTTTCCACTTTTCCCTACTCTGCCCACTAAAAAGTAGGTTGCACTATGCCCATCTCCACTTCGTACTGGTTCCTTCTCTGTTAAAAAACACATAGAGTTTTGATATACTGGCTTTGATTAGAACCGCAGGCAGATGAAGAGAGAAAGAGAACTGAACAGATTCGGCTAACCAGGGGGCAGATGCAGTCTAATGGCTTTTTGCGAGATTTGGGATTACAGTCTAGAGGCAAGCAAGGTCCTTCAGCCTAAGAAGAGGCAGAAGTACTGGTTTTCAGGGCAGGCTGGCAACTTAAGTGTCCCTATTAGCCTTACGTAGACGGTACTGCTGGATCCGCTCTGCTGCTTTTGCCCACTGGAGCTGAGTAAAAAGTGAAGGGGAAACCTAACTTGGATACGTTCATCTGTCCTGCCAGATCGCACTCTTCTCAGTTAAGGTGTCACAGAGGCACTGCTCTCCCATACTTCTATTGCACTTTAGTATAGTTGGAAGATACTCCAGTGACATTAATATACTTCTCCAGGACGGATCTGTAGCACACAAAACACACCAGCAGCACAAATGCAGTAGACAGGCCCGTACATGCCGTGTGTTTGACTCACAGCACAGTCATGTCTGCCCACACAGCTGCACCTGAAACCTGCACTACCATTGCATCAGAATTTTATGCTGTTCATGAGAATTAGACAATTTATCATCCTCTGTTGAAGACACGACTCCCTTTCTGGCTTTCAGCTCCAAAGGCAACCCCTTTGAAACATCCTTTTGCTTACAGCAGCAGACTGCCTCCGTTTTAAAAACAGTCTTTAACCAGTATTATTCTATAACAGAATGCTACGGGGTAGATAATAATGAGTGGCATAGATAACACATAAGGTCTCCAAGTTCTAGGAACATGGTCCTTTAAGATGGGGACCAGTGATACCCTTCTGTGGAAGCCACACACCAAGGCAGTTACACACTGCCGGTTCTGGCTACAGAGAACAGAAACTTAGCCCGATGCCTTACATTCTTGCAGAAACTGGTAATGGGCTGTAGCACCAGTGCTTTGGAGTTAGGCTGGGGAAATCACACCTATTTTGTGTCTGAGTTTGTAGTCACGAGTAGTTCCTCTATGTTTAGGAGACATAACTGCACGAGTCAGAGGTTCAGTTGGTACCCTCAGCGAGTTCAAGACCAAGGTCTAGCTCATGACCAAGGTTCGTTTATATCAACAGGTTTCGTTTATATTGTTGTATTGTTGTATTCTTTCCTCTCCACCAAGTTTTTTAGCTCATGAATACCCTTTGGGGCAGATTTAAGGCAATAATGACCAGTCGCTTCCATGGGCAGAAGAAGGATGCGTGTCAAAATAATCACGGAAGAGATAACTACATCAAATCCTTCCATGCCTGAGCTAAGGCATGAAAACTGCAACTGAAGTCTGAGTACCGGCCTTGTGAATGGCAGAGCCATTACTGAGTTTTGCTTGGTCTTTGGCAGACTGCCACAGGGCATGATCCTGTTTAAGTTATTGTAATA
Organism: Gallinago undulata; assembly: GCA_026546715.1. Lineage (NCBI taxonomy): Eukaryota > Metazoa > Chordata > Aves > Charadriiformes > Scolopacidae > Gallinago > Gallinago undulata. The sequence continues at coordinate 34,243,358 of JAOTQQ010000019.1, forward strand.
ACCTCCAAAAGGGCATCTCAAAGCCACACCCTCCCCTATTGGCTTTAATGAGTTCAATCATCCTTCCTCTTCTCCCTTGAAATTTAAGCATTAAAGAAAGGACTTGCAAATTCCTCTTCCTCTTACAGTTTTCCATTTGTAAAAAAAACTAAACAAAACAAAGAATACAACTCCTGAAGGAATATAGACAAGAATTAATAAGTCTTAATCCTCTGAGAAGAGAAGCCTGCTGCAGTTCCCAGCCAGCTCTAGTTTCGATCCATTTGAATGCAGGTATCTTTGCAGCAAGAATTAGGAAGATTATGAGCTGATTAGTGACCTTTCAGAGAGCATTCCATTAGATGCGTTGAAAGGATTTTGCTGATATCGGACAGAGGAGGCAAGACCTGGAGAGACCATTTCCCACTGGCTGGCATAGTTATATGGAATTCCTACCCAGGAAAAGCTTTCCTACATTTTCCCTCATCTTCAGAGCCACCACCTGCATGATGCTATGTTAATACTACCTGGATACTTGATTGCTCTGCTAGTGTTTCCTTCCGCAATATAGCTGTTCACTGGAAATTTACCTCATTGTAAGAATTCATGGGACAATGAGGAAAAAGAAAATTTTTCTGAGCTTCTGTAATCAAATACAGATCTGACAAGGACAAAAATCCTATTCTGCCCCTTATGATCAAATAATATAGAAGAATAAAATCAACTTCAGTATGAACACTTGGTGCTGATCTAGTTTTCTTGAGGACTAGAAAACAATCCTTGAGAACAGAATAATAGAAGCCTAGGAAGTTGCCATAGCACTCCTGCAGCTACTTTCCAGTAGAGTTGGACTGTCTCAGACTCACCCAAACAGGAGAACTGTAGATAACAACAATTAAACAATTATCAGATTCCCTGATGGAGGTAGGGCAAGTGAGCAAGACAGAAACTGAGTCCCACATAGTTCTAGATGGACTGTTGAATAAACTGCCTATTAGAGTCACGAGTACTCTGAGCAGTACAAACTCCATGTGAATCTACCCACATATGTGTGCTGTGAAAGGTTTGCTCAGAGAGAAAGAATTACCATGTTTGAGGAACACCTTACCAGATCAAGAGACTGAGATTTCTTACTGCTGCACTGAGTTGGAAGCCAGCTAAGCAAAAACAAACAAACAAAAAAATATTTGCAGTAACTTAACAGAGATACTAATTCACACAAAAAAAAACTGTAACAAAAGCAAGATGTTACAGCCAAGTGAGAAAAATTGATAAGGGTGTATTTCCTTATGGATTATAACAGCCATGCTGTAACCTCTAGGCAATTACTTTTTTTTTAGCCAGCACTAATTTTGCCAATTAAGATGAAGCAACGCCTCTTCCTGACAGGGACCAGTATCAAAATATTGTTTCTTCCCACAAGCTGAGCCAGTCTCTGGCTCACAAACAGTATTTCAGAGATTACTATAGCAACAGCAGTAACCTCTTTAGGGTTAAAACTCATGAGAGTGCATTGATGCATACATCTAGTTGTATGAGAAGGCTAAGATTGATCATAAGATTATTTTTGTGTTAACTGCCCCCTTCCTACACACACACACGCACACAGGCACGGTCCTTTGCCACTACCCAGCCCTGCAACAGCAAGCCTTAGGTTTTAGCTTATCCTCTAAGAGGAATATTAACCCATCACCTTTTTTCCCACACCCAGCTGTAAGGCACACTTAGCAAGCTGCAGAGCAGCCCACCAAGTCAAGTAAATGCAACAGTTAAAGTCACAAAAAAAAAAAAAAAAGGAAGGTCAGTGTCCGCAAAATAAATTCTCTGGCCTCAGGCCCTAAGAAAAGGTCATAAGGAACTGAGTTAAGCACATCAACACACACCTTTTCCTGAAAGACATAAAAGAAAGCAGCCTCTCCAAGACACCTCTTGGCATGGATGGAGACAGTGGTATGGCACGGAGTATTCATGTGCTGCAGAGACTACAGGTACAGACATCAAATAATGCTTAAAGTACCAGGCTTTTACAGTAGGAGTGAATGTTTTCTATGGTCAATAAGCTGCTTCATCTAAATTATGTTTGCCAGACCTCTCAAGAACTGTATTTGGAAGCAGAGAGCCCAGGCAGTATTTCTTTGAGAAATATATCGATGCAGTATTTTTAGTTAAATACTCAGACTTTCACTTTCTGTTAGGCACTTTTGGAGAGCCACAGTGGCTCCAAACTTTCAGATCATGTTTCCATACTTAAAAGTGGTAGCTGTCTTGAAGCAGAGCCACCAGTTTTTTCAGTCAGACAGCCGTATTCCCCTTCACTCTTCCTACAAGCATGTAGCAAATACTGTAGTGGTGAAAAGACACACGGAGGTGAACCAGAAGAGAGGTGATCAGGCAGTTCCCAGATGTTTCAGCATAAACAAGACCTTGAACAACATCCGTAATAAAGTCTTCTCTACTTAGGGAAGCCCTCTTTCCTCAAAGGCAGGGAAAGGACAACAATGAACTTTGGACAAGGTTCAGTGGTTTACCTCAGTTACCATATGACTTGTTTCTGTGTACCTGTGGCAGGTTTTATAAGTGATCCTCGGTGAAAGCATTATGCAGTCAATGGACCTAGCTTTCAGTCAGCCTTACAGTGCTTTTACCAATGTATCTACACAGGTACTATCTGCATACCAGTTTCTAGCAACACTTCTACAGGTGCCACCTCTAACTTCTGGGCCATATTTGGTTTATTTTGTGTAACTACTTATCACTTTCTAAAGGAAGACCCCTCAGTAATGTCACTCAGAATGACTAGTTGAATTTTTTAGCTTTTCAGAAACAGGCATACCCCCCAATATTTACATACTGCAGCTTTCCTGCTCCAGGTGGAGTCAAGCTATTCTCAGGCTGACACAATTTAAATTGGATGCATCCACAGCCAGCGAACAACTTTTCACAAGGGTGTAATAAGGTGAGTCACAGAACACTTCAGGTTTCAAGTGACCTCAGGAGGTAAAGTGATCCACCGCCCGCTGAAAGTGCAGCCAGGCTCAAGGTTACAGCAGGTTGCCTATACTGCATCGCACGTGTGCTTTAACAGAGAGCACCCGAGACACCACAGACATACAGACCTCCAAGCAAAACATCCCAGTATTGAGTCAGTCTCTGAAAATTGGTAAACTGTGCAGAGTAAAGAATAGTAACAAACAAAACAAACAATGACAAAAAACCACCACAGCATTTATCATCTCCTAGGAGGTTTAAAAGTCACCCCATTTCTGTGGGTCTAGACAACAAAGCCAAAGATCTACCTGATACTTCAACTACATTTGGAAGCACAGATAAGCATCCTATCACCTGAACTCCTTCTCCTCATGATATATTTACTGATCAGCGTTCTTTTGCCCTGCGTATCCCATTCCATTTCCTCCCCTCAACAAAAATTGGAAAAAATCCCTTTTAGGGATTTCTCCGTTTATCTCCTGCTCTGCTTATTCATCCAACCACACACGGTTTCTAGGAGGGGCTTAAGGGACAAGTCCTTCCATCAGGCCAGACAACCCTTTCCTCTCCTACAGCAGACGGTACATCCATATATCTTGGTGTGCTATGTCTCATCTCTTTTTTCAGTTTTCTTCCCTTCTCTCCTCCTGGTAACATCTAAGCAGTTTCCTATTTCAGCAACATATTCGCTGTACTTCTCTCAGTGTTATCTCTATGGTTCTTCCTGTTTATGATTACATTTAATCTCATTTATTTTCATTGTAAGTATTTCCAAGTTCCCAGGCTCTTGTCAAAGTGCATGTTTGAGAGAATTATAGAGAATATAGACAATTATAGAGCAATAAAGGTGAAATTACCTCTGCTACTGTTCTGGTCCAACCCTTTGGTTTTTAAAGATATAAAAAGCCACCCAAGTTATGGTATTTGTTCAGCAAGTAAAATACATTAAAGTGTCATTACTCTCCCTGATACTAGCATGATGCTTGATGTTTCCATGGTATATTGTGAATGACTGATCACCTCTTCTTGCAGAATGTTTTCTTAAATAAACTCTTAAGGATGTTAGTACATTGCTGCCATTTAATAGGGTTAATTTTTAATAGGCTCTTTTACTGGTTATAGGACCTTTGGTCCTATTAACAGTCTAAACTGTTAATGTGGTACTTTTATTAGTTTCAAGAAATGGAGCATTTTACCTGTAAATCCCCTAGTAACTAGAGCCAATGGCAACTTTGAAATTATATTATTTATGTAGCTGAATCCTTTCCATGTGCTTCTTCTTCACATGCTGTACTATTTGTACCAGAAAAAGCAAAGGAAGGTCTAACTTCATCTTACAGAAATTTTCGCTGCCTTACTTACAAAAGTTTTCAAAGTTGCATTCACCTGAAAATATGTTACATCTTTTGTCTATTCATGTTGTTTTCTTTCATGTCTCCGAAAACAACATGTTCTGGATTGAACCATTTGAACAGATGGTTGTTATGTGTCCAAATCATCAGGGAATGAAAATGCCTGAACGTAACCCCTTCCTCACCCCCACCAAAAAAAAAGCCCCAAAACCAAACTCAAAATGTCATGAATACATAAAAATGTTCTTGTTCCCACAAGGAAACAGAGATTGTATCTCTGAGTGAAGATCTTATGACGTGATGGCAGGACATCAACGTACAACTGCTAAATTGTAGCATAAACCTTTCCCTTCACACTGTAGGGAAATACATATTTTTATTTGCTTATTTATTTACTTTTAACTCTTCATACTTGATGTAATAGCCACATTAAAGGTACTTCTTCTGAAAAATAAAGATCTGCAAAACAGACATGCATGCTTCCTTCCTCTTGTCATGTAGGCTGCCGTGTTCAGAAGCTCCTATTGTAATGGCAGGTCTGGGTCCCTCTGTTCAGTGAAGAGATTTTTGCTGCAGATTCAGTAGGGACTGTCTCTGTGTTTTGCTGCTAAATGCATATATTTAGCGGGAAAGAGGTTAAAATGTCTCATCTAGGGATATAAACTTTGTTCAGTACGTCATGGCACTTGGCCAGTATATGAGTTAGAGCTCTTGAAGCTTGAATATAACTCTTCTGGCTCCACAATTCCACATTAGCCAATGGAGACATAATGTGAGAAGTTGGAATCTCCTATTACTATTTATTAGCGTGAACAGTACTCATTAACAACTTAAGTGCAAGTAGTGTAGGTTTCAAATACACTCTGTTTCTAGAGTTTACTTTGAATTTTATGATCATTTAATCAGTTCATTGAATCCACCAGCTATTTAAGAAGTACTGAAAATGAAAGACAGATAATCAATTTCTTTAAAATGCTTTTATTTACTTTATTAGTTAAAATTTAATACACAGAATTAGAGCATGGGCAATTACAGATAAGCCCGTCCTTGCCTTGTCCACATTTTATGCCAATTTTATCTGATCTAGCTCTTAATCAAAAGCCCACTAGGTATGTTAGTATGATGCTGTGCCCAAACTAATATGCTTCCATGCCATATTGGTGTGCAGCAGTTTTCAAATGTTCCTCCAAATGTTTTCAAATGTTCCATGAAAATACGCATTCTGGATCAAAATCTTCATATAGTACTTTGTGGCAGCTCCCTTGGCCAATGATTTGGCAGACCATCTGAAAGAACCAAGACAAAACGGTAACTACTTCAAAAAGGGATCTGAGGATCAGTGGATTTGTGGAGGACTATGGAGAAAAAGCATCTGATGAACTTACAGTCTTTTTGTAGATAATTTTGGGCTTCCTAGAGAAGTGAGGTAATGCATCCTGTAGAAAGCTCTCCTGCAGTTATGCTCTTTGTGAAAACATTTGCTTTAGCCTTATGCTAACTGTAGGCTACAGGCAGATCTAGACGGAGAAATCAGTGTATTAAGGGTTTGCCTTGATTTGACGCAGTCATAAAACCAGTAAAAATTCAGGCAGATGCATCTGTTTGCAATGAAGAGAAATTGTCTCAAGTAATTCTGGTTTGATTGATATCCTCTGCGCTGCGCAGCACAAGTCCAGAATATGTCAAAACATCAAAAAAAGGTACATAATTCCCAAGTAATCATTTCCTTTACTCTCCCCATATAACCAAAAGAGAATTTCTGTGTGTGCACAAGCAAAATACCAAATATGTTGAAGAGCATGTACTTAGGGATTGCTAGACAAACAAGCTATGAAGAAAATGTTCTCTGAATGCTCTGAGTTTGATTTACAGAAAGATACGAGAGCAAGCTTTCATCTGAGAAACAGATGGGCTGGAGCACACAGGTGTTCTGACAAGAAACCTGATGAGTATGTCCGCATTCAAGTCATACCCAGGGTATGACATCCTTCAGGAGACAAATTGATTTGGTATTCCTATCAGTTATGCAGTGCACAGGTCCTTTGTAACAGAGTTAAGGCTCATATTGTTCAAGAGACAGCTCAGAATTTTCATAATATTTACAGTTTCCATACAAACGCACAAAACTATTTTAATTGAACAAAGAAATTTTCTAAGAGGAGTAGACCACATTTGGTTTTCTGTGATGCAGCAGAATGTAACAGAAGTGAGTAGATGAGATAATATTTTGCCTGTTTCTAGCTTCTATGTTAATTAGCTAAAAATGCCCTAAAATATTTTTTTTACTGAAAATTTTTCACTTTTTATTTCACTTCCTGCTCGCAAAAGTTTTAAGAAGGTCAAGTTTAGGACATTTTCCAGTTTTGCATGAGGTATTCCAGTTTCATTTACTACTTCTAAAGGTCCTGATTTTACTTTCAGATTTTTTTAAAAAATTAGTACTTCTTCTGTGTGCTCACTCAGAGAAACACTTCTGCTTCATGTGCCTAAACCAGTTTGGGGATTTTCAGCTCCAGCATGTGAAGCACCAACTCCATTCTCAGAATCCGGGTGTATGAACAAGATACCATGAGACGTGAAAGAACCATGAGTTAGTTAGCTACCGCACAAGACTACCCACCCAAATACTCCCACTTGTGAAAGCTGCAAGGCGATTTTCCTGCGAAGGCTGCTAGGACAAGCAACTTCACGTGCTCCATTGCACAACTCATTGTTACCTAAAATGTTGTAAACCATAGTCATAGGTTTCTCTACCATAATTTGCTTAAATTAGCATGCCCTATGTGTCCTTCTGTGTATCATGTCTGTCTGTCTGTCTATCTGTCCTGTGCCCTTGTACCCGCCCAAAATCTATGGCGTATCGTGTTATTTAATCAAGCCCCTCAGGTTAATTTCTAGGCATTTTTCATATTTCATCCAGTTCATAAAGCTTTATTGTCGATACGCTCAGGGGAAAAGAAATAGTTAAGTCTTAAGCAGAGCAGTTACAGAAGGGGTCAGGCAGGAAGCCTGCGGCAAAGCAGAAGGCAGGCTCCGAGTGCCATCCAGGTCCTTCCTCTTACGAGTCAGATAGGTCAACGCTGGGCGGTCACGAAAGGCCTTATGAAAAAAGGGGAGGTTTTGGGGCCTCCCCTTCGTTCGGTGGCTTCTCCCAGGGCAGCAGCAGGTCCCGGCCCGGCCCCCAGCAGTGGGATGGGTTCTGCAGAGGCTGGGAGTGCTGGGTGATCCCAAGGCTGCTTTGGGAGCTGCAAGTCAGCCTTCAGTTCTATGATGCCAGGATATGCTGGGATTTCTTCATCTTTACAAGGGCCAGGTTGGCTTTGTTAAATGCAAGCACCATGTGCTTTATGAACAAAGGCACATGAGGATTGCTTTGTCCTGGAAATCATAAAGCGGTCAGAGTAGCTGCGCCTTACATGCTCCACAGATGTGTTCCTGTTTAGCACCTGAAATGCAAGTGCACTCTTTAATAACATCTTGTGAAAAATACAAAGTCCTAATGCGGTATGAATTCCACTCTTTGCCAGTGACATTTATGGGGAACCTTGGGTTTTAAGTCTTTTTGCGTCATCACATTCACAAATATGTATCTAGTCTAGCAGAAACATAACTGGGTTGCGAAATATCCTGGCTCCAGCACTGTCCAGAAGGACAGTTTGCTGACAGTCCGAAGTCATCTAACGTGGAGAAAAGGAGAGTTCCCAGGTGCCAAACTGAGGTGCCCCCAACAGCTCCTACACATTGAGGAAATGAATGGGTTTGCTTTTTTGCATTTACATTTTGACTGGTTATTGAATATGCACTGGTTATCTGAATATGCAACCACTTTTAGAGGAACAGGAAGTGTTTGAGCTAATAAATGCTGCCTTACTACTGGCAACAATACTCTAATAATCTTTTCAACTACCAATAATATAAATGCATCTCTGAAGCATTAGCTCAAAGAGCTGCTAGATTGCTTAGACCTCAAAACCCCATACCCCAAAACTGTGCAGACACTTATACCTAGATGGAGACACCCTGAGACTGCAATAGATAGAGAGTGAAAGTGAAAAAAAAAAAAAAAACTTTGGGTTTTGATACTGTTTACAGACTAATGCATGTGGGCGATCTCTTACTGTAAACACAGATGGCTGTGAGCCACAGTAGGTCATGCTGAGAAGCCAAGCATATATTTGTGGGCTTCCTATTTCCCACTGAAGCAATGATTACTCGGCAGAAAAGCATATATTTGTAGGCCTTAAAATAAAATATTTTGGATTAGACAGTTTTGAATTAAAATACATTGTAGATGTATCAAGTTGAAGCTTAAGAATGGTATGTCTGATCATGTTTTCTTTAGTGAGTACAAATACAGGCTACAGACTTAGGTTTCAAAATTTTCTTATAAGGATGGAATAGGAAATTCAATGTCATGGCACATGTACTCACAAGATTTTATGCCTACTTGAGTCAGGTGCAAGGTAACCAATCATGGAAAATTGAATAGAGCAGTGAGATGCAGCCACATGCAAAGACAAAGATGGATAGGAGGGACAAGACAGAAGTCAGAAAACCAGTCTGGAGCTTGAGTAACTAGTTCTACTGCCTGCCCTGGTACTGGACTGGATGACTCTCTGCTGGCTACCTAGTCTTTCCATGCCACAGTCCTATAATACGGGAAGACAAGACTGGGTGTCATTATGATTGGTACTATCATAGGTATTTACCTAACCATGTGAGACCATATAATTACCTAGAATATATATACGCTACCTAACTATAATAGATCTGTGGACAGATGCCCCAGCCTACAACGGTCAATGGGCTTATCTCCAGATTAGTCTTGGCTTATAACTACATATTCCTCCCATTGGGAGCTGTGAGGTGAGGAGAACCACAGTGACTGTCTTCTTCTATTCCCAGTCTCTCCCTAGGTCAGTCAAACCACAGCAGTAGCATTATGAGCTAACAGTAACCAGAAGAAGTCTTGTCAAGGGAGCAGCAGTAGTACTCAAACTCGTATCCCCACACCATAAAGCCCTAGGACAGCTGACATGATGGCACAAATTCATGTACTTTGTAGAAAGTGACCCATGCACTGGCAGCACAAAATAAGGTGCCATCACCTGAGGTTTCTGCAGCGCAAAGCTGTTCTGTTCTATAATGGAAAACAAAGAAGAGTACAGGGAAGCAGTTGACTGGATAGCGGTGGTTTAGTTGCTTCTTTCTCCTGTGTTGCTGGATTGCTCCATGGCTCAGAGGAGGCTGTGGACAGCATCATCAGTTAAAAGTCCCATGTGACACAAAGCCAGGCTCAGCCAGCTGCTGTACAGAGGGCACGTTGCCACTGGGAATGCATACAGCAGACATCCTGGGAGCCACAGAAGAGACAAGACAAATGCAGACGGGGAGAACAGCATTTTGAGGACCAAATCGGAGCCATTCTCTGAGGGCACAAACCATCTGCAATCATGCTTCTTTTCATACCATATCACTCATCAGAGTGCCGACTTACATACAGAAATTCTTAATTCAGATCAGCTGAAACTGTTCATTAAACAGAATGCAGATTTATTAGCACAACATTGATATTACTTAAATTGTATCAGCTGTAAAAACAATATCATTAATTTAAGCAAAAGTTTGCAAAATGCCATTTGTAAGAAATGGAAACAACTTTTCAACCCAGCGTTTAAATGTTCAAAATTTTTTCTCACACCTACAAAGATAACCTGCATGATCAGTTGAAAGAGGGGCACAGAGGATGCTCTGCTTGAATTCTTTGCTATGATATTGAGGCCTAATAGGGATATAAAACTACGATGCATTCCTCCTCTCTCCCTTTCATTGTCACGAGCACTGATCTGGTCACACAGTAAGATCACCTCTTTGTTCTAGATGAAAAGAATGAAATAACAACAGCAACAAAACCTATGAGAAAAAAAAAAACACACTAGTTTTCAAATGGTTCACATGAACTGCCGTTTCATGTTCCCTGTAAATGCTTATTTCTTTCCGTACTGGAAACTCAATTTAATTTAGATGAGTGCCCAAACCCTTTAAAGAGAGCACTATAGAGGTGAGGATTAAGCAGTCTTTTTCAAAAAGGTTTGAGGGATCTATTTACTCACACGTGCCGTATTGTTCTGCAGTTAGCTGTGAGTTTGCTACATCCGTGTTATCAGTTAATGAATGCTCTGTATGCTTGAAAGCTTGTCATCTTTCTCCAGCTGTACAATCTGGTCTCACAAAATATCTGATTTCTTCCAACAAATCTCATGTAGCATAGCTTCCAGAGTGCAAATGAATTATAACAACTTGCCTTTTTCCTTTGACCTAGTCTAAATCTCTTCTACCAGAAAGATGATTTCCTCTCTCATCAGACATTCTTTAACAGCAACGCTTCCTCTACTGCCTTCTAGACTTCAATTTATTTTCAAGTTGAAATACTGTATGTCTGTAAAGTAAGCCTAAAACTGTATGAACAGCACAGATCATATCATATTATAATCCTAAGTAATTAATTAAAACTTATTTATGCTAAACAATTCATATCGCTCAACAGCTTAGGCAGTAGAGATTTCAGCTACTGAATTTTTCCTTACTGAGAGTTATTGTTAGGAGGTAAAAACTAAAAATTTAGCCAGAACATGCACCCATGTAAAAAACTGCCAGGCTGTCCCTATTTTGGAATGTCTGAATCTAGACCGCATTAGCAATCGGTGAATAATCACTAGTAATTATCATCACTGGCATTCGACAGATTTGTTTAGAGGAACAGCTTCCAGTTTCTGATGGTAGTGTACCTCCCTGAATTATGCCTACACAATTATAAATGTGTGATTATTGTCAGTCTTGTCACTAACAGCTGGGCTTTATTTAGTAGATGGGAGATTATTTTGTTGGCGATGGAATGGGAAGTCTATGTCGAAGGAGTTTACCATATATTTTGTTCTGAAGACATCAAGGTTTGTTTTTAACCAATTCTGGAGAGGCAAGCTGCAAATTAATTTGCTTGGCAGCACAAACAGTCTATCTGCCTCACACAGTTGTTATTTTTACTAATGAAGTGGTATGTAGCTTTCATGCCATACCATAAGGACATGAAGTGACATAATCTCTCGAGTAACTTGGACCAGAGTGAGATATGAAGATGATGACGGGAATGTTGGATTTAAACTAGAATTCCAGAGAAAGCCATAGATGAGGCTATACACACTGGTAGCTGAACAAAACTGTAGTTTTTCAAGACTTGTTTTTATGCTTGTGTTTTTTCAGCTGCAGAGTGTAAAAACCAGTTGGCTTTTTTCTAACCAATTTGTGTAAAAAAAAAAAGGAATAATTGGCATGGAAGATCACATGCTCTTGGTTCCTTACAATGACACTAGAACTTAAAGGAAGCTATGTGGATCTATTTGGAATCATCACTCACAGTTGAGATTTTTCTGCCTGTGATTGTCTAGATACTACAAACTACTGAAAAGGCCCACTGAGCAGTCCAGTTGTCTATGCTCAGTGGTTAGATGCTCTCAGCAGAACATGATATGATGGAGATTGGTGTGTTCCCTGCCCCATCAACATCATTTCATTCTTCAGAGCATTTAGCTTAAACCTAAAGGTCTTTGCAAAAAGCTCAAAAGATTAGATTTACTCTTGTGCCAGATGAAAAGGCAGTATATGGTAGAATGCTATTTGCCTATTGCCATCATTACAGTCCATGCCATTCCTGCCTTTTCAGAAGATGAGAGATGTTTTTACTTTTTATTTCCAAGCCCTCTGATTTTATGCACCATTTACTAGTAAAATAGAAAGTAATTGACTTGTGGAAAGCAGTGTTTAAAGGTAACTTGTGTCTATGTTAGAATTTGGGATTCTATATAGGATGGAAGACTCCATCATATCTATTAAGGCATAAATTGTATCAACAGAACAAATTATTGTAAGATTTGCCCAACAGACAAATTAGTCAGTGTCAAAAATAAACTTCCAAAAACTCAAAGTATGCTGGTATTATCTCCATCCTTTAGACACTCAGGGAGACATTTCTTGAAAAGATTAATAGGCCTGTTAATTCCTGAAGTCTGACCTGGGGACTACTAATGATGATGGAACGTGCGGGACAAGAGTGGGACTTTTTTGCACCTTTTAATCTTAAAAAGTAAACCAGCAGTGAGTTGAGTGCAATAAGAACACAAAAATGGCCACAGTACCCATCTAGCCTTGTACCCTGGCTCTGCCATTGTCAAAAACACAGGCTTGCAAAGAACACGGCAAGTATGTTTAATCCTTTCCCCAGTGCCATTATTTTGCAGCTCAAGAATTTCTTGAGCATCTTTCACCAATTATTCTGGATTTTTCTTTAATTAGTATAAACCTTCAGCATCCACAACATTTTGTGCAAGAAATTCCACAGCTTAACTGAAGAAGGAGGTCCTTCCAAAGCAGAACGTGAGCTTTAGCCCTTCAGAGTCAACTCTCACAAACTACTAATTGAGCTACTCAAGACAAATCAGACTTGATGGTTTGGATTTAAGGGACAAAGACCATGAGGAGCACAGCACAGAAAATAGCCTGAGAGGCTCGAAATGCTTTTCTCTTGATATCCCTCCAGTTCTCAAGATGATAGATCTATGTACATATAAACTGGCTTGTCCTCAGATTGATAGCTGGGAAGCCTGTCACTGACATAACTGGGGAGACTGACAACCTCAGTGGACTTTACTACGCAAGAGTCTAACTATGCACACAAGGTGCTCATACCTGAACCTGCCTGAAGCACAAGGCTTCCGGTCACCTTTGTTACCTAAACACTGCTGTGTTACTTCGTGGTCTCCTTGCTCGTGATGCCTCAATGAATGACACTCATGGAAAGAAAACACAGCATTTATCCACTTCAGAAACAATTTTACTCTAAGAGACCACCAGGCACATAGCAGGAACCAAAAGTGCTCCTCTGCAAAGCAAACCGGAAGATTCTCACACTCGGCTTTTTTGACAGATTTTCACCAAAAAGCTGTTCAGTAAGTGCTCTGTTCACTGGCAGTGGGAGGGGAACTAATGTATATGGACAATCTCTGGCACTCCATATGGAGATGGTACAAAGGGTAACATGGGGACAAGACCCTCAGGTGCTGTCAAGAACAATCATCATCAGGCAGGAACAGGGCTAGCATAGGGAGGGACTCCTCAGTAGGACATCACTTCTGGCACTCTGGGCAGAACACTGCCCAGAACACGACTACAGCAATGTTAATCCTGTTCTCTTTCCTCTTTTTGTTCTGGGTATGTGGCAAAATGGTGTTCTTGCTCATGACTAAGGTTCTCAGAAAAAAAAAAAAAAGAAAAAAAAAAGAAAAAAAGAAGAAGAGAAAAAAAAGTTGGTTGTCTGTCAGATGAAGAACATACCCTAAAATACCAACAAGGACTTCTATATGTAGATTTAAGTCAGAAAAACAATAACAACAATATAGTCTATAACCTATATCCATTTCTTTGAGTGGACACCTTCACCGTAGAAGACTAACTAATTTATGACGTTACAACCCTTCTGGAGTGGTGAGCCTATGTCCTTCTGTTCACCCTCTTCTCACTCAGCTGACGAGCACTCATGTCTCTTTTCAACAGACAATCTCTGTTCAGGACCACTTCTTTCTTTTTTCCCCATTCTTTTTTTGTTTGGTGGGTTTTTGTTTGGTTTGGATTGGTTTAGTTTCCTTGAAATAATGCCAAAATGTACAGATTAAGAGCTGGTGATTATAGCATTGTAGGAAAGTAACAGAAGATTGGGAGGAGGAGGATTGTAAGCACACACAAGCGACTTGCAGCTGAAGGTGATGAAAAAACACACTAAGCATTGTTTAGTCCTGTGTGCTCGACAAGTAGAACATCTGCCCTTAGATAACATAGGCCTGCGATGGACTCAGGGGTACCTTATCAAATGTGCCTGAGATTCAGCCCTGCTGTCGTAAAGATCAAAGCACAGTGGAAGACTAGGGCCTGCCCGAATTCCTGCGGTACAGGTGAGAACAGCAGGTTTGGACTCTCTCTCTCACTAACAAGGACTCTCTCAAAAACACTCTCCAGTAAGGACCAAGCTCCGTGGTGCCTGTATTTCTGCTTGCGTGCCTCTGCCCGGGTGCTGCTTCAGAGATGCCCTGGTTTGGGAGATATCGAGATTAAATTTACTCTGCATTTCATCTGCGGTTTTGTGGTTGTTCCTATACCCTGACTGTGTCGGCTCATGCAACCATAAAAAGGCTGTTTATAGCAATTACCCAGTTGGCACACTGAAATACCTTTCTGAAGTCAAAATGTTTCATAGACACAAGGGGTTTATGTACTAATTCAAATTCCAAGGAAAATTAGTTGAAGTCAGGCTCCTTTGCTTTAGGTTTCACAACTACGTTACAACTATTCAAAATGTTTTTAAGACCAGATGCAGTTTTGCCTGTTTCCAAGCCAGTGAAATTTACACTGACATCAAATACATCTGGCTGTTCTCCAGAAGATACTCAAGAAAAAACAAGGCAAGTTATTTTTCCCAGAGAAGCAGGGAGTACTTCTACCCTCTAAGCCTATAAAAAAGAAATTTAAAAATTGAGCAATGAATTATGGTGTTGTGTGACAAGGTTTCCTTCATACTACGTAAAGGAACATTCTGAAATGGAGGGTACAGTTACACCTCGGCAAATGAAAGATTCCCTGCTGAGTCTTCAGCCAAAGGGAGTCAATGGATCACATGAGACAACTTGCAGAAGCTCGGCTGTAGTCCTCCTTGCCATCTCTTAAAATCTTTGCGTGCTTTAACTACAAAATACTTGTACTAGAAGGGAGAAAGTGCCTGGAAGGAGTTTATAGTTTCTTAGGTCTTAGTACAATCACACTGGCAATTTTCAGTGCCAGAGTGCTAAGTAATTCCGTTGTAGTATACTACATACCTCTGCAAATCTGAGCCTTTCCTATACTACTTCACCTGCTTCTCTGAACTGGTGTGTAAAACTGCAGGAGTAAACACCATCTTAGTCTTTGTTAGATCTGTGACATAGCTAGACGAGCAAAAGGTTCCCATGCCATAGGAAACCAGTAGTTTGGCCTTAGAAGGTGAAGTCTTGTTGACTGCCATTGAGACCCAGATCAAATTTTCTGGAAAGAAGACTTAAACTTCTAAATTTCTGGCATATTTTTGAAATTATTTTTATGGCTATATCTGAGAAGAAAGCTTCAGGTGGTCTGGTATATAGTTTATAATGTCAAGAACCAAATTCCTGCTTGTTAATAGTGTCAGCTGAAGTTCAAAATTGACACATTTTCATCACATATTTTCACAGAATCATTGCTCGTATGACTATATAAAGTGTTTTGCAATGGTCCCCAGTCCACAGCTCTTTCTGGGGTAAATAGCTTTTGAATCTTGATGACGGAAAAACCTTGGCAAAAATTTCCTGAAAGATGAATGTGTATGATGAAAGACTAGTATGAACCTCCAAAAGAGATCCCATCAAGGTGGATCATAGACTTAGTATATTCTACATCTTTATGTTACAATTCTTAAATTGTAATTATCCCCATAGGCTGTATTATTCCCCTGATGCATGAAGCAATTTATGTAGCATCCTCTTTTGTTGTCTAAAACACTTTTCACCCATTGTCTGTGACACCATTTCTTCAACAGCTAAATCTGAAAACATTAGTTTCACAAAAACTCAGTTTTCACAAAATGAAAATTAATAGCGTATCTGAACAGGATTTTACTTTTAAGCACTAGGGAATCAAACCAGAAGGTTCTCTGGTGTCTAGGCAATATGCAAGTGCATCTTCGATTAACAGAATTGCTCATTCTACAAATATCACAGGCATGCCATGTTTTCTAGTGTGGAATTTCACCAATGGAGTTTCAAGTCCAAATGTAATTTCCTGAAGCATTCTATTCTAACTCATAACAAAAAGCAATGATCTAATGCATGCCCAAATCCAAGGATGGTATTTACAGTGCATTTCCAAAGAAGCTGAAAGTGAAAACTAACTGCATTTTTGTATTGTTGAAGCATCTTGCTGTACAAACCATCTTTGAAATAAGAATACTGGCAGATTTCTGCTGCAGTAAAAGTTTGGTACAACTGCAGCAGCTTGAGCTCCTGACCAAAGTTTTATTGATGGTTGTGCTTGTTCATGACCGAATATAACACGTAACATACTCAGCAACTGTAGATGGTGTCCACTCTGTGATGCTACTGCTGCTATGTGTCTGGCTTTTTTTTGTTCCTTATATACCTTATATACCCAAATTCAGCGGTAAAGCATCAGAATGACTTGAGTCAGCAATATTTAAGGCCTGAAGAATAGACCTCTCTTTGGTGTAGTTTGGATCGCGTTCATCATCTTCCTCTTAAGCTTGTCTTCCTTTTCCAGTTTCAGCTGTTTCAATGGCAAGCAAGAACAAGCATTAGAAGTGGATGGAAACCCTTCATGGCAATCATCCTGACTGCTCAAAATTCAGAGATGAAAACATCCTGCATTTATTTGACTGTCACTCAAGTTATGTAAAAGTAATATTCACTTACTAAGTAGTTCGGAAATTACAAAACACAGGATGTTTACTTCCTTTTTTTTTTATTTAATGATTTCTGTGTACCTTGGGTGATAGCAAAAAACCCCCCATGCTGTACCCTGGCAAAATAACATGTTATCTTTGGAAGTGCTCTCACTTTTGGGGAGAGATGCAAAAATCAGTTTAACTTCTGTCTTTGGAGAGGATTATGTTTTAGTTAAACGGCTTTCTAAAGCACAATTTTTTATGTAATCTGTTTAGACATAAAGATACGTGCCTTTATGAATGTATGAATGTGTATTCATATTTTACTTTATTGTAAAAGTAAAGAAAGTTATTTTTGTCCCACCTATAGCTACATTTTGGGAATGGTTCATTCCTTTCCAGGCCTAATAGTGAAAGATGCTAGTAGCTGCTTTCAAGAGTCTTTGACGCAAAGATTGCCATGCTCCCAGACCACTGTTCATTGGCATGGGAATTTTCTGGAAGCAGTGAGAGGCAAGACTTTGCTGGGTCTTCCCATTCATTGCCATTGGTGAACGGCAGGCTGGCTGTACTGAAGCAACCCTCTGTGAGATAATACTATAAACGCTACAGCTTAGTTTAGGGCCAGTTAAAAAACACTCCCCCAGAAGGACTGGGGGAATACTTTCAAATGAGAATGATCAGTGCTTTGGGTGCTGCCATCCAGAAGACAGCTGCATCCTCAGAACAAAGCCCTGCAGTATAGGGCATGGCTAAGAAAGAGCTGACAGCTGTTAAAGCCCCATCTCCTAAAATTACAGCCCTGGAACCTTTCAGTATCTCTGTAATTGCTGTGCCGAGACAGTCAGTGCTTAAGAACGGTGACAATGTTCCTCATCTAGCAAGGCACATCATAAGTACCATAGATCTCAAGACTGACATAATGAATGACAGAATTAATTCTAAAATATTGAATAAAAATAATGCTCAACACCATTTCTCCAGGTTTTTCTAACTACCTACAAACAATGTTGTTAGTGTCATGACACTCGTGTTGGAGCCTAAGTGATGAGCATGGTGATTTTTCTGGGTTGAAGTATGAGCCCAGGGTACTTCAAAATGACTGTTCTAAATTTAGTGATGTGAGCCAGGGCTGAGGACAGCATAAAATCTGATTTATGATTAAGCCACAAAACCACCCTTTCATAAGCATTACGACATCATTATATTATATACATCTGTTAGAGTATTCAATACTCCCATGGAACGTGATTACCTTGACAAATATTTATGTATTTCTGAGGCTGTGTGAATGAAGACAGGAATGAAGGGTGTTCTTATGGTGAAAGACTAGCCTGGAACTAAGGAATTTAATTACCCCTTTTTAGACCCCCCTGATGTGGAGCGGGTTTGAGTATGTGTGGATAATTAATGTCTTAGTCTTAGGCTTCCTGGACCACTTAGGACTGGCTTTTCAGAATGGTTATGTATCCACAGTGTTTACTGACTGTAGCTGGAGTTGTGCACACATAAGTTCTGCAAATCAGTCTTAAAGTCACAGGATGCCCCAGTATGACAAAATACAGAGCTACTTCAGTAGTACATTAGTTACAATTTCTCTTCATTCCTCTTGCATGTAGGCTGCTTTTATTAGCTTGGTTTTCAGCCATCTTTTGCCCTATCTCCCCTTCTCCCCTAACTTTCAAAGCTCTTTGGATTTCAGCACTTTTTGTAAAGAATTCAGCTTAATACCTGCCTGGTTTACACTGCTTGAGTTCTTCATACATCCTTCATTGCTTTAATGTTGAATTATTAAAGTCTCTCCAGCACAGAAAAGTAAGTGCCTCTAGAAACCTTGAAATGCCCATGTGCCTTGTGCCTAGTAGAGAAAAAGGGCAGATTAATTCCAAGCTATAAAAACAAATAGCTCTCTTTGTTCTTAAGAGGATTTGGATTGAGCGGAGTTGCTTTATAAGTATGTGACTTCTTAGTATTGAAGTTTGGAAATGGAACAGAAAACATATTATCCACTCACAGTTAAAAATTACCGGCTTTGGTATTTTCAACTTGGCTGCTCCTTGAGCTCCTACTTACCTTGTCTTCCTGCTTAAGGTTTACATACTTTACATTGGGGGTTTTTAATACAGAAGAACCCCAAGATCAAGAAGAAGGGAGATAAAAGAGGCAGTGAGGGGAATTCATACATCTAACTGAGCAGTGCAAGGGGTTTACCCCAAGCAGCATGAATAATTACAGCACAGCAGTCTCCAGCCCCTTCCAAACCACGCTCCCCGCTGTGACAGCACTGTGGTTGGCCGTGACTGCACGGGGAATTCTATGATGTTGTTTTCACGTGGTCTCACAAAAAAAGCAACCCAACCAGCCCACTGATTTCCACAGAATTTGGCAGGTTTTGTTTTCCAAATAAGGTATTTGAAAGCAGGATCTTTTTTCCCTTCTATGAACACTATAAATCTCTGATTGTTTTCTGGAAGAGTTAGGGTTGAATCCTGCTGCTCTTGGTCCAGATTGCTCCTACGTGTTTATGTCAACACTGCACTTAGATCAATACAGCCCCGTCACTTCCACCCCAGACGTGGCGACATCAGATAAGCGATGGTATGTTTTCAAATGTCAGGTAATGATGCAGGTACACAAAGGGGAAAGGCATGTTCATAACATAAACAGAGCAGAGGAGATAACAACAAACACATAAAAAGGCATGCATGGTTTTGGAAACTGGGATGAGAATCTGTCATGGAACAATAGGTAGGTTTCAGGGAGGATACACAGGAAGCGAAGGCAACAGCCCTTAATCAGAGCTGCTTCCAAAGGTGGGGAGTGTCATGATGCACAAAGGTGATGGATGAAGAAAGCAGAGGGTGTTGCCAGAGAAGGAAATGGAGACTGTCAGTAGCTACAGGAAAAAGGGGCTGATGCTTAGCAAAACTTCCATAATGAGGAACAATAACTGCAATTAAGAGGCAGAAGCGAGTGAGAGCTAATAAAAGAATTCAGCACACAAATGCAGTGCATGTCTAAATATAACCGGGGATATACAAGGGCTTTAGGCCATGTGTTATTGCTGAATAATGCAAAATATGCTCTTATAGGGAGGTGCTATAACATTCTTACCCCCCTCTAACCTACTTCCCTTTGCAAAAGCAGCAGCCAAATGTTGTGACCACCTTCTACCCTTGGCATCCTACCCCTTCCACACAATTTGGAAACACCCAACTGCCTTTCATGAACTTTTTCTGTCTTCACCTTCTGCTCCAACAAACCACCTGCAAACACACCTTCTCTTTGAGTATTATATTCATATTTAAAGAAGTAATAGGATATTTTGGCGCGAAGCAAGTGCGAAGGCTGTGGTCCAGCTGGTACGTGCAACAAGTATATCAGGTTAGCTCAATCGAGAGTTACTTCTGTCTCTTTCTTAACAGGTTGTGCTCGTGGCAGCTTTGTCACACAGCTCCAGTGGAGCATTCCCAGGTGTTCCAACACAAGAAAATTGTTCACTGTGGCATTATTTGTACAATCTCAAAAAAATTGCTCCTGGAGCAATGGGAGTGCATCATGATACCATGAAAGGCAGAAATCGGGACTCAGTAGTCGGGATGACTATTAAGCAGGTATTCTTTATTGCAGTGCTGGACGCACAGGTGATCGCTCCTCCAAATGTGCATGCCAGACAAGAGTTAGTTTAAGAACATATATACACACACTATACATACATATTTATGCCATTTCCGAGAACTAATTAACACACTCATTATATTTTCAGTAATTCATTGTCATAGCGACTGGCTATATGCCTCATTGGTCTTGGGGCCCACTGTTCTCAGAGAGTTCTTTCTGCAAGGTTACATTGTCCTATAGCATCCTGTTCTCAGAAACAATTAATTTCCTCTTACAAAGTCAGATTTGTGCAGACCTATACAATGGCTACATGCATGCGTGCCTAATTAACAAAACACCCACTGTATTTGCTAACTCATGCTTACGCTAAGGGTGGCTTAGTTATGTCAAGCAAACCTTCAAGCCGTACTCACCCCTAATTCCTTAATTCAATCATTAATCCCATATGGCAAGAAAGAAAGGTGGAGGGCAGGAGAGAAATTTGTTTGAAGCAGTGGCATAAGCGCTGCTAGTGAAGTAAGCTGTTAATTATCTTAGGAAGCCTGTTCATTGTATTATTCAACACCCTAATGCTATAAAGAAGGGGTTGGCAAGCACTGGGTTTTCACTTTGCTAGGAGAGCGAGACATTTTCAGTAAAGCACGATGAAAGCCTTGCTATCGCTGTAAAACCACGGACACGCGGTGCGTTTTCAAGGACTTGAGATTTTATTTTTTTTCCAAGATTTTTTTACGCTCCCCAGCGCGGCAGAGGGAGCCGCCACTCCCCCCTGCCCTCCCGCCAGACACGGCTCCCCACGGGCTGGGGGGCCCGGCCCCGGCCCCGCAGCCTCCCCCGCCGCCCAGCCCCTACCGTCTGCTGACGGGGGGGGGGGGGGGGGAAACGGCGGCCTGCCCACCATCACCCCCGCTCCCATCACCAGCCCGGCAACAACAGCGCTCCGACAGGCGGCCCCACCGCCTAACTCGGCGGCCTCCCGCCCCCGCAGGGCCCTGAGGCCGCCGTGACGCCTTTCCGGGGCGGCCGTCAGCGGCGGTGCGCTGCGGGACTACAGGCCCCAGCGGGCTGAGCGCCAGCCATGGCGGCGGCGGGCTCGGCGCCCGACTACGAGGCGGCGGAGCTGTACACCCGCGCCTTCCCTGTCGGCGCCTTCGGCCGCTGCTGGCGGCAGCAGCTGGGGCCGCCTGACCTCTCGCTGGCGGCGGAGGCGGCCGAGGAAGAGGAGGAGGAGGAGGAGGCGGCGGCCATAGCGGCGGAGCTGGGATGTGCGTCGGAGACGGCGGCCGAGCTGCGGGCCGTTTGCAGGTGGTGGCGGAGCCGGCGGGGCGGGGGGAGGAGAACGGCCCGCGGAGCCCCGCCGAGGCTGCGCAGTCCAAAGAAGGGCTGGAACCTCCGGGTTTCAGCAGGCGGGGGTGTGCGGCCCTAGCGGGAAGGTTGGGGCCTGGCTGGGTGGCTGGGGCAGCGGGAAGCCGCGCCGGGATGGGGGTGGTAGGTGCTATCGAGCGAACGCTGCAGCGGTTCCTCAAGGTGCCGGGCAAAAAAATACCAAAACTCACTCCTGAACGTTTTTTTCCCTAGTCTGTGTCATTGGGTTTTTTTTTATCTCCCGGGGAAACATGCGCTGGCGAGGGAAAGCAGCGTTCTGGAGGATTAGTGCTCCACTGGCAGAAACTAACAAGTTCACCTAGCAAGTAACTATCTGAACCTCTGCATGGTTTCTAGGAGTCCCTGCTGCAAAATGAAAGGCATACCTTATATGAAGAAAAAGAGCCAGGCAGCTGTTTTAAGTCAGCATGGTTTAGGTGAGCTCTGATAGCACACACTGTCTGTTGAGGTTGTCTGGGTCAGTTTGTCAGGGTTGGTGGTGAAGCCAAAGCTACGCAAGTGCTTCTTTGTATGGGGGATAGCACTGCTTGCCCAAGCAGCCTGGGTGGCTCAGGGGCTGGGAAAGGAGAAAGGCTCTCTTGTTTTGCACTGGTAACTTCGCTGAGATTCGCAGACCATTGAATTACAAATTGGTGTTCAAAGAAGACGGGTTGTGACAGCGGGTTCAAAAATGCTAGAGCTGGAAGGCTTTCAGCTGTGGGAAAAGTGAGAATCGTCACACACCTGTGGAAAAAGGCCTTATTTCATAGAATCATAGAATTGTGTAGGTTGGAAGGGACCTTTCAGATCATCTGGTCTAAGCATCAACCTAACTTTGATAAAAAAACATCACTAAAGCATATAACTAAGCACTACATGAACCTGTCTTTTAAATACTTCCAGGGATGGTTCCTCAGCTGCTTCCCTGGGCAGCCCATTCCTATGCTTAATAGCCCTTTCGGTGTCAAAGTGTTTCCTAATATCTGATCTGAACCTCCCCTGGTGCAGCTTGAGGCCATTTCCTCTTGTCCTATCACCTATGATGTGGGAGAAGAGACTGACCCCCACGTCTCCACAACATCCTTTCAGGTAGCGATAAGGTCTCCCCTCAGCCTCTTTTTCTCCAGTCTGAACAACCCCAGCTCCCTCAGCTGCTCCTCATAAGACTTAGTCTGCAGACCCTTCATCAGCTTTGTTGCCCTTCTCTGGACCTGCTCCAGCACCTCAGTGTCTTTTTTGTGGTAATGGGCCCAAAACTGGGTACAGTAGTCAAGGTGAGGCCTCAGCAGTGGGGGGGGACGATCATCTCCAGAGTCCTACTCACCCCAGGCACTAATTCCTGCAGAAAGCAGCATGGTTGATGGGTTGTCAGTAGAAGGAAAACATGCCAGAGTTCTTTTGCTATCTCTGCAAGCTGTGTCCTTCAGTTACTGTTTCTTCAAAGGTGCAGAAGTAATTATGAACCATTTCAAATGCAAGCTGGAGGTTATTCACTTCCATGCACTGAATAGAATGAACATAGTCTCAGATGTGATGCAGAAAACGTAATTTGATAAATGTAGCAAGAATTGCACTATATTTTGAGCTCTCACTGAGGCTTTTCCTTCAGTGCCCTGCATACAAGATGTATATATATAAAAAAAAAAAGGGAGGTGGTGTGTCAGGAGCATGTTCTTCTAATTTTCAGAGTTATATGCCAAATTATGGGGATAACATGACAGCAGAAATTACATTAGCAATGTTATTTAAGATACAGTCATTAACTGGACAAAGTTAATTTCGTAATTAGTGCTTGTTTAAATGATAATGCCTCAGAAGAAGGTAGGAACCAAATGATCACACCTCAGAAAGGTGGCAGAGAAAGGTAGTTGCTTTAGTAAAAGACAGGGAACAAACAGAGAATAGGAATAGGAGCCCAGGAGCACAGAGTTTATTGTCTGAGCCAAAATATACCTGTGTGAGTATTGTGTATAATGATGAGAGCAAAATGAACCATTCCAAAGTCAAGACTTTTAGGGGCATTTTTAAGCAGGAAGAAATCAGCACTTACTGGATTATAGTAATTCTCACTTTTTCTAATGCTAGTTTAAGTAAAACAATGCTTTACTTCAGCTGTCATAGTTCTGCTGACTAGGATAATTTTTTACAGTTACTAGGCTTAGTAAAAGTAGAGGCTAATGTTACTATTTAAAACATTAGAAATGTTTTCTGGTGTGACGGCAACAGTGGGAATTATTCTGTAAGTTTTCCCAGTGCAGATGTAGTCTGTGATTGCTTCTATGCTGTGGCTTATTCTCTACAGTGACCCTTGTTGCTTGAGCCTGTCTATTGCTATTTTCACTTGAATTCCAAGCAGATTTTTTATGCTTTGTTTATTTTCTTCCTTCATAGATTCTGCTTTTTTTTCCCCCTTTCTGTTCTGCTTGCTTCAGTCTACAACCGCTACATTTGATATGCTCTCTGCATTTGCTGATGATACAGAGCAGTGCTGGCTGTACTGTGGAAAGTGCTGCTGTGTAGTGAAAAGTCCTGGGAAGGCAAAAAAGGACAGGCAATCTGTGATGGGGAGAAAACAGATCATCTGGCAGCTGCTTGTTGGCTTTGCAGGAGAATGAAGATAAACCTGCACATCCTGGTGTGACCTTTCCCCTGTGCAGGCAGGAAATCCCAATCCCTAATCTCCCTGTGCTTTTGCTTTTAAATTAAATAGTCCTAGCCTCTTGAGTCTCTCCTTAATGTTGGCCAACCTCAAATCACTACCTCTGATCACTTTCACTGGCATGCTCTGAGCTGTTGGTGTTCCTCCCTTGAGAAGAGGTGAAAACACTAGACTACACCAAGATCTATTCTGTGGCACCTTGAGGTCACGCTGGCGTAAATACAGTTTTCTAGGCACTGAAATGAACATATCCTGGATATAAATAAAGATTTTTGAGACTGTGAACTACTTGCAAGGGCAGTTCTGGCAAGTTAAGGAGATTTCCTTTGGGTAGAAGACAGATGGGAAGATGTGGATACTCGTCCTGTATCTATTTTTGAGGTAGTAATAGGTTAAGAGAATCTTTCATAGGCTCAGGATGAAGTTTTTCAATATCCATGGTTAAATTATTTTTAGAATATAACGACAGTGTATGTTTAAGTATTCTTGATGATTTAGAGTCTTCTTGTGAGGAGAAATGATACAATGTTTAAATGCTGTTTAACTCCAGTATCTCAGTGTGCTGTGGTTGACTTTTTTCCCCCCTTTTCTTCTATTTTCTCCCTGTAATAAATTCCTGCAAATGGAATGCAGGAAAAAAAATTTCACCTTCACTCACTTGAATTTGACTTGGTAAAAGTGCTTTGCCTGCTGATGAAGTTGTACACAGATAATCATTAGGGAGATCATAGAATCATAGAATCGTCTGGGCCGGAAGGGACCTTCAAAGGTCATCTAGTCTGACCCCCCTGCAGTCAGCAGGGACACCCCCAACTAGTCCAGGTTGCCCAGGGCCTCGTTGAGCCTCACCTTGAATGTCTCTGGGGAAGGGGCCTCAACCACCTCCCTGGGCAACCTGTTCCAGTGCTCCACCACCCTCATTTTAAAGAACTTATTCTTAATGTCTAATCTAAATCTGCTCTTCTCCGGTTTAAAGCCATTAGCCCTTGTTCTGTCATTGCCAGCCTTTGTAAACAGGCTCTCCCCAGCCTTCCTGTAGGCTCCCCTCAGGTACTGGAAGGCCTCTATTAGGTCTCCCCGGAGCCGCCTCTTCTCCAGGCTGAACAACGCCAGCTCCCTCAGCCCCTCCTTGTAGCAGAGGTGCTCCAGCCCCCTGATCATTTTTGTGGCCCTCCTCTGGATCTGCTCCATCAGGTCCATGTCCTTCTTATATTGAGGGCTCCAGACCTGCACACAGTATTCCAGGTGAGGTCTCACCAGAGCAAAGTGG
>JAOTQQ010000019.1:34278908-34293564 GCA_026546715.1 Gallinago undulata
AAGTGCATCTACGCTAATGCACGTAGCATGGGCAACAAACAGGATGAGCTAGAAGCCATTGTGCGGCAGGACAACTATGACATAGTCACCATCACGGAAATGTGGTGGGATGATGGTCATGACTGGAATGCTGCAATAAGTGGCTACAAGCTCTTCAGAAGGAATAGGCAAGGAAGGAGGGGGGGTGGGGTGGCTCTGTACATTAGGGAATTGTTTATATTATCAATGTAATAGAAATCAAGTAACGTGCTATACAGTCTGAGAGAAACCAGACGATGTTGTATATTTGTATATACAGTGGTGAAAATATGTCATATTCTTATTCTTATTTAAGGAGTCTGAAAGACTTCCCAGATTCTAGTCTTCTTATTTATGTAAAGTAAATAGAGGAGTCTTTCTACCACTATCTAGTAAAGCACTAGCTGATTAGTACAGAGATCAGAGAGTTCTCAGGCTCTGCTCCTGGGCCTGCAGAGGAGTCATGTGAGGCTGTCACAGCCTCAATGGAGTTGTGATTAGGCTTCCTCACATCAATAATTTCCCCAAAGTGCGTGAATGTCACCATGCCTAGTCTCTCAGCAGGAGCTGTTAATGTTTGGTGTGCATGCATTCCATTTGTTTGTTTTCTTCAAGCATGATTGTGAATTTACACTCAAGTATAGTCTTAGTGGTGAGTCTTCAAAATAAAATTTGGATGTTGCTTCAGCAGACAGGTAATCAGCCATAAGTGGAGTAGAATTTTTTTCTTTTGAGTCTAGGAAGGAAGCAGCACCATGACCTGCAAGATGTCTGTTAGCTTTTCCTAATAGGGAAAGTAACTTCTGGCTGATTTAAGAATCTTAGAGACTGATTGAACTCGGAATGGTGCTCTGACATTGTGCAGGAAAGACGCTGTGTAATTAGCTGTTGATGCCGGCTCTCACTTCGAGAGAAGAGCAGTTTGAGTACACAGGCTGAGCGAAAGGATCAAGTTGCTGCTCTCGTTGGTTAAGTAAACAGGTGTAGCTTGTCAGATGATACAGAGAGAGTAAGAGAGACTTTTTGGATTTTATTGGCATAAATTTGCCTAATGCTTCTTTCGTTCCTGCTGCTTTTGGGTTTTGTGGTTTTATTCTTTGCTTTTTCTTCATTGAGCAGTAATTAATGGGATGATATTTAGTGAAAATACAGAATTCTGCATCTAGGATGGAGTAACACCAGGGACAAGTATATACTGGGAGAGGAGTGGCTGGAAAACAGCCCTACAGAAAGGGATCTGGGGGTGCTGGTTGACATTAAGCTCAATGACGTCAGCAAACCACATCCTGGGGTACGTCAAACACAGCACAACCAGCCAGTCAAAGGATGGGATTATCCACCTGTATTCAGCATTGGTGCGGCCTCACCTTGAGTACTGTGTGTAGTTCTAGATCTCTGGGCCCCACAATTTAAGACAACTCTCTCAACCAGCTAGTGATGCTGTGCTTAATGCACCCTTGGACACAGTTGGCCCTTTTGTCTGTCAGGGCACACTGTTGACTTATATTCAACTTGCCATCAACCAGAACCCCCAGGTCTCTTTCCATGGGGATGCTCTCCGGCCTCTCATCCCCCACTTCGTCAATATACAATATGTCTCTAATTTTCATTTTTCTCTTAATATAATTTAGATACCTAAAGTGCTTGGTTTTTGAAATGTTTTTGTTTAAGGTGTTTAATCCCTCATAACACTAATACAGACTTATCTGTCCGTCTCTCTCTCTCTCTCAGGATCTCTACAAATCTGCTTTCTTTTATTTTGAAGGCATCTTTTACAATGATAGAAGATATCCAGAGTGCAGAGATCTGAGCAGGTACAGTATTTGTAGACTTTGAGTAAGGAAAACCTTAAGGGTCAGGAAATTTATTTCATTTTGCTTATGATTTGTGGTGTCTTAAAGACTGGAATGTCTAATGTATGACACTAGAATGGACTTTTTATACTATCTTTTCAAGTTGAATTGATTTTTACATAGAAGTTTAAATTTACTTCCTTTACTTACACCTTCCACTCTGTTTCCTTCTGAAAAGGGGATGAATACATTTTTCCCAGCAAATCCCATTTTTCTCTCTTGGTATGGGATTGTTGTGGAAGGTGCCAGGTGCCAGTGTGTACTGTTTTTTAAGTGCCCTCCCTAGTTATGGGGACCCCCAAAAGTCTTGCCTTTGAGGTAGAAGATAATTCAGAAAGACAACAAGCTCAGTTGTGTGGAAGTCAGTTGTTCTGCTCAGTCTTGAAAATATGCTGAGTGCCTTCCTGGGAGGTCAACAAAGGGACTGTGCGGCTGTTGGGAAAAGAAATCTGAGATGACATTGCCAAGAGTCTCAGTTGTGTTTTGTTTGGAACTGTAGGTCACACTGGTTGAGCCATATCCATTTAAGTCATTAAAGTCATATCCATTTAAAATACCTATAGTAGTTTATTTTATAGAAGCATGGACTTGCTGACACACTAGTGAGATTTAGGAGATAAAGATGTTAAAATGGATGGTATGGAAGAGCTGTGAATTCGGACTCTGTTGTTATGCTAGACTTGGTGTGTGACTTCAGAGAAATTAATTATTTTGTTCATTCTCTTTCTGTCTGTGAACAAGAAGAAGGTTCGTGGGAAGGGCTTCCATATGCAGTTTGTAGAAATGAAATGCCTTGTATGTAGGAGTGTGCTGAAAAACCAAGAATTAATTGCAGCAGTTGCCAGTGCCCTTCCAGTACTAAATTATGGAAATGTAACTGTGCAGTTGTCATCTTTGCATTTCTCTTTGGAACAAACAAAAAAAGCTTTTTAACACTATAAAACAAAGTTATTGACCAAGGGAGCAAAAATGACCTGCTGATAACTTGAATTGCTAAAATACTGATTTCCTTCTTTTTAGCAGTATCCCAGTGAAGAGTTTTGCTTGTGCCACAAGGCCTTCCTTTTCTGTACATTCACAGTTTTTAGCATTGCTATACTGATGACCTTTCTGTTTTCAGAACAATTATTGAGTGGTCAGAATCTCATGACAGAGGCTATGGAAATCTTCAGTCAGTTAAAATGGAGGACTACACTTTTAATGATTTGTCCCTCAAAATAGGCTTTCCATACCTTTTCTGCCACCAAGGGAACTGCGAGCACATCATTATCATCACAGATATAAGGTAAGTTACTGCTCTTGCAAGAAAGTAATCTCCCTTGCGTATTTTTTTTTCTAATTATTTGTCTGCATAAAAAGACTGCTTTCTAATTAGCACGGCATGACTGTTATATGTGAGGAATGGCACCCACAGTGCACAGCTCTTTCTGTGCAGAGGCAGTGTGTGGTAGGTTGACATACTGATTCTGGAGCACCAGGGAGCAGAACAGTGCTTCTGGCTGGAGTCTGGACATTTTAGTTTAGATTTGGTGCTGAGGGATAGAAACTGAAAAGAGAACAGAGGAGTGGAAATAGTGGGCTGGGGTGGACAGGAAAGGGGGAGGAGGAGGAGGTGATGGTGGCTGTGAGTTGGCAACCACGTCAACAGTAGAACCATTGTGTATACTTTGTTCAGTGCATAACGGATAGAGAGTGCACTCCTCTAGTTGTAGAGGACAACAGAGTGTCCTAGGTGACAGATCATTTTCAGTTCCCAGCAGATCAACGTATTTAAGCATTGTTAATAAATGGTGCCTCCCAAGAGGAACACAACCCAAAGAAAGGCATAGAACTTGCAAGTAGATGATCTCAGGATAATGAGCCTCTAAATATTCACCTGGTGATGTTTTTGCCTGTTAGTCTATGTAGGAGATAAAAGCTTTAAAAAGACAATGTAAAGCATATGGTCTGAAAACTTCTGAGTTGCTACACAAAGTGAATTTACTCCTGATCCTAAAATCCACAGATGATGCAACTAGCAGTCTAACTCCAGGTCTTCCATCTATGTTAAGAAATGCTAAGCAAAAGTCTAGTCATAGTTTACACAGGAATTTAAATCATGCTTTATCTTCAGAGTCCAAGTTTATGTTCAGATAAATAAATACATAAAATACAATAAAGACTCAGCCACGTTGGAATTTATTTCCCTCAAGGCTCATTCATCATGATGACTGCCTGGACAGGAACCTCTATCCCTTGCTAATCAAGAAACACTGGTTATGTACCAGAAAATGCTTTGTGTGCAAAATGTATACAGCCAGGTAAGCTACATTCTTGATCCTTTTAAGTTGCCTTCTTAAATAAGTCTTTCTAGGTGCTGCTACTAAGTTAAAAAAAAAAATATCAAAGATCTGTATGCATTTGATAAGGTGTATGAACAATCTTCATTCAAGTATTCTGAAGTCTTACCCTTCAGGCAGTTGTCCTTTCTCTCCCTAGGAAAAGGCCTCCTTCAGGTAGCGTTCACACGGAAATGATAATTCAGGATGATCAAAAGAACTGAAATGATGAAGAGGTTAAGTATTTGGCTCCAGTTCTTTTGCATATCTAGAGTTTGGGTCTCGATCATTTACTTGTGAAAATCTTAGTTCTGGGCGAAAACGCTGCATTATTCCCCTATGAAAAGACATGATTCAAATTCAGTTGCCAGAAGTTGTCCAGAGCTTTCACTAAATCCAGCATGTAAAAAGAGGGAAGTATGGATCAGCTCAACTTTAATATAGTAAAATCTAGAGATTTTTAAAAGGCATGTAGATTTCCCCACAATATTCATAATATTCATAACTTCTACATGAAAACTTTGTGCTTTGCAGGAACTTGAAGGAACTTTTTGTGATGCACAGATTTGCTGCAGTTTAGAGACCAGAAGGTGGAATCAGTGCTCTTTATTATACACTTTAGTGCTGTTTACTTAGACAAGAGAAAGCCTTTCAGTAGACACAGTAGAAATTTCTCTAAAGTAGTTCCTGCAGACTAGGATAGGCTCCCAGATTTTATAGGTCTGAATGATTTATTTACAAAAATACCCACTGTCCTTTTTTCACCCCGAGCACAGCTTACACTCAGCCTCAATTTGACACAGCAGCTGTGTCCTTTTTATCTTGCTTGTTTGGCCTTAGACTTCCCTGGAATCAGGCAAACAGCCAATTCTGCTTGTGGTGAGAGCCCATCCTAGTGTTCCTAGCAGAGCCCCTAGGATGCCTTCACAAGTGACTATAATCTGAGGCATAAGGGGAGGTGGAGCCAAAGGGTCAGTATGGGGGAAAGATGGGATGGAGAGGGTATTACCAGAGGTGATGTAAATGCATTAAATTAAAACCAGGATTAAGCACTAAGCTTAAATGGGGATAATTTAAACCATGGATAGCTGAACTGCTTTGTCTGGCTGTCCTGCATGTTCTAATCTGTGCCGATAGCATCTTTAATCACTAGAGGCCTTGAGCTGACATGGCCTCTTGAGTGCTACCATAAATTAATTGCTTGTTGACAAGGCAGGCCCTCTTCGTACTGGCAACTGTATTCATGTTAACTTCAGTGCTTGATGGAGTGAGCAGCAGTCCTCTCCTTGTCTTGTCTGCATCATCCAGGCTCTCCTTTTAGACTTGTAAATGGATTTGGGTATTACTCAGAGTAGTTTGGGGCAGTCACGTGTCTGCTCTTTATCATGCTTTCTAATCTTAAGGGAAAATGAGATTTATCTTTTATGACTTTAAAATGGCCATATGGAGGACAGAGGATTCCTGTTAATTTTTTTTTTTTTCTTGTTGCACACTGTACCTGCTACACAGGTTTGAGGAGTTCCTCAGGAAATCCTGCTGTAGCAATGTAAGATAGCAGCTGGGATTGACATGGAATGGGTGTGGAGTTTGGAAAAGTGTTGTATGCCTGGGGTGGGAGATAATGCAATAGAGGTAGTATCTAGTCAGTATAATGTTAATACTGATGTTTGTTGTTGTCATCCCCAGCTCTGAGTAGAATGTTGAGATGTTTGTCACAAATGCGTTGGACTCACACTTGTATTTGGTAACCCGCAGGTGGGTAACCAACAATGACAGTCTGGCACCAGAGGATCCTTGTTTCTTCTGTGATACTTGTTTTCGGATGCTCCATTATGATGCAGAAGGCAATAAACTGGGGGAGTTTCTTGCATATCCTTATGTTGATCCTGGGATTTTCAACTGAAACTGACATGAGCCAGAATGAATTCAATGAACTTTGTTGGTGAACCTGTTGCTCTGGATGTTAAACCCACCAGACAGCTTGAGTTCTGAGCCTACTGGTGGGTTTTGGGTTAGGCTTTTAATCCTCTCTCCCAAGGTGGAAGGAGCCCTTGGAAATTATGCCATCTTGCTTGATGGCACCTTACACTGAATTCTAAGGTGGCAATTGGTGGGATTTTTATGCATGGCAGGTGGGTTTCTTTCTTCAGCATGAGGGAGAAGGGAGTGGCCAAAATATGAATTAATTCTTTCATTAAACTAATTATGCCTCCGTATGCTGTCCTTCACCCATTGCTTCTTTTCAGTAAAAAGTTGTGGTTCAATACATTTCAAAATTGCTATCCCTGCAGATTAAGAAATTTTGCAAGGGCCAATCCCATACTTCCAATAAAGCAAAGAGAATCTGGCCACAATCCGGGTATGGGATTTGAGTGCGTTGTGCTCTAAACTACCAAATGAAGAAGAACTCGTATTAGAAGCTGCTGTTTGTGTGTTCTGGCCCTGGTTCATATTGAATGATTCAACTTAAATGACAAATGGAAAAAAAAGGTTACACTAAAATGTAATTTTTAAATATACTTTACAATCCAGGAGTTATCACGGGACAGCTGGGTCTGGTCTTGATTTAATGTGTCTTTCTGAATGAGTCCTCTGAGCAGAATCCAGCAGTGCACTCAGCTCCCCGTTTGTAGTTAAATTTCTGTCACCAGCTGGGTATTTGTGTTTTGGCTACTTGTTAAATGCTGTTAGTGTGATCAGAACTTCTAAGCAGGTTTATTACTTCATGATGGAAAATGACAAAATTACTTTTTTACTAATGTCTTCTCTGTGTGTTTGGTATTTATGTCTTTTTTTCCTTTCTTTTTTAAAGCAAGAAAATCAGCAAATTTTTCTTACAAATCCCTTGTTATAATAAACTGGATATAAGGGCATGGAACTTGAAGAATACTTGAGTTATAGTTAAATGAAAATTTAAGGGCCCTGCCTGCTGACTGGTGAAGACTGGTGTCTGTACTTACCTCGGGGAGCCAAAAGGCTGGAGTATTAAAAGCTGCAGTTTGATCCAAAAAACATTAACCTGGATCTGTGGTTGGCTTTTTGTTTCGATCTTTTTTAAATGGATAGCAATTTGGCAGTATGAACCTTTTGTAACTTATTTCAAACTTCCAAAAGGTCTTGGAGATTCTCTCCCTACTGAAAGTTTTTGCCTGGCTTGACAAGACATGGACAGAGGATCTATTTCTTGTGTTGAGGGGAGGCCTCTGATTTTACTCTTGGTGTCAAGTTTCACAGCAAAATGTGATTCATACAGGCAATGTCACTTTCCACTGCTAGCTGGGCACTTGTGACATTGTCACAGCAGTCCTCCGTGTACCTGAATGAGCAACTCAGCAGGGCTGCACAGTATTTTAAGCTCTAGTGACCTTGACTCTTGAAGTAGGAATGCTAATGTCAAAGATAGCCCTGCTTTAAATTTTGTGCATTAACTGGGGTTTGTTCCTTTCTGCAAAAAGAATCAGCCTTATTCCTTGGGAGACTTCTTAAGTTTGACTACCTAGCCAGTTGTCAGCTCTCAGAAAAACGCAGCTCGTGGACACTCCAGTGTCTTGGAAAGTGGGATGACCATTTCTACAGTCAGTGAGATTCTGTGCATTTAGATTATTTCTGGTTTGTAAATGGGCAGTAAATGCCTAAGCAGCATGATTCTAGAGTCTTGCAGCATACAATCAGGAGCTTAATCTCTACATCTATCTATCTCACTTAACTCTTTGAAGTAGGGGCATGGTTGACTCATTATCTCTAAAACAGTTGTGACAGACATGTCTTAGCTCATCAACACTTGTGTGAAGACAAGGTGGACTTGATGTACCTGCTAAATACACAGTACCTCTTTGTTTGGTAAAAGGGATTTTGATACAAAGGAATGGTCAAAATCAGGAAGTGCCTATGTGAGAATTCCCGTTTGAGTTAGTATCTTGACAGAAACACTTTTGGAGGTAAAAGTGCAACTTGTTTTAGTTTCCTTAGGCAATAAAATACATTTCATGACCAGCTGTATGTAGAAAGACGCAAAATCCAGCCCACAGTAACTACCCGTATTTGGAAGCTGAGTGAGAATGCTGCTGTTTGATGCTCTAGCTGCACAGCCCTGTTTGTTAGCCTCTCTCCTTACCAGCAGTCTGCTGTGAAACGTTAGAGATGGCTGAAGCTCAGGCTCTGTGGAAGCCAAACATCGTGGCCATCTGCCGAGGACACCTTCATCCTGGGAACTGCCATGGCTATAGATCTTCCAGGTTTAACTTGAGGTATGGTGTCTAAGATCTGAAAGCTATTCAGTTTTGGTATATAAACATCTGTTTCATTACAGAAGTAGATACTCATTATGCACATGAAAAGCTTCATAAGCAAGTGTAGCATGTCGTTACTACTTGCATGTTTTTACCATCCTGCAGGAGATGGCTGTATTCAAAATCTTAACTAAATCAATCACTGCAAACAAACTTCTTCCCATGCTGAGTTTGTACCAAGTTTTTGAACTTGAAATGGGGAAAAGCTGTTTTATATATGAGAAATCCCTTTTCTCTGTACTATCCTGGATAAGAACCAAAGAAGAACAAACCCCCCTAGCTGGGCTGACTGAAGGTGGTGTGGCAGACATTTACAAGGAATGGACACAAAAAATAATTTGACTTCTCAGTATTTGATACCATACTGTTTTGGTCGTGCTGCAATACTGAAAAGATTTATTTGTTGAATAGTGTGAGTTAAAGCTTCAGAAGTATTGGTCTGCACTAAGCTGTAATAATATTTTTCTGGTCCTGATTTTGCAGAGGTGCTTGTACCTGTTTCATTCCTTTTCATGCCTTTAGGAACTTACCTTACCAGTGTTTCTGTTAAAATTCAAGTTAGAAATCCCCAAGTTCATGTCAGAGCAACAAAATCAAAATAGTACTGAAATCAGACACTTGTTCCGATGAATGATTTTGTCTATATAAGTTAGTATTAAGAACCAGTCTCTCTATCATTTTAAAATCTTTAATTTCAGAAATTGTTCAAGACAGTGTTTTCCAACCAGGTTGCATCAACAGGTTCTGTGAAAAGACCACGTTTCTTTCTAGTATACTTACTATACCAAAAGCATACCATAAAGTCACATTGCAGTAAATTGGCACAATGAGTTTTGCAAGAACAGAACTAAAATTGTTTAGAAAAAAGTCATTAAGTATACTTATACATTAACATTTTAACAGCTATAAAAATGCCGCTTCCAACTCCTACAAAACACAGTGAAAAGACATCCCCACAAGAGTTGAAAAACTATGCACAAACAGAGGTCAGTATCATAGGAAGAGAGTGAGTTTTATACAAATGAAGCAATTGTGTGGTTTAAAGTATTTACACTCTTTCCTGCTATTAGCTAGACAAACATACAGTAGTCAGGTAAAAATATACTACAACTCTACGTCCTGTAACATGTAAGCATTTGTTTTCTAGATGGAATTTTCATATTTTGAAATGTGTTACCTTTAATACTGGACAAAACTATTGGCAAAAGTGTTTAAATACTTTTAAACCAAGATTACTAGGGCTCTTATTCCAGAAAATTTAACTTCAAAATACTATGCTTATAAAATTATTTCAAACTTTCAGCAGTCTATAGATTTCAAATGCAAAACTTAACAATCCTCTTTAATTTGTATTTTAAAAAAAGAATCCAGTGGTGTCATTTGCTTTCAAAGGCAGAATCTTTTGCTGGCTTTTCAAGCTCCCTCTCTTCACCACATGTCCTAGAAACAAAATAAAGCAACATTAATGACCATATAAAAATGCAAAGAGCAAGCCTTAATCAAGAAGAATTCATACCACCTAGAGGAAGTGATGGATGCCACTGTACATTCACCAGAAGATGAAGTCTGGGGAACTGAAGGCAGTAGTGATGCCAGATGTCTATCTCCACTCTGTCTCTGACTGCCCCCAAATGCAAAGCTAAGCTGGTACCGATTAACATCACATTAATGTACGTGACCAGCTGTGAACAGCAGCCATTTGGAAGTTGGTTGGTGTTCCATTCAGGCAGTCCTCCCTAGTCTGCTGCCAAGTATTTGTCAGCTCAGGTGGAGAAGCACTCTGGCTTAACATACCTTACCAAATTTTCTCAGTAGCCAGGAATAAGCCACTCTGTCTCCCGAACACACTAAGGTAACCTCAGGAATGTACTTTTACCAAACAAGAACAGAAAGATATTCTTAAGTGCTAATTACTGCGTAAGTATTATGTTACACATTTCTGTTTTCCGTAATTTCTGAAGTACACATTCAGAAAGGTATAGACATGTCTTGCCTCTAACTATCGAAGGGAATAAATTTCAGAACTGGATAGCCCTGTGATTATTACAAATTGTTTTCTTAAGAGTCAGTAGTGGGAACTGCAGGGTATTTTGAACATTGATGATTTGTTGATACTTATTTGTTTCTCACTTCCAAGAAACTAAATATTGCAAATAAAAATGTATGAAAAATATTGAATGTAAAGAAGTTTGTATGCTGGAGAGACCCAGTCTGTAGCATGCTTGAATTTAGAACAGGTCTGTGGATGCATTTCTTACCATGCAAGGTATTTGCAACAACTGTTACAAAACCTACTGTATAGATGTTAGCCAACGATGAGTGTAAGACCACAGAAACTGCTCAAGGAGCCATACAAGTTTTTTGTAAAGTGTGTTTCTCTCTTTGTTTAGGTAGAATATGTTGGAGTGTAGAGTTCAAGGCCATAGCAAACACCACACACACTTAAAAGAGATAAATATTTTTAGCAGACCATGACACCTCCACTAGCTCATTCATGGAAGATATATTTGCAAGTTTTACAGATACAATCACAGTTACTGAAGTAGTAAAAATATAAACTGTCTTTCCTCAAAGCTGCTTTTTGAGACACTCATATTCAACGGCCTTTTCCTGGCATGTTGCATAACTATCTGAATTATGTGCCTTAAATTTCTTTTGACCAATGTCCACTGAGTTGTCACACATGCGCCCAAATATTCTTCATTTTTTTAAATCACAAATATAAAGGGCAATCTGACAGATTGTTTGAAAGGAGCAGGCCATGAACCTTGGAGAACCATAGTATCATAGAGTGGTTCAGGTTAGAAAGGAACCACTTAAGGAACTTAAAGATCATCAAGTACCAATCCCCCTGCCATGGGCAGAACTGGTTTAGTTCTAGTGTATTCTATTATTACTGAACTGCCTTGCCATTGATTTCAAGTAACTTGTGTTTTGTGATCTGGCCAAGTCACCTATTTAAGCAGTGTGATAGGTTGTGTAACCTGTGCTGGGAACCTATACCTGTTCCTGTAATATGTTCATTATGTTCCCGTAACATGTTGCTTGTTCAGACCAAATGAGTATTTGGCATCACTGGTTGAAAACTCCCAAACGTCACTTCTGAAAGCCGTGTAATCAGAAGTCAGTAGTTCTGAGGCTACCTCTCAGCAGGTATCAAATTCATTTTCATCTCACAGGGTTGGGTTTTTTTTGTTTTGTTCTTAAGTTT
This sequence comes from Gallinago undulata, assembly GCA_026546715.1. NCBI lineage: Eukaryota > Metazoa > Chordata > Aves > Charadriiformes > Scolopacidae > Gallinago > Gallinago undulata. The sequence goes on from JAOTQQ010000019.1 coordinate 34,290,598, forward strand.
ACCTTATTGTAAATAATGGTCAATATTCCACTCATTTGCACAGTTTTTATCTTGGCAGGCGGCCAGAAGAATGCCAGGCAACCGCAGTTTTTCCTAGCCTGCCTGAAGACGGTGTGAAAGCCAAGCTGGCTTCTGTTACACACTGCTGGACAAGAAGAATCCCTAAGCACAAGGTGCAGAAGTGCTGAGAGAAAGCAAAGTTCAACAAAACAATTCAGCTCAAGGATAACTTTAGGCCTTTCCATCATTGTTTACTAAGTCCTACAAAATATTTCTTATGTTCTAGGAGACACTCACTGCTTGTTGTTCTTCTTTACAAAACAGCATTTTTCAGTGAGGCTAAAGTTTACATACTTAACTCCTGATAAATTCAAGCATTCTTATGGCTTCCTGTTTGGAAAAGGTAAATGCAACAGCCTCTATAAAGCATTCAGAGTTCGAAATTTCACAGATCTAACTTCTAGCCTGCAGTTCAGCTGCATCTGGGCAATTCTATAGCTATACTATAGAACACTAATTGAAGTGGCTTGGCTTTTGACTAGAACACGTAATTTGACAAAAAAAAACTTGATAAATCCCATTAGTTTCTGTAAGATTTGGTTCAAGCATCCGTTGCTTCCAATTTAATAGCACTGAGTAGTCTAAAACATATGAGGAAGCTTGTACTTTGACCTGTCTCACCACATGCTCATGTTCTTCTAACAGGACATCCTGTAAATTTTAAGTTCCACAATAGCAGTGATTGAACTAACTTTTAAAATGTCCATTCAAAACCTTAACAGAAGATTTGCATGCTATTCTCATTCTCTAAAGTTGAGAGAAAACTCCATAAAGAAAATAGTACTTCAGTATGGTTAAGTAACTTCAGTTCCACTGCTGCTCTATTTACATAATTCATTAGAACAGAACAGATGCTTAGCTCAGTAAGACTAACAACTTACTTTTTCGTACTGCCTGCATCGTGCCTGTCTTTCTTTTCCTCAGTGTTCTCTCCAGTGTGTTGTGTCTGGTTGGTATCTTGACCTTCAGACCCTTCATTCAGAACCTTTGAACCTTTAAAATGAAAGGGCAGGGAAAGAAAACAGTACTGCAGGCTGCAAATCTGTGCTGTAAAAAGCCCCGGATAATTTGTTTACCATCAACTCAAATCCCTCACCTTGATACACAGCAGCTGAAACAATACAAAAAGCAGTAACGGATACTGCTTCAACTTCTGAAAATTGCACGCATTGAGCCTTATCCTGTAATTTTAATAACAGGAAATGAACAGCCTGTATTTTGTGTGATTTTGAGTTCTTGTGTTTGCAAGGCTACAGATAATAGTAGTGCTTATTTATATTCTGAGCAGAGACAGTATACTTCACCAGCAGATTCTGATTATCATTCTGACCTCGTCAGACAATTTTGGGGATTTGATACTTTAACTAGAGGAGTTACACATCGCATGGCTTCTCGTTTAAAACAAATAGGCATATAATCAAAACATGACAAATAGTACATATAAATAAAATATGAGACACACTGTTATGGGTGTCTATTACAGGCCACCAGATCACAATGGGGAAGCTGATGAAACCCTCTAAAGACAGTTGAAAGTAGCCTTGCAATCACAGGTCTTGGTTCTCACGGGGGACTTCAATCACCCTGAAATCTGCTGGGAAGACTACACTGTGTACTGTCCAGGAGCCTCCTCCAGTGTACTGATGATAACTTCGTGACTCAGGTGGTGGAGGAGCCAACAAGGAGAGGTGTACTACAAAGAGGGGCTGGTGGAGGACATCAAGATTGGGGGCAGCCTTGGCTGGTAGTCATCATGAAAAGACAGAGTTCAGGATCATGGGTAGTATGAGCAAGACAACAAATGGGATTGAAACCCGGGACTTCAGAAGGGCTAAGTCTGACCTCTTCAAGAAACTGCTTGGAGAAATCCCATAGGTTAGGGCTCTGGAAGGTACTGGGGCTCAAGAGAGTTGGTTAATACTCAAATAGTACTTTCTCCAAGCTCAGGATCAGCGCATCCCTAAGAGCAACAAATCAGGAAAGGAAAGCAGGAGACCTGCATGGTTGAGCAAGAGGTCCTGAAAAAGCTCAAACAGCAGAAGGAATTTTACAGTAAGTGGAAGAAGGGACTGACCACATGGGAAGATTACAACAATGCCATTCAAGGATGCAGGGAAGAAACGAGAGAAGCCAAGGCCTCTTTGTAGTTAAACCTGGCAAGGGATGTCAAGGTCAACAAGAAGGGCTTTTTCAAGTATATTGGAGGCAAAAGGAAAACTGGGAAAAATGTGGACCTGCTGTTGAATGAGATGGGTGCCATAGCGACAGAGGATGCAGAGAAGGTGGAGTTGCTGAATGCCTTCTCTGCTTTGGTCTTCACTGCTCAGGCCAGCCCTCAGGAGTCCCAGACTTTGGAGGTAACAGAGAAAGTCTGGACAAAGTAAGACTTCTCCTTGGTTGAAGAAGATCCAAGTTAGAGAACAGTTAAGTAAACTGGATATCCACAAGTCCACGGATCCTGATGGGATGTACCCATGAGTGCTGAGGGAGCTGGAAAAAATCATTGCTGGACCACTCTCCATCATCTTTGAAAGGTCCTGGAGAACAGCTGAGGTGCCCAGAGACTGGAAGAAAGCCAATGTCATCCTAGTCTTCAAAAAGGGCAAGAAGGACGACCCAGGAAACTATAGGCGAGTCAGTCTCACCTCCATCCCTGGGAAGATGATGGAACAGCTCATTCTGGGCATCATCTCAAAGCATATAGAGGAAAAGAAAGCTATCTGAAGTAGTCAACATGGATTCAACCAAGGGGAAATCATGTCTGACTAACCTGATAGCCTTCTACAATGGTATGACTGGATGGACAGATACGGGGAGGGCAGTGGATGTCCTCTACCTTGACTTCAGCAAGGCTTTTGACACCATCTCCCACAGCATCCTCATAGGTAAGCTTAGGTAGTGTGGGTT
>JAOTQQ010000019.1:34296814-34310744 GCA_026546715.1 Gallinago undulata
TCAGTTAGGTTGACGGTTGGACAAGATGATCTTTAAGGTCCCTTCCAACCTAGAAGATTCTGTGATTCTGTGATTTTGATGGCCCTCCTTTGGACCTTCTCCAGTCTGTCTGCATCACTCTTGGATCATAGGGACCAGTACTGGACACAGTACTCCAGTAATAAATAACACTGATATCAATTTAAGAAAACAGATGGGTTAATTCGATTAACATTGCAGATCTCACCTTCTTTAGAGTCAGAATCATCTCTGTATGTTTCTGAGCTTGTTGCATTGTGACTTGAAGGGATGCAAGCTCATCAAGAGCCTCAATACACCTGTTCACATCCTGTATGTCAACGAGAAATGAGTTTGGAGACTTAACTTACATGTTAATAATCCTTAATTAGCCATATTAAATTAATTTCCATGCTCAAGAGACACCTTCTTATAATATCCTTAATTTGACTATGTGCTTCATTTTAGAACAATTTACACAGTCAAACTTGCAAACAAAAATTAGTATCAGTTGTCTTTCAGCTACTTCCACAATAAAATGGCAGATGCTATTTGAATAACTTACAATTTTTAAAAATAATGTTACTTTCAAAACAGAAACTCAAGCTTTATGCCACTGTCACAATTCTAGGAACTCTAGTACCTCCTTACTTGAAGCTGTTCTCCAGTAAGCTTTTTCCATACACAATTTTTCCCAAGTGCCTTGCAAGTCAGAAGGTAGTAAAGCAAATTAAGGGGGACTCCAGTTAATGTACAGACCTGTATATTTGTACATTTATCAGTTAAAAGTCTGATGAATGACACGCTATGCAGGATGCCCAGAAGTAATGATGTGAGCTTCTGATCCATTTCTAAGAAACACTGCCATAGAAGACTAAAGTCTTCTTAATTTCTTTATCTTCAGCTACTCTTGCTTATTTCAATCACCACCACAGCTCATAACAATATTCAGCACCTTGTATGAAGTTTTAGCACCTGTTCTCAAGGGCAATTTGTATAAAAACACCAAACAAACATATCTGGACTATGCTCAGCAGAATTCTTATTATCACATTTACCTGATAAATACAATTATTTTAAACTAAGTGTCCTTGCTGTAGCTCTACAACCAATGCCCCTCACAGTACTTTAAGATATTTGCTCCACTCCATCTCTGAATCAGAGGCCTGGTGGGTTTGGTGGATCTTCCTTTTTTTTTTTTTAACTTACTATTTTAAGGGAATTTACTCTCTGTCTCAGGACAGAGTGATTTCTGTAAGACAAATCATTAAGTTATGACATAAAAGCAGCCCCTTGCCCCAGCTACCAGAATCTTGCCTCTGACACCTAACTCAGTGCTGAGCTCCCAAGCTGGAGCAGCCTGCTGCTTCTCATGCTACTGTACCTCACTGACATTTGTATTTTCTTACGGTACAAATGGCACTCACAAAAAGATACTAAACCAAAGGCTGAATACCTCTCAGCACCATCCATGCAATGACAATCTGAAAAGACTGGGTTAGGAGAAGTCCTTAAACTGATGTCACTCACACCTCCTCCTTGACCAGTTAATGGTGATGGCCAGAATCTTCCTGTCTTCAGCAGTACATAAAGGCAGAGATGGAATGAAGCCTTTTACTTTCTTTTTCAGTTGTGTAAATGGAAATGGACTTACCAAGATTTGTAAGACTTCAAGTAAGAAAGACACTACTAAAGTATTTTTGGTCTGGTCTCATGATTTGAGGTTTCAGTTTTTTTCTCTTAAAGAGAAAAAAACAAAACCAAACCATGAGAAGCACAAATAACCTTAAATTCAGAAAACCTGATAGCAGTGTTCTAAAGCATCAAAGGCAGAGTGGCAAAGGCAAGGTCCACCTTAGAAGTGAGTCAGATCTCCTGGTCCCTTCTCTCCAGCATGGTCTCTTCAAGAGATTTTTCCAAGCAGATCCCCATAGAGGCCAAAGTCTGCTCTCCCCAGTCCATGGCAGTGATCCTTTTTGTCCTGCTCCTTCCTTCCAGTATCCTGAGCTCCACCATCTCAGTCACTGCAGTCAAGGTTGCCTCCGATCTTCAAATCCCTGACCAGACTTTCCCTGTTTATAAGAACCATGTGCAACAGGGTGTCTTCCCTTGTCACCTCATTCGTCACCTGTGTTAGGAAGTTATCACACCCCAGAAATTTCCTGGATTGCAATATAATCCCCATACTGTCCCTTCAGCAGATACCAGGACAGTTCAAGCCTCCAGTGAGGATCACAGCCTTTGAAATGGAGGTGTCTCCCCACTGCCTTGAGATGACTTATTTCTACTTCTGCCTCATCAGGTGATCTGCAGCAGACATCCTCAGGACATCACCCACACTGGTCTGCCTACTAATCATGACCCATAAGCCCTCAGTTGGCTTATCTGTCCCAATGCAGAGCTCCACACATTCTCACTGGTCTCTCACATGAAGAGTTATCCCACATCTTGTCTCCCCAGCACTAGTCTTTTCTAAAGAGCCTGTACACATATAAGGGAAGGCCCCAGTCCCACAAACTATCCCACTAAATCTGTGATGTCAGAGAAACCACAGCCCTGCAGATGCAGACAGCTGTCCAGTTCCTCTGGTCTGTTCAGCATGCTGTATGCATTAGTGGTTGTAGCCACTTCAAAGAGTCACACTGTTGTGCTGACTTTCCAGGAACATTATGCTGTGCTGCCAGCACTTCCTCATTTCTCTGATATGCTTGTGGTGATGCTACTTGAGCCCTGTTCTGTTGAGGTAATTGTTGATTATAAGGCCAATTCTGTTTACGTAACGTTTCCTCATTTGATTGCCATCCTGCTCCATCACTTCTTCACTTTCTCCACTGCTCCTGTTCCTAGTTTAAAACCCTTTAACCAGCTTGGCCAGCCTCTTGGCAGCACTACTTTTGGGTGGATCCTGCCACCTCCTAGCAGCCCTATCCATTCTTTCACAAGTCCTTTCCACAACAAAGGGACCACCACCTGGGTCCCCATACCTTAACCGTCACCCTCAGAGTCACACAGTCAATGAGTGGGGTCAGCAGATGGAGGCCTCCATCCCTTGAATCAAGGTGTCTGCCACTACAACACTCATTGTGTCCTTCCGGTGCTTCCGCATGGCTCAGGCTGATTCTTCATTTGACAGAATTCCGTCTGAATGTTTCCATTAAATAACTTATTATCAATCATTTTCAAAGAAACATGATTTTACTTGCTGACATTGATCTTTTAATGTTTGCAGTAATCTCATTTAAGCGGCAGTTTTCTTTCAAACTGAAAAAATTCTGTTGTCAGAACAGTAATTAAAACCAAGCAAACACGCATGCCAAGTATTTCCTACTTGAATTATACACATAAATCAGTTTTAAAAAATACTTACAAGATTATCAATTTTCAGGGAGGTCTTAATTTCTGCATGTATCCTTTGAAGCCTAGAATCCATTGATGTTTCTGAAGATTAAAAATAGTATGCATGAATCGGGTTTGTTTTTGTAAAACCCTCTCCACAAACCCGAACTTCATACAGAATGCAGAAAAATATAGACAGGCGCTCTGCATCAGATAATGATGCAGGTGCACAAAATAAATACACCACAGAGCTTACTGTCAGAAATAAAGTACACAGCCTTTTAAAATTAGACACTATTAGCAACCTAGATAGTTACCTCCTTAGGAGTTACAAACTGAAAATAATTTTCTATTTCAATATCCAGCTGCCACCCTCTCCTTCTTGGCCAGGTTAAAAGGAAGTTTCAATAAATACTAGGAGTCACGAATCTGGAAAACCTTTAATGCCAGGACACCTGGATATTGATGGGTTTGTTTGCAGTAAGTTGGACATGATTCAAGTTATAGTCCAAATCCATCCAAATAAAACGTTCCCAGTACACACAATCCAGCAGGTGTGGAAGATGAATGAGCATGTCTGCCTCTAGTTCACACGCTGAATGCCTGTTCGGATTTTTTCATACGCAAGTGGTACATATTCTTAACAATACTGCAAGCAAACAGAGTTTCCATCAAGTCCAATCCATCTTGGATGGGTTTCGATAATTTTCTTTTTCCCCCTGCCAGCACTGGGTCAGTTGGAGTCCATGCCACTGGATCTGTACTATACTATACTACAAGTAACTGCCAGTGGTTTGGATTGCACTTAAAGATAGGAGTACTAAAATAAGAACGACTGATCCCTATGAAGGTCAGTTTGCAAGTGTGGGTTAGTAGACAGGACCACAGTAATCTGAATCTAAGCCTCTTGCTTAGGAAGAACAAGCCTTTTTCTTAGCAAGCCTCCTACTAAGACGTAGCATCTATATACTTTCAAGAAGATCCCTTAGATTAGTGTGTTATGAAAAGACAGAAAGGAAAAAACGAAGGGAAGGACTAAAATTATGTGATTAAATGAGTAAGAGCTTTTTTTTTTATTGACAAACAGAAGGGATCATTGAGGTTAATGACAGCAAAACAGGAATAGCGAAGATGTTCTAATGCACTGAAGAAAGAAAGAACGTAGAAGAACAAGAGTGTACTGTTTCACAGACCTGAGGGAAGCTGTCAGAGATCAAACATCTCTGACTGAGACCCCACAGCCACCCTTAAGAGCAAATTATCTTATCCAGGCAGATAACTGCTCAAAATTTAAGACGACCAATACCACTGTTTAGCTTCTTTAAACTAACCTTTCTTCTTCTCCATCTTCTTAACTTCTGCTTTCTTGCCTTCTTCTTTACTCTGCCTATCAAAAATGTTAAAGTGTTTTTACAATGTTGTAAAGTCTGGTTCTCAGTCTTTTTTTTTTTTCCACAGTTTTTAGATGAGATGCAGTATTTGGAGGTATTATCTCAGTAAAACATTAGCATGCAAAAACCACAAAGGGGCAAACTCCGGTTTGAAGACAGAAATAAATTAACAAAATTAGTTAGCTGAGATACTGCTGATAAATCCTCCACACTGACAGACAGTTCTCCCTAGAAGCAGCAAATTAAAGCATTTTAAAAACAAGTCACATTTCCTGTATTTTGTTTTGGTTGCATGTACAAATTGGGTAAAATGTTGTTGTATGGAACTAAATTACAGAGAAAGAAAATATTTCTATTATAATGACAGAGAGAGTAAAACTATTTAACATTACCACAGGGAATTATGGAGAAACCAATTAGTCATAATCAGTTCCTATGTGACTTTTTTTCTCATATAATTAATTATAACAGTATAAGTATCCTACAACTGACCACAAATGTATCGGTGGTAATTTAAATATTCTTGAAGCAAATAGTAATAAAGGAAAAATATTTATTACAACTTCATTGAAATCTCCTGTCTGTTTCTATAATTGTAGCACTAAAAATAAAGCTGGGACTCAAGAGAAACAGAACTTGTCTCCACCTCAGTTACAGGATGAAGACAGGCAGAAGTCTTTCAAGAAAGCTTCTGAACTCTTTGTTCAGAGAAAATCATGAACTCCTGCGTAGCAACTCCTCAGTTATGTCTTACTGAGGGGTTTCAAAGCCTCATTTTAGAATTTGTGTACTCCAGCACATCATGACTAAATATTCTGTGACTGGTTTTCTTCCTATCAGAGCAATATGCATCCGTAAAATATACAGGTCTGCATGTCTATCATTTTCCATGTTCCTTTCACAGAATCATCTAGGTTGGAAGGGGCCTTTAAGATCATAGTCTGTTCAGTTACAGAACCAACAGGTTTTAAGTATTTCAGACTCTTTTACTTCAACTGGCAGCACAAGCTCATGCTGTTTAAATGGTACATGTTAAGTTTTGTGTATGTACAGAATGGTGTAAAGGGCACTGTTATTAGACTTAAATAAATATTATTGAAGTGGCTACAAAGACCAGAAACTTTAAACGATGCTGATGAGAAACGTAACCAAAAAAAAGATAATCAGCCTATATTCAGTGGATTAGTAGAGGAACTTGGAAGACAGCACAAAAAGAAAGATTTTTTTACTTTCTGTCAATATTGAGTTTTGTGCGATTAGTCATCAGCTATAATTAAATTAATTACACATTCATTAACTCTTACTCCTTTATCCTACTGAAACAAAGCTCTATCTACCCTCCAAAAAGTAAAATGACAGCTAACTGAAAGTAAAGGAGATTTGATTGTTATAACCAAATAGTAGAAGACAGTTTCATTGCAGAAATCAATCAGCTTTAAAATCAATTTAAAATCCATCAGATTTAAATAGTGATACATTAAGAGCTGCAAAGATGCTAAGGACAATTTAGTATCTCTGGAGTTGGAAATGCCTAGGTTTGCTACAGGCAATTAGAGTAATTATGTTAGGTTTCCAGAGAAGAAGTGATAGGAAGAAGAGGAGAAGAAAGGGTTGGAGGGTAAAAAACCCCAAAACTTAAAGAAAAGTATATAGCTGTCCTGAACGTTTTTTCCCACTGATCCCTTTTCACATGAACAGTCTTTGGTTACTTCCAAGCGGAACCCACCATCTGTCTTCTGCTAGAAATTCTAAGTCCCTGAGAGACTGACATCACATAGTTCCTAGGTTCAATTCTTCTCATCCTCCCACGATATAACATACTGGTTTAGAGGAGCTCTTTACTCCCCACTTAAGTTAAAATAGACTAAAAAAAGTATGGGAGGAGAGAACAACAGAACACAGTGCAAACCAGTTTGATATTTTTTCAGATAGTGTCTCCTCCTGTTAGTTTCAAAGTACTCCTACAACTTGCTGACCTCACATGTTAAAACATACTCACAATTCAGATTCTATCTGTTCCTCTTGCTTACGCTTTCTTTCTGTTACTTCTCTCTCATGTTGGCCTCTTACAACGTTTCTTCTATGAGCTGCCTGAAAGCTTCTTCCCCCTTTTTTCTTCTGTTTCATTTTGGATTTTAGGATAGGAAAGAGAAAAGCAAGATTATTAAATAATTTTTTTTTGGTAAACAAGTAAACCTACCTACACTAAGTATCTTTGAAGCAACTCTGCTCCATGGAACAACCTGAAAAGAGCTGCAACCTGACAAGTTCCTTGCAACTAAACACAACAACTCCACATGTTGGTAAGCTCTGAATTTCTTTACCCCTCTCTCCATTTTTCCTTTTCTGATAGAGGGCAAATATCTTAACTACCAGAAAAATGAAGTCATTCCAAATTATTAGCTAGGGATAGCTGTATACCTTTCAAAAACCTTTTTTTAAGTCCAGTGTTCTCTTCACCACACCCAAAGAAAAAGGAGTGTGTGTTCCAAGGAAAATAGATGGAAAAAGCCTTTTCCCAAAATAACTGCTACATTTAAACAATTTGTTAAAAATAAAAGCATCTTAGAAAAGATGCATTTCCTAGAAAATAATGAAGTTCCTGAAATAATTATTTGACAAAATTAAGTTCTGCAACTTTTATTCTATGTATCTACATTAGCAGCTATGTGGCTCCAGCCTTTATTAAAACCTAGCATTAACTTCACGAAAGATCTTCAACGATATTACATCCCTCTATAATAAATATATCAGGAAACCAAAATTATACCTTATCACCTTCTTGTTCATCTCCATCATCTTCAGAATCAGAAGCTGATGCAGAACCCACTTTTGCGGAATTTTTCTTTTTTGGTTCAGTCTCTTTCTTTCCCTCCTTTTTGTCCAATTCCTTCTTTGATTTCTCCTCTTCCTTCTGACTTTCCTCATCTTTTTTACCTTGCTTTTTTGGCTTTTCTTCTGGTCCTTTTTTCTTTGCCTTCTCCTCCTCACTAACACTAAAATACAAATAGTATTTAGGGATCACATCCATTATCTACAGTGAATTTAAAACATCACATTCTTCTAACTCAGGAAGTTGATTTTCTTTTTTACCACAGAATTATGAAGTTAATTCACCCTCAGTTTATTTAATGACTATTCAAAAACCACTCAGTCATCTAAAATGACAGTCCACTACCTACGCAAAAAAAAATAAGATAAAAAATTAGTGCATGGAGGCCCTAATGAAGCTAATGTTAATATATGTGCATAGATCCGAAACCAGAAAGTTAAGTTAATGCTCACTTCTACACACACACACACACGTGTCTGCAGGACCAAGACTATGTACACTGTAAACTAGTTTTATAAAGTATGCTTTATATGCAGACTGTGCATCTGATAATTTATAGAAAAATATGGTAACGCTCAACTTTTCTTTCAGTTACTAGAACAACAAAGAACTTGACACAAGAACTGAAGAAGGTAAAAAAATTTAGTTAACAAATGGTGTTGGGATTCCATCAAAGAAATTTCTGAAACAAAACTGAAAATAAATTTCAGTATTTTTGTTTTGCATTATCTATTATGTTCTCCTAATAAATACCTTTTCATCTTCACTCATCATACAATTATGCAAGAAATTTTGCAGATTATACAAGTTAGGAAGTTTAAGGTCTTCTGTCTCTTCTTCCAGAGATGGACTACCTTGAGATACTATGTATTAATTACCTGACCTGTAAATAACAACATCCAAGCAATCAGTAAGTCTGAATACTAAAGGGGCAAAAACCTGTCAGGAACTCAGTACTAATTATAAGTCTTAACATAAGGAACAACAGGGTTTACAATGAAGAAGCATTGTATTAAGAAACAAAACAGAACAACTCACGAGTCATTCTCTGAAAGACAAGGTGGTTTCACCAGTTTGGGTCTTCCTCTTGGTTTTGGAACCTTTATTTCAGAAGCTAGTATTTACACAGAAGTGACAGGTTAGTCCACAGTCACAGCCACCATCTGCTCCATGTTTATCTGAAAAGATTCTTACTCAACAGACAGAAGCTACACTTAAATCAAAATATATACCCTAACTTTCTTATTATATAAAATTCAAGTGTTAAGGGAACACTAAACTTCAGTCAAGATCTCTTTGAAAAATTAAATTTGTTAAATTAAAAATTGTGGTGTTTTTTTTAGCTTCAGGCTACAGAACTACCAATTCTTGAAGTTTTTGCACTCTGTGCAGTTCGGATTTGTTTCACATATTGCGTAACTAATATGAACAAGTCTCAAATTGGAAAATCACAAACTCTGAAATTAACAGAATGGAAAGAAGTCATTTAGGGTCCACATTTATTCAGTCAGTTTGCCATTCTCTCTAGATGTATCATGGAGCTCTTCCATCACTTTTCTTGATAACAAGCCACTGTCAAGAAGTTCTACTACAACACTAATACAGAGCAAAATTTGGCACTGCCTCAGATTCACTGTATGGTAACGAGTAAGGCCAACAGTGTATCTGTCTTCTTGGCACTTGCATCCTTCAAAGGCTTGTCTGGTATGATAGAGAAGATGTGGTTAGGAAACTGAATACTCAGTGTTTAAACACCTGTTGGTATTAGCATGGAGCACTGTTAAGCAGGAGATGCATGCATCACATCCAACACCAGAAAAGGCTGCGTAGGACATCTTCTGAAAAGGTATTTATACAGGAGGCGAATGCATCTCCTAGATCTTTTCCTGCTCTAATAGAGAGTAATTAGTAAAAAAAAAATAAAATTTGAAGATAAAGACATACAAATATTAAAAGTGTATATTTAGTACATTTAATGAAACAGGGAGGGTGGGGCGAAGGGGAGCTCACAGCTGCCTCACAACTTCCAAGGCAAAAGTAAGTAATCTAGTTAACTGCGGCTGCACTAACTAAAAGTTATTCTCATACTGTCAGCAGATACAGATGAGTAAAAACTACGTTTCCCAGACTAGATGCTCATACCTTGTACTTAACTGCTGCAAGAACTGTTAGCTGTAGTAGTTAATGATAAATTCAAGAATACCTGCAAGCTTACTATAAAAATTCCAATTAATTAGATCATCCTACTTTAAAAGAAACAAGCACTGCAGAATTATCACCAAATTATTCCAATTTCAGACTTTTTTTTAAATTTCTATCTTCTTTTCATTTGTCTATGAATCTATACAGGCTGTCTTAAACATCTTTTTACACAAGACTCTCCAGCTCTTTGTTTCTGCTGTCCCCTGAGCTCCACCCACAGGTTCTGTGTCCCCCCAGTTCTCTTCCTTATGTTTTATGGATATTCTAACACAAAGTATTTTACAGACCCTTAATGACTATAAATCTTTATGGAGCAACAATGCACAAAGAGCACTTGCTGTCTATCTACAGTTTAGCAGGATTCTATGAAGAAGACTTTTCTAAAGGTGATATTTGTGCCCAAAACAACTAGTCCTATTTAGAGGACTGAACTAACAATTTAAATCTATTTACATTCTAAATTTGTCAGTTTCAGATGAGGTGTTTCCTCAGTACACTCTATTAGCAAAGACTGCCTTTAGCTTGAGAAACTACTCTGTAGTACTTTAGGGAAAAGAGACAGCTTCCTGATTAATTTTATAAAGATATTTCTGTGGTGAAGAAAAATTAAATATTTCCTTTAAAGTTACCTGCTGGTCTTCCTCTTTTGGGGCTTACTTTTGGAGACATGGGAACAGGAGCTGCTGCCGTTGCCGCTGCTGCTGCTTCCTCAGCTTCAGCTTGTTTTTCAGCCTAATTTAAAGAATCAAGTTGACAAGTGAAAACACACAAGACACAAATATCTCAATTACTTTCTCAAGCAACAGTTTTAAACTTCTAGAAATGCATTGTTATGCTACTGCTTCTACACATGGAAAAAAAAGCTTCCAAATTTAGTAATGGATTGTATTTAAATATTACTAATTTCCTCTCCATACCATCACTACCTAATATAGTAATGTTTCATATAATTTCAACCAGTCAATTCGTCTGCATAATTATAAACTATCTTGATACAAGAAAGGAAAAACGTTATTTTTAAGTATTTTTAAGACCACCATAACAGCACACCAAAACGCAGTTTTAAGCATCTGCATTCGAATTTTTTTTCCTCACATACAAATACTCTTCGTTCAGATGCTATCATCTCCCCTAGCTGCAACGAAATATCAAGCCAGTAGATGGAGCTATTCAGAAAAAAAACACCTGCTTCTAGCTCTATCGCCAGTTATTCTCAATTAAAACCTGTATATTGAACTGCACTAACTGGACATAATGACCTTCATGTACATAGTCATTTTAGGAGCTTGGGTTGTAAAACTTATGCCAACAGAAGATCTTGATGAAAGGATACATCTCTCCCTGCAGAAACGTTTCATATCCGTACAGACAGATAAAAAGTACTCAGAGAAATCTCAACTGGAGAAAACATTTCACAGTATTTAGTGTCCTGGATGCAGGAGCATCAGATAACAGCAACAAAAAAGTTATGGGAAAATACATGTTTATCGTAATATTCTTTGTGGATACCTATAATAAAAGGCCATTCTGAAGAACAGAGACAAACACAAGTCTGTCAGCTAAAGCTAGTAAATGTGACAGAGCAAATCTTCTTCCTGCAGTGCCTTATGACACCAAAAAACCCCCCTACCTCAAACAAAACAAAAGAAAAAACCACCACAACTGTAGGATGTGAGTGCTTTTTGAAAAAGCAAAGGATAATTTTTTTGAGGGTGTGTGTCATCCGTGAGACTTCCCTTCTATTCAAAGCTGAAATCACATGTATGCATAGTCACAGGCATTCCTTCAAGTTCTTGCTGTTTCAGGCTAGAAGCTTTCTTTGAATTTTAGTATGCAACTTTATAAAATTTACTTTTTTAATATGGTATTCTTTAAATTATATATTTCAAATATTCAAGTTGGGTTTTGTAAGAGCATTTGAACTGTATCTTTCTTTTTCGTGAAGCAAATGATACTCAGCATGCTACTGGCCAGTGACAAACACACTAAGGTCATAGTTACTTCACACTCATCCCATCCCTGCTGTTAGCACTAAAGTTACAAGTGAAATGGTTTCAAATAAAAATTAAACCTTGCCCCGCTTCAATCCACTTTTTGGTTGGGTCAGTGCCCTGATCTGGCTTGCTGTGTGACCACATGCACATTAAGGCCAGAACATGCTGATCAAGCAGCTGGAACTGCCCCTTTGAAAGTAACTCAAATTTTTCTCAGGTTGAAGAGAAAAACACAAAATCGCAATCTCGTGATAAGGGGGAATTATTTCAAGTGTAAGTTCAGTGTGATTAAGTTCTTAAAAGAAATTTTTCACAGCTTAAAAGCAGACTATCTTATCAGCAGTCTGGGAACAGCTTCTATCCTAGTTTTTCTTACTTGCAATGGACTGTTCAGGAAAAGATAGCAACTCCCTACTCTACACTAACGTCAAACATAACTAACACTCATAAAACATCTTCTGGCAAAACTTTCATTCCTATAAATCTTTCAGCCAGTCTAAAGGGGAGACGAGGGTATCAAGCACTTCAACTTATGCATAATTTGTCATTAATGGTGGACGGAGCCACCACCACCCCCAGTCATTTTAAACGATCCATTTAACGTGTCAAAGGGCAGGTAAGACTGTGCTGGGGAAGGGATCTGTAGCGAAAAAGGCCGACGAGAAGCTCTTTTGGGGGCTTTTTTTGAAGCCGGGACAAGGCCTCTGCTTGTGCTGGGGGCTGTCAGCTGTGGGGCGGTGCTGCTGAGCGAGCCTGGGCGGAGCCGCCACCACCCCCGGTTTATCCCGCCCCCAGGGGATAAAAGGCCTCAGGGAGGACAGGGACTAGTCCCTGCCCACACAGCGCAGAGCGAGCAGCCAGAGCTGGTGTGTGTACTGGCCGGGCCCAGAGCCTCTACTGGAGTACAAGGTAAGGTCAGTCGCTCCTGTGGACTCAGCTATGGTTGCTACCAGATGGAAGGCTGTGTTTAGGAAAGCTGTGGGCACCCAGGCAGAGGCCCCACGCAGACATATGGGTGTGCAGGCCTCTGGGTGCAGAGAGTGCCAGAGCCTGGTGCTGGCAATGGAGGGTAGCGGAGACAACACCTGTATAAGATGTGAACAGGTGAATGATCTGCTTAACCCGGTGGTCCAGCTGAAGGATGAAGTGGAGAGGCTAAGGAGCATCAGGGAGTGTGAAAGAGAAATTGACTGGTGGGCCCACTCCCTGAGAGTAGGGCAACAGGTTGAGGCCCCACGTAAATTGGAGGACCCTCTTCCCTCAACAAGCAACAGGAGAGGATCTAGCTTTAAACTAGATTTCAAGGGGGATGGGGTTGGAACCAGGGCTACGAAAGTGCCCATGAGTAGTGAGCCTGTGCTAGTTGGAAAAGGTGCAAGTAAGGCCTTGCAGCCTATTGCAGCAGTTGATGTGGGAGAGAAAGATACATGTTGTGCTCAAGGGTCTGAGCATGGTCAGGGAGGTGCTGGGCCTCGCTCCCCCATAAAAGTGGCAGGAAAACTAGCCCAGCTAAAGTGCATTTACACAAATGCACGTAGTATGAGCAACAAACAGGAGGAGCTGGAAGCCATTGTGCGGCATGAAAGCTATGACGTAGCTGCCATCACGGAAACGTGGTGGTATGAATCAAATGACTGGAGTGCTGCAATGGATGGCTACAAGCTCTTCAGAAGGGACAGGCAAGGAAGGAGAAGGGGAGTGGCCCTGTATGTTAGGAAGGAATATAAATGCGTGGAGATAAATGAGGGAGATAGTAGAGTTGAGTGCCTGTGGGTACGAATCAAGGGGAGCACCAACAAGGCTGATATTGTGGTGGGAGTCTATTACAGACCACGCAACCAGGATAAAGAGATTGATGAAATGTTCTATAAGCAGCTAGCAGGGATCAGCAGATAGCTTGCACTTGTCTTGGTAGGAGACTTCAACCTACCTGATATCAACTGGGAACACCATACAGCTGAGAGGGAACAGTCTAGAAGGTTCCCAGAGTGTGTCGGGGATAACTTCCTGACATAGCTGGTGAGTGAGCCAGCTAGGGAATGAGCACTACTAGATCTGCTGTTCGTAAACAGAGAGGAACTTGTGGGGGATGTAATGGTCGGAGGCCGTCTGGGCTACAGCGATCACGAAATGATAGAGTTTCTGATTCTCAGGGAAGCGAGAAGGGGAGCCAGCAG
>JAOTQQ010000019.1:34310844-34329099 GCA_026546715.1 Gallinago undulata
AATGGTATGAAGCTGCAGCAAGGGAGATTTAGATTAGATATTAGGAAGAATTACTTTACTGAAAGAGTGGTCAGGCATTGGAACAGCCTGCCCAGGGAGGTGGTAGAGTCACCATCCCTACACATTTAAGAAATCTGTAGACATAGCTCTTCAGGGTATGCTCTAGTGCCCAAGATTATTGGTTTGTGTGTGGGGTGTTGTGGGGGGGTTGTGGGTGTTGGGTTTAGTTGGTGGGTGCCTTTTTTTTGTGTGGTTTTATTTGTTGTTTTTTGTTTGGTTGGTTTTGTTTTTTTTTTAATGTGGTCAGACTCGATGATCTCAAACCACTAAGATTCTGTGATTCTGTGATTAAAGGAAATAACATTCAGTATCATCACATCAAAAAATTCCAGTAAGGTTAAGTAGTTAAACATATAGTTACCTTTCTTTTTCTTCCTCTTCTAGCAACTTTAGGAACTGACGCATCATTTGTTTTCACATCCTGTGAAGATTAAAAATGGTGCTAAGAGTCTTAACAGAACAAAGATACATGTTAAATGATTCTAAGTATATTTCACAACTGAAGCCTCTCGCACATAAATTTAGACAGAAAACCCATAACATACATGAAGACGCCTCCTGCTTTTAAATTATTAACACCCTGATTATCTGGTAATCAGGATTTTTTTCTGAAAAGTAAGAAATAAAGTAAGTACTAAATAATATTCTGTTTTATATAAAAGTATGTAGTCATGTTTTAGTCTGTCTGCACTCTTTATTTGGTCCTTTAGAATGTAAATTTACAATACAGAATATATGATAAAATCCACACTGTTCCACCTGTTGTACACAAGCCAGACTAAAAGTTTTCTCACAAAGAAAGCTTCAATTCCTGATAGCTTGGATGGTAGGTATAAATATGACTGAACACATGGGAAGTTTTATATAATCAAATAGTTCCCAAGAGTATCACAGTAGTAATAACTATAGCTTCTTAGTACTCCATAACAGAGCTATGTCTATCAACCTAATATTAAAGTGCACATAAAAAGCTTTCACATACTTCTTTGCTGTTTTTTTCAGAAGGCAGATCATCTTCCTTTGAAGTATCCATCTCTTTTTCTTCTGTTTCAGCTTCTGGTGTTAAGTTATTATCCCCTTTAGGGGATAACTGCAAAGGGAGTAGACATGGAGTGAAAAAAAATGCTTTAGGAAGTGTTTCACAGCAAAAAGAGAACACACTAATAAACATCAGGATGCTTTTCACTATATATAGTTTAAGTCTGTAGACAAACTCCTTTCTTAGGTGTACTTATTAAAAGCCTCAGACAGACAACCTTCTCCAGTACATGACTGCTAACAGTCGTCAGAACAGAGCAAAATCCAGCAACATACTAGGGTGGAACTTAAATTCCACTTTGCGTTCATGGTAACATTCAAGGTTCATTTAGATCACTTTATCTATTACACACAGATGGATATCCAAGTCACAGACAAGGTTTAGCAGAGTATCATTCTACTAAATAAAGAGTTAATGTAGTAAACAGACCATAAACAAGTTGATTCATCATGTGTTAGTAGTCGTTGGTGTCACCTAATCTATACTTTTTTTTCCTGTTTTGGTGGTTTTTTTTTTAAAACTCAAAATACTAGGTTTTGTTTCAGGTTAAGCTGATAAGACTTGAAAAATCAAGAGTTCGTAATAATTTATTTGAAAATAATTGCCATTTCCTTGAAGCCTATGGCCATGCTTGTTTTTTTTAGATATTCAGTTCATTCTTTCAACTTTATTGCTATTGCCTTGTTGCCTTTGCAAGCACCTTTTGTGAAATTCCCCTTAAAAATAGATACAGGTCTTAAAATTTCAACATTGAACAAAGCAACACGGGCACAAAGCTATCAAGCAATATTCCTAATTACTTGAACACATGTAATTCACCAAGTCTTTTTACAGATTACAACATTAAGACAGAAAAATCACTGGTACACTAAAAATCAAAGGAAAGCAGAGTACAGCAACCAGAATGTTACAGCTACATTAGAGTCAAAAGAAAAGGAGTAAATTTCCTCCACCTTTTGCCTTAAAATGATTGAGAATAATTACAGAAATCTAAGTAAAAAGACCCGTTGAGGATCCCCATCTTCGTGTTTAAATGGCTCTTAGGTCTTTCTGTTTCTCATTCGCAGTGCCAGCTCAAGGCAGCTTGAAAGCACTTTTCAGGAGAAACATGAAGTTCAAGTCCTCATCATTCCCACTGCCACTTGCTGCTTGCTATATAAGTTCACAGTGAAGCAAACTGATGAACCAGTCCAGTTTAAAAGAAGTTTTCCTCTTGCAGGAGCAAATGCTGATGAACAAATATTTTTATCAGCAGTATGCATGGGCAAAATTGAAGAACAGCACTGATTTACTAATACCAGGAAATTACATATTGAAGAGTGTGTCTAATATAGCTGATAGAACCCAAATCACGTTCCCTTCCACATGCAGAAGTACTAAATTAAGGAATACTCCAAGCAGTCAGAAGTTGGGAGAAATAATCCTTCAGTAACTCCATGGTCTCCAACTCATCAAACAACCCGCAATATCATTTCTCAGTGTACTACAAGGGCACTAATATTCCACGCTGCCAAAGGTGTTTATTCCTCTTGAAGAAAGAAGCTACTACAGCTACCAGACACTGTACTACATAAGGAACATCCACTATGTATCTGAAACATTGCAACTTCTTCAACGAACCATGAATCAATACTAAATGACAGCCAGCTACACCTCCAGAAAAACTACATTCTGGTATTCTGTGATACATAGAATCTTGGCAAATAATCAAAAGACACACAGTCAGAATTAAGACAAGTCTGTTCAAAAACAGTCTGACAAATTAAGAGCGCTGCTCACCCTGTAGAGTAGTAATTTCCAGAAATTAGTTAGAAGTAAATGAGATACCCTAAGTGTACCAACCTCAACTGCAGCACATTTTATTTGTCCTTTTAGAGTTCTATTCTGCTTTAAAAAACAGAGATAACACATATCTTTTCCACGCCATGTTTCCCACACAAAAGACACAACACATTCAAGGACAGAGATAGTTCAAAGCAGTGTGTCCTGTATCAGTGTTACTGAATGTACAGTAAGCTAGGAACGTTTACCTCTTACAGTATAAACTATGTACACCACTAGTAAGCTGAAACAAAGATGTTTCAGACAGAAATGCATTTTCTTAGTCCAAATATAATACATTTAAAGAGAACACAATCTTATTTCAGGAAGATTCTAAGGTATGCACACCTTTACAGAGCAAAGAAGCTAAACTCTGTCTGTATAAACTACAGTATACTGATTACTCGCAGATACTTTCCTGACTCAGAGTTCAACTGATACAGCTATGAAATCCTTTACATCCTAATTAGTCCATTAGGAGTATAGCCTAATTCAAACTGATTCTTATAATCTGTTCAATCAAATACACTTAAGAACCCGTTCAGCCCAGACAGAACCTAATGATCTGTTAAGCTCTTCAGCAAAAACTGACATAATTGAAAGACAGAATCATAGAATCATCTGGGCCAGAAGGGACTTCTAAAGGTCATCTAGTCCACAGATAGTCATACCTGTCCATGATATTAAAAAATCTTCAAAAACAAAGGAAAAATTAAATCTCAGTGATCATTTCCACCTTCTTCAGCCTAGGAAGTACTATATAAATTTAGCTTAAGTTTATCGTGATTTAGAAACACAGATCAGTAAAGAAATTAACATTCAAAAACATATACAGCACCTTAAAGGAATACAGAAGGACAAAAATATTACTATATGTATGTCTGAAAATAAGTAAAGGCATAGCAGTTACAACAGTAAAACACCCTTAGTTTTAAGTATTGAAGTAAAAACTTGGCAATACAGTTTTGACTTAAAAATGTTTCCAGCAGAACAAAACACAAATTCAGTCACTCACTCACTTTTGGGACAGAAGACTTTTTTCTTTTGGCTCCTGCTTTTTCTTCACTCCCCTCAGCAGGCTCCTGACTACTTTCTTGAACAGTTTCTTTGACAGGAGTGTTAACGGCTGGATGGGACTTCAATATAAAAACATCAAAAATGAAATTTAAATCCCTTCCTGAACTACAGAGCAATAATACTGAGAGGTGTTCTGTCACCGGCACATTATTGAAGAAAGCATCATGCAAAGGAAGCCTTTATTAAAACTACAAGAATATTAACATATATCTTATTTCATTAATTTCCACACTTTTCAGTATAAATTGCAATTTCATTATCAGATTTCAAGCTCTAATGCTATAACTTATTTTCACACCACAAATACTGAAATGTAAGTTTTTTCTTATGCATAAATTAAAAAAAGTTGTCTTTGGTCAAATACAACTTGTGATGCTACTGCCAAGAAGTGCATTTTCAAATGAGCTATCAATCCTATGTGAGCCAACTACTTGTTCCTGATAAAATGAACAGAAAGATATTATAATAAAAGCTAAAGATTTAAAGTTAAAAACATGGAAACAGAGAAGGCAAAGCCAAAATTACACTCTTTTTATTCCATTACATTGTGGATAGCATCCTCACTCTTAAATATTAGCTCCTTCGAACAAAGCTGGCAGACTCCTTTGACTTTAATTCTTCCCCCACTGAGGAAGCGGTTTTGGATTTAAGCCCAAACCACAGGCTCCCTTCTGCCCTCCACCTCCCTTACGAGCAGTTACAAGCAACATCTGCAAAGTATAAATACCGCTTTCAGAACATTCCAGCCGGTTCTGGCAGTTAAACAGAAAACGCGGCTCTCAAAAGGACCTTACCAAGACAAAATACGCTCAGTAAAAGGACAGAAAAAAAGAAGTAAAAAATGGCAAGTGAATCCCTCGGTATGAATAGTTGACAAGTCTGTCACTTTAATATTAATCTTGCATCCAGAATTAAAAGCTCAATTTTGCCAACATCTCCCTGTAATTACCCACTCCCCTCTGACGTCTTGCTGTGTGGCCAAACACAAAGTTACCTACTCACCCTGAATTTTTAGGCTCTGACAATTAAACTGTCTTACCTGCTACTCTGCAGTGACTGTGCTCCACTTAACTCTAAGAATCTTCCTTAAAATCAAAGAATTGCATGTAGGTCAAGGAATACAGCCCCACGACCTCAGCTTAAAAATGTGCCCATTCATGAATATGTACTGAATACTGCAACATTATCAATAGGCCAAAAATATGCTGTTCTACTTTGAAATATTGTTGGAAAAATACTGTCTTCACTTATCAGTATACTTAACGTTACCTTTCCCCTCAGTCTTCACAACCAGCCACTCGCCTGCAGGGACCTTCCCTATCAATCACACTGCAGCATCTCTCTGCCCGCGTGGACCTTCCCCATCACACTGCAGCATCTCTCCGCCCGCATGGACCTTCCCCATCACACTGCAGCATCTCTCTGCCCATGTGGACCTTCTCTATCACACTGCAGCGAGGAAACCAGCCAGCAGGTGCTGGCAGCCTGCATGGAACCAGGCATGGGGCTGCCCAGAGCTGGTCACAACAGGTCCCAGCTGGCTGGGACAGGGGCAATCTGACTCTCCCACCTCCAGGGAGGGAGCCCATGCTATCCCCAACACAGCTATGGGGAAGAGGGTCACTGAGGAGAATGGCAGCTACTTGAGAAGGGCTGGGGAGATGCTGCCAATGCACAGAGAAGACACCTGCAACAGGGCATGAGGGACACCGAAGACAAAAAGATGCCCAGGCAGGAGGGAAAGAGGAATCACCCAGGGGCAGAGAGGAGACAGAAGGGACAGCCCATGTCCAAGCCCCTGAGTAAGAAACGAGGATCAGCAAAAGCGAAGTAACCACTCCACACCTCAGTCTCCTGCATTGCCATCACCTCACCCAAGAGACCGACGGTGGCATGGGGTGGAGACCAGCAAGGGCAGAGCAGAGATGGCTGGAGGGACAGCTGAGGTGCATTTCTCTAAGTGCGTGTTTTTTGTTGTTTCTCCTTACCAGAATCGGTAACAAAAAGCTTGTTATTCAGCAAAACTGCAGCAAATGCCCTGACTTAAGCGTTTTGTTGCTTCCACTATACCCCTCCTTGGCAAAGCAGCCCATTTCAAACACTCTGCTACCCTTAAAACAGATGCAAGCTTCCTCATGATCTGCCAATAAAGCTGTCTCAGTATCTACATGAAGCACTCTTGAACTTCCTTTCCCCACTAAAACATCCAGAAGCCCTACCCATCAAAAAAACATTAGCTGTTAGTTAAGACAGCCACAGAGACTGTTAACAAGCAGATAAGCATCCTTCCCTTATTAACAGGAGGGAGAAGCCCCCTGCAGTTGTTTCTCTAGCTTTGAGGATAAGATGCTAAGGCAGCATTCCTATAAACAAGAAACAGTCAAACATCACGGCAACTAACAAGAAGATGAAAGAAGGCACATCTGAAGTCTCACCCCTGTGAAATGTATGCTGTCCTGCCCTCAGTAAGTTTGCAGATGACACCAAGTTGGGTGGAACTTGAGGGTAGGAGGACTCTGCACAGGGATCCGAACAGGCTGGACCAAGGCCAATGGTATGAGGTTCAACAAGACCAAGCACCAGGTCCTGCACTTGGGTCACAGCAACCCCAGGCAGCACTACTGGCTTGGGGAAGAATGGCTGGAGAGCTGCCTGGCAGAAAAGAATCTGGGGGTGTTGGTCAACTGTTGGCTCAACATGAGCCAGTAATGAACCCAGGTGGCCAAGAGGGTCTACGGGTGGTTAAGAAGGCCTACAGCATCCTTGCCTGTATCAGAAATAGTGTGGCCAGCAGGACCAGGGAAGCGATTACCCCGCTGTACTCAGCAGTGGTGAGGCCGCACCTTGAATACTGTCCTCAGTTTTTTTGGGCCTCTGACTACAAGAAAACATTGAGGTG
The DNA here is from genome assembly GCA_026546715.1 of Gallinago undulata. NCBI lineage: Eukaryota > Metazoa > Chordata > Aves > Charadriiformes > Scolopacidae > Gallinago > Gallinago undulata. The sequence continues at coordinate 34,317,741 of JAOTQQ010000019.1, forward strand.
CTGCATATAAGTCCAGAGAAGGACAACAAAATTAGTGAAGGGTCTAGAGCACAAGTCATATGAGAAGCAGGTGAGGGAACTGGGGTTCTTCAGCCTGGAGAAAGGAGGCTGACAGGAAACATTCCAACTCTCTATAACTACCCAAAAGGAGGCTGTGGACAGGTGGGGGTCAGTCTCTTCTTCCAAGTAACAAGTGATTGGACACGAGGAAACAGCTGCAAATTGTGCCAAAGATTGTTTAGGATGGATATCAGCAAAAATTTATTCACTGAAAGGGTTATTAAGCATTGGAACAGGCTGCCCAGGGAAACGGTTGAATCAGCATCCCTAGAGGCATTTACAAGATGGGTAGATACGGTGGTGCTTAGGGACATGGTTCAGTGGTTTTGGCAGTGTTAGGTACGCAGTTGGACTCAATCTTAGAGGTCCCTTCCAGCCTAGATTATTCTATAATTCTATTTAATGAGGTTCATTTCAACACATAAGCTGAAACAAGTAAAAGCAAAATAAAACCCAAATATCATACTACAATTTTCATACTCTTGGAAAAGTGGGGTGTTCTTTTGCAGAACAGTGACATAATATTCAGTCCTACAAATCCCAAAAGGTAGTGCTTTGTGAAAAAACTTGGAAGATCCATGACTGACTGATATAACATCATTAAAGATGCTCAACGAACTAGACCCTTACTGGCGGTTTTATTTCACATCTGGACTTAAAGGATTTTTTTAAATAAAGAAATAGTGGGAGAAAAATGGCAAAGATCAAACCAATAGCTCTAGACAGAACCTGACCAGTTCACCAAAGACCCTGTGAAAGAGCTATCACCAAAGCTGAGGTATCTGAATGGAATTCAAAAGGTGGGAAGGACTACCCCACACAAAATCTGACTAAGAAAACAGTCAATATGGATCTCTTGGCAGTTATGTTTTGATTTTTTCCAATTGGAAATTATTTATGAATGCCTGGAATGGTATGAAAGCAACTCAGAGCACTGCTTAATTGTAGTTACTGATGCCTACTGTGAAACAAAATATTAGACAAGCTTGTTACTGTTAATTGTTTATATGCAGATTTTTCACCTTGTGAGAATGACTAGAAACATACAACTTAGTTACAGTTCACAACAAAAATTTGCAGACTCCACATAACTTACCTGCTGAGGAGAGAACTTCACTTTGGGATTGTTGTCGATTTCCCACAAACCTTCATTAAAACCCTTTCTTTTATTTGGTTTGCCATATTTATCTTTATTTTCAGAGTAAGGAAATATGTCCTTTGGCCCCAAAAATGCCCTAAAGGTGAGAAAGAACAATTTTTCACATTTTAAATGGTTAGTTTTTTCAAAGAAGTAGGTACCAGATGTTATTAAGAGATGACTACTGCAACAACTAATTCTGCTACTTAAGCATCTTTAGTTTTCTCAACTTTTGCCTTCAACAGCCCAAGTTTTCCATTACTACCACCACACATACGGACCCTTACCTTCCTAGGCTGTTGAGTGTCTGGGCAAGAAACAGCTGATGCTGCATTTTAGGATTGCAGCTGATAGGACAACCAAGTACTGTGATCCAGAACAATTAACAACTGAGTAGCTTGCAAACAAACAGAAAGAGCAACTGCTTCCTTAAAAACAAATCAGGCTTAAATGTTAAGAATGAAGAATCTGGACAACGTAAGGCAAGTAACAATTTAAAGGAGAAAAGACAGCCCAAAGCTAACAAAGAAAATCTTTTAAAGTTATTAAATTTTAAAAAAATCAAATTAAAATATAAAATTTAAGATTAATTTTTAGTGTACTGGACACAAAAAAGCAGCACTTGATTACACTGACTGCCCAGATCTCTGTAAAAATGCATGTAGTTCAGCATTAATTCAGCAGTTTTTCAGTGTGTGACAAAAGGACCTCAAAACTTGATTTACTAAACTTAAACAATAAAAACTTTAAACTGTTCCTTATTTTAAGTTTCTCCCCCAGTATTTCTCTTGGTGAAGTAAATATTAAAAATATTCTATCTTTACTTAAGCTCTTCTTGTAGTAGAGGTCTTGCATATCCTTGCCCGTCAAACAAACAACACTCCTGCACAGCACTGTAAGCTCTGTAACTAAAGCTCTTACCCTAGTAGTTTTTCTCATATATGAAAGTCACAGCATCCACACTACTTACTTCTCCAAGTTAGACTTGGAAAAACAAGGTAACATACTACTGAGAGGCAATGTTTTGGTTTATGCTGAAGAACATCAAAGACAGTTTAATTCCTGCTCTACTTTCATGACCTTTCAAGTTCGGATTTCACTGTAGCAATCCATATGCTGCTAACAGAAAAAGACACCACTTTGGTGGTACATTCTTAGCTTCACTCTGTGCCCAGACTCAACTTTGATTATGTATTTGTTGGATCCAACTATCTGAAAAGTTGCAGGTGCTTGGTTTCTAAAGTATCGGCTTACAGAAGAGTTAAACAGATACTTCTAAGCTCCACTCTCCTATTTTCCTTATCATCTTTAAAAAAAGAAAAATAAACTTAAGCATTTCCTCCTCCAATAGCAAAACACTCAGCTATGTGTACAAATTATTATAACAAACCACTGTGATAGATTAGACCTTGCAAGACATGGTCAGAGAGGATTCAGCCAGCCTGGGAAACATGCACCTGCAGAGCCTACTTAAGCACACTGAAAGGATGGGGAGGGAGACCAACAGAAAACAGGACAGAGAAAAATAGGAAACACTGCCTCCTTTCTTCCTTATCTCATGAAGGGAAACATTTTTCCAAAGTCTGTAAGCCTCTACCCGTACTACTCAGACTTTGAAAAAACACCAGAAACCAGCTACTGTGAAGATGTCATGTAGATGACTGGGTTGCTGCAGTTAGATCCCCATGTACCAAAAAGAAAAAGGAACAAAAAAAAACATTAAGTTAGATTACCCTAAAATATAGGGACCAGAAACTAGAGTTCAGTGTGACCTTCTGTTTGCCTGTGACCAACCAAAATTTGCCCTGATGTGACATACTGGCACAACAGATCCAAATAACACGTTTATTAGAATACTGTCTATTTTACTACGCTCTTTTAGTAAAGGGTACTCTTGTTGCATTAAGACAGTATGGAAATAAACAAAACAAACCTCAACCAAGTTCCCAAAGCGCATTTTAAGAAGCATGTACCTGTTCACTGCACACAGGCAGCAACACACATTATTTGTGTTTCAACAAAACTTAAGAGAAATTAACAACAGCAGTCGAAGTACAAGTTTATACTTGTTCATAGCTGTCTGCAAACCTGAGTTAGTATTATCCGTTAAGTCAAGTAAGAATTATTCACAAGCCAGTCTTGTTTTCATTTTTCCCCATAGTTCCTCTTTTCCTACTGTAACCGTCCACACAGCTAGATGTGATCCTTTATACAGAATGTCTTTTTAGCACAATAGAACTCTTTATCTGGATTTTCACAGCTGCCACTACTTACAGTAAGATAGGCTGTGTATGTACACACTACTAACATGCTGAAGGTACACAATGTCTAACTTCGCAGAGGTGTGTAACTAACTGTGAGAAACACAGTACAGAACAGGTTTACCAAATTTATTTTAATTCCTATGAAAAAGTACAGAAAATGGTTGGCTTTACCTAATTCCTGATGGATGGCTAAGTCAGTATTTACAGCTACAAACCTGAACAAAATTACATGCTGTGGAACAGCATTCTCCTTTTTTGCCCAATCTGCTCCTTCCTATTGTTACTTACAGGTATCTGCTGTAAGCAACCGTAAGATCGATCAAGAGGAAAGGGAGTTTCACCCATTTACCACTCTAAGGAGCACAAGGTAAGTGACAGGCTTCAAGAACAAATACCATGAGACAGCTGGGTCATGGAACATCCTGTACGTTGCAATGTGTATGAAACAGTGAGAAGTAGTCTCTCTTGTATTGTACGGACCTCTGAAATGTAGTAACCCTGAAACTACAGCATTAAAAAAAAACACAGATTGAAGTAAAACTTTATTTTGTAATAATACAAAAGAGTGAGGAATAGAACTTTCACATTTACCCATGCAAATTATAAAGAAAAAAAAAAAAAAGAGAAAACTTCCAAACCAAGGAGTGGCCACAATGCTTCTCAAAATTTGAAAAGGTATTTTTAAAGCTTTAGATAAGGAGTTGTTTCGTCTCCCTTATATTCAGTCTGTGTCCCTGAACTTGTAAGTACACAAAACCTCAGTAAAATCCAGAATGACATACACATTATCAAGGCCAAGACCAAAGCAATACTGTGTTATGGCTGCCAAAAAAAAAATCAGCTAGGGAAAAAAATGAAGATAAAAAGGCAACCTGCTGTCCATTAAAAAAGGGGCAAGATTCAAATTTTGTAACCTTCAATCAAATTTCACAAACCTCTCTTTACCCACAAAACTACATGCACACACAAAAACCCAAACTAAAAACACTAAGCCATTGAAAGATCTATTTAAAGATGAGAACAGATAAAGAAATGCATAGATGTATGAGCCAAGCGTATAGGAATATTCTTCACAGGGAAATAACTTCTTAGAAAGAGAACCACATCATAAGTAGTGTCAGGGAGAGCTGGAGGATGCTTACTCTTTAATTCAACAGGGCAACGTATCTTGTCTTAGCACGGCTTACTAAAAGATAGATGCAAAGTACCAGATTAAAGTAATTTCAATAGGTATTTAATCAGATGAAGAAAAAAAAGCCAAGGTCTTTCCACAAAATGCAAGAAACAGAGTACTTATACTACTTCTGTTTCCGACCTGTTTACATACCATTTGAAGTCTTACAAATTTACACTGGGGCAACCAGTCATGCTATAAAGCAACATAATACTCAAAACTGGAAAAAAACTAGCATATTTAGTCAAATTTGGCAGTAGAAGAAATACAGTCCTCCAAAGGAAATGTAGTATGACTGCAAAATGCTAGCATTGCTGAAAGTTCCCGAAGATACATATTTTGCAGGTTGACAGGTATAAAGCTAACTGCACTTTCTCATTTTTCTCTCCAGATCACACACACACAAAAAAATTTAAAAAAAAATAAATCAATACTCCCAACCCCAAAACTCTCCACAAAAAAAAACCAAAACCCAATTCATGAATATTTATTCATTACTAAAATTTTGCCTATTATTTGTTCTCAGCCTTCCTTCTCTTTCTTTGAGAACATAGTGTTGAGAATTTTGAGGATGTACAGGACTGTAGTTAAAGTCCATTATTGAAGAAAAAACCCACCTATCAGTCATACCCTGCAGATAGGAGGGGTTTTTTCCTTCTGACAAGGAAAGTGTACACGGTATGGTTATGGCATATTATTCCCTTGAATAGCTTAAGCAAATGTTAGAGAAGCATGTCTTGTCAAAAGAAATTAATTTAGGAATAGCTGGTCTGCTACTGAATACTACAGTTTAAAATACATTACACTCAGATGAGCCATTATCTTCTTGTCACAGCATTCTACAGTGAAAAAAAAAAGATGACCCTTAAATATAAAGGACTTACGTCTCATGGGTGCCAAAAAAGAAAATAGGCATTTTATTTGTAGGAGGCTTTACTGCTCCTTCAGGAACTTCATCCACCTAAGGAAAAGACAGACTGTAATTCAAATCAAGTAACTGTTAAGAACAGTCTAGCAGGAAATAAATAAAAGTGTTAACCATTAAAAAAAGGGAAAAAAAAAAGCTAGAGAAGTAAGGCAGGTCTCAATATCTCTTTTTAACTGCATTTAAAAAAATACAGCAGAATTGAGGACAGCATTAGCAACAGTAGGAAATGACAACATTTGTGTTACAGCAACACACTTCACATGGAACAAAGGAGAGACTTGATGTGCAACAGGTAAAAAGCACATTTCGCTGCCATCCAAATGCTGCTCCTTTGTCAGCATCAGCAAGAGCAAGACTTCTGACCCTCACGCTGAGCCAGTAACTTGCCCAAGCCCAAATGTCAAGTGCTACAACAGGGAAAGGTCAATAAACTTCCTAGAAAACAATTCTGAAGCCAGCATCTTAGCCAAATATCTTGCAATTACTCTTTTATCTACGTTCCCGCAACTCTCAAGTGACCGACAGCAGTCACAGAACTTGCCAATCACTGGCTTCCGAGGGAGCGGGCAGGACGTGGGGAAGGATGGGAGCGCTGATCCCACACACAGACATGGAGCTTGCTCTACGGGAAGCACCGCGGGAAAAGTTGAATTTTCGGAGTAAAGAGTAACCCTGCCATGACTTCAGAGTTTTCTTTTGTAACAAAAAAACTCACAAAACAAAACAAACCCCTCCCCACCCGCCCCCAAAAAAAGGTGCAGTTCCGGAGGATGAGTATATGGGTACCGTTAGGTGCTTGCCCAGCTCCAGCGCGATGCTACCGCACAGCAGCCTTCGCTCCCAACAGCCACATTACGCAAATCAGGACAACTAACGACTGCTGGAGAGGGGTCCTAATTACCAGGAGAAGAGACCTGCAGCCAGGCACAGGGCAACAGCGAGCCCACGGTGCGACCCACGGCCGGCTGCTGGCCACGGGGCACCGCCGTGCCCTCCGTCCCACCGGGGGGGGGGGGGGGGGGGGACGGGGGGGGCGGGGGCCGGCCCGCCCCGCTCCGAGCCCACCCCCACCCTCTCCCTCCGACGGTGCCCGAAAGCGCCCCCGGCCCCACGGAGAGCCGGAGAGGAGGGCAGGTGGGGTGGTGGGGTGGGGAGCCTTACCCTGGCCGGCCAGTGGGGATAACCTTTCATCTTGGCAAAGATCAGGTCTCCGGGTTTGAAATCTCGGCTCATGTTTTCTCACCGTTCGCCCGTCGCCGAACCGGACCGCGGCGGGAGGGGGAACCTGAGGGGGAGAGAGGGGGTCCTGCGCCTCCGGTCCCTGCCGCTGAGCCGCCGCCAGCAGCTCAAGGTCCCGCTGCGGGAGAAGGGGGCGGGGGGTGAGGGAGGAGCGGAGACAAGGACAACACAGGAGGGGACATCAGCACCTCGCTCCACAAGGGCGGGCGGCCCCCACCGGCAGCCGGGGGACACCGCTCCTGCCCCACCGAACCTCCTAAACTCCCCACAACCCGCGGCGCGTTGGCGGGACCGACGCCACACAGGTCCCCACGCGGGGCGATGCGGGCCGGGCCGCAACGCAGCCAGGGGTGCCCGCGCACCCCCCAACCGCACCTCCGCACTCACGGCTCGTCTCCGCTCGCCCGCCACCGCCGTAGCTCGTCCTTCCTCGGCCGGTGAAGCTCCCGCCACACGGACGCCCCACCCGCACCGTCCCGTTTCCCCCCTACCGCCCCCCACCTACGCACATATAAAGCACGATGGCGCGGAAACTAGACTCCTCCCGCCCTCTCTCTTTCTCCCTCCCTCCCTCCCTCCCTCCCTCCCTCCCTCCCTCCCTCCCTCCTTCCTTCCCTCCTTCCCTCCCGCCTCAGCGTCCCGGCGCCTCGCTGCCCACCCGCTCCCTAGCACTGGTGCCCGGCCCGCCGCCCACCTCCGCCAGCAGCAGCAGCAGCCACCGCGGGAGACACGGCTGCACTCCCTCCTCCCGCCAGGCCGGGCGGTACCAAGCGGCACGCCGCAACGGGGCGGCGAGGGAGGGCGGGGCAGCCGGCGCAAGCCCGGCCACAGACAGGCGGCTCCGCTGCCGCCTCCGCGTCTGAGAGCGAACGGTGTTAGCAGCGGGAAGGAACCGCCCGCCCCGAGGCAGGGAGGAAGGAAGACGGCCGGCCTCCTTCACCCCTCCCCCCTCGACCGCGGAAGTGGCTCATTCCGCGGGGGCGGGGCGGCCGCGGCGCCGCTGGGGAGGGAGAGCGGAGGCGGCGGCAGGGCCCCGCCGGCCGCACGCAGTGGCGGCGGCGGCGGAGGGCGGGCTGAGAGCGAGGCCGTAGGCTGCCCCGCCGCGCTCCTCCGGCTCTGCGCTCCCCCAGGCGTGAGGTGAGCCGTCTCAGGCCGCGGCGGTCGGTGGCAGCCTGGCCGGTGACAGGCCTGCCCGGGGCCACGCGGCGCTTTGGTCACCAGCGCTCGCCGGGAGTCGCTGTCACAGGCACTCAGCGAACCTCCGCGGCCTTGCCCTGGGGAACCTTCCCGGCCGGGAATGCTGCCCCTTTCTCACCGGCTGGAAGCAGCCGGTTACCGGCACCCCGGCTTGTGAACGGTACGGCGGTGGTCGTCCCCTTGTGCCCCTCCCGCCCCCAGCCGCGGTAGAGCGGCAGTCCTGCTCTGCGTCCCTGCCGGCCCAAAGCCGCCCGTCTTCCCCGGTCCTCCTCACTGGCTCAGGTGTCTTCATGCCCTGGGCTTCAGCCTCTCAAGCTTATAGAGTCCTGGCCTGCAACTTAGTTGCCATTAACTTCTGCTTTGGTTTGCGGTTTTTTTAATTGTTTTTTTTTGTTTGGTTGGTTGGGTTTTGGTTTGTTTGGATGGGTTTTTTTTAACAGGGATTACTGTTAATTTAGGCTTTCTGTTGCTCCCCTTGTCCTCTCCACATCTACAGGCCTCTCCTGGCCGGTTCACCATGTGTCAGAGTTGAGCTCGCTCTTCTCCCGTCTGCTGTGCCATCCTCTCCCACTCTGCTGATGAAGAGTCGGTCTCTTCATCAGTCACCTCCAGCCACCTCACACTTCCTCCCCTCCACCCCCCAACACCTCTCTTCAAACAGAGAACCTCAGATCCAGATTTTAACTCAAAAGCTTCTTCCTCCCCGCCCCAGCTTGCCTGTCCTGGTGGGTCTAGTTCCACTTCTTTGCCCTCTGTGCCAGAAATTATCCAGCCTGCCAGCTCTCTGTGGCTTTGTCTGATGGTCCTACCCAGCGCCACCTGCAAGTCACTTCTACTGTAAGCTTGTGCTAAAACGGGTCCCAGGAAAAAGCTCTAAGGGTAGTGGCACAAAAAAAAAAAAGTTACTTCTTAGACAAGGATGTTGTCTCACGGAGGCTGACGTGACCGTTGGGTGCTCATCCTCTCCGCCTGTGGCCTGATGCACAAGTTTTGCAGGCTGCCAGCAGTTTTCTGCCAGCTGCCCTCCATGCAACATGCACACAAAGATAAGCCCTATGTGAGAAGAATCCTCATAACTGCTTTCAGTTTTGATACTGAAACCCAAGTCAGGCCCAAAACACCCAGTGCATTTGCCACAAAGCAAGTGGAGCTTTGTTTGAATTGCTCTCCTCCTCATCCTTTAGAAACGTTAACTGCAAAACCTTACACACCCTGTATTAAGCTGCTGTTTTCCAAGGGCTTAAACCAGTTAAATTTGGTTGATTTTTCTTGAAAGTGGTGAAGGTCATATCCCTGACATAAATACCAAGTTTCTGCAGGGTTACACAAGAGCTCGTCTGAAAACAGAAGATCATCAATATATTAGACAGGAAAAAAAGACTTTCTTCCTGTGCAGAAATGGATGACCACTTTGGGCAAAAGTTGTTTAAAAAAATTAAGAAGAAGGTAGACTGGAGATCTAGAATTGTTTAGAGAAAGACAAGTTTGACAGTGGTAGAAATTGTATCTGCGTTGGCAGAACATGTAAGTCTTTATTTCACTGCATTGAATCATTCCTATTTCAGCTCTATGTAAAGTTTCATATATTTTCCTAAATGAAAAAGTGTTGAGTGCTGCAAGAACTGTGTGTATTAATATTTTGCTATGCAGCAACTGACAAGCTGCAAGGATTCCCTTAGCTAAGTCAATACTCTGTTTAATCCTATAGTTACAGCTGTCTCCCATTTCAGATTAAATAAATTCACATTTTAGTTTTGAAAAGAATGCTTTTGCAATCTCATGAGGACATTCTAATTGCCTTAGCCTTTGGAAATAGTCTTTTAAATCTGACATTTCCTGGGAATCAGAAGCTTTGCACCTTGTGTTTAAATCAGTGAAAATACTTCTTTTTTCCCCGATTAAGGAAGCAACTCGGGATGACTTAGTTTCTTACAAAAGTAGGGTGTTCTTCCAAAGAGACTCATATGATAAAAGTATATTTTAAAGGTAAAACAAAGTAAAATTAGATTTAAAGAATGAAAAATAAAATTGTTTGAACAAGTTCTATTTTGTGTTTAATTGTGCTCATTTGTACATGTAAGATTGAAGACAAACTGCTCAAATACGGACACAATAAAATGAAAAAAATACAGACATTGTACTTGAAAGAGAGTAACATGTCATAATGATATAAAGAAACTCTGTATCATCGTTTTTTAGCAAATGGCTTCATTTTGAATGACAGAACCCATAGCGTCAGCCAAATTTGCCACCTGATGCTCAAGCAAGAGCTCAGGTACGCTGACACGTGTTCAGTTGTTACAAGCTGTGAATTAAGTTCAGAGGTGGAAAACGGTTCTTCCTACGTGGAATTGTACCTCTTGAGCTTGCCTGTTTGAAACAGCCGTTCCAACTGATTTCCTGCAGGTGTGGGTCAGGCCGCACTGCAAAGCAGCACACTGGTATCCTGTCTGCAAGGAAAGCTCGTACTACTTGCTCTGCCAAGCCCTGGCCCACACTGAAGCACCACGTTCTCTTCTCTTTTTTGCTGAAGGTCCATCACGCTGTCGTGAACAGGTCACTCTGAAGAATAAGAAATGCGTTAATGTTGAATTCCATGCGTGACACAACTCTGATTTGTTTCCAACTTTCTGAAAAAAAACCCCATATATCCTGAATATGCATAGGTTTTGGACCAAAACATTCCTTGAACTGTGAAGAAGTGCCTTAGACAGTGTATATACGAGATGGATTTTTCAGTGTGGGAGGAAGGAAGGGTGTTTGTTTAGATACATGCATGCAGCTGCAGTATCATGTCTAAAGCAATTTTTGTGAATCAAGGTAAAAATGATATATGTGTTATGTTGGGCAGACAAAATCATCAAATTGGTTCAATCTAATTGGTAAGCAATTATGGTGCATAAACCTATCAGGACTTGCAGACATGGTGCAAGGTACAGGCTGCCAGATCTAGGGTAACCTATTGACAAAGCCTTCTTACTCCAGCTAGAGGAGGCTCTTGTCCTGCTGGGGGACTTCAGCCACCCCAACATCTGCTGGAAAAGTAGCACTGTGATCTGAATGATCTGACTAGAGTGCATTGACAATACCTTCTAAAGCCAGACAATAGATAGGCCCACCAGAGGGGATGTCATGGGCACCAACACAAGCAAGGTCATCATTGACATGAAGATTGGAGGCAGCCTGGACTGCAGTGGTCATGTGCTGGTGGAGTTCATGTGCTGGTGGAGTTCAGAGTCCTGAGAGATATGGGCCAGGGGAAGAATAAAGTCAGGCGCTTGGATTTTAGGAAAGCAAGATTCCAGCTCTTCAAGGAGTTAGTCAATAGGACTAGGGGACAAGAGAGCAGGAAAGAGCTG
>JAOTQQ010000019.1:34348407-34369771 GCA_026546715.1 Gallinago undulata
ATGTCAGAGTGGGAGTCCTCACTAACGTGGCCTCCTTCAAACCGTGGCATGCTTTCCTCAGGTTCAATCTTGACAGGATTACTTTTATTCAGCAAGACTTTCTCTTTTTCTTTTTTCTTTTTTTCTTTTTATATGTATTCCCACTGTCTTTGGTAGGTCCCTTTAAGATGTGGCAGATTTGTCTCAGTTGGTCTGGGGATTTGGTCAAGCAGTAGGAAATTAGCCCTGCTTTCTTCCCACCTAGTCAGCTCCAAGCCTGGGACAGTGCCAAAACTCCTTCCCAGATGACACAAAATAATCCTTATCCGTCAGCTTGATAGTCAAGTTCTGACAGCAAACCTACCTGTTGTACTATATTATGATGCTGTTGGTCAGATCCTACACTTGTAGGAGCAGCACTTAAAAAAGCAGGGCAGAGAAACCCTTAATTCTAAAAGTACTATGTTGTCAGCTGTTCCAGTGCAAGATCTGGAAAGAGAGGTGCAGTAATGAGATCTGAAGTAGAAATCAAGTAGTGTGTCTGTTCATGGGCTGCAAAAGGAGTTGCACTTTGATGTTATCATAATGACCAGGAGCCCTGATGGTGGAGGAGGATCCTACTGAACTGAATTTTCTCTGAATGAGAAAGGAAGTTCTCCCCAGTAATTTTGTGGATATGTTTAATGGTGCTTTGAAGGAACAGTTAGGAGAACCATAAAGGAATAGTTAAGCAGGAAAAATAAAGAGGGAGAAAGCTGAGGAAAGAGAGGCTTTCAGAGAAAATCACAAGTTGATTGACAATCCTTCTCAAACCAAGACAAACACGATTCAGTTTTCACTTGAAGTTGATTTTTAAAATAGTAAGGATAGATGTAGGCTATGAAGAAACCTCTTTTTAGATACAGTTTTCTCTTTTAAATTGCCAGCTAAAGCAGGGTAAGTGTGCAGCTTTGGCTCTGAGTTCTGGCTTACAGTAGGCTGAGTTTGGTTGAGGAGGCTTTGGAATGGACTTGTCTTCTGTTTTGTGTGGAAGGCACATTCACTGAGTTTAATATTGTATAAAACAAACAATGTTGGAGAGGTACAGTCTCTCAAGTAATGTTTGGCCTCAGATCAAAAGGAGCAGTGGATTGCTTGGGACATTGTGTTCTGTGTCAATGGATGTATATTCAGAAGTAAAGGTGATGTGCAGAGGCAGGTGTTTGGTTGGTAAGTGTATTAAAGCTAGAGGATTGTTCACTCATGAGGTAAAAGTGATTCAGTACTAGGTGAACTACTCCTAACCCTTTCAATAGTTTTATTTTCCCACTTTGCTTTTGAGGCTAGTCTCTTGCACATTGCCCTAGTTATAGGTTTTATGTATAGTTATAAAATTCCAGCAAGTTAAAAATACATATGTAATTGTTAAATATGGACTTTTCCAGCAAGTAAAAAATGCATAAATAAAAGTTAAATATTGACTTGACTGCCTTAGTTGTTGTTAGAAAGCTTAATTGATTTAAACTTGGCAGACAAATGTCAGAAGGATCTGGGTTTATAAATTATGGCTCCGAATGTGTTCCTGTCTTTTGTGTTGTGTATTTTTAGGTCCATTTTTACTACTTTTATAGTTATTCTGAGTTATGAAATGAAAGCTAGGTAAGTGGATTTTATTTTGGTCTTAATATGTACATAGAAATGAGATTCTAAGCATATATGCAAATGTTGGTTGGAAAAGCTGCACTTCATGAACTGTAGTTCTGAACTTGGCTATGAAAATGCAGAGGTAGGCATGGAAGTGAAGTCAGCTTAACCTACTGAAATGTATGTCTAAGAGACAGAGGGAAAGTAATCTCTGATTTCTAACAGGGTTTAGCGTGCTTTAACGGGTGTGCGTAGCATGCCAGCCACTTCATAGTAGAAGACGTTGGAGTTCAATAGTTAGTGCAATAGCATAACCTTGTGGTTAGTCAGCATATAAGGTTCCTTCACAGAACTACTCAGTTTTTCCTTAAGATTCCTTTTAAATTCCCTTTAAGGGAAATTGTGTTGTTATGCATACTTTAAAAAAAAAAAAAGTCATGTTTTTCATAACCATATATATATAGTAAGTGTGTATATGACATGCAGGTATTAATGTGTATACATATAAATATTTTTTTTTACATAAAAATATGTTTCTCTTTGAAGCTTGTAAGTGCAGGTAACTGCTGGGATAGTCTTATCTTGCGCAATTTTATAACAAATCTGAAAAGTTTGGAGAATTCTTTAAAATTCTGAAATCCTACAACTCATGATGCCTTTTTTAATAAATGTGATGTTTTCATGTGAATTTTAGTCTGATTAATGTTAACTACATTTCCAGTATAAAATGATTTTTAGTCTTGATGTAGTATTTTCCAGCAAACTATGTAGTACTTACTTCATGTGTGCTTTTCCCAGCTCACTTTTGTTAATATATCTTCAGGTATATCTTCCAGGTAAATGTATCTTTCCAAAGTGGACAGAGTGGGAGTAGTTGTATATTTCCATAAAAATGGTTAAATTTTTTTATTAGCATGCTGGTGGGAAGAAACCTATGCATTGGGTTGATATCACAGGCAAAGTTAGAGAATTACCTTATATTTAGTCCATAACCAAGTATACTATTTTTGCAGTATTTTGATTTATTGAGGTTTCAAATTTTTTTTTCGCATGTGTTTCACATGCATACTTCTTGTTATTTTTTCAGAGGATGCCAAAATATTGTGCATGAAGGATGAGAGGAAATAAACTTAATTTTTTTCAGCTACTAATTGGTAACAACTGTAGAAGAGTTATGATTCCCTTATTGTCATGTTTGGGTGGCCAACACTTTCTACATTCAATCTGGAATAACTTCTAAAACTCCTTTTCCAAACTTTGGAAAAGACTCGTGTTTCTTTGATGTTCATGTATAAACATGGTTCTGTCAGACCTCAATCTTCTGAAGAATCATTCTATATGAATAATTCATTTTTTCCTCCTCCTCCCTCCTCTGCAGATGCCTTATGATTAGTGATTTCTAGGAACAAGATTATGTAATGTAAGAGTAATAGCAGAATTTGCAGACCAACTGATTTATTTCCACAAAATGTCTCTTGCCATGAGGTTGAGCAGGACTAAATGAACAGGAAGACTTAGTGTAATCTTTCTGTGTTTTGCACAGAAAGTCATTTTAACAAATTTGGTCTCCAAAGGTCCTCCAACTAAATCACTGGATTTATAGCTTATTTCTGATGCTAGTTACAGAAAAGCTTATTCCTGTCCACTAGACCAAAGCTATTCTTTTTGAGACTTCTGGGATCTCCAGCTTAAGTATGTGCTAGACTACTGGGGGTTCATTATTTGGCTACTTTCCTCTGAGCCTGGTGTGGTGTGAATGTGGATTTTGTAGCAGTGACTCCACAGAGCTGCTGAATCCAGCAGTGTTAGTAATTATCCCAACCTGTAGCTTGGTTCAACTTCTGAACACAGAAATTGAAGTGGGGAACTGCTTGGTTATTTTATTCTAGTTCATGCGGATAATTTTTTTAAAGTACTTTAGTTTCTAGATGGAAGAAAGTCTTTCTCAGAATAGCAGAAATGAAGACTATTTAGTCTATGGGAGTAACTGTTTCTAAAAATTTCTGGTGTGTTCTGTTCCTGTGTTTCATTAAATGCACTTAACTGTTTTCCTCCCTATCGTTGCCATTTAGCAGGGAGAGAGAAAGGATAGGAAGAAGAGCCTAGAAGAGAGTAAGATATCCCAAGAGGAATTAGCTTGCATTTTAGTATTACCACAGAAGGTCCTATTCATATGGTTTACCTTGTGTCAGTTAAAGAACATGTCTGCTGTTGGGTAAATGGTTCTGTTGATATGTGCTAGTATGTTAGATTTTAATGACCTGGTCTAATTCACAAAATATTATTCTTTTGAACTCTTTACCTTAGAAAAGTAAGGTTTATACTTTAAAGTTCATCTTAGTAAAAAGGTTATCCAAAGTTTATCTGTAACTTAGTAAAAGTATCTATTAATGCTTTGTTTTTCCTAGGAGCAGAATAATGTACTGCAAAATATACGCAAGAAGATGAAAGATGCAGAGGTGGAACACACTGGCTGTACAGAGCTGCTGAGGCGCCAGGCCAACGAGCTTGAATACAGTGCTGAACGGGAAGGGCGACTTAAAAAAGAACTTGAAGTAAGGCTTTTTGAACATTACATTTAGTGTCAACATGTAGTGACACTCGGAGCAATTTCATTTAGGGGGATGGAACTCTCCCAGTTAGACTGTGAATTCTAGGTACTGGATTAACAAAATGTTGAACATCTGTTTCACAGAAAAAGTTGAACCAGCAAATGCCACTTAAACTGGGTGCCTGACTTGAGACTGGTGTTTGAACAGCAGATGGGAAGAGTTTTATGTGAGCGTGAAAACAAGGCTAACTTTATTTTAGGAAATCTGTACATTTTCCCTAACCCTTTAATTTGTCTGTCTTCCTATCTCTTTGGCTTAAGAACAGATTTTGAGAATTACTGAATTTGCAACAGAGTTATCTCCTGGAGCTGAGAAAGTCACCAGATGTTGTGTTAGTTAGAGAGAATAGCTTAGTGGAAGATCACAGTGGTGTTATGGCAGCCTCTTCCTTAATGCTTTAATTACACTTAAATGCTACAGGTAGTTTTAGTTTGCCAATCTGTTGAGTGACACCAGTTGCTGCGAAGTCTCAGGTCTTTAAGACTAATGTCTTGTAAGTGTGCACCTCTTAACTTAACTGTTCACTCTTTCCTAAGTTTCAACATTTTTTTTGTCTCCCGATACACTTTGTAGTAACTATGTTATCTGTATGTACAGTCTGGACCAAGACTTTCTTGGTAGAACATTCGTCACTGCAGAAAAGCATAGTGACTGAATAATTCTTTATTCTGATGTAAGTTTTCTACCAAAGGTATCTTTAAATATTTTAAGCAATGAATTTTAAAGAATTGGCACTTGCAGGATATTGGAATTCCTTAAAGGAATAAGTGACATACAGTGTTCAACCATGTTTGTTCTCTGTTATTTTTCCCTTAAAGGCAAAAGAAGTGTTTAAGGCATTGATTGCTAGGTAGGTAGAGCCCTGCATTAAAGATGGAGTACAAAAGAAAATTCCTACAGGGAAGATCAAAGCTCATCAACTAAAGGCACTGACTTATTGACCAACAAGGTAGACTTCTGTGCCCTCAAAGAGATCTACAGGAAATCTATGGTCAGGTATTGTGAGCTGCACATATTGGTCTAGGCAGAATTATTTTCACTTGGAAAGTGCTGTGTACGGTGAAGTTCCAATAGCCCTTTTAAAACCAAAGATTTTTGCTTGGGCAAGGACTTCTTTTGTGACTTCATGGCTTTTAATATATTAATATAGGAATCATGGGCTGAAAGGAGGAAGAGAAATTCAGCAAATGATTTATCTTTCTAAGTATTTTATTTGGATGTACTCACCATCTGTAAAATTTGAAATGAAGCACTCACTTTCTTGAAAATGTATAGCTGCTATGCCCTGGAGATGGTTTTATCAGGGAATGCTATCTATTAAGCACAATCAGCTAAGATACTTTCATTGCTGCTTTTTATTAAATTCTTTTAACTTACTGAATCTCTTATTTATACTGTGAGAAAACAACAATTCATATGACAGAAAATCAATCTTGTGATACTTGTAAGTATAACTATGTAAGCAGTGGTTGAGGAAAGTATGTGATGAAACCTGTTGCCTTCAAAAGTTAAAGCAAATTATCACAAGTCCCTAGGAATTAAAAAGAAAAAGTTAGGCTGCAATGCATTTGCTTTAGTCAGGTTGCATCTCACTTCACCATCTCAAAAGCAATTTGCGTGTGTGTGTCTGGAAGAGCACACAGTAATAACTTGCCCATTCTATACTTGAAGTCAAAGAGACATTAACTAATAAGCATCTCTGAAAAATATCTTTATTCCTTAAGAAGCAAAAGCTCCAGATATTTTCAGCTTTCAATATTAGTTACTGTAGACAGTATTGATTACTGTAAACTTCATACTGGTTAGTGAACTCAACTCCAGTTTGTGACAAGGCATCATCTGCGTCTTACAAGGTGCCAGTACTGTGCATCAACCCCTTGTGAGGAAAAATTTGTTCTACCTTTTCTGTTTTCATGCAAGGCTGCAGGGGTTCTGAGGTTCAAAATCCAGGTTGATAAAACTTGTTATAAATTGTTCTCTCACCCATAATCCTCTCCCCCCTCAAAATATATACTGAGGAACAATTTATTGTATTGTATTAACAGAGTTTAAATCTAATTGCAACCTTGGTTTGATTTATAAATTTGTCATTCCTCTTACTGTCTTACCTTCTGGAGGTCATTCAGGCAGAGGTATTAGATGCCCTTCTTGCTGAAACAGAGTGGAAGGACCTCAACCAAAGGGACAATATAAGCTGCTCTTCACCTCTATAGCTCAGTTGCTGGAACTTTGGTCTTGGAAGGCTGTAAATGAAGAAAATGGGGGAGTGTTCAAGGACTGACTTGTTGCATAAAGGAGGGGAAATGAGCACAATCTTCCCTTCTAATTGTATTTGAAAGAAAGGACCCCTTTTAAAGGGGCGTGCTGCATTCCCAAGTAGAAAGATGTGTTTCTGTGAAGCCTGGAGATTGTTTGAATTTAAAGGCTTTGATGTCAGTAGAATTTCCTCCTCTCTACCTTAAGAGTTGCCTCACTGGCATGCTAGCTTCTGTGAATCAAATTCTTAGTTGCCAGATTCTTCCTGTATATTGTGGAAGAGGCATTAAAGAAGGTCACTAACACCTGGGCAGTAGTTTTCATTACATGCCAACGTGTCAAAGTGTCCTTGTCTTTCTGCCCATGCCGTATTTCTCTCACATAGGTCTGTGGTGGACTAGCTGTCAATTTAAAACTCCTCGGTGTATGGGAATAAGTGTTATCCATGTTAGAAATATGCATACATTTCTGATAACTAGGCCTGTACTTCCAGCTGTGGTTAAATATAATTCTTATTTTTGCCTATGATGTCAGTACTTGAGATAGGCTTTTATATCTGCATGGAAATCTTAAAGTAGAACACACCAGACAGAACAGTCTACATTTTTTCTTGAATTAGCCCTGTATTTCTTTATCTCTCTTCATGTAATTTTTGGCTTATAGATTGAAATTTGTTTTTTGTGGGAAGATGGACATAAGAGACATGTCTGATTTCAATTTCCGTGCAGAGTACTTTGTATTAATGGGCATTTGGTTAGAAAATGTGTATTTAAGTTCTTGATGCTGATGGCAAACTTCTTAAGGTGATTTGTATGATGAGTGGTGTAATTCTAATTAAAAGGCAATCTTGCAATCTTTTGTTAACACAGTAGTTCCTGATATGCAATGAGGATGAACTTTTTCACAAAGCTATTCCTTTACTACCCTCTGCTGGACACAAAGGAGAAGTCCATGAGAAAATATTTGTATTTTGGTAATGAAAGGAAATGATAAATTTAGAATATTTTTCTTTTTATACAATAGCATCTTTTATAAAGAAAGGAAGGTGAAAAAAGTAATGTGCTTTTTTTTTAAAAAAAAATTAGTTTGATTTTATCCTTCAGTCCTTCATTCTGAACATGGTCTAAAAGAGGACATTTCTAGTTTTTGGAATGGGAAACGAAGAGAATGGGTAATAGCAGGCTTCTGTGAACTCTTCAGTTGAAAAGTAGCTATTGGTATGGTGTCTAACCTGCTAGCTTTCCATTTTGTGGTGATACCAATGTGATGTACTATTGCATGCACATAGAATCGTTCTGAAGTAGAACACGTACTGTACCAGAAAAATTTAGATTGGCAACCTTATCATTCAGCCTATGATTCAGTAGTCAAACAAATCCTTGGTGTATTTTTATTGAGCTTGCCCAGGTATTAAAATTTAGGATAATCGGTTTCCTGGAACCAGTGTCTTTTATTTTAGCCTTTAGCTCCACTGCTCCAGAAAGATGATTTCTTGGGAAATATAGATTTCTTTTTTAAATAGAAATTATATATATATATATTATATATATATATATAAATTTGTATATAAAAATATTGTTTCTTGTGATGTGTCTAACTGCCAAAAAGCTTGGTGGGAAAGCTGTTTGACAAACAGTGGAGGAAAAGGGAATGTGAATTTTACCATGAGAAACAGAATTATTAGTTCATAAATTCCAAACTCTTTGTCTTGTTCACAGGAATGTAGCGAGTTTCTATCGTTTGGTTTGTGTGTTTGAGGCTGCCAACTCTTAGTAAGCTGGAGCTCGAGGTCTCTCAAAGTTTTTAAGCCTTTCTCATGAGGCCTGAAAAATGTCCTGTAACTGGGTCTATTATATTTCTGAGACTTTGAGTTACCATTTAAAGACCATTCCCTTAGCTTTCATGTTGTCTTTCCTGCTCCCCTACTTGTAAGTATATTTACCTTTTCATGTTCTGCTAAATGTGTCATGTTGTATTAACCTGGTAATGTTGCTATGATGGGAAGGTGACTGCAAAGAAGACTAGAATGGTGGTCCATCTATATATTTGCAGAAGGTACATGTACATGGCAACAGTTTAAGGCTGTGGGTTATTAAATTTCTTACGGTATCTTAGTCAGTGAAACATGAAATTTAGGTCCCATCTATACACAAAAGAAACCCCTGAAACCTGCAGACCTGTTTTGTTTTGTTTTCCTCCTGGTTGTTATTAATTTCACAATGAACTGCAGTGTTAGGTGAGTTGTAGTTCTCATAAACTCCAAGCTCCAAGCTGTGAGAGAGAGGACACATCCCTCAGCCAGTTAACAGTGCTACAGGTTAAACTTCAAGCTACTTGTTGTCTACTTCTCGATGGTTTACACCTACTTAATCCTCTGCTTTCTAGTGTCTCCATAATGTACAGCTGGCATGTAGGAATTCTAGCTACTGTGACTGTCTTCTATATCCTCTAAGTACTGTACTTTTCATAATGGTATCTCTGTGGTGGCGTCAAAGTTCATCTTTCTCCAGTGGCAAGCTCAATGAGAGGAGCTTCCTCTTTATAATCTCCTGTGTCATATTACTCAAGTCCGGTTTGAAGGCTGTTCACTCTTACCTCACTTTCAGACCAAAGCTGTTTGAATGCTGTCTTACGTAGCCCTCACCAGGAGTTGGTGGCAAGTCACATGTTAATCTTGTCTACATGCATGTATAAAGTAATAGTGTCAGTTCATGTACTCTTAAGGGGTTTATCATCTACTGAAGATGAGAACTGAAAGGGACTTTTTTTCCCCTCAAGGTTCTGTAGAAAGGGAGAGCAGTTCAGATGGCTTTGGCAACTCCAACTTGGTTGCAGATTGGAAAGGACTTTAACTTTATCCAAAGGCAAACAAACTCTCAGACCTAGTTTTCTAGTTGCTTTTACTCTTTTTTTTTTTTTTTTTTAAATCTAAAGCTAAGCCTGTGGCTTAAATTGTAGCCCCCATGTCAGTGTAGTTGTTTACCCAATATTGTGTAGGTCCGGTACGGCTCCTCTGTCAATGAGACACGTTACTCTAGACTTCATATACAAGAAATATTTATAGTGAGAGTTGACCACACTGGGTCACACTGAAAGAACATTTACTTCAATGTTTAAGAATTGTTTGTAGTTAAGTAACTTTATAGTTACTAAAAGGTTGTTTATTATCCGAACAGGAGGTGGCTCCACCATACCATGATCACGAAGCATCAGCGTTTCTAACACTAGGTGGAAGTGGTCAGCACATCACCCAACAATGTGTTTAGACCTGACCTCTTGATTTACGTTATGAGTCATAGGGAAGTGCTTTTAAGTAGGAAGAAGTAGGAGCTTCATCTGAACATAGAAGAGAACACAGAGTGGGTGGCAGATGGTGCATATATGAGTTACATGTGTGTCCTCTTCACTTAAAACTTTATCTTGGCTGAGCGTTTCACAAAGGCATTGGACCTTAGCCATGGGGAAGTGTAAGTATTCTGACAACTTGTTAGTAAAGTGAAATGGAAAAATCTTGCAGAATTGGTCTAAACAGAAGCAGAGAAGAGAAAAAATACTCCTATCCAAGCTTAGTAACTGTTCTCCTTTTTTCTTGTTTTCTTTGTCGTTTATCTGATGAGGGGTATTTTGATGTAAATGCATATGTCAAATGATTACATTTTCATGGCTGTGGCATTGCAAAATGTAGATACTGAGTGACTTTTTCAATATGGAGTGCCCCAGTATTTGCAAATATTGCAGTACTTAGAGCAAGCGTGAGGCACTGAGAAAAGTGGAAGCCACAAAGGCCAGTTTGGAAGTAATTTGGTAGTATTGCAAGCTTAGCATGGAGGAAATGTCTCCTAGAAACCACATTAGCATTGACGTGCAACAGGACACTGGAAAAAGTGGTGAACCTTAAGGGACTGGAGTAGCATGGTTGACTGCAAGTTCTAAGGCTGACATTGTAGTTTTTGTTTTGCCATTTCTCAAAAGTCACAATTTGCCATTTCTCAAAAGTCACAATTCTGTCTGTACTATCATGGAAGCAGATCCCAGATATTTTTGTTCTTTAAATTAAGATTTAAATTGGTTTGGCTTGAATATTTAAGGAAATTTTGGAGATTCAGTAAGTGTGTGATATCTTAAGATATCTGCCTTCATATATCCAGTTAGGTGCACATGGAAGTAATAAGGAACTGAACTTTGTTGAATAACTGATGTTTTCAGTGTTGGATAAGCAAACACTTTGTAATCACTGGAGAGCCAACTTTTTGGATCCATCTTTGAGGTTGATCTCTGTCACTTGGACCTGATGAGAAGCTTTCCAAGCTAAACCAGAAAGTATTCCCATTTGACTCCTGGTTCAGAGACTGTGGTTTGTATGTCTGTGGCCTGCAACCTTTCTCTAGAACTTGTTTTCACACAACTTCTTTCTAGACAGGTATTGCGTAAAATTTTCAGACATATATGGTTTGGTAAGGATACTGATTCTCACCTTTTGTCTGATTCATAGAAGTTTTTTCCGGCTAACATGATTCTGTTACTGGTGTCTTCCTGTTTGTCAGACAAGAATGCGGAATTCCTCCCCTCAACCCATTTCTCCTTTTGGAATTGTTAGTATGGTGTTACGGGTTAGATTAATCCCTGACCTTTTTTTCCCTCACAGAGTGTGTAATGGATCATTCTCACTGTGAAGCGAAGTGTAGTAGAGACTGTTTGAACTTTTACTAGCAAAATAGACAAGATTTTCTATATAGTGGTGGGGTTTTTTTGCAGCCATGTTCTTCCCATGTAAATCTTAAGACTCAGCTTGGAATCCAGGTGCAACTTCTATGGCTGATATGCACTTAGATAAACAGCAATTCTAACATTCTTTTCCTTTGAGCAGTCTAAGCAAATCTGAATTTCTTTATATTTAAAAACTCTGTAGTGCTTAGCAAGGCTTGTGTGCTAATTAATGGTTAGATGCCTGTCATGAAGTTTTAATTTTCCCACTAATTTCCCACTGATTTGCTGGCATCTGACTTTGTTTAAATTTACTAGATATATGATGGACCATAAGCTTCAGCAAGCAAATCATAGAACTCAGGAAAAAGAATATTCATTGCTCCATTGTTTGAAAAACTAAGATTGTAACAAGCCATTGGTATGAAGCAAAGCTTTAAAGAATCAAGAAGATGAGCTATATAGGCAAGAATACAGGGTTGAGATTCCTAACCTTGTGAAGAAACCTCAGTTTTGAATAAGTCAAATTTCTCATGCCTTTATATGGCAATATGAACTGCAAGATGATACCTGTCAAACAGATATTTTGATTTCTAGTTTCTATTTTCATTTCACTTTGTGCACTGTCTTAAATCTCTTTGAATACTATCTATTGTATAACTGTTAGTTACATCTAGCTCTTCTTTAGTTGATGCCTAGGGTTCATATCTCTTTTACAGTAGACTAGACATACTGTCCTGCTTGCAATTAGGAGCCTGTTTCTCACATTCCAGAGATCATCAGGAATCTCTGTAGCTGAATCACTGGTTTTCTCAGTACTTCTCTTTTTATAGGCATGCTAATCCTAAACGTTAATTCTTCAGTGACTTCTGACAACTCAAGCAAATGAACCATCTGCAAATATGTCTGGTTTTAAATGTAATTGCTCTTATTTCAGACAGCAAAAGAGGGATATGTTGGCACCTCTTTCAGGTGTCTGCTTGCTCCTGCCTCTCTTCCCTCATTGTCACAGGATTTTCTTAAGACTGAAGTTTCTATAATTCTGGGAATTTGTGTTTCCTTTCAGCCATGTCTCTTGTCATTGCAGTTAGTGTCCATCACATTGGCTCAAGGAGATAGACACTACTTTTAAAGAACTATAATGAGAACTGATGCCTATGAGCTCTATTTGGGAGAATTTGATTGCTGCAATTTTGCATTCTTGAAGATGTCCTCACTCACCCTGTTATTTATTCTTTCTGGTTTTATTTTTCATCATTGGACTGGTGCTGAGTAAATAAAATAAGACTTAGAAGTCAAATGCAAAGCTTGTGAATTGGTAAATTATGCCTAAAAACTTTACTTGCAGAGTCACTTTTCTTTCTTCATTCAATTTCAGTGTTTGCTATGAGAATGGGTACTTGAACAAATCAGCCAAAGACAGAAAAGCATTTTTGTTCTTGGCAATATGCAGTGAAATATTCTCCATGAAGATTCTATTTCTTCATTTTATTTTTTAAAAATTACATTTTCCACTCTAAATGTCGTGATAAGTACCTTCCTCACAGTTTCCTTTATATTTCTTCTCAAACTTAAAATATAATTATTTTCAGGATGACTTTTTAAATGTTATTAAAAATAAATGAAATCCACATCGCTTATATTTATTGCTTAGTGACTACTTTTACTAGGCTGGCAGTACTCTTGCGTAAAACTTGACAGATGTTGACCTGTTGGAGAATGCTAAGGAGTCCTTCCAAACTGAAGCAGGAGGTAGTTTGCTAATTCTCCATTAAGGGCAAAGGGGGATAGGAGCTGATGTTTGCAAGGAATAATACTGTGGAGAGTCTAAATCAAGCTATTTTTGAAAATTATCTTAGCAATAGGGAAGTACAATTGCAGTGTTTGTTCAGGATTTATGAATTTTTTTGTATTAAGTATGTTAAGCAGATAAAGCCCCTGGGCAAAGGCAAAGTTTAAGCCTTTTAACAGACCTTACTGTGGAGTAGGTTTGGTAAGCTCTGAGAAGTTGCTGCTTTTCTCTTTAGTAGGCCTTCCATGGACATCAGTTTCAAGTGTCTTTCCGTTTTCGTGTGTGATTATACAAACAAAGTTAAAATTTATTGCCAAGAGCTTTTATTTTAACATCTGTTAATGTTTCTCTCTCTTCTTTTAAAAGTTTGGAATCAAGATGCAGTCTCACATACTTGCTACTTTGCTTTAATTTTCCCAAATCAATAGATTTGATTGTATTTATATACATTTAAATGTGCTTATATTAAATGGCTTTTTAATATTAATTCCTTTTTCTTGATCTCCCTGGTTTAACTTGAAGCCAAAAGATATTGTGGGATGAATTTTTCTTTTCACTTCAGTTATCAGTTGAAGTGAAAAGATTATATTGAGAGAAAAGTGTACTTAAAATTGCACATGAATTTCCATTACAGCAGATCTTTGTTTACTGCTTTTGGTAAAAGTCTTTTTCCAGATGAAATTCTGTATCCAGACCTTTATCTGAACATATGTATCTGGTGATTGCTTTTGTGTTTATTGTAACTTGAAAGAATTTTTTTTTTCAGCTTGGGCCACTTAAAAAAAAAAAAAGGCTTAGCTAAACTGTAGACTACTACTTCGACATTTTGTAGGCAATCCAAATTTCCAAGTAGATTCTTAGCATAGTCATTTGCATATTTTTGCTTTTCCTCATGTTGTAAGAATGGGTGAGAAAGATGCAACAGTTTAATTCAGAGAATCCCATTTTGCTTAAACTGTTTGCTTACACATGCATGTACAGGTGTTTTTTTTGTATAATGATATGTAGTAACTGACTAATGTAGTCAGGATATTTGTTAAAAGAGATTGTGAATATCCTGATAATTGCTAGAGAAAACCATATCAGAATAGTCAAAGGTCAAGGAACACAGCATAAAAAAATACTAGGCTGGTGCTTTAAAACATTACAAAGTTTACAGATTCTTGTTGTAGGGAAGATAGGACTGGTTTAGGGCTGCAAGACTGCAATGCAATCAGTTCTGGGCACCTTAATTGGAAATTAGGTCCCAAAGCCAACATATTTTTGAGCAATTCTTTGTCTTCTCTGTGCTTGATCTGTCTCATCACTGAAGTTGTAGATAGTGTATTGATACCCCATTGTATTTTGGAACATACAGGCTGTGGTTATGTTGCATCAGGTAACAGCCTTGGTGAAAAAGCAAATAATAAGGGAATAGGTAGAATATTTAATTTGGTCTTTCTGCTTTCTGACTCCAGCTGCAGTTTTCTTGATTGTAAAAAATGCAGCAATAACATAACACTATATAAATTTTTTCAAGTAAATAGAAACTAATTACTTAATATTCCAGATATGTAAAAAAATGCTCTTGTATTCTTGATGTGAGTTTGCATTGTATTTTTTTATGTATTCCTTGATGTGAGTTCGCACAGTTTCAAAGTAGAATTAGCTCAGATACATCAGGTTGGAGTATGGAATCCTAAGGTATTGAATGAATAGAATAGTCTTTGTGTCATGTTTATCACCTCTCTGGACTTAAATTTCTTCCAAATATACTTTTAGGCAGCTACAGTGCGAATAAAGAAATTGGAAGAAAACATTGAAGCAGAGAGAGCTGCACATTTGGAATCTAAATTCAATTCAGAGATCATCCAGGTAAACTTCTTATTAAATAATTTATACAACTTTACAGTAAAACAGTTGATGATATTGTACAGATAAAATCTGCCAAAAATATTAAGACCACTTACTTGTGTCTGTGAAAACGCTGAGTAGTTTGTTTGCAACAAGTGTCAAAATTGTAATAGCTAACACATAAAAGGAGAGAATAGAAAAAATGTCTGCTTTTCAGAGAACATTACAGTTATTAGAATAAATAATAAAATTAAATGTCACGTGAAAGTTTGAGAATTCCCACTAGCATTTCAACAGTGATAGGAAAGGAAATGTTTCACAATAGTTAAACACTATACTGCTGTTTAAATATCCTGCCCTGTATCTTTTGAATGGGCAATTAGAGCTATTTGGAGATACAGTGCATACATCCAGCTTCTTTAGGGGTGAGAGTTTAATGCATCCTGAAACTGCAGTTCCAAATGTAATTATTCAGAGTACATTTCATTGTCAAACACAGTTATGATACCTGCAGTTACCAGTAAAGATTGATTATATGAAAAAATATAGCATACATATACTTGAATATTAAATCTTTATCTTATTAAACTGCAGCACACAAGGCAGTTGTGGTTTATTTTACAAAGCAAGTGAAAGTGAGAAAAATCTAGATGACAATTGGTTAGTAATCTTATACTTAGTAATAAGCCATTCACACTTGACTTCTGAAAAACTAAGCAAAAAAAAAATTTTTGATTTTTTTTTCTTATTTTCTGAGTTACAAAAATAAGTATTGACATTCTTCAGTTATTTTCTTATTTACATGATCTTCTCTACGTACAGGCACTTACATTTTTGAAGTGACAATTAAACTAGTAGAAAGGAAAGATTTATTTTTCTTAACTTCCTTTCTCTACTTTTACAACATAGAAAGGAATGGAGAGAGTAACATTCCTTAAAGTTAGAGATTTGTTTTTTATTGGTGAGTGACTGGTAACGTTTTTTCCTTGTTCATATACATGAACAAGTTTCAAGTGTGCTTTGTGTAACCTTTACTGTTAATCCCACACTGTCATGAGTCTACTTAAAAAATATAATTTGCCTGGAAAACTTCAGTAATAACTGAAAAAGGAAAAATTCAAACAGCACCAAAGGGGAATAAAAGTTGCTTTTGACCAACTTATCGATTTGTCTCTGTTTTGAACTGTGTGTATTAATACATTTTTACAGGTGTTCAGTGTTTTCTGTGTATATAGTTCCATATAGAATTAATAGAATGTAGTTACCTATAAAGCAGAACAGAACACAGAAAGGTCATGATAGCTTTTCCTAATTTGCTTTAATTGCTTTCTTATCACTTGGTAGTTAAGAATTCGAGACCTTGAAGGAGCTTTGCAAGTGGAAAAAGCCAGCCAAGCAGAAGCTCTTTCGGATTTAGAAATGATCAAGAAAGAGTTCAAAGAGCTGGAAAATGCATATGAGAGAGAAAAACACAGTGCCCAAGAGAACTTGGAAAAACTCAATGTGTAAGTTGCCTTTTAAATTAATTGTAAAATGGCAATAGACAGTTTGAGTACCACTTAAAGTTTACATTCTCTATAATTTTCAGTCACTAGAAGACGACACAATCTGATGCAATTTGCTAAACCAAGCCAAGTTTAAGAACCTGATATTTCATTAATAACAGGTCCATATCAGTAACCATGCCTATTATTAGTGGTTAGAGAAAGTAACCGATCCATTATAGGTTATTTACTGAAGTGAAAATGTTGAAAACAATAACTGTGATAGAGTCCTGTCTTCTGTGGTGTTTGGGAGCAATGTAGGAAAATAGATGTAGCAGGTTTATAACAGATTTTTTTTTTCTGTATACAGTTACATTATTATGAAAATGTTACTTTTCACTTCAGGGAGCTAGATGAATCTTTAAGACTTCTGTCTAGAAGTTGTATATAATGCATAGTGGATAATCTTCGTTTTCAGCTTTTGATTAATTGCAGAAAGCTTTAACTTGGTAATGAAAAATAGAAAAGGGAAGGGTGGGGTGAAGGGTGTGAGAGCAGATGAAATTACTTGGGATTCCTTTCCTGCTCAGCCCAATCTACTGTGTCTGTCAGACTTGTTTTGGAAGAACAATTTTGTTATATTCCCAAGGCAGATACAGGATGCACAGTACTGAGTCTTCTTCCCTGGCTGAATCAAGGGGATCTTGGGGTGAGAAAAAATCAGGAAGAAGAATGGTTTTGGAAGATACAGAACTGAGGAGCAGGTGAAATAAAGGATGGTAGTAGGTGAAGTTTAGGGAAAGAGGAAGTTTAAGAAGACTTAAAGTGGGTAGCGGACAGTGGAGGTGTGTGCTATTCTCAAGCCAATATAATGGTTTGGAAAAAGACAAAGCATCTCTTTTAGTCTAGTATTATGTGTGTCTATATAGGAATTTATGTTGACTTATTCACGCAAGCAATAGTGGAGAACAAAAGAAACTGGTTTTCCTACAAGTTTGTGGGCCTGACAGAGTCTTTATGCGTGGCTACAGAGATGTTTTTAGTTATATAGTTGAAACCTGTGCTGTATTATAAGCACCTTAGAGCTCTTCATTAAAATGAGGCCAAAAGAAGTCTGAGTGTAAGATTGCGCATTTAGGTAAACCAGAGTCATATTAAAAAATTAAAGCTTTTTTCTCAAAGGAAATAATTTTTATGTTAAAATTTTATGAAAATGTATGAAATACATTATGACAGTAATCTAATGGGGTGCTTCAAGAAGACTGCAGTCTTTATAGCTGGGAAACTGAGTAAGTGTGTTTCAAGATTCTGTATGGTCTTAAAATAACATCATTTAATTGAACTGCAGTCTCGTCCTGCCTGGTTGTTTTTGCTTTGAGCATGAGTTCTATGGCAGTTCTATGGTCTCTTGCATTATTAGAGAAAACAAGTATGTCTGACCTGTAGCTTTTGCTGCTGAAGTTCAAGGTAGTGAGATTAATGAACCACAGATACTGTCAAATGTAAGGGTGCAGTCACTCCATCTGGGGAGTTAATAGACTTGGAGAAATGGGATCTATAGCTTTTGAAAGTACTTAACTTTTGAAATGCAGAACTGCACTGGTTTTTATCTTTAGAGCTCCCTAGAAAATGAATGTGAGTCTGAACACATGGGTCATGTTCAGCTTGATGTAGTCACAAATGAGAAGAGTTAGAAGTACAGCAGATTGTCCGTTCTGATTATTTGATGTGAAATAAATGTGGAGTCATGAATTCTGCATAAATGAATTTTAAAAATACAATAACATATATAAGTACTACACATGCACCAAAACTGTAAACCGCACATCATGCAAACATACTAGGTCCTGAAAGGAGCGTTATTGCTTTACACTAGGAGTTGCGTATTACTAAAAAAATTTGATTCTCAGGGTTTCTACTATGTTTGGCATTTCAATACTTTTGTTTGTCTATTTTCAGTTCTTTTCAACTTTAATCACAGTTGTTCTCTCAGGTACTCCTCTCTATTTTAGCAAATTCTTACTCACACAGCTACAAGAGGTTTTATCTTAGCTATCTGTGCTCAGTAGTAATTTTTAGTACAAGATCCTCTCATGAAGATTCCTCTTGGCACTACAGAAAGTTCTTAACGTGTATGAATTCCTCACCTACATTTTTTTAGAATAATCTAGGTTCGTTGATTTCCTCACGCTAGATCCCAGTCCCCCAAAGTCTTACGCATGTGCACTTAAGTTTCCTTAACAAATAGAGTTTGTCAGAGCATTTCATTGTAGTTTCTCAGATGAGCAAAGACCTTTTTCTCAGGAAGTAGTCTCAAGTGGGGTACTGCCTGCATGTGGAATAATGCTGTCCAATTGTTACCATGTGGAGCTCCCCAATCCCTTTAGCTGTTGAATGTGAGCACTGTTTCAACAACACTGTATTTTTTCTAAACACTTAGAAATTGCCATTTACACTCCGCTAGGTTAGTGACAGAGATGTGAGTCTTTAAGGTCTGAATCATTCTATTATTAGTATCAATATGTTCTGAGGATCAAGGGGTGATAATAGAGCTAAAATGTAAGTTAATTAGAAGCATTTTTGATGGTGGCATAATTGTTCCAAACCATTAGAACTCCTCTAGTTTTACCACAAAATCTGATTTTTAAATTTTAAATTAGTTATGTTAGTTAAAAATTGTGAAAATCCATAAGTAGTAATTTTCCAGCTAAGTCTTTGAGAGACTCTTAAAGATAGTTTTCTGTATTAGATTATTCAGACGAGCTTGTAACCAGGTAATGGTTACATAGTGAATTACATTGCAACATTCAATAATGTTTTGTTCCTTGTGAGAATCTTTTATCTAGATGTATGATGCTGTTTCTTTGAGAAGTGAAGTTTTTTTAGGGTAGTTCTGGTCCACAAAAATTAGATTTTGGAAAAATGGAAACAACTCTTAAAAACCTTATCCTTAAAAAAAAAAAAGAGTTGATTTTTAGGGACTATATTTCTTTGTCTGGAATTGCTACAGGAAGTACCTGAATATATGTATTCGTTGTGGCTAAGATTAGGACATACAGTTCTTACAGTTATGGTACCAGTTGCATTAGGGACTTTGATATTGGTGCTT
Source organism: Gallinago undulata (assembly GCA_026546715.1). NCBI lineage: Eukaryota > Metazoa > Chordata > Aves > Charadriiformes > Scolopacidae > Gallinago > Gallinago undulata. Next base: position 34,367,800 of record JAOTQQ010000019.1, read on the forward strand.
ACAGGGAAGTAAGTATTTGAGTTACTAGAACAAGTAACAAGAACCTTAAATAGCCTTTCACTTTTTCTCTAAGATGGATAATTCTGTTCAACACTTCTTCCCAGTAAAGCAGATTTGCACTGTTGGTTCTTTTTTATTAAAAAAAAAAGCATTTGTAATTAAAGCACCTGTTCCGTGTGTTATTTGAGTACCAGAATAAACTTTGTCTAATATCCAAACAGCACTTTTCACTACTTACAATAATCGGTTGATTCAGGCAATTACTTCTAGCAGCTTCTGCCAACTGTTTTTTGAAAACAAATTATCTTCTGTGATTTCAGAGAAAACCTTTCCATGAAAGTTAATGCTGTTAAGCAGTTGGTGGTTTTCTTAATAGAGCCTGAAGAAACAGAAGCAGGATATCCTTACAGTTTTGTTAGTCCAGACTCCTAAATTTCCAGAGCTCAATAAAGACAGGTAGTGAAGGTCAAGCTTTATTTCAGATGGACATCAATATACTTAGTTCCCTTGAAGTAATTACATGGGGTGGTCATGTACTGCCTCATCTGCTTCCTGTGCCCTTTTTAGTCTTTGAAGCATACAAGTATCAGTAACATTGGTGAATATCAGTGATTGCTTTCACGGGATCCCTTCAGAGAGAATACAAGAGCCTTTGATCTACTTACCTTTGAAGGCTGTGGTCCTTGGACTCCAGACAATGTCAGGAGCTTGGCTTTTTCTTTTAAGCCACGATTTGGCATCCTGACATATTTTCCCTTTTTCTGGAGGAGTCCCATGAGTTTGTCTTTAAGCCTTAGTCTTTGGAAAGCCTTGGAGAATTTAATTTGTTGTGTTAGAACACTTGTATGACTTTTTAGCTGGACTTGATGTAGAATAAATGTTACCAAAGTTGCAAGCTATTCAAAGCTGTTAGAATTTATTTTCTCAGAAAAAGATGGTTATAATAACTGAAACCAAGCAATCAGGCTTTTCTGGGTTGCATAATTTATTAATTAGCTCTGAATCCAGTAGCACTATGTAAGTTGGAAGCAATGTGGGATTTAGGTCTCCATGTGAATTTACTTTTCTTGAGGACTGAGAGCATGACAGAATAAATTGAAACTGCTTTTGCTGTGTTTCTGAAAGCTGTGGGAGTAGAAGCTACTTTGGGGGACTGAAACAGGCAAGTTATTTAAGAGTAAGGAGTAACCATCTACAGCTAAAAAAAAATAATCAGCCAGGCTGAAGCAGAAGCACATAGGTATTTGGAGGACTGATAAAGTAGTTGTTTAGTTGAGAAGACATGTAGTTGATCTTTAAGAAATAAGTCAAAGTCAGGAAGTGACAATATGGATTCAAAAGTTTTGAAGTTGGAAGAATGTTGAGCCCTTAGTATTAATTTCAGGTCTAGTGAGACAGAAGTGATAGGAGAAGCGAGAAGGAAATGAGAAACACTTGGATGTTCCTACTGATAAGAGTTACATCAAAGAATAGTTCAGGTTGAAAGGGATTGCAGGAGATCTGTACTCCAACCTTCTGCTAAAACCGGGATCAGCTGTGAGATCAGGTTGCTCAGGGCTTCATCCAGTTAGGTCTTGAAAACCTTCAAGAATGGTGATGGCAGACCCTCTCTGGGAACCTGTTCTGCTATCTGTTCTTAAAGTGGAAAAAGGTTCTCCTTGTCTGCACCTTTTTGGCTTTGATTTGTGACTGTCTCTTATACTCTAGCCATACATTGCTGTGAAGTGACTGGCTGCATCATCTTGATAACCTCCTTTTAGATATTGGGAGGCCTGTTATACCCCACATTATCCTAATATGTGTTGTAATAAGCACCAAATAAAAGGTGATTAATCACTTCTCTTGATCTTAGAATCATAGAATCATTTGGGTTGGAAGGGACCTTAAAGATCATTGAGTTCCAAACCCCCTGCCATGGGCAGGGACACCTCCACTAGAGCAGGTTGCTCAAAGCCCCATCCAGCCTGGCCTT
>JAOTQQ010000019.1:34375936-34516299 GCA_026546715.1 Gallinago undulata
GCCAGCAGTGTGCCCAGGTGGCCAAAAAGGCCAACAGCATCCTGGCCTGTGTCAAGAACAGTGTGGTGAGTAGGACCCAGGAGGTGATCGTCCCCCTGTACTCAGCTCTGGTGAGACCCCACCTCGAGTACTGTGTCCAGTTTTGGGCCCCCTACCTCAAGAAAGACATTGAGGTGCTGGAGCGGGTCCAGAGAAAGGCAACAAAGCTGGTGAGGGGTGTGGAGAACAAGTCTTATGAGGAGAGGCTGAGGGAGCTGGGGTTGTTCAGTCTGGGGAAGAGGAGACTGAGGGCAGACCTCATCGCTCTCTACAACTACCTGAAAGGAGGGTGTAGAGAGGTGGGGGTCAGTCTCTTCTCCCAGGTCACAGATGATAGGACAAGGGGTGATGGCTTCAAGTTGTGCCAGGGGAGGTTCAGGTTAGATATTAGGAACTATTTCTTTACTGAAAGAGTTGTCAGGCATTGGAATGGGCTGCCCAGGGAGTCTCTTGAATACCATCCTGGAGGTATTCAAGAGACGAGTTGACATAGTGCTTGGGGATATGGATTAGTAGTGGATTGGTGTTATTTTTGGGTGTGGTGTGGGGTATGTGGGGTTTTTTGGTTCGTTTGTGGTTCGTTTTGGTTTTTGTTGTTGTTTTTTTTTCTTCATTGGTTGGACTAGATGATCTTAAAATGTCCCTTCCAACTTAGGTGATTCTGCGATTAATTTTATTTCAGGCGAGGTTACTTTGTCAAACCAGGACTGTGAATAAAGCTGAGACACTAAATTTCTTGAGAAATTGTATTTAATTTACACATGGCTAGGCACTTTTTAAAAACCCCTCTATAGACTTCAGAAAATTCTAGCTAATATAAGAAAATAAAGAAACTCTATTAAGTATTCAATAGTTAGATAATTTGAGCAAAAATAAATCGTAGCCTAAAGAGGGAGATTGTCACTGAGGGTTTTGTGTTGTTTTTTAGACTGCAATTTATGCTTGATTGCTTAAAATTTGTGCCATTATTCTGCTAATACAGAATATCACTCAAGTAAAACTAACTTTTTGTTAACTGTGGAGCAGTCATTTGGAGCCTTTTTCTATAAATGCTTTGATTTTGTTCCCCTAGGGTCATGCCTGTTAAACATTTTGCTGCTTTTTAAAGAAACTCACCCAAATGCTTTTCAAGGAGTATCTGAACATACTGCCTTTTGGTGGCTGTGTGGGTAGTTCTGGCTGTGGCACTTGCTCTGCCATTGTCAGGTGGGATTTGTACTCAGTCTGAGTGGGAGGATCAGTCTGTGTGCAAGACAGTCACACAGAAAAATCCCTGTAACTGTAAACAAAGTAGAGAAAACTCCCCTTGGAATATTAGCAGTTTGTTGCAGGACTGGACCCCAGTTCCCTGCATAATACTGCTGGGGTTTTAATACGTTAATTTTGAAAAGGCCTTGAACTCCTCTCTACATGATTTTTTTTTTAAATGCTACTGAACATCAGATGCAGGCTCACATCAGGTCATGTGGGTTATTCTGGAAGTATGCACAGATTTTGCATTTATTTTGTTCAACAATAGCCTTTGGAAAATGCTGAAAAATCAATGGGATGTCATTTCTGTCCCGGAACAGGTAGTGGAATGATACCAAAATTGGATACTGGTGGTTAAGGAAAATATCTCTGCAAGCAAGGTAGTAGGGAATTGCCCAGATAAATGTAAATTCTGGAAGATTAGTGTAATTCTGACAGTGGAATAATTTTTATTAGTAGGTTTTCCTAATAATTCTGGTTATTCTTATGGATAAGGATACAAAGCATTTGGAAAAAAGATTTTCTCCTGGTTGGAGCCTCGGTACTTGTATTGAAAAATACTTGGCTTCTATTTTTAATTTCTTTAAAAGTGCAGTTGTGTTTAAAAATTGATGGTTAAGTAAATATGTTGCCAAATACATTTTTCTACCAAAAATTCTTTTGTCCTCAAGGGATATTTTGTGTTAATAGGGGCCTTCTTAAGGATATGAAGTTTGACTTGGGGAAGCATTGAATATGCTACAATTCAGAATGTATTCTGTGTTCAGCAAGTATGACTTTGCTCCCATATTGTTTGGTTTCTGGCTTCCTATTCTGAATATTTTGTGAGGGAAGAAATTGCTTTTTGGGGGTATAGGAAATACTTCTCATATATTTTGAGAATTTTAAATTCTCAAGTGTTCATGTAAACTTCATAAGTAGACTTTATCACTGATTCCTGAAGGCAGGTTCTACCAGTAAAGACTGAGGTGAAAAAGGCATTGAGAAGGCCTTTTCTGCATTCTTGGTAACAAATCCACTGCCCCATTCAGCAGCAGGTCTACATTTTGCCTAGTCTTCCTTTTGCTGGTGATGTATTTTAGGAAGCCCTTCCTGTTGCCCTTCATATCCCTTGCCAAATTCAACTTCAGGTGGATTTTGGCTTTCCTAAGCATATCCCTCCATGCTTGGACAGCATCTGTATTTCTTCCAGGTCACCTATGCCTGCTTCCATGTCCTTTATGCTTCCTGTTATTTGAATTTAGTCAGGAGCTCCTCGTGCATCCGTACAGGCCTCCTGCTGCCTCTGATTTTCAAGGTCGTTTTCAAGGATCACCTCCAAGGTCAGGAATGGTCCCCCAATGTGCAGGAAAGTTAAGCAAAGTCAGTAGAAGGCTTACTTTACAAGTGTTCTTTCATGTGTTTCTACTAACTGTGGTCTGGCAAGCAAGCTAACTCTTTAGGTAAAGGCTTTAGCACTTTGTCACCCGGTTTCCCTTTTCAAGTAATTTAGGGAATGCTCACACCAGTACCTTTCCAGTAATTCTACAAGAATGGCGTCCCCTAACACAAACATGACGATGGAGGGAGTTATTGAGAGGGAAGTAATCTCATCTCCTGACATAGTTGGATCTGGAAGAAGATCTCTTTCAGCAGCTGCAATTGATTGTATTTAACTTCTACACTTGTGGACTCCATTGTATTTTCCAAAGTAAATAGTTATGTATACTTGCTGTATTTCTTCAGACTGAAAAAAAGAAAACTAGGAGAGTTACAGCTCCTGCCACAAACTATCAAATGGGTACTTGCGGAGAAGATGGACCTACACTCTTCTAGAACTGTGCAGTGAAAGTATGAGAGAAAACAGAAGTTTTAGAAAGGGAAATTCTAATTACCTGTAAGACAAAAAAATCAACTTCATAGTGAGCATTGTGAGATATTGGAGCAGGTTTCCTGGAGGGGTTGTTGAAACTCCATCCTTGAGGATACTCAAAACTTGTCTGGACAAGGCTCTGAGCAATATAACCTGACTTCAAGCACGGCCCTGTTTTGAGTGGGGAGTGGGACCAGATGACTTCCAGAGGTCCTGTCAGCTTAAATTATTCCGTGATTTTATGACTCTACACATTCTTATTAGATACCTGTCAGTGAGACATAAGAAATTAGGTCGATGTGTTCAGGCCCTTTTGGACTCTTAACCTGTGCCTGGATTTCCATTGCTGTAGTTTACGGTACTTTTCTTCAATTTCTGATAATGGGGACAGTGATTGAAAATGGGAGTTAGAAAAGAAAGATACTAAATACTTTTCAGCTTAAGTGTAGAGAAACTGGCCAGTCCAAGGAATTTCCTTTTGATCTTTATTGCTGTTGAAAAAGAGACAGACGTTGGCTTAGGGAGGGTAGATGCAGTTAGCAAATAAAGCACAGAGAAGTGTTGAAGACTGAATAAACTGGAATATACTGACCAAATTGTGGTAAATTAATTAAACCAAATGGAAAAATTGCATGAGGAGATTGAAAAAAAAAATTCTCACATTTGATTTTTCCCTGGGAAAAGGTTTTTCTGGGAAAATTTAGTCTGACCTTGTCTGTGCTGAAGTGGTTTATGTGAAAAGAGTATTTATTTTATTGTGATGCTGATCATATTGATGTATTTTGTTATTTGTAATATGTGAGGTCTTTGACATTATATCTGTACACGAGAGTAAATTTTTTAATGTGTTTGCATCCCGTAAAATATTTTTACTGGAGCTCAGCAATTACAAGCTCTTTATATAGATAATTTTATAGAGGAAGAATTAAGACTTAATTATTTTTGAATATATAGAAGTGGTTTGGAAATTCTTTATGAAGTGTAGTGCAAACTCTCACACAAGGAAAGGCGTGTAAATGCTACAGGGGACCTAACATTGAAATACACATATGAATAATATATTAGTTGATATACAGTACATATAATTAGAATTGAAAGAGTAAAGCAAATTTATAAAATATTTAAGCTGCATAGTGAAGAACACTGTAGAGAATTAAATGCATTTCTTGGGTTTTTAGCCTGACAGTTATATGCTACCGGTATGTAGCAATTTCCCACACTTGAGAAATTGACTGGATCCTTACACATGCAGTGAAGCATAACTAAAGCAATAGTTTATACATATCACAGAAAACAGTAGGATTTTTCTCAATACAAAAATGGTAACCTTCCATAACCAAGTAGAAATGTAAATTACTGAAATAGGTGTTAGAATTTAGAATAAAAATAAATGGAGTCATTAAAAGCAATGAGACATCGTTGAGAGTAACCTTTGTCATAAGAAAATAAAGAAGTTATTTAAATCTAGTATCCTGTTGATTTTGGGGGAGGGGTTGTTGAGGGGTTTGGGGTTTGTTTTTTTGTTTCCTACACTGCTGAGATTTATTTATTAGTTGGCTACTAAAACTGTACTTTACATGCCAGAACTACAAATGTCCAAGAGGACCTTGGTTTTGTCTGGAATTACAGGTGCATATATTTAAAAATTGGAAGTTTTAATATCAGGTATAAATTGAAGGAATCATTTGATATAGTCTTTCTTTTATAGTGATTAAAAAATCTGCCGTAATACCTTTCTGCCTTCAGAATAAAGCCACTGTCTTCATTTGAACAGTAGGCTGTAGTTAGCGAACAGTTCATTTAAGAAAATTCAGTGATAAGAACCGAAGGACTCTGCTGTTTTATATTCCATGCCTAAGAAGGAGTTTTTGATATTGAAGAAATCACTAGCAAGCATAGAAGGTACTAACAATCAAAGGAGGCAGGTTTGCAATGAGAATAGGTGTGGGATTTGACTGAGTGCCAAATCATGAATTTCTAGCCTGTCTGCCAGTAGTTTGGTGTCTTTCTGGATGCCCTTGTAGGGTGTAACAATAGATTTCTTTGCCTGCATAGATGGGTAGCTGATAATTAATGTTCATTAAGATATTTTTAAAGCAGAAGAAGATCTAATTTTAGTACAACCACTTTTTCTTTTGGCTACTGAAGCCTTTAGTTCTTTTAAAAGTGTGTTTCAGGGTTCTGTGTTACTTATTTGGCATGTTTTGTTAAGTCTCTTCAATTAAGAAAAGGAGTAATAAGAAATATAGCAGGAATTTAAATTTAAAGGGGAACAAAAATACCATTGTGATCTGTATTTCTTCTGTTTACCATTTTAATGGGTTTCTTTTTTTCCTCTCTTGTCTTGTCTGTATCTCCTGTCAAATAAAGGCCAAGAAACACCAGGTCTTTCTAACAGAGACGTATGAAAACAACATGAGAGAGCTGGAGTTACTCTTGGACAGCTTTGCTATGTCAGGCCAGCGGACAGCAGGTTAGTTGAAGGTATAAAATGACAGATGCATCTGTCAATGTTCCAAAGTCACTACATTGTGGGAATTCTGCAGATGCCTCTTGCATTCCCTCTTCTCAACATGCTTTGATTTGATGACATGTTAAGAGCAGTTCTCACAGCAGTCAAATGGCCTTGCTAGCTGAGAAAGGGTGACGGAATGTGGACCTGCTGTTGTCAGCCCAGAGCTTGATTTACAAATGCTGGGGTGTATATGATCGGTCAGAAAAGGGCTCACTTGCTGTGCTCTAAATCCAACTGAGAAAAAAGTCCTTACAGTATACCTGCAAAGGGAACAGATGTTTTGCCTGAACTGAGCCAAATTCTGAGGCAACCTTCAGCAACTTAAAGGTCATATATTCAAAAAGGTTGTGTAGGACACATGATATAACACAATACTTTTTACTGTTGATTGTGGACTAGTACTATGTTGCATTCATTTGATCTAATGCAGAACAAATATTTCTCTGCTTTCATTAAAATTAATTGTAAGTCATTGGTTATCACTCTGCTACCTAGCTTTGTAATTATTGTATCAAACTCATCAAACCGCAGCCTGCTTACAAATTTGAAAAAGTGGCTAACATAAACAGGGTGAATTTTCACGTAAAATGTAGTATTTTTTTAAAGGTGAAAATAATACACTTTTAAAAATCTTCATTTAAAACTACCTATGAAAGTTTTCTCTATGTGGTCCCTGTTAGAAAATCACATACTAGACAGAAAATGCTTCCAGCTTACAGTGCAAGTAAATTGTAAGAAAACAAGCAAAATGTTGCTTAAGGAGAAAATGGGTTTATTTTATGTAAATTGTGACATTTTTCTGCATTTTTTAGAAGCAGTAGACATAAACGGATCATAAAACATCTTTACATGAAGATGCATTTTTTTTTGGAACTGCACAAAAATATTTTGTTTTGAGGCCTGGCACTCTTAAAATTGAATAAAGGAACTTATTGAGATTTCTGTTGTCCTTAAAAGACTAGCCTTGAGTCTGTGATGCATTGATTTCCTCATATGGACTATATGATGTTTTATTTGGGAACTGGTATCACTTTTATTCTGTAATTATAAATGTAATAACTGTGGGTAATACCTGTAGATAAGTCAGACTGAAAAGCTCTTCAAAACTGTATGTTTTTCTCAGTCTTGCAAAGTTCTGCATGCCCAGAGGGGCTTCAGCAATTCTGGGGGGAGCTGGATGCTGCTGCCAAAGTGCAGTTTCCAAAGCAGTAATTGTCTTTTGGGTAGGTTTTCTGTTCTCCCTAGTGGTAAACCTTGCCAAGAACAGCTTTGACCTGTTTCTATAATCTAGGGATTCAGTAACAGTAACTTCAGTATTAATTTGCTTTGTTTAAAGTAAACTTTGAAAGATCTTATTTAAAGAGCTCTATTTTTTCTTGAACTTCAGCATCTCTGCAGAGGCTCAATTGAGGCAGAAAGTAAAATTTAGCTTTGCTGTAGATTGAGTCTTTATGGCTAATATTAAAGTGGACACTAAGACATTTGTTCTACATATTAATTATGCTTCTAAGTGTGAAACTTAATTTTCTAATGCTATTGCCTTACTGTGTGGTACCTACAAATTTATTATGTAATGGTATGACAATTTAAAAAAAAAAGTTTAATGTAATCTTATTTGAAATAGGAATGCCTAGGTGCCAATAAAAGTAAAAATCCTAAATAAATCTTTGCAGTCCAATTAGCAGATGAGGGGCTAAATGAGCCACAGCTGACTGGGAAGCCTTTGTTATTTTTGGTTTTTAACTTTCAACTCAAGGGGTTGAGAGATCTACTTAAAAATCTGTCAGTATTAAAGGCCCAGCCCCTTCACTTAAGAGCTGATTATTTGTGATTATTTGTCTATGTAGGAAAAAGAAGACTATATTTTTAAGATTAAAAACCAAATTAAATCCATGTCTTCTCCTTTTTAAGTGATCTTTATGAATTTGCCACAGTATTGTTATTCTTATTGGGTAATATGCATGATTTCAGTTTGTCCCTGTTCAGTTTATCATATTTTGCAGTTATTCAGCAACAGGGCTTGTGCTCAAGGAAGTTTGTCTTCATTTCAGGAATTAAAAAATAAATGTGGTTATAGCAATCTGAAAAAAAGTGCACTGAGTCTAAAGTGCTAAGGGTGATAGCTGCTTTAAGTTTGTGTTACTGTTTAACGCAGGTCACCAGTACTGTTTTGGTCAAAAATCTAGAACACAGCACCATATGCTGCTATGAAGAAAATTAACTCTATCCAAGGCACGCCCAGTACTTTCAGGAGAAATTGTGAAACAGCAGCTGTAATTGTTAACTCACTTGAATACCTCCTGTTGAACCTGGTATTTTCCCAAAATTCTTCCCCCAAACTCTTAGGTGATACTGGGCAAATGCTTCAAGTATTGGGTTTCTTCTTCTTCATTGCTGAAACAGACTCTCTCCAGCACAAGAGAGCCATTTGGATTATGTTGCATGTCTCCCGTGTAGTTGCACGAGGACAGACAACATTTGGCCAGTGTTAAAGCCATAGGCTTGTTTTCAGCAAGGGCAGGATGGCAGAATCTGTTGGCAGGCTGGGCTGCCTAGAAAACAGTTTTGCAGTAAAGGCAAGGAACATCAGTGTGAAAAGCTTACTGGCAAAAGTCTGGTTTTGGCAAATGTGATGTCAATTTAGATAGTTCAGAGGCGTTTAGACAGTTTAGATAGTTTCAGTGACAGCATTGCAGGCTAGGACTTTAGAAATGAAGGTACATTATTTAGATGCTTGATGAAAGCTATGGGGTGGAAGACACCCCCTAGATTGACTTAATAGGTATTATTTAAACTGAATGAGAATTGTGAGTAACAGCTTCTGTAGAGCTAGAAGCCTTTTTCTGTGCAACAAGATCACTGCAAAATGTTCCTACAGTGGGTAGTAGTGACAAGCGGCTTTTGTAATTGAGAAGACGGGATTGGAGGCCTATGTGTCCTTAGCTACAGCTGTGGTTAAGAGATAAAAATGATAGTAAAGTGTTACTAGTCTCTTTATTAAAGGTGAAATCTAAAATTCTCACAAAATTTTATGAATTGTTCTTAGGTTGATTCTACGTGTAACATTGCTATTTGGGACATCTGTAGGACTCAGAGACTTGCTTAAGGGCACTGGAGTTTCATTAAGATTTTGCTTTTCCCTGACTCTGTAGAGCTTTAGAAACTCTAGTGAATAGGTGTCGACTGCAGTGGCTAATAGGACAGAGCAGGAGTCTGTCACTGGGACATGCCTTCTTTTTAAGTTCACTTGCATGTTGTAGAGCAGGTCTTGCTCCTGTTACTGAAAGCAATCTTGCAAACCTGCATTGGTTTGACTAGGTGTGACTTTGACAGTAACAGTTGACAAGCAAGTTGAAGTGAAAAGTTACTGTCCAATCTGAGTAGTGTTCTATGCCTTCTGGTATTATCAAAAGGTTGTGACAGAAAAGGCTAACTAATTGCAAAAAAAAATTCAGAGCGGCTGTTGGCAGTATCTTCCAACTGGTGCATATGTGTGAAGTTTTCCTCTTACTACCATTGGTGCATTATTTACAGCCTACAGCACAAATCTATCATTTTTGTATAGTGCTTTGAGTGGAGTATCATGCTTATTTAGAGAACACTAGCTGTAAGATTCCTGAAAGAAAACCCTAACCTGCAAGTCTGTAAGCGCACCTCCTATAACTGACAAAGTTTTATGGAAAGCCAAAGAAGAGGCTTAGAGTTTAGTATCTGATTTGACTTTGAGCCACCCTAAATATAGATTGCTTAGTGACCGTTCAGAGGTGATAAAAGACCTGTATCATCTTTTAGTTCTCCTGGGAATTATGATTGTTTAGCCTTTCTGTAGTTCTAATGCCAGAGATTTTTTCCCTTCTTTTGCAAATCAGGGATGCTATTAGCATTGGTGAAGTTAGTTTTGCTTATAGAACATCTTAAGACTTATGGTAAAGATTGTACCATAATTTGTTACAAACTACATTTCTAAATGCTGCGTATGAATATAAATAACGTTGAGAAGAATCTGTCAATAACCTAGTATTTTGCTGAAAGACCAGAAAAAAATGAATAGATTGTTCTTGGAAATTTAATATCAGCCGACATCTTGTGACCTTCTGATCAATACAATGTTGTTTTGCTTTCTTAGCACATTGTACTAAAAAATTTGGAATGCTCAAACTTGTTCATATGTCCCTAATTAAGGCAACCAGATCAGAAGTCTCCATCTAAAGGTTTAATAAATAAGTGTAGTGTGTGTGTAATGGATATATCAGCTTTAAGATTTATAATTGAAACGTTATGTAGGACTCTGCAGACAGATAATAAATTTTTTTTACTATTTCCTTTGGAATGAAATTCAAGATCATTTAAAAAGTTTTAAAGACCTCTCCAAGCATAACAGTCATGTGATCTTTGGCTTGGTAAAGCTTTGAGCAAATGAAGTACTACATTATAATATGCATGCTTAGTCACAACAGCAAAATAATGTCAGGAAAAGTGTAACATACTTAACTTCCAGGCAACATGTTTTTCAAAGTTTGTTATTGTGTGGTTTTAAAGTTGGCTGGCCTGACTGAATGACACAGACTTGACCACAGTAGTAATTATATGTGAGACTGCATACCGTATACATTAGGTAGAAATTTAATCCAGAATTTACAGTTCTGTATCTTGTATTCAAGCTTTTATACAAATGTCTTTCAGATGTATTTGCTGTGAAAGTATGGCTATTCAGCTGCATCTCTTGTGGCAAACAAGGCTGCTGTTCAGTGTTTGGTATTGTCACTGAAGCCCTAACTAATTTTAATACCTCTCATCCAGGGTGAGTAGTTTTCTCTCTGTGGCTTTAAGGCTTAATTTTCATTCTGTATTTTTCTTCAGGCACTTGTAAGGACAAAGATAAACCTCCGAGCCTCTCTGTCCTTGAGACTTTGAGGTGTACCTTGACAGCTTACCAGAACAAGCTGGAAGATACATCTAATGAGGTAACACTTGCACTGTTTGGCTCTATATGTATCGCCTTCGGCCAGCAGCACTACATATGCTTTGCTTGTAAAAAAGGTCAGAAGAGTGGGAATGTTGAGTTGACAGCTTCACGTATACCCAAAGAAATAATCTCTGTCGCTACAATTTCTCTAAGCTTACCCTACAGTGAAGTTTCACTTACATTTGGGGGCAACAGAGAAAGGAAGTGGGGTGTTTTTGTTGTTTGTTTGTTTGGTTTTTAATATTTTCTTATTAACACTGTTGGTATTATTTTTTCAATAAACATTCAGGAAACAGAACTGTTCATATCTAGGATTTCAGTAAAAGATTATGGTTTAAGAGTTGCACCATGTATACCACGATATTCCTAAATATGCAACACTTGAGCCTCAGCAGTCATTGGTGTCAGTTATGTAAATGTGCATGCCCTTGTACATTTAAACAGTGCCATAATTTTCTGAGATGAGTGTGTTTATGATGAAATCTCTTTTGGTGCTGTTCTGAGGTCTTTTCAAGTAAAATAAGACCATGACAATACTTTCTCTAAATTATCTAAGGCAATAAGGGAAATATTTAAGTTTTTGAATTCTTATCCTTGAAAAAAATCAAATGTTTTTGATGCAGCCCTACTGGCCTTTTATTTCACTGACTGAAAAGTCACAATCTTGCATTTATTTTCTCATTTGTATTGCTAATATGATTAAATTAGACCTCTTGGGTGTAGATGTTTTATGAATATGTGGTTTTAAAGGCTGTAGAGAGAAGTTAACTGCACTGTTATAGATTTCTGTACAAACTTGTAATTAGCTTATCTTTGGATAAAATTGAAATACAGAAAGGCAAGATGTGATAAGATCGTAAAAATGCCTGCACTGTTTTTTTCATTTCTAGATTTTGTCTTTTGTTTTGACAAATGCATAAGCTGGCTAGTCACTCACAACATTAAAAAAAAAAAAAAGAAAGAAAAGAGCAGAAGAAAAGTATATCGGCTTGCTCCTTTTATTGGGAAAAGAATGATCTCCCGCAAGACCTTTGAATTTGTTCAATGGGCACAAAAATAAGTGACCATGGAAACAATTATACTTTTGTAAACAGCAAGCACTGTTTGGTCTCTCCCAGTGAGATAAGAGAACCGATGTGTATAGTCATTATGAAACTCTTCTGAGACCCAAGTCTGGAAGCTGCAGAGTAACTAGGAACATATTACCCACAGCGAATTGTTATTTGGGAGGAGGAACGTCACGTGACAGGCAGCACAGTTGAAAAGTCGACTCAGCAGGCTTTGGCTTAGTGATGTGCTTTGTTGTGAAACTGTGCCAGAGACAGCAGTGGGGAGACCAAGGGGGTGGCTGCTAAGAAAGCAAAGAGAGTATTCTGACAGAAAGAAGAATGAACTGTCAAGGAAAATAAATCGCAAGCAGAGCAGGACCAACTGATGACCTGCCACAAGACTTCCCAGTAGGACTGCATGTGACTGACCCTGAAGTTGTCATATGGAGCCAGAGATCACTGAACACCTTCATGGTGCACAGAAAGGGCAGTGCTCTGTCCTTCTTGATTACCCCCACCCCCACAGATAACGCTGCTTTTGGCTTTTTGTATGTTAGATATGTTTAGTAATAAAACTTTTAATAATACAATAATGCACAAAGGGACTATGAAGGGCACTGTGCAATAAAACCAGGAAGTTTTAATACACAGCAGTAAGGGTTTAGTTTTGAGTAATTATGTAGTGGTTCTTTTTATAGAGACATTTTCAACAAGACCCCTCATATCGATGGAGTTATTAATATATGTGTACACCTGAATGTACACATGAAACTTGTCATGTGTCACCTTTAACTTACTGTGTTAAACATTAGATTAAATGATCTGCTTCATTTGTGTGACTGAAAGGTAGAAAAGTGTTTTGATTTTAACGCATAACAAGCTTTTGAGTGCAGAGGCTAGAATATGCTAGGGGAGAGAGAGGACTAGTAAACCAACAAAAAGACTGGAAATATTCCAGTAGCCCTTTGTATTTTACTGTAGTTGTTTCTAAGGGTTCCGCCAGGTGATTTGAGACCAAACAAAAATACAATTTCCAAAGTAATTTGTAAATTTTGTAAATGGGTTCTTTCACTTCTGAGATGCTCCATAATGCTCAAGTGCTGGCAGTAACCTGCACTATAATACGTTTCTATTTGATGCTTTCTTTCAGACATTTGTATTGCTAACCTCATCATCAGGGAACCAAGGATACAGATTATAATGATGTGTTATCTTTCTTGAAAGTGGAAAGTGAAACTAGTACACATTATCTCATGAGCTATTTCTAAGGTGGTTGCTTGTAATGCCACCAACAGTTCAGTAGTCACTATGCCTCTTGGGAATATTGCGGCTTTTTACGGGTATGTGAGTACTATCCAGTGCTCAGTAAGAAGTAGAGACAATGCTCGTTACTGAACAATTTCTGCAAATGGACACTTGGAAAACTTGTTTTCTCAAGCCACTCCCTGGACCGTAATCTGAAGTTACTACAGTTTTAAAGGCATTTTGAAGTCTGTGTTTTTGTCAGATATTTTGTGAGTTAATAGGAAAGTTAATAGTGGATTCGGTTTGGGATTCTGCCACTGCTTTTTATCTTAAATCATTATATAAAAGTTATTTAATGCTTTTGTAATGGCACATTATTTAGATTGTATGGAGTATAAATATTGCCAAAGGAACTGAAAACAATATTTTTTTTTACATTTATATACAAAATTCTTTTATAGTCAAGTGATAATGTAGTCTTCCTGTAAAAGCCTGTTTGACCTCCGTATTTTCCACAGCTTGGGAAAATGAAATCTTTGTGTGAAAAGATCACAAAAGAACTTGAGGTATCCAAAAAGAAAATGTGTGCTTTAAGTCAAGATGTTAAGGTATGATTTCATAATTTAACATAAAATTTCAAAGTTTTGCAAAACTTATGTTTGTGGATTTTCTTATCAGAATCAGTCTCTGTGTCACTGTATTCTGTTGAGCTGACTAGTTTACCTTGGAAGCTTGTGGGAAGCCATGCTACTTTATTCTGGTTACCACCTTAGACTACATAACTGATCATTTCAGTGATTACACTTCTGAAATAATTTGAATAGATTTATCAATTTGCAAAGTACTGTTTTATATTGAAATCAGCATCAGTATTTTTTTTCCTCTTAACTATTTTGCTAAAGAAAAGCAAAAGGGAATTTAATTACCTTCATACAGAAGTACATTACCATCATATAGAAGCACATTTTATCAAAGATGTCCTTTACTTTGTTAATTTTGTTTGTTTGTTTGTGTTTATCAGATAAGTTAATGCATGTATGAAGCATCAGGTCATCCTTAACAATTGTACAATGCACAGCCCAAAATTCTTAGAGTAAAATCTACCTGGGAACTGATAAAAACACTTGTCAGCCCTTTTCTTTAGTTTCTGAACAAGAAAATTTTTTGTCTCTCTTTTTGGCTGACACACCACTTTTGTAATGTCCTGTCTGGTTACAATCAGTGGCCAATGGAGTGAGGAAGTCATGGTTAAACTTAATCTCCCAACTGGCAGTGCCAAAATAGAATGTCTCCACTCCCAGTGTTTCTCAGAATCTTCTGCTGGGGATGTGGTGCTTTATGACTTCAGTTTAGTCACAAATACTTCTGCAGCACTCATTGAATCTTCATATTAATTGATACTTTTGCATGAGCTCTCATCATCTGATCTGAACTTTCTTTACTAATTTAAGCTCAAAAGATTTAAGACTTGCTGCACCTTTGTAAGGCATGTATATATGAGTGAAAACTAGATTCAGTCTGAAAACATTTCTATTAGAAGTTTAACATTGCTTTAATCTTTTACTATTTCCCTTAAGAAGAATAAAAGTTGCCGTTGTCTTATGAATTTGGGAGTATCTTTCCTATTATTATTATTTATGAAAAACAAACAATGCTTTCGGTTTGACCTTTAGCAAACTTTAGTGGTCCTGGAATCCCTGTTCTTGTAGGAGAGGAAAGCACGTGTATCTGTCCACTCCATCTTAGCAATCTTTTGGCTGAACACAGGTAGTGTATTAAGTTCTTCGTTTACCTCATGAGATTTGGTACTGGTAATATAATGATTGTATTTATGACCATTTCTTATTATTAGTGTCTTCCCATGGTCAAACCTCCACAGAGAGTACTCACATGGGTTTTTTTTTTTTTTTATCATGCAGATAAAGAATACAGTGGGTAACAACAGCTGTCTGTGTTGCATACCAACTCAGCTGTAACAGATCAGAGACTTACTTATGAAAATAATGTATCTTTTCACAAGCTCTGAGAGCTCTCCACTCTGAAGAGGATAATTTGAGTCCATGCGTTCTGCATCTCAGCTGTGGGGGTAGAGGGGATTCCGAAGGTCACTGCATCATGGAACTTTTAACTCTGAGGTGGATGTCTGATGCTGTCTAGTTACAAGCTGTGGGGAAGGACTATTGTAAATTTTGAAATTCTGTTACTGACAAGGTACAGTCAGCTTAGCCTGGAGTCTTCTGAATACAAGTGGCTATATGACTGTTTACTTCCTCAGATGCTGAGCACTGGAATAAGGTAACATTTTATAGAGTAAAATTCTTACCAGCTTTTTTGTTCCATGCCTCTGTTCTACAGGAAGCTCAGAATAACCTAACTGATGCCAATAAAGAGTTAAATCATCTGCACACTAAGTGTGCAGACAGAGAGACTTTAATAGGAACTTTAAAAATGGAACTGCAGAATGCACGGCAATGCTCGGAGAAGGAGAAAGTACGTGCCATAGAATCTGAAAATGAAATCCAGAAGCTTACCAGGGCTTACCAGAAGGATGTGGAGGTATTACCAGAGACAAGATGACTGTCAAAAAGAGTTTTTATTTAATCTCAACTTTATACATTTACATACATCAGATGGTTACTATTGGTCTTAACAGATTTATCCCCAAAATATGATTTTAAGATACGTATTTTGAGATGTGTATTTAATATCTACAAGTTCTCAGGACGTACTGGTTCTCCTTCCTTCTGTGTCAGAACTAATAGCTTAACCCTTCCAATATTTTGAATTTTTTAACAACTGAGTTTATTTAAAGAGCTACGTCTGACCATTGTTTCTTTCTTTCAAATTGAAAGTTAATAAAAATGTTTTACAATTGGAACATATAATAGTATCATCATCACGTGTTGTTAATTACCTGTTCATGTGGCGATTGATAGATAGCAAATGTGGAATTGAGGTACTTTTACCTGCATGCCTCAAAACCTAGAAATTCTTATTTGTAACCTGTTAGCTCATTGTGGTTTCTATATGTGAGAATTGCTTCAAAATCTTACTTCACAACTATTATCCTTCTCCTTATATTTGTTTACAGATGTTAATTTTGTTACTTTTTCCCCACAGTGAAGCAGTTCTGTACTAGCAATAGCAATGGTATTCTTAGCAATAGTAATGATCATAGTTGTCATGCATGTTGAGCTCATTACTTCCAGAAATTTGGACAGGGATGCCAGCTGAGTAAAAAGGAAACATTCTTTCCACCTCTTTTACAATCTGGTATTTAAATAGTGTCCACATGAAGCAGCTGGAATTGTTTCATTATCTGAAACACATCAGATAATGATTAAAGTGAAGGAAACGTGAAGCCTGACTATATTGTAAAGTCAGCATGTCTACAACACTGTGGTTGCATTCAACATGTGTGAATTGATTTTGGGTCTTGAGATGCCTTTTTTTTTTCATACCAAATGGGTAATTATTATCTTTGGTTTATCACAGCCTAAGCAAAAATGTAATAATGGTGGCATTTCGATTTTCCCTGGGGAATTAGGAGATCTACTAAGTACAAAGTTAAAATATAACTAAATGACGGTTTTTTATTGCTTAAAATGCAATGAAGTAATTGTGAGAAAATGGACCTAAGTGTAATGGAAAGGCCTCAGAAAAACCATAGTTTCCCAGCTCGGTCACCCACCATTTCTTTATGAAAAGCATCATCCAAGGCCACTGGAAAACAACAG
The DNA here is from genome assembly GCA_026546715.1 of Gallinago undulata. Taxonomy (NCBI): domain Eukaryota; kingdom Metazoa; phylum Chordata; class Aves; order Charadriiformes; family Scolopacidae; genus Gallinago; species Gallinago undulata. The sequence goes on from JAOTQQ010000019.1 coordinate 34,392,591, forward strand.
GAACTTTTACAATGGTTTACTTACTTTGAATAAAGGTTCTGTTTCGTGTGGCTTTTGAGGTGCAGCTTTCTAGTGTTGTTTTAATCAACGTTACTAAGTTGCATATACATACCAAACGGATGAAGGCTGGAATTTCCGTTGCATGCTGTTATTGCTGAAGTTTATATATAACTTGTATCACTTTGTTATACTACTGACTAAAATCAGTATAAATGAATGAGACATGGCTTGTGGAATTTAACTGATGAAGCTATAAGCCTGTTTTGTCTAGGTATTTAGTCGTACATAATCCATACAAAAACGATTTTAGAGTGGTAGTTGTATAAACAGTGTATTGTGCTCCCAAGTCAATCAGACAGTTTTCTGTGTGCTATGCAGATAGTGGAAGTGGATACAATTTGAATGTACCTGAAAGTGTTAACATGAATGATTAAATTACATCTACTAATAGCACAGATCTGTATCAGGTCATCGTAACTGCTGCAGGACTGGGCTTTCTTTATTTATATACTATGGATAATTAGAAAATCTTGTAAAAATGGTTTTCTTGCTCTGGCTTTAATATGTATGACTGCAAATATTAACAAGGAATTGAATTTTGAAAAGATTTGAGAATGAGCTTTGTGGGTTTTTTCAGCTGCATGCAGCTCACATTACTATTGTAATACATTATTACATCACATTACATATGATGCATCTCTTTGGATTCTATCACTGTTCAGATACAACAGTTAATTTTTCTTTCTGTCTCAGGAGAAGCTCACTTTCCTCCATAGCTTATACCAGCGTTTGGTAGCAGGCTGTGTGCTTATAAAACAACCAGAAGGCATCCTAGACAGATTCTCTTGGTCTGAGCTTTGTGCAGTCTTGCAGGAGAATGTTGATGCCCTGATCTTAGACCTCAACAGGGCTAATGAGAAGGTAAGTGTCCTTAGGCACCAGCTACCTCTATTAAATTCAGTGACATTTGTCCACATCACAGTATCATTAAAAAGGACTGACATTCATCTTATTTCAAAAAGAATTTGGACGTTAATAATTCAATACCATTAATTATGGCTTGTCTACAACTCAGTTTGATGCCATTGCTGTGGGCATGTAAATGTGACTGAAGTCTGTATGAAGTCTCTAAGCTCCACTTTCTGTGCAGGACATGCTAATAGTACTAGCCAATATTAGCCACAGGGACCTAATTAAAAGAAAATAAATTAATCTCACTGATGAAGCAATTCAAAGAACTTAGTCATTTACACTAATAAAGCAAGTCTTTATTTTAGCATAAAACAGAAACAAAATACACTTATTCCAGGAATATCATCTTTTAAATTATATGTTTATGATTCAGAGGTACTATCTGAAATAATGCCTGTGGTTTTTTTTTGGTTTAATGGTAACTTTTGGACTATGAAATTTGTATTCAGAAATACAATGGAAGATACTTATTTTTATAAAACGTGTCAATATTTATTAAAGGGAGAATCTGTACTTTTCTGCATTATTTTAATGTGTATAAGCTTATGTGGCCTTTCTCCCCAGAAATCACTGCCTCTGCAGACTAACGTATGCCACTCTTTAGGATTTCAGTTCATGTTCTGGCTCCATTGATCAGGCCAGTCCTACAGTCTAGCAGAGCGACCCCAGATCTTGGCTGCCCTGACATTTTGTTCTTGAGGCATAAGAAGGGAAAAGCTCTTTCAGACGTTTCTCATCTGCTGGAATTGCGACTACTCTTCTGGCTAGAGTAAGGGACAGGGCTAGTTACAGTGAATTGTTGTGACTCTTCCCATCATTTAGTAAATACCCCGGCAGTCAATGACAATTACTAAAGAGGGATAGTATAAAAGTTGGATTATGCAGATTGGATGTACATTTCTATTTTCCACATGGAGTAGAAGAGAAAAGGAAATGGAAGGGAAAGGAAGGAACAGTAAGTTAGCAGTGTTTGGGGGTATTGTGTCTTATTGTTTCTTGTTTTTTAATTTAGTGTGGTTATTGAGATTGATTGTGAGGTCTCTGGGGCTCTTTTCGTGTACTTACCAGCTTTTCAGGGATTTGGGGCAGTGGTGTTACTTGTATTGTACTTGGTTTCCGAGAACAAAATTTTTCTCCTGCAGTTTTGTATGAATTGTTTGTTAGGTAACTTGCTGATATTCTCCAGTAATAAAGTGTAGGCATGTGTATTTAGAAGTCACTGTTAGCTTGATTCACTCCTCCATTTAGTTTTCATGGCAGCTGCAAAGTTAAACGACAGAGTGAATCCCTTCATGCTTGTTGAAAACACATTATAAACTAATGAGCTACTTCTGAGATAAACGTTCTGTATGCCAAAATTTCCCGAGATTGTTTTAATACTTAATAATGTATGGAAAATCTTGGTTTTCCAATAAAACAAAAAGTAAAAGCAAGGGCTGTTTTTTTATTATTACTTGCAATCCTTGCAAACTGCTAAAGGACTCATATACTCAAGATTACTAATTTAAATTAGATTTAATGTACTTGTTTCAAATAAACATGGGAAGTTTCCAGTTCAAGTTTCCAACAAAGAAGGCAACAGATATCTGCAGGGTGGTCTAAGGATGTAAGTAAAACAAATGAAAATTCTTTATTCCAAAATATGTCTCCATTTTCTTGTAAGATTCAAGTAATATGTTATGAAAGGCTTTTACTTATTTTTAATAAACATGTTGAAGAAACTAGAGTTTAGATTTTATGCTGGAATGGTCTGTGCTCAAATTAATACAAACAATTAAAGAAAAAGGTGCTTTGAGAGGTAAAAGGATTTCTTTTTAAATGCTTGTCATGCAGATATCTCACCTAGAGTATGTTTGTAAGAAGAAGTCCAATACTATGAAGGAGCTTCAACAGAGCCAAGAAGATGCTTTTAGCAAAATGGCTGACCAGATGAAAGCACAGGAAAGCTGTTGGCAGAAACAAAAAACGTATCTGGAACAGCAGTACTCAGGTCTCCTTGGGGAAGTTCATGCGAGGGCACAGGTATGGTGCTGTGAACTTCTGATTTATTTTTTTCTTGTAAATATTTAATGGATTATATCAGTAATTTAAGTTTCTAACCCATTTAAAGTTGTTTGGGAATTTTAGTATATCTTAAAAAAAGTTCAACTGTGTGCTAGTATTAACTTCACGTATAATAAGAAATAAATTAATTTGTTAAAACATTCCAGAAATGAATTGCTTAATTTGGTCTAGTAGTTGATAGTGATTTTTTTCTTTTTTTTAGAATGTTAAAGCTGTAAGATTGAAATTGCTTATTTTAAGAATTATATAGGGCAGCAGTTACTTTTTCAGTGTCATGCTTTGCATAGACTCTGTAGAGTAGTAGTAATGTGGTGTCATCTGGGGATAAATTTAGATACATACATTCTGACCCTAAGAACCAATTAGCAGTTACAGTGGTAGATTTCAATGGTATTAAAGGACTTCGTTATATGGATACTACAGTGAGCAGTGGTTCAGTAGTGTAAAACTGTCATCACTGATTGTTAGAAAAGTTACTTGCAATCTAAAATTTTCACACTTGTTCTACAGCCACAATTCAATGGCTTTACAGTCTCATTCCTTTACATGTGTTTCAGTTAAAAGTATTGTGAAATAGAGGAAATAAGTTACACCTTATTTCTGATTTCCATTTGAAACTCACTTCATCAGAAGAATGCTGTATTTGACTCAGATTTTGAGCTTGGGAGTCTTTGAATTTCAAAAAATGTATTTATGAAGTATTCTTTAGACAGAGCAATTTATGGTAAAATCCTGGGAATGAGTTAAAATCTTTTATATATGTTTGCTTGTTGCTTACATTTCACATTGGAAATTGGCAATTCTCAACATCACTATGAGTGAAATAAGTGGCGTCACTACTTACGTTAAATTCTCTCAACATCCTGTAGTTTCATTTTATGAAATAATTGCCAACAAAAAACAACAATAAAATGAGGAAGCTTAATTTTAAAAATTACTTTTTCTTCCTAAATTAGTGGAGTTACACAATTTAGGTTTCTGCCTGCTGTCGATTCTGCACAAAAGAAACATCTGAGTCATCTCTTTCAGAACTAGTGTATTGTGAAGAATTCCCGCTCTGCGATACTGTGCCGTTCTTTGAGGTGGCACTGAACCTGCCAGTCTTCCCAGCTGAATTGTGTAGACAACAAGCAGAGCATGTACTGAAAACATGATTCTATTTTGTGGAGTGTACATCATCTGGAAAAGACTTTATCTGTCAATTTGGTGTACAGAACTTCTGGGTTTCTGAAAAGGAAATGCTTTCCCTTAGAAACATCTGGGCGTGTTTTCTAACACAGGTTACATAGTGTTGGAGTACAAGCTGGTAGTGTTGTAATCTAGGCACCACAATGCCTGTATACACTTAGGTGATTCAACAAAACTTTGTCTCATCTTTTTTCCATCCCATGTTCAAGTTTGCCTTCCTTACCCTTCCACGTCAACCTGGGAAGAAGACAGTTAATTTCATAGGGGTTTGTATTTTGTGACTGACTTTGGACCTGCAAATACCAGATTAAGCCTTTCTGTTTCTGGGATCCACAGGGTCCATGGATGTCTGCTTCTAGGGCTGTCCTAATCCTGAGTGGTTGTTTTTTGTAAGACTTGACTGTTTTTTACCTATTGCATTTTGAGCCTGTTAGCTGCATTTGTCTGGAAGATCACTACTCATTTGGATCAAAGGTGTGCAGACAGACTAATATTGCAGCATTATTTCCATAGGAAACAAGAAAAAAATGTGCCACAAGTTAAGCAATGCCTTCAAAAGATCTTTCACGTACTACTGAGTGCCAGTGTTTACACAAAGATACAGAATGCAATGTTTAAATTTAATTATTTTCACAGGCTTTATTAATGAAATTTTATAGGAAGCATATAATCAATGTTACTAGAATATAAGTTGCCAGTATTTTGTGTTTTATTGTAGAACTTTGGGTCTCACTCTGGGACATTTATTCTGACACTACAAAGGAACTGTAGCAGTTTGCAATTTTCCATCCGAAGATCTGAGTTTGATGAACTAATCCCTTGTAGGTGTTAGTTCTTTTCTGGAATGGGAAGATGAGTAATTTTTGCTGTCCTGAACCAACCTAGTGGTACACCATAGGATGCATCCTTTTATTTGTAACTTTGTCTTCAACCAGTGCTTCATGCTACCTTCTAGACATTTCCTCCTCAGAACTCACGGGTTGAGAATTCTTCTGTTTTTCCGGTTGTTGGTACATGCGTGAAGGCAAACTGAGAATTTGCAAATCAGACTCTCAGGAGTTAACAGAGAGCTCTAGCTGCTCAGCAACATGAGTGACGTAACTTGGAAATAATTGTTCTGGTTTCTTAGAACTGCAGTAGAGATCTGTGGCTTTTCAGAACGGTCTCTTTATTATTGAAATGTAACACCACAAAATCTGGAGGTTTTTGTAGCGATGACAGCTGCCACTGTTTCTGTGCCCAGCCAGTACTGTTCAGGATCCTTGACTCCAAGATGGGATCTATGGGTGTTAATAGGTACTAGTTCACCTCCAGGTCAGATGAGTGGTGTAATAAGAAAGCAGTTTCACTCCTTTTCTGTAGGGCAGAAATTCCTAGAGTGGCCTTATCACAGATCAGCAATAAAAAAGGCACTCTACAGATACTGCCCTCCTTTGTCCATGGTCTCCATGTTTGGAGAATCAGTAGAGTTCAAAATGCATATCCCTTTTCCTTGCCTTTTGTAGCAGGAGCACAGTCCTCTTGATATGGTAGCGTACCATTTTGAAAATGTTACGATGCCTGCTCCTTTGCCTTACACAAATTACTTATTCAGACTGTGCACAGTCTCATAGGAAATGTCCTCTGAATTTTAACTATCAGATTTTGTTTGTGCATTATGTAGACATTTATTAATCTGTCCCCATTTTTTGTGGCAACCACTTAAAATAGAAGGGTTTTGTTCTAATGTGCAAAAAACATGTTGTAAGAGAAAAATCCTGTAAGTACTTTTAAAATGTTAATTTCAACAGAAAAATAAAAGGTTTGATAAATAGGAAAGGGGAGAAGTCCTCTAGGGAGAAAAAATGTCTTTTACTGGGTTTTTTTTGGCTTGGAAAGCCGTGCTTTTACAGCAAGGCAGGTAAATTAGCTAAAGGCTGTGGTATTGTATCAAAATTGTATCAAAAGTCAGTGCAATCCATGCAAAAGGAGGAGAAGTATCCCTAACTATACTGTTCCTGACCCACCAGGAGTCTTTGATAGACGTGTCTGGCCCATGTACTTAAAACACAGGAAAAAAGTGGAGGACGGTGTTGATGTTGTTTATTTAGATGTATAGTTCTATATATAGGAAAATGATTTGAAGTCATAATGTCATTACATTTCTTGTTTCCAATTCTGTTTTCATGCCAGAATAAAGGGTAAGGACCCAGTAAATGTAGGATAAAATCACGTTGCTCATAGCACCTGATTTTTTTGTTAAGGATTCTTGGAATCCACCAAGCTCTGCAACCCAGTAGGTGTCCCTCAAAGCTTGAACACTGAAGGAAGCTGGCTTGCCAATGTTTAGAAGAGGATTCTATGTCCCTTTCAAAACTGTGCTTTTAAGCTTTGAAGAAAAGACTAAAAACAGTGTGGGGCGAGACAAAAGCAATTATTAGCTGGTAAAACCAAGAAGTTGTAAATTCTTACAAAATTTTATGTATCTATAGTCAGAAATTGTCTTGTTCACTTTTGCATTTTATGATATAACCATAAGCATTAAAACACTAAGCTTTTTTTAAAAATAGACTTTAATTAGCCAGAGCACCGAATGTTAGTATTGCTGCCCAGCAGCCCTGTAGGGATCACACTTTATTTACTCAGATACTGGCCTTTCACCTGTGATGGCCAGAAACCATAAGTTGTTTTCTAAATTCAGCTTACCTTTTCAGTTCCTTCCAGTCATGCTATCAGTTTTTTTTCTATAAAAATCAAACACTGTAAATAATGCAATAGCACTGAAACTATTGTACAAGTTTATACTTAATTTTAGATTAGTAAAATGACATGAGGCCAGTAAGTTGTATTTTGTAATTCAATCTTTTAGTTACCTATTCTATTTTTGTATCATTGAAAGTATTTTAATAACACTACAAATTTTTCCTCTTCCAAAAAAGTAATAAAATATTTATTTGGTCAAAGACATTCTGAACTGATGAGGGTACATCTCTGTAGAAGTATAGCGTGTTTTCTTTCCATTCTAGGGATATCTGTGGTTGTTTTTTTTTCCTCCTGTTTTGCTTGCAGGATGAATGAGGGAGAAGAAACTAGGGTGTCCCCCTCACTACTTGCTTGCGAATTGTACCAAATAAACACATGGGAATATGGCTGGATGATACCATTTTACTTCTCTTTTGGCCACTGATAACAGGAATATCCTCACCCCATTTTTAACAAAATGGCTTATAGCTCTAAGAGGTTACTGAAACTTAGCATAATGCTCTCTTTTCTCCATCATATGGACTAGTTGTTCCATTCATGTTTGCCATTTTCTGTCCATGTACTGTAAATGGAGCTTAAGCATTTAACTTGAGCTTGTGGGCTCTTTGTGAACAGTGCCTATAATTTATCTACTTATACCACTGGATCCTGTGTCACTGTAGCCTCATTTGGCCTCAACCACCTCCTCTGTGGTTGTTCCAATCAAAGAGGACTGTCATGCATCAAGAATCCAGTCTAAGTCTCTGAGGTCCCAGCAAAGTGTCTTGATTCCCATGCATGTTAGCAAATGCAACCAGTCTGCATGGTCTAACCTTAGTCCTGGCATTCCCTGGCTTGTTAGTATCTTCATTTTGCTACACTGGTTTACTGTTTTAAATTCCCCTCTTTCTCTGTTTCAGGGCATATAGAGGAAAAGAAAAAAATATTCTGCAAGTTGAAGAAAAAGTCTGTAGTGGCACTAGCCAAAATAGAAATATCTGTATTACACTGGTCTTCTGAAAACTCAATTCTGTTTGAGACCTAATTAATCTATGAATATATAAGTAGGGGGTTGATTACAAAGTAATTAGGAGATCACCTTTACTTCCCCTTTCCCAGCTGCTGCCAATCTGTCTAGGTTTATCTTCCAGGGTCTTCCTTCTATTTTTTCCTCTCTTACACTAACTTCTTTTCTGCTTTGAAGAGCAATGTTATTTCTGAAATGTAATTCTGGAGCATGTAATTGCTTATTGTTAAGCCAATTCATACAACTGTATTACGAACAGCCAGGTACTGTGGGACATTCTGTGAGCTATCATAGTACTGGTGGATTATTGTCAGAAATCTGGAGTTGCAGATTGTGCAAATTTTCCTTGTGCTATTGATTTGTTTTCATATATCCGGTTCTGTAACTGTTTACTAGGAGAGATGCTTTGACAGTACTAATAACTTTTATTCCTTTAATGTGTTATTTGAATCTGGAAAAAAATATTAATTTTCTTTTAGCTTTTGTCTAGGTAAAAGTGATTTTGTTATTTTAAAAGGTATCTTCTAGTTGACATTTTTCTGGGCTTGTTTGTTTTTCCCCTTACCACAGGAATATCAAGAAACCGCGGAGAAAAACAAGGAAAAAATCTATGTTCTTGAAAAAAGACAGGAGAAATTGGCTGTTGAAAATGTTTCTGTGAAAAATACATTAATGCAGGTTCAGAAGGAGCACTCGTCTCTCCTGGCAGCCTGTGCTCTATTAGCAGGTGCCCTGTATCCTCTCTATGGCCGATCATGTGCTATGTCTTCCCAAAGAAACCTTCTCCAGGATCAGGTCAACATTTATGAATTAGTGAATCAGGAGATTAAGACCCTAGTTCATGCTCTCTCTGATGTAGAGGAAAACAATCAAGATGAAGCAAATCTGAAGAAAAGAAAAATCAGAGGCCTGATTCATGTATTCCGAAGAGGTGTGATTGCAGTTCTGGCAGTGAACAGACTTAAAGTTTTAGCCCGGTCTTCTAGTTCCCTCTTCTCCTGGGTAAATGGCTTCAAAGAAGGCATTGGAATTCTAGTTTGTATAGGAGACTCCAAAAGCAAGCGTTATCTGTCAAGTAAGCTAATTGTTTTCTTCTGTGCTAAGTGTTATAGCAAATTACATGGTTAATGAGTAGCAAATAGTAATGTTATTATTAATAGTGTAAAGATGAATTTGATGACATTTTGAAAAATGTAATTTCTGTATTTGTGATTTCTGCATTTCTTGACAGATGTAATTTCTCCTAAAAGGAAATGCTTAGACTGTTAAGCATTAAAAGAAAACTACATACATGAACTCATACTGTTTGATATGGTACTCACTTTACAGTGAGGGTGTAGAGGCACTGGAACAGGTTGCCCAGGGAAGTTGTGGATGCACCATCCATGGAAGTGTTCAAGGCCAGGCTGGATGAGGCTCTGAGTAACCTGGTCTAGTGGAAGGTCCTACTAGAGGGGGGTTGGAACTCAATGATCTCTAAGGTCCCTTCCAACCCAAACCATTCTATGATTCTATGATATCCCTGACATTTGCAACACGGATTTCAGAACTAGGTGCTAACCACTTCCTCTCTGTGGTAAATGTGTTGTAATATTCCTAAATGATTGACTATCACCTTATTTTTTGAAAATATATTTCCTTTTATTTTTTAAATAACTTTTAATACTTGTTTCCTACTAAAAATATGAAAAGTTGCTTTGTGATTCAGTTAAAATATTAGTATAGGATTTCTAAATTTTTCTTTACAGATTACATAGTCCTCCTGTCCTTTTCTGTTACAAGAGCAAGCTCATGCTTTCCCCTACAAAGAAAAATGCTATCAAAACTGTTTCCCAAACCAGAAGATCCATCTACTCTTCTGTTCTAGTAGTTCTGGAAGCATATTTAATACAGTCTAAATTGAACTGAAAGAATTAGTTTGTGGCTTCCATACTTAGTTTTGATCAATTTCTGAGGAGCTGGAGATAGTAGTATGCCTTATCCAAGTTAATCAGTTTTATTGCTAGCTACAATTCTATTTCACAGGTTGTGACGTGGAACAAATGCACTGTGTTGAAGCACTCAGCTGGTTTACTAGTTCTAACCTCCTTGCTGCAATAATCAGTTCTGTCACTGAATTACAGGATGTTGTAAACAAACCAGGTAATTTTAAAAGCATATTACTGTAGTAGAAGATTTAAAAAAATCGTCAGATCTTTTTTCCATTTTAAGGATTTTCTCTAAACTATTCTGAATCAAATCTCTGGAGAGCTGTATTGTTGGAGCGGATTAATTTTCTTTAATTGGTGTTATGATACTTTATCACTTCAGCATGTAGAGTCATTGAATCAGAAGGCTGGAGAATGCTTCTAGAAAGCAAATGAACAGTTTTGCCTGCTTTGTTGTGAGATAGTAAAAAACCATCTATACCACACCAATGGATACTTGGCTAACCTATTCTTAAAAGCTTCCGATGACATAGTACTTACAATTTTCCTAGTTATCTCATTCCACTTCTAATATTCAACAAGTATTTTATGGGAGCTCAGCCTAATTTTTTTTTTTCATAGGGAAAAACTACATCATTTCTGTCTGTTTGATCAGTGCATTTCTTAAGTGCAAGCCCTAAAACCGACAAGTGCTCAGCCTGGGACATTACCACTACTGACTGAAAGGAAATAAGTTCCTACTGTGTTTTATATGATATGAGCCTAGAATTTCCAAATCTGGAAAACAATTGAGTTTGAAGGGTAATATTTTCATCTGTTTTTTGAGAGAGACGCAAAATGCTGTCAATTTACATAATGTATAGCAGTCCTTATTTTGTCTCTACTGTGTTTCCTAAACATGTGCTTAATTAGATTTGTGTCTAGATTCCTTAATTTTCTCAATCTATCCTGATGTAGAATTCTACTATGCCTATGGAAAATTCTAGTGCTAGTCTCTGGAAATATCACCTCTTGATTCCCATCTGTTAACTGTCTACCTTAATTTCTTTTTAGTGAGGACTGTTATCTCACTTGGTTCGTCTGCATTGCTGCCTTAGTTCCTTGATACCTCAGAGTTTCAAAGTTCCAACAATGCTGTCACAGAATAACGGATATTGAAGGAAGAATAATTTATATGAATAAAGGGAAGTAGCAGGGCAGAGAGAAGGCAATACATTTCCCAGAAGCCTGAGCAGTAAACTTAAACCAGAAGTCAGCGTTTGAATTAAAAGTGTTTCGATTTGGTTTCAAGTGCTCTATTCTTTGATCATCCCACTTTCGCTAACTTAAATTTACATCCATACAAAACAAAGTTTGAACTGTGTTTCCGAGTATTTACAGGGTTTATACTGCAAGTGTTCCTGTTTGTAGAGTATTGAGTAAGAACAGCAAATTGAAAAAGAATTAAGAGCCACTTTACAGCAGCATTGGTGTGCTCAAGTGACTAGTTAGAACACCTGAAACCTCATGATATTTTGCTGGTACTGAAATATAGGAGAATTCTGGTGGACTCCATTTACTTGATACCTCTGCACTTTATACAGTTTAGATTTTGAGAATTAGAAAAAGCAATGCTGAGAACGTTATGGCCAGTCTGGTAGTTCTTTCATAGCTTATCTCTATTTTAAGTCATTTTCACAGAACCTCAAGATCTAACTGCTCATGTATTACTTGGAATTCTGTTGCTCATGAGATCAAAAGTCTCCCAAGAACCTTTGGTTCAAAAAATAGTAATAAATTATTTAAAGTTTGACATGAAATTTCCAGAAGTATCTGAGTGATAAAGCTCTGAAGGAATATGTTTGAAAGAAAGCTTGCATACTTAGGAAATTATTTTATGTTTTGTAAGTCATATTTCAAATAGGATTTGAGCTTTCAAACTGACCTAAAGGATTTTGAATTTTTTTAAATGTAAATAGGCAATCTGAGAGGCATCTGTTCTCTTCAGATCTTGAAATAATATCAGTTGCAGGTTAGACTCTACCTTAGAGGAGAGAGTAGGTGCTATGCGGGTCTATGATATGGAATGGTTCGGTGTCCTAAAAATTACTTTTAAAGATGGCTAGGTACTGAGGAACCATTTGAGGCAACTGAAGGAAACCAAATCCAGATCACTCAGATAACACTGCAACTTTTTAGGCTTGTGCACTCTAGTGATTTGAGGCATACTTCTTGAGCTTTTAACTTTTAAAAACATGGCTTTGGTTTGACATTCATGATCATTTCTCTTTACACTGTTCATTAGTTTGGTTCTTATTCCAGCATGTCTTAGAATGATCTCTTAGCTTCAGTTTGAATACAAGTTCATTAAAGTGTAGGAGGTTTTTGCTTTGGTGTGGTTTGGTTTTTTGTAAAGTTAGTTTTGTAGCTTTTTGTAAAGTTAGTTTGAAGAGAATCTGTACTGAGATAAACCAGAGAAAGTAAAGTTCAAGCTTTTATATTTATGACTTACAAAATATAATACAAATGACGTCAACTGTTACATGCACAAAGCTTTTGAAGCTTAGCATGAAAATTTTAGTCTTGTGCAGTACTATAAGTTCATCCTGCTGACTGTTCTGTTTCATCAAAATGAGTAAACTTGTCTGTCAGTGAAGCAAGATTTGCCGCTTTTCATTCTTTTCTTCATTTGTTCAATGTAAGAATTAATTGCTTTGTGATATACCTGTATTTGTGTTAATAATTTCTTATACACATCACAATGTAGATAATTTAATGCTTTTTTTGTTAATTCCTTGATCCTTCATTGGCAGGTACTTTAAATGTATATACTTAAATTGTATATTCTCTTCCCAATGATTATAGATACAGTTCCTTGTGGAATTGCATTAAACTCTCATTTTGTCAGTAGTTACATCAACATACTTCTGTGAATTACTCCAAACTGTTTTTCATTAAAATTTAACAGAGGTGCTGACCTTGTTTTTTTTTATTCCCTATCCCAAGTAAGTGCCTTAAGTTGTGGGTGCTGAACTATAGTGAATAATGAGAATCCTGGTTATGAAGTAGAATGATAATTTAAAAATGCTACAACACAATTGCCTGAGCTAGTATTGTTATTAATTTATTTTTAATACAGTTAAACCAGAGGCTGTAGGTAGACAAGGGGGCTGCCATCCTAGGTACTGTACTGCACATATGGAGAAATACTGTGTCTTCTGGCAGGCAAACAGTCTTGTGTAAAATGAGATACCGGGTGGAAATACTAGGAAAAATGAAGGAACAGTAGTTCATTGACTACTTATTTTGTTATTAACCAAAAATAACCTCAAAGGAGAGTTTTTTAGAAGGTTTTGTTGTCAACTTACATAGAAGGAAGTACAAATTATGTTCGTTTAATTTTAGGTTAATTTAACTAAACATTCAAACTAGTGAATGCATCATGTCTGGAGAAAAGAGATGGTCTTTGAAACTGAAAGACAGGTAGGACAGGATAATGTGTGATAAGGGTTAAAATGATGAAAGTAGCTTATCTTTTAAGCTATCAGTAATAGAGAACCAACATAAGGAAGAGAGAGAAGCCTTGCTCAAAGTAGAGAGAGCATTAGAATAGCAGCTTCTTCTGAATATGAGAAGAATAGTATTTTTTTATTTCAAAGGATGTTTTGTTAAGTGCGAGATAACAATGCTGGATAAGATTTTTAGCTTTAAAGATGAATAGAAAGAATGGTGGCTTAGACATGAGGAAAACACAGATTTGCTCCTAGGTGGGATTATAGAGAGCATGTGCTCAAAAATGGTCCTCTGGGTAAGCACTGGAATCATTGGAATGGTGGTATTTTGAAACCAAGCAGGAGAATGGCTCTGAAAAAAGAATGTTTGACTTTATCATGTGCTTTGTTTGTTTGTTTGCTTACAGATAAATTTCATCTCATATGTGTAAATAATAAATTCTTTATGATAAGAATTGGAATCTAAAAATATCACTGATCACGTTTGTTTGCTTTGAACATTTGTCTTCTTGCAATGTATAAAAAGAAATTCTTTAACTTAAAAAAGCTATGGTTATTTTTTTCTATTTATACTCCTAAGTAAATATTTAATTCACTGCAGCAACAGGAGATCTGCTGTACTACTGAATGTAAATAAGCTCTTCCATGCTTGTCATCTTACACTGATAGTATCATAAGACAAGTAATGACAGATTAAGACCTGCCTAGCAGAGGGAAAACTAAATTACAAGACTTTTATTAAGGCATAAATAAACCTATTAACTGTTATCTGGAATACCAATTAGTGGAAGGAGCACTGACAATTTTATTTATCAACATTAAACACAATTATTAATTACAGACCTGATGAATCTAGCAGTAAGCAGGACATGTTGGGTGTGCTGGGGCCTTAAGTCCATTATATGAGAAGGATGATTACCAAAATCCTGTGGGGAAATAAGTAATTGTAGCTGTAAAATTTTAATTGCCTTGGAATAAGGTAAATTATATTCTCTTGTCTCAGAATATAAATAGTATGGCATTAAGGTACCAAGCCTCACTAATTTTGAACAGCAAATGATTTAGACATCTATAGAGGGGAGGAAAAAGGAGTCCGGAAACCCTCAGAAATTTCCATTGTAAATATTGCGATAAAATGATTTACCATGTGCTATCACATTTGACATACTTGACCTGGCTTGCATTTGCTTGCATCCATCTTACATGTTTTCTGAATTAAAAAATCAGAGCACCCAAGAAAGACTTAAGAAAATATAGTATTGGAGGAGAACATAAAAACAACTGGAAAATTATTCTTTGACAAACAGATCCTACTCTTTTGAATCCTATCCTACCCTTCCATTCAAAGATTGGTAGGAGTGCTCTTTGCTAAATACAGAGTTTGCCCTAAAGTCTCTCGGAGATGTTCCAGTGAGCTCAATCTTCACTCTTTAATGGAAATTTCTTACAGAGTACTTTAAAGATGCTATTTGTTGTTCTTGCTTTTTTTCATTGACGCTCCCCCTCCCTCGCCCCCCAAACTTGATGTTTCTTTTTTGTTGTTGTTTCTTAAAGATCCAAGGCCCTGGCTTTCTGGACACTTACTTGTAAGTGCAGCCAGGAACTCCTTTTCAAAACTTATGGACAAACTGAATATAATAATGGAGGCTGTTCCAGTAGACAGCAGCAGGAGCAGTATTTACCTGGAGAAAGACTCCTTGGTACAGAGGCTGGCTCACGGACTTCATAAAATAAATACCCAGGCCCTGGAAGCTGGATTGTGTGACAGACTACCCATTATGGTATGCATATTTATACTGCTACTTCACGTAAACAGTAGGTTCACAACATAAATGTTATAGTGAAGGTGTATTAATAGTACCATTAATTTTGTTTCAGATTGTTTATGAGTCCATTACACTGACATCAACTATATAGAGAATCAGAAGTTCATTTGCAATACCCAAAAACGTTAGGGTGTGAATAGATTTTTAATTGTAAAAGAATTTCAAGAAGAGATTTGATATATCCAAGAAAAAAAAATTAAACTTATCAAAATTATATTTACTTTATAATAACAAACTTGCTTTTGGCTTTTACTAAAGGTTCCTTCTTTCTTTTTTTAATTTTTTCTTGCTGTTCTGACTCTCAGTGAAGATAACCTTCTTTCCTTTAACCAAAATGTAAGGATAAACTCTTTCTCACATAATCTGTCTTTTATTATGGGCCTTACATGAAAACAGCTACTTCCTTAAAGACAGAATTTTCTGTAACCTTCAACAGCAGCTGAAACAGGCTCACATTTTTTCAGGTGTGTCTTCTAGAAATGGAGGAAAGAATGCCAGCTTTGTCAAATTTGCTTGTGTATTAAATGTGATGGATTTTATTGCTAAAGTAGCACATTTTATAGCACGTGATTTTGTTTCTGCTTACTAACAGAAGAGCATAGCATCCTTGCAGAAGCAAATATTTGAATTTACACAAAGACTTCATACAGCAGAAGTGGAGCGCCGCTCACTGCGCCTAAAACTTGCAGAATTCAAATGGAATTTCAGTGAATTGAAAAAAGAAGCTGATAAAGCCCAGAGCCTGCAAGAGCAAGTAAATCTGTTCAAACAATCTGTAAGTATATTTGATTTAAAGGAGACTGCTTACAAGAGATCCTCCTTTTTACACATTTTTTTATTTGTGTTCTTTTGAAAAACAAGTATAAAATCAATTTACTATTAACAGAATTTTCTAGAAGAGTTGCCTAGTAAATGTCACTAAACTGTAAGTCAGATGTATTTAGAAGTATCTTCTTTCCAGAGGAGTTTCTCTTTGCTTCATAGAATGAGGATAAACTACATGTTTGGTCTTCAGCAACCCAGGTTTTCTTCCATACGTTGAAAATACTGGTGTAATTTATTTATGTTGAAAGGATTTATAGATTTCATTTCAACTTCAACAAGAGTGAAGTCAGCTTGAAAGAGGGTATCCAATAAATATGTTCATGAGAAGTTCATGAAGCATGAATGTAGTATTTTAAACTCTCTATGGATGTTGCTGAATGTTATGATGGACATTTTATCTTTGAGACATTTATCTTTGAGAATGGGTTATATCCTAAGGTGGTCAGTGCAAATTTGACTGTGGCTGCTTCCTTGAAGGATTTCTGACAGGATTGAGAAGAGACAAAGGTTCCTTAACAACTTGAAGCCAAAGTATAGTGAGTAATGGACATGGTGTTTGAGGGATTGGTGCCATTTGTAGGTTTTTGGTTTGTTCCCTGTTATACTCAGGGAACTGTGCCTTCAGCCTTTCCTTCTTCAGGGAAGAAACTTGTTTTGTTTTAGCTTGCTGGAGGTTCACTCGGCACCTTTCTTCCAATGCGTTTTTTTTTTTTTCTGCATTCAGAATTGAACTCGCATTAGCACTATCTGAGAAAATGAATGGATAAGAATTCTTACATGTGCTTATACAGATGCACGGTATAATTGTCCCAGAATGAGCAGCCTTTTCTGTAGCTCTGCCCAGTGTTGAGCCTGAGACCTAGTTGGTAGACGTGTCAGTATGTCCTAATCAAAACATTTCCAAGACAATATTTAATAGACAATCTTACATCCATTCTCCTTCATGTTCCTAGCTGGAAAAATGGATTTTTATTTTTTTTTTTACTTAAATGGACAAAGTTATATCTAATCATCTTCAGTTTTGTTCTTACTGTTTTTTTCTCCTTACAGTTCTGGGACAGTTAGATGAAATTGTTACATTTTATATTGTTGTTCAATGTAGATGATGATTTTCCTTGAATAATTATTTCTTCTTTTGGGAACTTTATGGAGGGTAAAAAGAGTCCAGGAAGATGTTTACAAGAGTTAATAAGATATGCACTGAAATGTAGGACATTGATATGCTTATTTCCTTCTAAATATTGATACTTTATAACCTGGGGTGCTAATTTGAATAGAATAATGAATGCATACTGTTTACAGTACCCTGAATGCTTTTTTGAAAAATACAGTGAATAAAGTTACCGTTTTATTGTTCGGTGGTCTGTCTTCATGTTAAAAACCCTAAATCTTCACCTTTAGTACACTTTTGTTTTAGAATTTGGTATGTTTACAAGTGGAACTCTGGAAGCCAGCGTGTAGACAAGTGAATTCACTTACACAATCAAACACAATTTATTTCCCTTATCAGAAATTGATCACCCATGAGAGGTTTGAAAGTGCATGTGAAGAATTAAATAATGCATTACATCGGGAGCATCAAGCCCAAGTGCTTTTGAATGAACAGGCACAACAGCTACAGGAGTTAAATAATAAACTGGAGTTGCACTCCAGTGAAGAAGCAGATAAAAACCAAGTCTTAAGTGAAACTGTACAGGTAAGATGATTATCCTTCTGAAATAGGTAGGCACCAGCAACTTACCTGTTGGTGAATAAGGCAAATCTTGCAGTTCTGGTGCAAATAAAAGTATACGAGTAAATGCACAGATACTGCTCACTCCATTAGAATTTTAAGGTACTCAGAAAACACTTTCAAGACAAAACTTAAAGGTATTCTTCACTTCACTTTTCTGCTTTTGGGACTGGGCGGTGTACACCAATATATGTAATCTGAAGTGTCTGGTTTTTCCATGATACGTAAGAGATAGCAATTCTAGCTATCATGAGGTGTTTGCAGACTAGAGGAAAAATGAAGAAGTACAGGAATACTTTGTTTTTTGATAGTGATCATAAGAATACTTCAAAACCTGGATTAGCTGTTCCTGAATATAATGTTAGGGTAGAGTCTGTCTGCATCTGTCACTTTGGAATATGCTAGGTGAGAGTAAAGAAAGATCCTTTTTCATCAGGATTTAGAATTTTCCCCAGACATTGCAAAGGGGGAAAAGATGATGTTAGTGTCTCTGATAGCATATCAAGGAGCAGAGAGAGAATAAAAGGTTTGAAACCAGGTGGATATCTCACATGGAAAGAGAAGGGTTTTTCTGTTGGCAGACCAGTAATGTATGGTGAACTGAGCTCTGCAGCTTTTATTTATTTTTCATTTAAAGTGAGCTTTGCTGTTTGTGTCTGATTTTTGGTCCTACTACTGTCTTTACACCTACCAGTATTCATCTGTGAATTCATAGTTGAGCAAAAGAGACTGCTTTACTGGTATTGGATGAAGGCTAAGAAAGTGGAAAAAATAAGCCTTAGAGCTGAAATTTACCACGTAGAGTTACACTGATTTGGTTTTCTAAATGTATTACTCCATAATTCTCAATCCTTTCCATGCAGGAGAATTTGAGTTACAGACTTGTCGCCTACTCTCCCTAAACTTCTGTTTAAATTCCAGAAGGTTGTTTGATGTCACTTGATTCCTTCATGATGTTTACTACGAAATTGAGTTGTAGTTGTAACAGCCTGTATCTATGACTGTTTCAAGGAAAGAAACAAGATAGTTGTGGTAGGATGGCAACATACATTCATGATCTAATGTTTCTTAATTTATTTTTTTTTAATCATGCATAGATGTTTTTATAATTTATACTTCCTAAAACATAATTTTGCCTTCAATTTTTATAATTTTTTTTTTTACAGTTCTGAACCTGTGCTGAAAAAGTGCTTCCTAAATTCAAGTAGCAGTCTAAAACAAACTACTTTTATATTGAGGGTTAAAAGGACTTTTTTATTATTATTATTTGAGTTCTACATGTTTGGGTTTTTGAAATGGAAGAGGAAGTCTTTAGTAAGCTTTTTTTCACCCACACTTTACCACAATCCCACTTTATTCATGGCTTTGTTCATGACAGGCAGAAATGGTCTCTGCTCTGGTGTTTCAACTGACAGACCTTTTTCTCTTGGCTCATCGTTTTTTGTGACTTAAAATTGGATTTTTTTGGTAGCTCTTGTTTTGCAGTACAGTGGAACAATCTCATCTCTGCAATAATCAACCCTGACCTTGTAAAACAGCGTTCTTACAATTGCATAAGCCTTAAACGTCTTAAATAGTATAGAAGTATGGAAAAAAAAAACCTGCTGCACTGAAAAAATAATAGAAAAACTACGCCTTCATCTTAACTTACAAAATAGTCTGTTGGTCTAGACTAAGTATATATAAAAAGTTGGAGAATGTGGTGGTGTGCAAGTGATTTTGAATGGAGTAGGATGTGATGGAGTAAAAATAACTTGCTTTCAGTTCTTTATTCATAGTTTTTAAAGAGGTAAGAAGGGAAAAAAAATTAGATACTTGTGCTTTTGATAACTTATTTTTAAACTTATTCACACTTCAGCAATCAGTATGGAGATATTTTGGTATTCACGTACTTTCATAAAGTAGGCTTATTAAGAGAGTAATACTTAATTTCTTAGCTTTATCGGTTCAGATTTTAATCCTGTATATTTTTATCTTCTTAATGGCATATACCATAGAGACATCCAAGGTAGCCAATTACATTCAAGGTCAGCTGGAACTAAGCAACTGTTTTACACCACCTTATTCATTAGAAGAGGTAAATCAGTATCTGTGATTCCCCTGTCTTTGAAGAGAAACTTTTAAACAGACATCTGTAGCAGACATAATTTTTACTCCTTATAGAAACGTGTCTTAATTCCAGTAAAATAATCTTTGTTCCTTTTAGAGCCTGCTAGTACCTGTAATAAAACCAATATCTTTTAAAGCTTTAATTAATGAAACATGTCCTATAAATTGTTAATGAATAACTCTGTGTGCATTTCAAGTGCAATATATATTAAATCATGTGACTTCCTACCAATCTGCTTCAAAATAGTCTTCAGTACAAGTTTTAGAAGAAGATACTTTAAATTTTGGGTTTATTTACTCTTTTGAGTTTAGTGAAGCTGCCATCGATTTGTGACAGTATAAGTGAGAGGAGTTTCATCCAAGTGCTTTGATAACACAGAAAAATGTTTTCTGATGGGAAGGTTTGGAGTGTTTATTTTCACTAGGTATTTGATTTAAATCACTATATACATATTCTGTGTTCAAAAAGTGTAGTATCCTTTGCTAAATAGACACATCGAAATTCATTAGATTCTGATGGAGACTGGGATTTCCAGGTTTGTTAGCAGTGAATGTTTTCCCTAAGCATGCTTTTTATTCTTGTTGTGGATTTCAGGTGAAGTTGGTACATAATTTGCTCCTTTTTGTTGCTTTTCCTCTTCATACATTTATAGCCACCTATTTTCCCTGAAAAATAATTTCAATTCTTTATACAATTTCTTTTATTAATACCACGGCACATGCTTTGTCAGTTTTGTAGTTGGCCATTTCTGCAAATAATGTAGTGTTCTAACTTATGGAAAGGTTAAAAGGCTTCACTTACCCGAGGAAGACTCAGTGATTTGCATGATTGTCAAGTAGAAGAGCAAAGATTACAGTCACTATAAGCATCAAAACAGGTTTGGTATTCTATTTTTTTTTTTTTGTAATCTCTCTGACATCTTAATTGGAAAGTTTGTTAGGATTTGGGCGCAGTGAGGGATACTGTTGATTCCCAAAAACTTGTTTGTCACTTTGTCAAGAAATGCCCTTTCTGTGCACTACCCAGTTAAAGGCTGTTCTTTAAAGAAAGCAGTATAGTTGATTACCATTAGCATCTAACTTAATAGAGAATTTGTATTAATCAAGTTTAGCATGTTAAAGAGAAGAAAGCTCCCCTCTGAATAGGTTAGAAACTAAAATTAATAATTCATTAATTAAAGGGGTTTTATTAGTTTCCATACTCTCTATGTTCTGAACACCTAAATAATTTAAAAAGTAGGTAAGAATGGGTTATCATTACCCTCTGCCATATTCTTTGTCAAAGGAGGTCATATGTTTTCTTATTACAATAAGTTGCAGGTTAAACAGTTTTGTTTTGTACTTCAGTTTGCATTAGTGCTACTTGTAAAATAAGTAATCCTGCACATTCTCCTCTGTTACAGAACTTTGGCTATTGATAACTTCTTAGATAGGTAAGTCTTCAAAGAGTAAGGTCAACTAAAGACTTGACCTGGAGCTGCCCCTTTGTGCTTTCTTGTTTAAAGATTGCAAAGCATGGTACATGGAACTTGGGTATATGAGAAGTGGTAGTCTTCCCAGGTTTCCTTCTAGCAGCTGCTATCTTTATGTAACAGGAGAGACATATAGAAAACGTCCTGTTGTGGACTGGACCCGAGAGCTTCTCTTCACAGAAGGAAAGAGAAGACAACTGTGACAAAGTCTGCATTTGATTACTCAGTCTGCACTTCTGATAATCTAAATGTAAACTTTGCCTTAAATTTCTCTCTTCTATGCCCATGAAGTTTGGGGTTTTTGTTGTCTGTCTGCTTTATTATCTTTTTTAAAATCACAAATGTGTGCATTAAAACTTCTCTTGGAGATAAATAATTGTGCCCTTGCTCTGTTCAGCACTTTTAAAGCAGCTCTTTATGTTGTGGTGCACAGCTCTCCTTGCTTTGCTTCTCTGGTTAGCCTCTAAGATTCAGGGGCTGAGGGTTGTCCTGTTCTATGTTCCACTTTAGAGATCATGTCATTAGGAATATTGATCCCAGTGTTTCCTCACAAGAACAAACTTATTTCCAGCCAGGTTGTTAGGTCTATGTATTTCCTTTGTTCTGTGCCTAGAACATTCATCAGGAAGTATCAGCACGAGTATTCTGGAGGGACTGAGGTCAGTAAATGGCCTTTAGAAAAGTATTGTAGTTGTTCTGTAGTCATCAATGAAGCAATAAAGTTGCTGAAGGTCTGCCTTAACTTTTCTGAGCCAGGCTTTCTGAAAAATAATTAATGAGCAGAACAGGAGGAAGAATAAAGTTAAAATATATGGTTATGAACTAGTTATGTGCTTGCATTAACATGAAGTTCAATGCAACAATTCAAATTTTGCAGTATGAGGCACAGAAGCATAATTTAATTAGAAGCTCTTATTTTGAAAGGATATTGGCATTACTGCTGTGTTACTCTTTCATTTCTCTGAAGTTCCTCTTTTGTCCAGTTTTCAAGTTGAATGTCAGTAATAGTTTATTGTCATTTGAGCAATGTTAAGATTTTACATTGGAATTTGAACACACATTCGTACCAGGTGAATATTTTTTTTTACTTTTAAAATTATCCTACTGCAAAATATGTGATTGGTTAGTACTAAGAATATTTTTGGTTGTTTTTTTTTTCAGACAAATTCCTTACTATCTTTATATAGTAAGAAAATAAAATAATCTCCAAAATTCCTTCTACCTTACATTGAGAGAATGAAAGGAATTATTTGTTTATTATGTTTGTGTTCTATCTAGTCAGGTGTAAACATTATTTATCTAAAAAAACCAGACATCCCTATGTTAGAAAAGTTCGTATTTGAAGAAGTCAAAGACTTTGAAATGACCAAGGAAGATGCTCTCATTGTTATAACGATTTGGTGTAATTTAGGTACTGAGAGAGAACACTGGAATAAGTTGTACTCACATAACATCACTTAGTTAATTCTTGAAAGCTAGTTATGACCAGGAGTTAATTTCCAAGTAAGAGTAGGTTTTCCCTTCTTTAGAAAACTACAGAGTAAGTTTGGTCATGCTAATCTGATTCAGTAGTCTGATTTCAGCAGTCATTTTACTAATCACACAGTTAAGTGTCCTTCTGGTAGTTTGCAGAAGGCGGCAAGTAGCCAGGACATGTAGAATTGTGCCAAGGAATAATTAAACTAATGTGGAAACAAGAGTCAATAATTTGGTCTGTAAGTCCCTTCTCAACAGATGGGTATGACCTTGAGTTTTTTTGTCTAATACATTGATGACTCGCGTAAAGTGAAATCTGGAATGCTTTAGTTATGTCTTCACAGTGTAGTAATGTAGCCTATGTCAGAGAATATCTTTTATCTTGAGTCGATTTGCTGCACTGAGCTATTTAAAAAAAAAAAGGGCAATTCTGACATTCTGTCAAAGATTAAATAAATAAAACTTTAACAAAGTAATTGCATGAACCAGAGCATTTTTATAGTCTTTTAAAAGTAACTTCCAATATTTTCTGGGTATTCCACTTGTAGGAATTATTTATAAATGGAACAATATTGGGATCTAAAAGCTTAATGGTTTTATTGCTGCAGTGTAATTATACTAATAAACACCTCTGTCCCTGACCTTGGAATTTATAGTGCAGTGAGAAAGATTTATTGACATGTAATTTGGAAGAAAAATGGGATTATTGTGTAATTACAGTGTGTGGTTATTAAGCATATGTTCTTACATACCATTTATCCCTGCTATTTCAAGACCTTCAACTGTGTTTCGGTTTCCACTCAAAAATACAGAAAGGATTCTTGGTAAAGCCAGTGCCTGGGAGATCTTTGTTGTATTATTGGGTCAACTACAAAGTAACTTTGTTACCTTGAGATGTGCAGAGGGGATCAATAGATCTTTAAAACAGCATGTGATGTTTTTAAAGAAATGTTCTAAACCCTATTTTTCCTAGTTATTTAGGTATCAATGCATAGGACTTTCTGCTATACAGGTTCTTGATGTACAGGTCCTTTATACACATATTTTCTTCTGTTGTTTATCTAGGATGTCTCTAGGGCCCCATCATTTTTTCACCTCAGTCAGGTTTTCCCATGATCTCCTGTTCTATTTGTGTGAAACTAACTCTGTAAAGATCTTTTGCATCTTCTTGTGAAAACATAAGTAACTAGCTCCCCAAAACCTATTGGAATATTTACAAGCTATTGGAGTACAGTTAAGCATGTATCTAGGTGGCATAAGGCTAAAGGAAGAGATGCATTCCTTTACACTTCAGTCTAGTCCCCTTTCTTTGCTGCATACAATGACAGCATCCATGCCTATATTTCATGTAATTTGGTTTTTGAATTTAATTTGGCACTCTATTTTCATTAGGTATTCCATAATTTTCAAGGGCATTTTTTTCAAAATTTATATCACTTTCAGCTTCCAAAATCTGTAGCTCTGCTAGCTTCTTTCAATGATGAAAAGCATGGAAACTCTTTGAGATTGTAGCAAGGTAACAAACTCAAAACAGTATTATTTTTTTATATATCGGGTAAATTTTTGTGTTGACTTTTACAATATGTATTTATGAAAAACCCACTGAAGTTCTCATTGCTACAGAATCTTTTTACTGCCTTAGTTAGAAGGTCTTTTTAAAAATCTACTAAAACTTTCTAGCTAAAGTAAATCCACCTTAATTGTTTTTTGTTTTGTTTTGTTTTGTTTTTTGTCTGAGGACTATAAAACAAGTAATTACTTTAAAAATCATGAATTTAAGAGTCTCAATTCCAAGTAACAGTCCCAAGATTTTATTTATAAATAGTACTTTGCTGTTACACAAGAAAATTTCTCAGGTGTGAGAATTAAGAAATATGTGTTCTTAAAAAAAAAGTTAATGATAATTTACTAAAATAATTAGTTGTATGGTATCACCCAGTGTGTTTGATAACAAGGCATATTTATTACTGTTGCTTCTATAGGCGAGTGAAGTAGGTAATTTTCCAAGTTTTCTACCATATGATGGTGCCATTTTATCTTATACTTAGGAAGCGTATCAAAAGTGAAAAATAGGAATTCAGTTCAATTTAACGGACGCAGTGATTTATCACTGTCAGTATTTACCATGTCTGCCATGCTCAGAAAAACATATTTCTTTTTTAAGGTTTGTGCTCTCGCTTGGCACTTGGTATGACACAAAGCATACCCAGAGGGAAGGGAGACACCCAATCAATATGCCTTTATAACACTTTGATCTCCTTGCTGAATATTGGGATGTGATATATCCTTGATGCTTTTTTTTAACAGAATGATTTAGAAGTTGCCTTTTATATTAGTTAAATGTTTTATATTTTACTGTATCTTTTATTTCTGCTAAGACGACTACTCTCCAGTGTTTAATGAAGGGAGGGATAGGGATGACCTGTATAAAATAATAGACTTTTTAGTATGAAATTACATATTTATCAATTTATTCCCATTTTGTTGAGGTTTAAAGAGTAAAAGGGATAAAGAGAATCATGTATGTGTGTTGTCCCCCTGCAGATACTTCATGCAGCAGGATGTGGCTGGCATAGTATTAAGATAAAATATGCATTCGCTAAACAGCATTTGGGGCTGTCTGTGGAAACACATATAACTGAATACAAATGTACAATTTGGCCAGAACTCTTCTGAAGGAGAACACAGTGTTTTAATGTAAACTGTATAAAGTGATAAATCTGCCAAAGCCTACGTTAATGTTAGTGCCATGTTAAAAAATTATTTGTCCAATTCATTAATTAAAGACAATGAAATACTCTTGCTGAAGCAAGATCAAAACTTTAGGTGGCATGAGTTTGCGTACTTGGTATTGTTCAAAACTGCTTAATGTGATGGATCACACTAATGCACTGTCTCTGGTGGAATTGTGCTGCAGCCTTTTCCGAGAAACTGCTGCAGAATAAAATGCATCACTGAAAAAACTTAACTGGGACCACCATTATACTGAGGTTGTGGATAGTATATTTTCTTACTGAGAACTGAACTTTAAGTTCTGTTTTGAAGATTTCTTGAAACTATTTTAAAGACTATTAGGATTCCTATTTTTAAACCAATGACTGAAGTGAAGTCATAAAGCCACTGTACCATTCTACTTGTTTCTTAAATTTAGTTCTGAAACAGAATTCTGTGCGATTTAACCTGTCCCTGATGACTTTTTAGTCTGTGTCCAGAGTCCCACTGAATTCAAACTGTAGGCTTTTTTAGATAAACAATGGGAATGAAATTGTGGTTATTTAATTTGTAGGTAACATTTCATTGTCATTGTTGTCATTTTGTTGCTGTTGCTTCTCCTTCTTCCTGAATTACTTTACCTAACTGATTGATTTAGAAATATTCCAAACAAATTAAGTGATGCAGATCCTATGGAAGAATATTTTTTTCAGAATTTAAGAATCTGTTCCTGGGCTTAGAAATGTCATTTGTCAGCAAGATCATTAAGACTAGTAGGTTTGAGTGCAGTTCACCTATAATGAAATGCAAGAAATTAATGCAATATGTTGTGTCATCATAGATACCCAGTTAAATATTTCTGTGTATGTACATGTGATATAGTAGCACTTGTAAACCATAGTAAAGAAAAAGTCTAAGTGCTGTTTGTATCTTCATCTTGTACACTGTGTGCTAATATGCACAATTAGACAATGTATAGCAAAATTAAGCAGCAGTTTTGTAGATGGTTGTGTGTAGCAGAGAGCAGCGTTAAGAGAGCAGCATCACAGTGTCCCTGTAAAGGTGGGTGCCTCACTTACATACAGGTACATGAGAGAATTATGAAAAGTCCTGTCTTGCAGTACCAAGAATAAACTGTCTTTTTGAAATCTTTGAGCTCTAACAACTATAAGGCTGGAGGTCTATCAGGGTAAGAGGTGTAACAGTAGAAAAAAATGCCAGAATTCTTTATTTTCGGTGGCACTTAAGTAACTGATTAAAAAGGCATCACACCGCCAAAGCACAGAAAACCTGCCTGCTCCTGCAGTTCTAGATTCTGTCTAGTCTGCAGTTGCACAAGGTTAGGTATTGTGGTGGGAGGGGAATTTACTTTTCTAGGGAGAAAAAAGAAACATCAGTCTTGACGTAGCATGTCAGAGGTGAATGAGGAGTGAATAATCATGTTCTCAGGCCACCACACATGTGATTCCAAAAATTTATTCTCACTTAACTTCAAGGATTTTTCTAATACTTGTAAAACTCACAACGATAAAGCCTGAGTTTTTATAAAATTGTCTTTGTTCCATTAAGGTGGTGTAATCCTTCTCTGCAGCTTTCCAGTAATACTATCGTAATTCACTTAGCTCAGAAGATGATAAAAATTTCTAGATTATCATGTGCATAAATTTTATTCTGTAGTTTAACATTTTCCAAAACATTGTTTAAAAGTAGGGCTTAATTATTATCTTTGATTGGATTAGTGTGTGTCTGGGAGGCTCAGTGCATCTTAGATTCAAGAGGGTTTCCTTCAACCTTTTCATCTTCTGTTTCTTTTTTGGTACAGCCATGTACCTAGCTACCGCAGTTTATCACCAGTGCTTTTGTTTGCTAATAGTAACAGTCCACGAGGATCTAGCCTGTATGCAGGCAGTTTATGTTTTGTGATTACTGCATATGAACTTTTTTGAAAGTTTTGGTTAGTTTTTCTTACTTCGAAGTGGAGTAACACGTGAAAATGGGATATCTCATCTGGAAGAAGTGTTATTATGTGGAATTATTTGGAAATTGCTGCTGTGTTTAAATTAATAAGCTCTTTTAATTCAAAATAACTTTAAAGCATACACAGCTCAGTGACTTCATAAAGCATTTTCAGTCATCCTTTGCTAAACATTTTGAGCTAATGCAATTGAAAAATGTATTCCTTTCTTGTTGACCAGAATAGATTTTCTCTTGAGAAAGCAGTCTGTGTTGTAGCACAGAGATATTAAATGTAGCTTTAAGTCTTTGAGCCTGAATCCAACCTGCAGGTATAACACTTGTGGTACCTTAACTTGCTTGATGTCTGAGAGCTACATGTCAGTCAATAAATGGACTGTTGTCTAGACATACCTAGGTAATGCCATTCACTTTCATGATACGAGTGCCTTCAGTTTCAAATGGCTTTTGTAAGAAAAATCTCTTGCAAGATGATAATGTATGCATTTTCCCCATTCAATCCATTGACTGACTTTTGAATAAATTTTTATTGAAATACTTGTAATACCTAACTTCTAGGTCTTGTAGAGTAACTGTGTATCACAGCCGCTTTTAAAGCTACCTTCACCATCATTTAACTTAAAATTGGTTTTGGATGATCGTTTCACTTTTTTTTGGCTGAAGCTTTCTGCTATTAACATAGTTTGTGCTCCAACATGAAGGTTTATTAAATAAAACAATCACAAGCAATTGCATTTGATACTGTGTCAGAAATGTGAATGTATGAAAGTAATAGAACCACTCGTACTCTGTGACCTCATTACACAGGGCACTTTCAAAGACACAAAGAGCCATTTTGCACCTTGTTAGAGACGCTGTGATCTGTAAGCTATATTTAACTACTTCCATGCTACCTAACATACTTCAAAGAAGAGTCATCAGGTATGTTCTTTCTAAGAATACCAGTATATGAAAAGATTGCCTCTGTGAGGATGAGGGTCCAGTAGCAAAGAAGTTAAAAAACCCACTTCTTTCTGCAAAGCAGATACAGCTCATTCATGTGTCCTTTTGAGTAATATTTCTTTTCCTAGAAAAGTTCAAAGGGCATGTGAAAGCATTTGTTATTGAAGGAATGTCATGGGTGGTCAGCCTCAGGTTAGCTCTGCTTTGCAAGAGCAGAACAGCCACATGGAGTTCATTTCAAACTGTTTTAAGACACTACTGCAGCCACTATGAAACACACAGTGAATCCAGATATAATATGTTAATATTGCAGTTTGGCTTCCAGTTGATCTGCCTTATTTGTTGACATAGGTCTAAATGTATGAATTAGATGTTTGGGTTTTTTCTTCATGTATCAATGAGGAGAAGTCTCAGTTGTGGATTAATTTTTTATTTTTTTTTTTTTTTTGCCAGAGAACTGTTTTCCCTGAGATTTTTAATCTCCTATTTTAAAAAAAGAAGTATCACTTTGGGTTGTTCTTGATAAGTAAGACTTCTTTCCAGAAAGCATCCTATGGAAATTCAGGTGTATGGTTTGAGCTAACATAATTTGGTTTGCATTGCAGTCATGCACACTAAAAATACACTTGATAATGGATATTAATGTAATTTCTTGTACTTTTGGGATTTGAACCTTTTTAAGATGCAAGACTTCTCTGGGTTGTCTGTAGACTGTCTTTTGAGGGTCTCTCAGACCATCTTGAAGATCGTATTTGCCAACAGGGGCAAATCTGTTTCAACTGGTGGAGAACAGATGCTGGATAAACATTGCATTATTTTTTTCATTGTGAAATTTTGTTAGTTATGCGTGTAGGACAGTTTTCAGGATACATTCAGTGTACAGTTCTCTTAAAAAGTAATACTTTGCATCGAAATGGAAAAAAAATATATAAAAGTTCATCCTGAAGACAAAATCTTTAATTTCACAAATTAGTTCATAATACATATACTTCAGTATATTTGCATATCTTGTAGTGCTGTGTTGTGTCTGCGTAATTTAAATCTAATTTACTAAGCAGTTTGATCTAGCTTTAGTTGATCTTGAAAAATATGCTCTCAGTATAAATGTGTCACATATGCTTTGCGTGAATTCAAATTGTATGACTGTCATCGTTAGTCTAGAGTGATTGTCCATCTGTTATCTTTTGAATAGAGTGCTTTTTTATGTGTAAAGAACGACAATGTTAAACTTTGATTTATTGTTGTAACTGGTTTTGAAGAAAGAAATTCCTCACTGAAAAGCCTAAGCTTTTTAAAACTACTTGTGGTAGCATCCAGCCTGCAGACATCCAATCAGAATTTTCTTCAGTGCTATGAGTTACTTGCTATTCTTTCCAATAAATGGTTTTTCATGCTGTTTATGGAGGAAAAAGTCTGAAATCTAAAATATCTCTGAAGAGAACTCCTAAGAATTCTGATGAAAACTCTACTGGTCTCTGAGATTTTGGTGGACTGTAGAGAAGCGAGTGCAGTGGTGTCTGAACTAGCACCTGAATACCTAAATATCTGAACAAAATAGATAACTGGCATTTTACAGAATGTCAATAAATTGGAGTTTGGCTTCTAAGTTGGTTCAGAATCACTTCTGCTTGAAAGTGAAAGCTCAGCATCTTCACAGAACTATGTGCAGACATAGTAGGTTTTTAAAACCTTCATTCTTCTTATCATATTTAGCCCCAACTTTCTAACAATTGTAATTGTCCACAGAAAACATTTTGAGATAAATGCATTATCGGGTTTTAAAATTTTCTTATTTTTGTAAATACTAAGACCTGGGGGGCAAAATAAGGGCTATATTGTGGATTAAGTGAAATATCTCAAGGCTGTGCTTTTCTGATAACTGAACCTGAAGTGACCTTTCTCAGACACAATTACAGAGCTGTATGTTTTTCCTTTAATTTCATCAGGGGTTTAATTAGTATACAAATAAAACTTCCCTTATCTTCCTTTCTACCTAATTGGCTTGTCTTCGCTTATATATGAAGAATGTGAAAATGGGCTGTAATTAGGGTGACCGTGTTAACCTTTTTTTCTCAAATGTACTGTTGCCTAAAGGCCTCAAGGCCTAAAAACAGTGCTTTGGATTATTGCTTTGCAATCACTATGGCTCTCCCATAGGTTTTCTCATGAGCAGAAGGGCTTTGGGTGCTGCAGGTTCCCACTGCTTAACGGGATCTTCATTCTTCTCCCCACTAAATGTTTATTGATTATCTCACTGCTCCACACTCAGCCTCCAACAACTTAATATCAGGTGACAGTCAGGAGAGTTCTCCAAGTAATTAGAGTGGAGCATTGAGGGAACAATTAGGAGCAGAGTTATTAAACTTGATTTATCCTATTCTCTCCTGAACACTTTCTTGGATATCAGAACATCACACTTTCACAATCTACCCTGGCTGAGAAATTAGTGGCTAACCTGCTGCTTATCATTGTTGCCTTGCTGCCTTGAGGCACACCCTTTTGGTTTCAGTCACTCAGCTGGAAATATTAGAGTCCATAAAGTTTATCAAGGGTTTTAATTAGATCAATCTGAAGAAGGAAAAAAAGAGAGGTTTAGCAGCCATTACTTTAGAATACTCCACACTGTATTTGAGCAATTTCCAAGGCTTGACTTAAACCCACAGCAGCAAGGAGCTTCAAGTGAATGCTGAAACTGCTTTTAGAGACCTAAAATCAGTTTACATTTTTCTTAAAGATTGCAATATTATTGATAGACAAAGTCTGAATCCTTTGGAGATTTCTGTAAATAAAAGCAAAGTTTTGAATATAACAAAGCAGCTCTTTGTGAGATATTTTATTTAATCATTTGTGGGTTGCTTCATCACCGGCTAGTGTGGATTGCTGGCCATGCCTTTCAAAGAGTTAGGCTTCAAGATTTCATCCCTGTCACTGCTTCATTAATAGGCCTGTGCTTGCAATTGGTAAGCAAGAATGTTTAGCAGTTTCCAGAATATTTTGACACATAGGGTCTCTTCACCATTTGTGGTCAGTGATGAAAGCATTATGTGGGAGCAGACAACTCTTCAGCCCTGTAGAAGGACAGGTATCTATTAAAAATGAAATAAATGTGCATAATATTCCTAATAGCCTGTCTTTCTTCACTCATTTAGACCACTAGAATTGTGGACCCAGACTCTGTTAAAGCACCCTCTACATCAAAAATTGCTTACATCAAAATATTAACAGAATTATCTACTCTGTATTGGCCAGATCTCAGTCCTGTGACTACATATTAAAAACAGATTTTCCAATCAGATGGGAAAGTGGGGTGAACGCAGTATTGGCACTAGAGACATTGTTCTCTCTTCAATAAGTTTTGTTTGTCAAAAAATGGGAATATGGGTGGAGGGGGGTACGTGGCTCATTTTTCAGAGCTGTTTCCCCAATGCTGACTTAGTCTTAAACAAACAAACAGTAAACACAGTGAGACAAGATACTGTTCTTTGTTCTTGAATTAAGGATAGCTCCCTTTATTCTTGCTAATCCACATCTTGTTTCTTGGAAATAGCTTTTCTGGAAACCTGACAATTCACAATTTCAGCTGTTCAGACAGGGCTTTGATAGTTGCTGGTGGCATTAGGGTAGAATTTCTGAAAGCAACACCTGTGGTTTTGGGTATCTTTATGCTAATAATGCAGTGGAAGAACAAGATCTGTGTGTTTTCTTTTCTTAGGTGAAAAATGGCATTCTTCATTGAAAATAATGACATAAGAGGTAGAATAGAGTATTCAGCCTGCAGTAATTTGACATAGACTAATATTGGTATTTCAGGGCTTTAGAGTTTCTTAAACTCTTGATTGGTCTTTTTTTTTTTTTTCCTTGCAGCAGTGACTAAGCTCAGCCGGGATTTTGTAAATTGCTGAACAGAGTTCAGGTGGTGATGCTGTACCTTCCAAATACACTGTTGAAATAATTGGTTGCTTTTTGGTTTTGAGAAACATTTGAAAAAAATGTATGCCAATCCACAGATTTCATTTATTTCGCAGGACCATGAAGTTTTATGCAGTACTTTGTTATTTTATAGAAATTTTCTCTGGCATATTGTTTTTTGATGTGCCTTTGACTCTTGGCTAGGTCTGAAGCTTCTCAGATTAGTTGAGTTTTCAGTGCCCTCCAAGTTTTAATCAGCCCTTTGTATATACTGTTCTTAATACATATTCACAGCATAATATATATTCTCTGTGTTACACAGTCCAAGTGAAGTAGATTATACAGAGCATTCTTAGAATTTAAGCAGAAAACATATCTAGAAGTTTTGAAAACAAGGTGCAGGAGCTCAGTCTTGCAACTGTGGAGCCTTTGCTGTTCTTCCATGTTGGTTTAGGAACTGTCAGGGAATTTGAATTTTTGTAAAAGAATGTTTATAGCCACCTATTATAATTTCTTTCTAAAAAGGCAATTAACAGCTGTAAGCAAAATGTAACATTTAGCAAACTGTGAAATCACATTATTAATACACCAGTCTATAAAAATATTGATTTATCCCAGCAGAAAGGAGTAGCAACTAGCCAGGTTCTGTATTAATTAGTTCTGTGTGCTATTTGTTGTCTATTGCATTAATCTGAATTGATTTAATACAAGTTATGTTAATTCTAAGCCAGAGAAAAAACATAAAAAAAACCCCACATGCTATTTTGCATATTGGAAACTAGTGCTAAAATAGTGAAAGCACCACAATGTAGTGATTTATTCTTAGCAAGAATTGCACCAAAACTGTACCTAACACACTAGCAGAGAATATTAGATTCTTACTTTTTTATAGGCATCAAATCTGAATAGTGCAGAATATTTAAATACTACTAATTTGTTTATTCCCTTTCTTTGTGAATTCTTTTCTTTAATGTTCATGTTAAATTAAGCTTTGAGAACATTCTGTTCTCTTTAATGCTGTACTCTTGATTACTTCCCCTGTGTTTAGATCTGGTATTTGTAAATATAATACCTGTAGCATAGTACATGTACCTGTTTGATCATCAGATCACTTTATTTTATAAAACATAGTTGTACATTAGAACTATACTAAAAACTGGGGGTTCTGAGTTGGTAATGATTTTGCTAGAGAATTCGTAAAACCTTAGTATGTAATGGCACAAATCTATTTCACAGTCAGTCTATTTTCCACTTTGTTTAATAGCCTATGGCATAAATTGAAGTTAATTATTTGGGCTGACAAGGAACTCTGCTTTCTGTCTGCTTGCAGAGACTCTCCGAGGCAAAGATGGAGCTGAGAAGAAAAGATCAATCTCTGCGTCAGCTCAATAGACTTCTTACCCAGCTGGAGCAGGACAAGCGTCGACTGAAAGAGAGCATCCATGATGCAGAGAGTGCCCTCTGCATGGCAGCGAAGTGAGCGCTGGGACCTTGGGGAGATCACTTAAAACGGACAAAAGATCAATTCTTACTTTCATGCACAGGGTTTTAGCCCTGGCTAATGTAATGCTAGAAAACAAAAGTACATCTGTCTCTCTTTGAAATTCAGTGGTAGTCTTCTAAAAAGAAAACTGTTAGTTCAAGATACTAGATGGTGTGTTTTCTGTAGTTATTGTATAATAGTGCTTCAAATTCTGGGTCCTGAAATAGCATAGGCATTTTTGTTTGTCAGTTATCATACTGATTTGACAACATCATTTTGGCAGATCGCTAATGCTCTGTTTATTTAGGAAATGATTGCTTGTTCTCTCTTATTTCCACATCATCATTTTATAGAGAGATACAATTTACTTATAATAAAAGCAGAAACATCTGCTAGATCTTAGCTACCAAAGGGGCTGAAACCCATTTGGACCTAGCCTTATCTGTGGAACAGGATAGATCTTTCAGCTGATTTCAGAGTGTTTTGGATTTAGACATAAAACCCATGCCTTTTTATACCATAACCTGAAGAGCGGAAGGGAATGTTCAGGGACCAATCTTGAAAAGATTTGTAGTCAAAAGGTGTTCCAGTAACTTGAATGAGATTATTACTAACCTCTTACAGTCATATAGTCAGATAAAAAGATAAATCTTTGCAGACTGTGTTATCTGTTACTCTTACTGCAGTATGCACTTTGAATATTGTTGGTCCATGACAAAGATTTTTTTTAAAGTTGAATTTAAAATTAAAATTTCTCATTATACCTGGGATACATTTGACCTCTGAAGAACAATAGCTTAGAAGCTTTAATGGTTTTATGTACAAGTGAAATGATGTAATTAATATAGTTTTCAATGAAATGTTTAACAAGCTAATTAAAATGATAAATGTTATTTAGTATGAGTGTATTAAAGCTGATGTGACCTGAAGAAGGATTTGCTCTGGAAAGCTTGCCCCCTTTCACCCTGCCCCAACATATTTTACACATTCTAGTAAAGATCATTTCCTGTGGCCTTCACATTTTAATGTGAAGTGGTTTTAAATTTGGTTTTAGTTTTGTAGATGGCAGTTGAATAGTGACAAAGAAAAGACTTATACCATTCATCGTTCTACCAACTGTTTATAACAAATATCTTTTTTTTCCCTCTTTGGACATATAAGCAAAGTAGGTGAAATAGACTTGACTTTTGTCCAGAAAATCTTCTTTTAATACCTCTTCCATGACCTGAGGGATTGTAAACAAAGCATGAGTGTCTTTTGAGTTCTTTCTTGATCTTTTGCATAGCTTTAAAGGATAGCAAGATGGCTGGGTCATTCTGAGAATGGCTATCTTGATTTTCTTGCAACGGTTGCAAGCAGTTCTGTTCCAGTTTCTTCCAGAGTAGGGAGCAGTATTAATAAAAGTGTCTGATAACAGTGAACTTAATAGAAATTTAGTAGCCTTTTGGTCATTCCTCTGCTAATAGAAACTCTGTATCAAACCTTCACCCGAGCTATTGTGTAAAAGATGATGTAAAGGATGTTCTGCATGCCTGAACTACATTTTTGGATAATAATCCTAAAGAATAGTTCTGTAATCCAGCTCCAACTTCCCTTACAACTGTAGGACTTGATGAATACATGAAATAAAGATTGAGTGAAATGTGTATTTTGGCATGTAGGGGTGCAATAGATTAATTTTTAAAAGTTTTTTCCTAGATGCTATAAATACTAAACAGACTTCTATTTTAATATGTGCATTAAGATAATGAATCAACTGTAGTCGTGAGGGCTTTCTGTTCATAAAAAGAAGAGCATGGGGACCACCTATTATCCTGGGTCCAAAATCCCATCTAAAGATACTTTCCTTTTTATGATGAACAGCTGAGAATATGTGAGGAACAGACTGATTTCCATGTTATTAACTAACATAAAAATTAATGGTTCTGGCTCTCTAGAACTGGCTTCACCCAGACAAATAGCAGTCGCTACATAAAAGGAGGCTAACAGAGAAGGTGAGCAGCATGTCCTTGTCAATCTAATCTAAAGAAAGGCAGGATCCTGAAAAGAGAAAAATCTATGTGACAGCTTTACTAGGAGTTTAAAAGCCAATCTTACTTTTCTGTCTACCTTTTTGTGTTTGGAGTTAGGATAGTATGAATCAAGAAAGGAGGAAGCAGTGGTTATTCCAGGCAGAAGAACACTGTGGTTTTGACCTCTGTTTTAGGAGCTCAAACAAAATATTCACATAGCTGGCAAGGTAAAAAACAGTTCTACCCTATTGAGCATCAGCTTTTCTGGCATAGATTCCATTTTGTTTCCTATGGTGTTTTGTTGGTCGTGCTGTCCTGTTCATGTGGTATTATGCAACATTAATTCCATTTCTATCAATGCATCAGATGAGACCAAGGTTTTTTTATGGCAGTGTGTCTTTCTTACTGAAGTCATAATTTACAAAAAGGCATGGGACTAGTATTTCATTCTTCAGACTTCTGTTTTGTAAGGATAGGATCCTTGATGGAAGTTTTAAAGACATGATGTTTATAACGTAGCAGAAAATGAATTTCTGCGTCACTAGAGCTTCACTTAACTACTTTTTTTTTTCTTCTTGTAATAGAGACAAAGAACTGATTATTAGTCATATGAAAACTGTGGAAGCCACTCTTCATAAGGTAAGAATTTGAAGTGTTCTGTACATCAAGGTTCTACAGCCGCTTATCCTCAAGGAAGGAGGGGAGTAGAAGTTGTTGTAAAACAGCTTCCTTCCCTTAGAGTTTAAGTTTCCACCCTCAACTTGTTTAATCTCCAAAACCTGTTCCAATTTATTGAAATAAAATACATTTTTGTAATACAACACATTTATTTTTAATATAAAATTCATTACAAAATTCACGTTCCTTCCTTCAATCATTGAGCACTTTTCCTGCGTACCAAGTGAAGACTATTGATCATCCAAACAATTCATAATTGCTGCTGAGTTAACTCTCTACTAAGGAAGGTGGGTGTTATCTAGTGAGGTCACATAAGTGGTGAAAATAAGATATTTGTCTTTGTGCATGCTGCTTTCATTTTTGATACATGATAAGTAAAATAAGGAAAAGACTGTAAATATTAAACTATAATGAAAATCTTCCATGATATTTTTTATTTTTTTTTAAATTGACTAATAATCTTAATTTGTCTCTTTGCCTTGTAATATTTTGCCCTGGAATAGTATGCTTTGACGGTCCAGCAAAGCTGTAAATATAAATTTTTTGGGAGAAAGGGCTGTGTTTAGGTGTAGCTCTGATTGGTTTATACCTGTTTTTAGTCCAGAGCAACACAGAGCAAAAGAAGTGTTTTTATTACCTGGGAGTGTTCATTTCCCTTATCACATCTTGAATTCCCAGCAACATGGGAATCTATTCCTTATTTTAGTTTCTGTGTCCTCCAAAACTGCTGTTAATTTAATTTTCAGATACTTTTTTCAAGTTTTTCTTTCCTTTTGAAGTTCACAAACAGTGACAGTACCTTAACTGGGTGTTTTAGCTACAGCAAACTGTGCTGATAGGTAGTGTCTTCCTTTGTGTCCCCATCTTCTTCATGCTTCCAAGCTTTTAAGCTTGGGAATTCTATGTAATGCAGAACTTGTTGTGTTTTTACAGTAACTTGTACATATTATGTCCTTGGCCTTGAGAATTAATTGTTCTGGATTGGAAGTTTGCATTTTGATTTAGAAAGCAGTGCTATATATGCACAAGGATTGAAATGTTTGGGGAAAGGTGATAGAGAAGGTCACATAGACCCATATGCTTAGTACTGATTCTACTGATGGAGTAAATGGATCAAGAAAGTGCCATTTTTCTTTGAGAATTTTAGTTACCACATCTGCTTCTTCGTTCTTCATATACATAGTTGTTAGGCCCAAATAGCTTATGTTGAGTAGCAGAGTAATTTATCCTTTCTGGTTTGTAAACCTAAAGGATGAGGAAAATATAAGAATTTGAAATGTCAGGATGCTTCTTTCTGTAGGAACTAAAAAGAATTGATTGTAAATCATTCATAGTTTGACGTACCGTTTCTCTAAGAAGAACAAAGGGAGATTATTGATCTTTGGGAAATATCTGAAATGTAAGCCTTATGTCATAATGGTAGCTAGATAGCTAACATTAATGAACATGCCTTATGTGTAAACTATCAAGTTTACATTGTTCGTAAAGGTTTTCTCATGCGTTTGAAAGTCAGAACATGATGAAGTAAATGAAATACTAGTAAACGAACCACAAGCCTGTTTTATTCTCCTATAGAAATTATAGGAACTGCTTTTGTCTTCAAAAAAGGAAGCAAAAGAAAATGAGTAAAGTTCAGAATCATCTGGAGTTGAACGGGTATTACTATTAATTTCAGATATATTTATGGGAGTTTGAAATTGAACATTGTGATATTTCTACATTGATGTGTTCATGAGCAAACATCCACCAAATTCCACTGCATCGCTTGTGGGATCTGTGTTATTAATGCATAATGCTGAATTTTTGCCTATAGAGCTCAGAGGGATTTTACAGACATCCTTAGTAATCTTAGTTAGGCTAAGGATAAGATGGTATATACTGATATCCATTAAAGTGACCTCATTCTTTTCTGTATTCTATCACTACAAGAATTCCAGAAGGCAGCAATGTAGGTACTAGATCATCTGCCTTTGGGTACACTTGGGTGTAACATTCAGCAAACAAAGCAAGAGGAAGTAGAGCTGAGGGAGACAGTCTCAGTGCATGCTCCTAATGCAGCTCTAGGCAAGGGATCATTTAAAACACTTAGTGCCTCCCCTGTGACCGGATGGAAAATGGAGTATCATACTTGGCTTTGTCCACAAAGTGCTTGGGCGTGCTTGTGCCCAGAGTGATTCTTTTCAGACCATTTCAGACCATTTCAGAGCCACCTTTTTAAATCATTATGAA
The DNA here is from genome assembly GCA_026546715.1 of Gallinago undulata. Lineage (NCBI taxonomy): Eukaryota > Metazoa > Chordata > Aves > Charadriiformes > Scolopacidae > Gallinago > Gallinago undulata. The sequence continues at coordinate 34,431,361 of JAOTQQ010000019.1, forward strand.
TATTTACGAAGCATAAATGCTGAAGAACTTGAACATGTGCTATGCTAAGAGAAGAAGCATTTTTAGCAGCTAGTTCAATATCCTTCATAACCTGCAAGATACTCCTTAGATTGTTATTTTTTATCTTATCCTGGGTCTTGTCATGTTGGCTATCTTCATCTGTTTCCTGGAGCTAGAGTATTTGCACAGGAGTTCCTGATACCATTTAAATAAGAGATCTTTCTTGGTTTTATACCGTCTAAATATTGAAGACAAATATCAAAGTGCAAAGTGAATGTTTTACCAAATTTAAAAAAAAAATCATCAAGGGCAAAGGACCTCAAGAAGATTGTGTTCAGTTTTTCTCAAGAAATTAAAGATGACCAAAATGTAGTAGCTGATTTTATAAAAAAAGCTAGGTTTGGAAAACAGATGCAATCTTTTTTTTTTTTTTTTTTTTTTTCTTTTCCTAGAACCTATTGGATAGTCTTAAACTGAAAAACTCAGCAAAGAAGAACACGTTTAAACATTGGCTACTCAGAGAACTTGTGGCCATGACTGAAAAAAACCCAAAACATAATGTAAGATGCAAAATGGTAACAGAAATAAATTAATTTTTAGTGGAGGAGTTCTTAGAAGAAATTCAATCTGCTTGAAGTTCAGACATTAAGAGCTTTCTTAAAAGGTCCTCTCATCAAGAGAAAAAGCATTTAAATAAATGTTTTCTTTTAAAACCCATCAGCAGTCTTTTTTAATGTATTAAAAATAAATTATTTTGGGAAACACTTTCCTCTTAAAAATATGTTGAGCAGTTATTTTTGTAATAAACATACCCTATTATACTTGTTGATAAACTGTATTTCATTATTAATTTTTTCTGTAGTTCTTAAGATCGTGTTTGCATAAATGGAGTAAGGGAACATTAGGCCTCTTCATTCTATACAACTAGATTCTTTAACATGTGTAGTTAATGATTTACTAGTTATGTCCTGTCCTGTCAGGGGAAGAAATCATTTTACACCATCTCTGCTAAAATCTTCAGCCTTCCCTTTTATTGCTTCTGAGTTGGAGTGCCTGTGGTGTCAGCAGCCAGGTGCGCCCCCAGCCGCTCTCCCACCTCCCCCTTAACAGGACAGGGGGACAAAATAGGATGAGAAAGTTCGTGCTGGGATGTTGTGTACTAGTTACTGTCACAGGTAAAACAGACTCATCTTAGGAGAAAATTATTTTAATGTCTTTGCTAAAATAGATTTGCATAGTGAGAAGCAAGGACAAAAAATGAACATCGTCCTGCCTTTTAGGCTCAACTTCACTCCTGAGTCCTCTGCCCATGCCTTGAGGCACAGGGGAGATGAGGGACAGGGGAGTGCAGTCAGTCCATAATAGCTCCTCTCTGCTGCTCCTTCCTCCTCACACTGTTTTTCTGCTCCAGTGCGGGCTCTCCGTGGACTTCAGTTCCTTCAGGAACTAGCCACCTGCTCTGGTGTAGGGTCCTCCACAGGCTACAGGGTGGACATGTGCTCCAGCATGGTCATTACTGGTGGGCTGGAGAGAAATAGCTGATCTGGTGCCTCAGGTGCTTCCTCTCTGCTGCGCTGACTGGTGTTTGCAGGGTGTTTCTCACTTTTTCTTCTTCCTCCTCTACCTTTGTGGTGATCTTTGCCCTTGCTTAAATACATTTTCATAGAGGGGCACCATCTTGGCTGCAGGGCTCAGCCCTGCCCTGGAGTGGAAGTGGCCATGTCCAGCATGGGGGAGCCCTGGCCGCTTCTCACAGAGACTGCCCCGCAGCCAAGATGTCCCTAAACTGGCCATGTGTGAGGTTTGGCCCCCACAGTTCTAGCTGTTGTAAAAAATCTGGACACTGTGCAATTCATCCTCTTACATACTTGTAAACTATGAAAGCAGATTTATCTTTCTTTATCCAGTTTAATGATGTTTTTAATACAAGACAGACAGTTGGAGATGGGCTGAAACCATTGAAAATTTAAGAATTAGTAACATCAGAGTATTATATTACTATTTCTGATGTGGTCCATAGCAATAAAATGCATTTCCTTATGATGGTTGTTTTATGGCCTGTAAGAAATTAATTTAGAATAGGTTTAAGTCCGTATAAAAATGACTACTACCTCAGTAAAAACACTCAGTGCAAGTGTCATTAATCGTTATTTTGAGCAAGAAGACCACAAATTGATCAGGCATTGAAAAAACAACAGTTATGAGGCTGAAGTTAGCTGCCACCATCAGACTTCAATAGACGTGACTTGATACTTTGAGATGTACCAAAGAGCCACCTTTCTCAGAGTTAATGTGGATCTATAGTGTATCATGTATTTCAGTTATCTGAATAATGATTTAAAAGCTCTTGTTTCGGAGATCTCAACTTGAAATTTTTTCCATAGCCCAGTGTCACTCCCAGAGCTTATTCTTCTGTAATGTGTGTTCAGACACGTTAACAGAGTGAAGCCTGCTTGTGTGATTTTGTGTGCTCAGGGTGTATTCATTGCTGCCGTCCTTGATTGTTCTATACTAACCCTGTCACAAGCCTATTGAAGCAGCGGGTATGTGTACATGCAATAAAATCACAGAAAAGCCCCAATATTAAAATTCTAAATGACTACTGTTTATACTGAGAAGTTTATAGTAGGAAACAAGCTGTTATTTCTCTGGGATAAGAAAAAAATGCAGTAAAAAGATTACTTATTCTCTTCCTCCATCTGAGATTAGCACCTCTTCATTTCAATGTTTTATGACTGACTTATGTTCCCTCCCCCCTACCCCCTCCTGCAGTAATCTGACTTTCTTGATCCATGTTCCTAAAGATCAGTTGTGCAGGACATACAGGTGTTAGCACAGCTGGCTTGCTGATGACAACTCTGTCCATATAGCTGTCTAGTGTGTCATCACTCATATTGTTCAGTGTCATTCTGACCTAGTCAAGCTAAAAATGGTACTCCAGCTCAAGAGGGATTTAAAAACCTTGACAAACTAAAGATAAGACATTGCCGAATGTCATATCCATGTGCTTAACTGTTTTCAGTTTAGACACATCTAAATAACTAATTTCAAGGTGCATTTGTCTTCTTGGTCTTTTTTTTTTTTTTTTAAAGGCTGCATACTTTTATGTAGTTTGCCTTCAGTAAGGAAAAATTCTTGTTCAGAGATTTGTGGAATTACTGAATGCATTAACTGTTATTTTCTCCAGACATAGGTTCATTTTCAGCCCAAGGTCACTGAAATCCATTCACAGGGGATGTATTATAGTATACATCCTGCAAATACAGTGAAGCTTAGGTGCAGTGGTCATTGTTTGCAAAAAACAACTCTGGATCAAATTAAGATCTTATTCAACAGACCATGTAGTCTGTGTAGTAATATGAGAAAGGTTGAATTTCCAGAATCTTGACCACTTTTTAAGAAAAAAAAAAACACCAAAAAACAAGGAAAAGCCAAGTTTACCCAAAACGTCAGTTTTAGGAGATATATGGACACAAATGCCATTATGCAATAATTAGTGGGTTTTTTTAAAACCACCTATGAAATGGGTTGTATTGTTATTAAATATAGATTTGCATGGCAGTAATCAAAAAGGATAATCATTAAATCTGTGTGCTAATACAGATATTTTTAGTAGATTTTCAATTAAGTGAAATATTTGGTATACTTAACTGCATTCATGTATGGCTGCCTACAGCAGGGTATGCGCAAATGTTATTTAAAATCTGCATTATCAACAGAAGTCAGATGCTTGGGTTTGAGCAAGTATTACTTCTTTTGATGAAAGGGTATGTAACAATCATGTGGCCTTTAATGAGTACTCAAACCTAACTGTGATGGCCATATAACAAATATTCATTCAACTGTACCATGTATCTCTTTTCCCTTTCCCTCGTATAAGGTGCTATTTTGTCTAAGCAAGATTAAAAAGAAAAGGTTTTTTTGCAGTTCAGTTGACTGGGCTTGCTTCCCAACATCATTCCTCAGCTGTTTCACACTTTGATTTTGGGTACAGTGTTCCAGTTTTTAGAAGTTTGATTTTAAATGTCTTCAGTTTAAGCAAAGCAGTCTTTCACAGGCAGTCTCTGTACTTCTGGAGTGATCCTTGACTGCTGAAACATCCTCATAGAAAATATTATGTCCGTGATTATATAGCTCTCATTCAATAAGACGAATATACACTTTTTGAGTAGTTTCCTTATTTTCAGGGCAGAACTTGGACTCTGCTGTTCATGAATGACTGATATTAACAGATTGTTTCTTGGATCTGACAGGGTGCTGTTGTATATTACTTTGGATGTCACGTGTGCTGAATCCTTCAGCAAATCTTTTGGGGTTTGTATTCCCTTAAAGGAAGACACTTTATTTTAAAGGAATACAGGATCACGTTTCAGGTGTGATCACTCTAGAGAGCCCATATGCAGGAATGACAGTATAGGGATATATCCTGAGAAAGATCATCCATGTTGGCAACAGGCTTGAGAACTGTTACTAGTACTGTTCAGTACTATTGTTGCTGTAACTTCCTTCATGTATATTCACTTGCCTTTTTTTGTATAGGGTAAGAGAACATCAACAGTTCATAGCTAAACAATAAAAAGTAGGAAGTCTTCATGAAGGTTTAATTTTGTCCACCAATGTATGTAGTTTTTATTATTCTTAGCTCCATGATCATTCATGCCACTGTGACAAAGACTTGCTCTTTCAAATGATGTAGTATGTAACTTACTTCTGTTAAAGTGCCTCTCATCAAAGAAGTCAGAGGACGATGTTCAGTAGATGTGCATGTCCTTGATCCGTGCAATATGGCCTCCATTCTATGTGCTGCCCTGGAGGTATGGACATTATGCAGCTAAATCAGCCACATATTTACAAGACTGTGGTTAAGACTAAGATGTGGTTTGCATTCAAACTGCCTCCTTCTATTTTTAAAAGTTATAAAAACATTTTTGTTAATTATATGTCACATGCAGAACACATTACAGTGTGGTAGAAACCATTTTGCTTGCACTTTTTTAGAATGATTTGCATAACGTATTTGCAGCTTCTGTTATCTCAGCAATATGGTCATCTCAAAGTCAAGCAGACTAAATCATTGTTTGCCATTCACTTATCACTGAATCAGTATATCATAGTAGTTTTTGTTTCACTCCTTAAATGGCAGATGATAGGCTATTAAAAATAGTAGTAGGGAATAAAATATGCCAAAAGTCTTTTACTTTCTAGGTACTGTTTTTTTATGTAGAAATGGTGGACTTTGAACTTATAAAAGTTTCTTGTATATAGCTTGCATAGTGAAGTCTTTGTCCATAAGTAGTCTCATTTTCTCTGCACTATAAGAAAGCATTGAATTAGGCCCAAAATAAGGAACTAAAATCTCAGTTCTGTTGTTCCAGTCAGACAGTAATGCAGTAAGGACATTAGGGAGGGGTGAGCCCATTTACAACTGCTAGTATTTAGCACCACGTCTCTATTGGCACAACTGGACATGCTAGCTCAAACTGTGCAGAGGGTAAAAGAAAATAAGTTATTGTTATCTTTGATCAGCAGAGAATTTTTAAGATCATTTTTGGTCATGTAGAATTAGTCCATCAAATTCTACCCCTGGATTCAGTCAATGACAAAACTTCAGTTTATTATTCAGTTTCAGGTTTGATCTGAATTCATCAGTACTTTATTGATTTTAAATTGAGTGTCTATAGTCTTGTTTTCTGTGCTCGCTTAATTAATTAAAATGTTAAACATGTTCATAAGTTACTACGCTGCTTTGCTCTAAAATGTTTTAAGTACTGTAGTGGAGTTGTGTGGATCCATTTGTAGTTTTGCCCGTTTTTCAGACAGTATTTATATCCTATGGCTAAACTGAAAAATCTAATGATCATGCTTAGCAGCCCATTGTCACAGTACTTACTGAGCTTAACTCTTGCAACTTTTCATGGTGTCAGCCAAAATCTGTTTACCATAGTCAGAAATAGCCCAAATCTTCACTAGCATTTGATGTAGATACATTTAGATGTACATATATTTTTTTTTCTATTAATTTTTGAGTATAGGGAAGTGAAACTGGTTTTAGACATTTTTAATAATTACAATAAGCCTGATTAGCTGCTCTGTTTTTTCCGATTGCAGTAGTAGGTCTTTAGTCTAAGGAGACCTCTCAGATAAGATAATCTTGCTTTAGATTTCACATGGAGAAAAAAACCATGTCACTAAATACAAAAAAGCTCTGAATGGTTTTCCTCCCTGACAAGCATCCAAACAAAAAAAGTTTGTTTTAATAAAATTACCAGTTTTACCTTTGCCTGATAGTTCTTTAATGTGTGTGAGTACTGTGCTTATGTCCTTAAGAGAATGAGAAAATAATCAGTCTCCCAGCTCTTGTCATTATCTTTCTGGATCTCAAAAAAAACCATCAAAAAACCACCAGCCCTTCCCCCACCTCCTCCCCGCCCGGAAGTCATGAAATTACTTCTTAACTAAGATTTCATATAGGTACTGCCTGTGCGGGATGATTCCTGGCCAACATGGCCATTGTAGCTTTCCATTCCTTCTATAGGTAGCCAACTTGCCAACTTGCAGACTGTTTTCACTTTTAGAGAAACAATGTAATGCTATTTGTACAGTATATGCCTGGTCTTTTGTTCTCACAATTTTTCCTGAACCCTTTTATTTTTCAAAGCCTCATTTTCTGTTTCTCGGTATGCATGTTGTTAACAAGATTTACTCTTTACAATCTAAGTATTTACAAACAAAAAAAAAAAGTTTTGGGGTTGGTTTTTTTAGTTGTGAATCTTCATACCAAATATCATACACTTTAAGAAGCTAATAGGTACTTTTTTGCTGCAGTGGTATTAATGACATACGTTAAACCACAACTCAGCCATTTTAAAAAATGGCTTTTTATTTTATTGCTCAGTGAGTGTCAGGCCCTAATACTGAAATGGAGAGTTTGAAACTAATAGGGTTAAAAGGACTTCCACTGTCTGTATTGTGTGTGTATTATACCTACATTGCTTATACATTGTTTTTTTCCCCCTAGTATTAGCAATCTGCTTTTGTACTTTGACATAGGGATTTCCCTTGTGAATTTTGTCACAGAAAAAAGAGAATCATCAATATCGCAGTTAAACTTGACTTTCAAAGCTAATAGTATCTCATTTGGGGGCTGAAATTTAATAAATTTTCTTTGATTCTGGGTGAGTTTTTAAACATCAAACAATGAATTGGCCAGGGTGCAGTAAAATATTTAGATCTATTGACTACGGTTCAGAAGGGTAGAAGGCAAAACACTAGTGGTTTGATGTTGATAAATTCTTAGTACCTTAATCCACATTAATGTTTTCTTTTATCTGTGTGCATACTGGCAGCAAAGACACTGAAAAGTTGGGATATATAAGCTATAAACATGTAAATCAAGAGTATGTATGTATGTGTGTGCGTGTGTGTATATATATGTGCGTATATCTAAAGTAATGCATTTTGTTATATTCAGTGAGGTTAACATCTGACCGGAATTACACATGCTGACAGAACACTCTAGAGAGTATGTTTGTTTCACAGGACTGTGTATCCTGAACCTAGTGCACTATGTGTGCAAAAAACGTGTAGAGGACCTTTCCTGTTATAAAAATTGCATCATAGTGCATATGTTTGGCAGCCACAGGTATTGACAGGAATTCTTTAGGTCAACTTGGGAAATGTAGGGCTCCCTATTCCCACAGAACAGAGCAACGAATAAAATAAAATCTTTTCTTCTTTGTATCAGTAGATTTACACATGCATACTTCTTTAAATCAGAGCAGATTTCAAAGGCTGTATTATTATTTTTTGAAATAGGTTTCCTCATAATCAACATTTTTAAAAAATCTAATTTTGTAAGTGGTTACAAAAAAGTAATCTGGGATTTAAAATGAATAGACATATGTTTCAAGTCTCGTTTGGTGATTTCTAAGAAAAAACTGAAATCTGTTTTAAATAGTATTTAGTAAATGGTGTATCTAAGGATTTAGATGCATTTACTACTTATTTAGTATATGTTTTAGTATCAGACTACATATTGTTGTTAAAGATGGTAAATTGTTTTTACGGTAGTAGTTATTACTACCCACCAGATATAGTCTATGCCAAATGAATGTATTTAATCTGTTCCATTTATACTAATATATATTTGTATGTGTGTCTACCCATCTGTATTAGAATCAAATCTGACTACTGGGATCTCCTGGAGGTGAACATGATAATTTTGGTATTAAATAGAATGAAAAACGTGTGCGTGGCAGCATATGGTGTATGAACGTAAGCGATGTGTTCAGGGAAGTTGCGCGTTAAAGATGTGTAATTTCACATCCGTGCTGATCGACTAATCACATGTTGTAATATGTGGGAAAATGTTGCACTTCAGACGACGATAACAGTGCTCGTCTTGTGTGCGACACCGGTCGGTCTGGCAGTGTTTAAAGACAAAAGCGTTAATCGCTGGCATTGCTGGGAGCTTCACCCCTGTCTTTGCCGTCCCTCTGAAGGCATGCCGGTTTCCCAATTAAAACCAGTTCGCAGCGCGGTCAGCAGGTGGCGCTGTGACACCAAGGGCCCTCGGGTGTTGGCGGCCGTTCGGAGAGAAATGACATCGGTGCTGCTTTGGGGCGAGGAGGGGGGGCAAGGGGGGGGGCAAGAGGGGAAGGTTGTTTTATCCTTCCGTTTCAGACTGCCTCCAAAACTAACTAAATATTAAGCTGTCTGAATTTTGTGCAAATTTTAGCATTTCCCACTCCAAATTGGCATAATTAGAAACTGTGTAAAAGTGTGTTAATACTAATTAGAGCGTTATTTCTTGTAGTGAGTCCACAATAAGAAATCTAGTAGCAGGGTGGGGTTTTCTTGTTTTTGTTTTTCTTTTTTTTTTCTCCTTCTGTTAATTGCAGAGCTACAAGTTGGTTTATTTTGCTTTGTTTGAGGATTATTCATTTTAATCTGGGGTTTAACTGAATTGATATTAAATGAATCTAATTGTGGAGGACTGATATGATCTCCCTCCAGTAGACGGAACTCACATGCCAGCTTCTTGTTTGTATGATCATATGAACTTTTTAATTTCGTAGCTGTTGTTCGTTTGAGTCAGAAGTACAACAACTGTTTATTTTCTTATGAGGTTTTTACAGGGGAGAGATCTGTGAAATGTATATACCAGGTGGGCTTGTGAGCCCTTACTGTCTCTTCTTTCCTTCTCATTTCAGACCAGGGGAAGATGCTTTTTCTTCTTAACATTCTCTCCCAGCACTCTGAATTAGAGATTTATTTGCAACGAAAAATCAATTAGTCCTAAATTTATTCATGGATTTCAGGTCCAGCGATCAATGCAAGTCCACTCAGTGGGCTCAAGGGGACCCAGTTCATCCCAGTTAATGTGTCTGAAGGGGAATTACCATTGATGCTGTTTTTTTCCCTTTAGGTCAGAGATCAGACCTTGCTGTCACGGACTGCGGCAACCAGGAATGACTTCACCCTGCAGCTACCCAAACTGCACCTAGAGACCTTTGCAGTGGAAGGGCTGAAGGGCAGGCCAGAGGTTGTAGCATTTCAGGTTAGAGTCTAAAATAATCCTTTTTCTTTTTTTCCTTGTTTTGCATCTGAGAGAGAACAAGAAGCTAGACTGCTCTGAATATGTGGAAAACAAAAAGCTTCAAAACCATTGCAGTCAACAGTTGAAAGATAAATAATTTCCCTGTATACTCTTGAATATGGTATTTCAGAGATGATGTGAACTTTTATTTTTGCAGTTATAATGTTAAATAACTGACGGGAATGTGACCATGGAAAAATACAAATTTTATATTTGAAAATTAATATCACTCTCTCCTTTCCTCTCCCCCTTCATTTTAAGCAAGACAAATAGAATAGGAAGAAAAAAAGAGGGTTTTTATGCTGCTTCTTGGTCAGTATCAGATTTTTCCACATTAAAGTATTAGAAGTAGTGGTGATTTTTGAGCATTCCTAATTTAAAAGAAAGTGCTATTTGGAATACTTAAACATAGAAACTGTTTTGTTCATATAGGTTTAAAGACTTGTATATTTCAAAATACTAATCTTATTAGGAGGAAACAATGGGGGGGGGAAATGAACTGAAAATGTACTTATTTTCATCTCTGATAATGGATTCTGTGCGGTGCCTTAATATTATTTTTTAAGTTTGTTATGTCTTATACACATCTACGTCTTAGTCTTTATAGCTGTGCAGAATGACTTCATTCTTGTGATACATTATTGCTAAAGGCGGAACATTCTGTTTTCTCAATGAGAGAATGAAAGGCAGAGTGAGTACATGCTTCTTTCATCGTGCTCTTCTATGTGAATCAGAGAGAGGAAAGCTAGTCATGTAAAGCACAAGGAAGTCAGACAATGCTTCTGTTGCATAGAGTGTGTGCATTTTTGTAGTAATCCTTTTTAATTTACTGCAGATTCTCTGTTCTAGATGCTGTAAGTAATTGCAAGAATGGGGTCACAAAATCAAACATTCAAGAGAGGCAGATTCTAAGCTGGACGTTTCTCACTGTTGCCCTCTTGCATGCATGCATTTCAATATGATAAAGATTTGAATTATGTGTGTATTATTGTGTTTCCATAATAAAGTAGTAATATGTCACACCTTGAGATTCCCATGAACTTTAATTAACACAGCAGTGTGTCTGTAGCAGAGCCTAGAATTGCGCACGTTTCACCAGTACAGTCATGATCACTTTTAAGGTTGTGAAAAGGTTCCACAGGTGGCACCTTTTCAAAGAAGCTCTCAAGGAAAACACAGCTTTTAAATACTGCTCTTCTGATTTGGTGGCCTGTTAAGTGATTGCTGCTTTTCTTTCAGTCCCATCCGAAGTGCCATTCTTTTTTGACCTCAAAGAGATTGTAGAAGCATTTGCAAGACAGCCTATTCTGTCTTTCTAAGAAGATGAAAAGTATCAGAAAGTTGCATTTCACATTTGTTACAGAGTGTTTGTGGTATAACTAAGGCATAGCAACGATTGCTCTGGGTAGCTTACTGGCGGTGCAGTGTTGTAAACGTACTTTTTGTTCACCCCACAGCTCAAATTACAGGTGGTTACTCTGTACGTACACAAACAGCATCAATGGTTCACAGGCTATGTCACTGTGCCGTTCCTTTTCTACTTTTCCCTCTCCTCCTCCCCCTGCTCGTTCCTCTCCCTCCCCCCATCCATGTCTCTATTTACAAAGTGCCCGCCTGATGACTTCCTAAGTACATTCTAGAGATTTTATTATAAAATTTCCCTTTCATAGCTGGGAGCCAGCTAATTGATTTTAATTTCACTGTATGCAAAACTATATCAAGAGCAATCCTGCAATCTTGAATGAGGCAAGCAGTTAGTAATCGCTTTATGGACACTTATTAAAACCAGTGGAATTGTTTGCATGCATGGTCTCTGTAACTGCTACTACTACATGTATTTTATAGTCTGTGACAAGTACATTTCAGTTAAAGGCCTTATTATCTCCAACTGTTAGACATGAGGTTTTTTTTTTCAAGACTAAATTTATTGATATTTGATGTTTTCTTTTAAAAATTGCATAAAATTTAAGACTCTAAATTAGTATGGTAGGGATAGAGCACTGGCTATCAGAACAGTTGAGTACTCACAGAAGATTGCATTGTTTTATTACTCATGCATCCAGTTTGTAGTAGGTGGCTGGAATCAGTAATAAATAATGATTTTATACTCATTAGTTCAGTGTGTATCACTTTTTCATCACATAAGAGGAAGAATAAAGTTAATATATTTGTATGTGTACACACGTCTTCCAAATTTTTCAGAAAGCACGTGGCTCTTAAAGATGTTTTAGATGAAATCTGCTATCCTTAATTTACTTAATGTGCTCAGCAGCGTTAGGGATCTATATTCCTTGTCACTGGGAATACGGGAAGTCCTGGAAATTTTAAATTGCTGTTATCTCTATATGAATGTTTCTTGGGGAAAATATGGTTTCTTTATAGGAGACAAGTTGAAAGAAGATTGGTATAATGAACCTAAGTTGCTTGAATGTGAGCTAAGCTATCAGAGATTTGGGTTTTTGTGGCATACTTAATTAATTATCTTGTAAAACCAGAAGGTTGCTTTTTTTTCTAGCAAATGGATGCAATGTTCTAAATACCATTAATGCTTATAGGTCTGATCAAACGAACAGGCAAATAAAATGCCTGTAATTCCCAAGTGAAATAATTGTTAAGCTATATACGAAGTGGAGTGCATCTTTTAAAGAATATGTTGTATACTGTAGTGATTGATAGATAATGAAATGAAATATTTGGGACACAAAGTTCTGTGTATCTTCTGCAAAGCCTGCACTTTATGTAATGGCTCTTGTATTGCAAATTTAGGTAATAGATTGAAATGTAAGTTATTCACCAAGAATGTCCTTGAACTCCCTTCTAAAGCCTCATGCAAGTATTGAAAGTATGACTTAATTTGTAGGCATTTGTTAAATTCTTGGAAACTGTAGCAAGAATTACTATAGTAGTTTGAAAATATCACTTGAATGGATAAGTAGTGAAAATAGTACAGTATCTCAAAGAGTAAAATTATATGATTGCTATAACCTGGAAACACTCTCACCTGGTATTTAATTGCTGTGAAGGATGTTATGTCACAAAGTTGTACTGTTTGTTACTTAGTTATGTTTGAAAGTGGAAAATACAGTGTTATTTTAAAGCACCTGAAACACATGAGAACAAGATTTAAGGTGTGCTGTTCTGGTCATGCATGAATGTTCCCACTGAAGACAAAAAGTGGAACTGTATGCAAAGCCTTCAATAAATACAGGATACATGGTGAAAAAGAGCAACTGAAATAACATGGGATTCCTAATTCTAGTAGTCTTCCTTGGCAAATGACTATTTAAATTAACCAGTAAGGGTTATCAACTCTTTATAAATACAAAATTGAGTTGTGCTAAGCTTTTAGGAAGAGGATAATGTTCTCATAACTCTCTCTTCTGAAAGAAGTTATTGGCTCACAGAAGAAGTGGTCATTCAGAAAATTAATTCTGAATAGTTTCAAGTACTTTTGCATCAAATACGTAATGAATACAATGGCAAGCAATTTGACTTAAAGGACAATGCAAAAAGTCCCCAAATAAGGTTTAAACAGTCATGTATAAATAATTAAGTATTGGTATACTCTCGCAATGAATTTCTTCTGTTTGGAGATGTAGACGCAGTAGGGTAAGAACTGGTATGGAAGAAACTTCTTGAAGCAAATTTAAGCACCTTAGACTAGTTTTGCAACAGCAATAGGATGTGTAGTGTATACTTACAAGTATGTAAGTATACATACGATGTACAAGTGCTCGATTCTCACACAGGGGAAAAGCCAACAAAGTTCAGATCTGTGGCTTTGCCTTGTGTACCTGGGTTATGCTCTCTATCTACTCTTGCAGGTTGATAGGAGTGCAGGAGGCTCAGGAGCTGCTTAAACAAAGTAGAGGAGCACTGACTTTATGGAGGATATTTTAACTCAGAGAAGTAACACATTTATTCAGGCGTTGTCAGGGAAAAACAGGGGCATTGAGAAACTGTGGTTGTCAGAATCACGTCCGCTGTGTGTCCAAAAGACGTGCGTATGGCTGTGTGATCAGCCAGCCACTGAAATTCACACATGGTAGCTGCCTGCAGATGTGCAATTAGGGAAAGAGTAATCATATTCTGTGTCACGGGAACTACCTTGACCTCTGTCTTGAAAGTCTCTGTTTGTGTATTTTATTAATTGGCCCTATTAATTTGTGGTTGTTGCTTTTGGTCAGTATTTGGCATGGTGGCCCTCTTCCTTCTTTAATACTGCTTGCTAAGTAGTTTGATGTGACTTCGGGATGTTGGTTTGGAAGAGAACTGATACCCACAGATGAACTTTATGTTGCTGTTTTACAGGATTTATATGAATTAGAGACTCCAAATAGGCAAATTTTGTGAGTGACTCTAATGAGGATGTGAATACTTAACGCATTTATGTGGGGTATGAGAAAACAGATATGAGGATGAGACTGTAGGCAAGCTTCTGGTGTAAAAGGGGTGAACACACATATATCTGTATTTGCCGGTATTTATAAGTCTTAAAAGAAAGCATTTCTTTGTGTGCTGCCCATCACCAGAGATGTAAGATTGAGCTGACTGTTGGAAATCCCTTGCATATTAATAAAATTTTAGTTTATTACAATCAAGGACTTGAGTAGGTAAATCTGTATTTTTCATTACTAAGCTCTCCCTTAATTTTGAATGAGACTATACACTTGCGGTGTGCTTTCTCCCCTCCAGGTGGGTCTGAGATGGGTAAGTTTTCACTTCGTCTTGCCTGTCTGTCTCTGTCTCCCTCTTTTTTTTTTTTTTTTTGGTCTCTCTTTCTGCTACACGCTCTCATTCTCTGCTGCACGATGTCTCTCCCTGTGCCCTGTGTGCACACTCTGCACTGCACGCCTGCTCTCTCAGCTGCAGGCCTGGTCACTCTCTGCTGCTTTTCCTCTCCCTCTCCCTGCCGTGCCTGCTCTCTCTGCTGTACCCACGCTCGGGCTTTCCCTCCGTACATCTCTGCCTGCTGCTCTGCCTCCGTCTCTCTCTCTCTCTCTCTCTCCCTCTCTTTCCCTCTCTCCTTCCCCCTCTGCCTGTCCTTTCCACTCTGTCTCTCTCTTGCTTGCTCTGCTTCTCTATCTGTCTTTCTGTCCCCTCTCTCCCCCTGTCTCTCTCCCTCTCTCTCTGCTTCCCCCCCCTAACCCCCCATCTTGTGCTCCCTCTGTCTTCTCTCCCTCTGTCTCTGTCTTCAGCACATGTCCATCTGTTCTTACAGGTTTGGGAAGTCCACGTGGGATTTAGATGTACTTCTTTGTGTTTCTCAGGTGTTTGGGGGTAATTTGAAATGAAAAGTGCAGTAATAACATGAAGGTTTATAGTGGTGGTAGTACTATACTCAAGTACTGACATCTCTTCAGTGTTAGTGTATAATCATTATAAATTTATGAAGGAGTAGGTTCTTAGCATTTATTTTATGTAAATTATGTTTTCATGTATGATTTAGTCGTGCATTATCTGATTGTGTTGTAGGTCCACTTTTTCTAATTAATTGGGCAAACATAAATGTAGTTTAAATTGTTAGGAGCTTCTTAATTTGTATTTATTTTCACATGTTCATTAATTTTAGATTTATGCTTGATAGATTAGAAGGTAAAAGTTATGCATAATTCTCCTGCTAATTTTTCTCAAAATAATGAACACTTTCTCATTCCCTCGCTTACTTCTCAATAAAAAAGTTCTTCCCAAATTGAAGAAGCAAGTGATTTCAAAGGTAACATTATAATGCCGTCATTGGATTTTATCTTCTGAGTAGAGCAAGTCTTTCAAACATAAATCACTTGTGGTATGAGGACCTAATGAGATGAATTAATTGTGGAGTAGCTGCTTGAAAACTGAATTATTAGTATTTTAAATCTTGTGCTTCTGTTTTGGAGCCTATTTTTTAAATTTTAATGGAATGGCTGTTAAAAGAACAAATAATTAAGTTTTTCTTTCTCTTGATACTTCAAAAAGGAGAAGCCTTTTTAAGAGAGCCTTGATGATAGTGTATTTATATGCACACACTTCTAGTGTTTTCTTTTAATTTTCACCATTTCACCCACAGAAGGAACTATCTATTTTATTACAGAGGCCAGAACATTGCCTCCTCTGGAATTGTACTGTGGCTTCTTATTGGGTAAAACTGGGTCTTCATTCTCCAGGAGTTCAACAGCTGCTACCAACAGCACCTGGGCTGCTCTCTCCTTCTTTTCTTCTCGTCTCCAAAAGGACTAATTTCCTACCTAGTGTCAAAACTCTATGTTTCTGGACTGAACATGAGCCTGCCTTCCAATATACTGTTGGAAGAGAGAAGTGATTCTTTATTAATGTAGTGATACTTTGCACTTGCACCTTTAGTTGAAACACTCATAAATGAGTGTTTTAAACTCCTTAGATTGGGAGGACACCTCTTGCAACCCTGACCTTTTGCAAACTGCAATTTGTCAAAAATAAAGTTGGTGCATGGCTTAAGAAACAATAATTAACAACTAAGTAAAATCTGAATAACCAGAATGAAGAGAATGTAACATGAAGTACTCTAATTTAATCTTCTTGAATGTGTTCAGCTGGCATCTGGAGTCATATGGCTAGATAGGTTGTATCATGATGATAAATGTTTAGAAGCCATTTTAGCATAATTTATTTTTAACTATAATTCCTTTAAAACATAACTTCAATGTTTCAACTTAGCAGAACACAATTTAAAACATGAAAAATGAGGCATCTTCAAAATGCCGGCAGTGTTGGAAATTTGTCTCTTCTAATTTCAATTTCACACCCCTTCTGCGGGCTGTGTTCCCAACTTCCTCCCTTCACAGCATTTCTCTCAGCAGTCTTTTCCTCCCTGTCCTCTATGGGTTTTTTATTTCTCTCTCTCCATTTCCCCCCTCCTTATCATTAGCCTCTCTCCCTTGCTTTCTTAGCCACATTTTCACTTTTTTACTTCTTCCCTTGCCTTTCGTCATTCTAATAAATGAATAGACTGTATGAAGAACACTTCTCAGAAGGCCTTGTAGTTAGCTGGTACACTGATTGCACCCCAACTCTGTTAAGTCTTTAGCATTACAGGACTGTAATTATCAAAGTCAGTATCTGTAATCGGCAATTAATCAACTACTGAAAGCTGTCTCTTTAAGCTTATGAAACTACGAACTCTTGTCCAGCCTCTTTCATAAGCATTATTAGTTTCGTAAAAACTTTTCAGTTAAGATCTGCTGCTGATTATCTTGCATGCCAAAGCTAGTATATAATCATTTAACCTTGCAGTAACCTTTCTTAATGGAAAATTTTCTTTCTTGACCCTGTCAAGCAATCATGTAACTATCTGCCTTTGTCCACTTAGACTTTTTCATACATTTATATCTGTTGCTTGCGGGTAATCTCATACAAATGATCTGTACTTACATGCAAGAAAGCTCTATAAGAACTGTGTAAAATATGGTCTTAATTCACCAAATTTATTTATTTAGTTTTGCTTCTACTTGTAATCCTGGGATGGGTTTCTTTCCAGCTGGTTACTACCAGGTTGCTGCATCTTGTAGGCTAAGGACCCAACAGGAATCATCTTTATTGACTTCTAGTCACTATTTTTTTATGAGAAAAATTACTCCAGAGACGTGGTAGTCTTAGTAAGTACCCAAGGCTGCCTCAGTGAATAAGGGCAGATTCCTAAGTGCTGTAACTACAAAAATAAAGCAGTGTTGAATAACAGGAAACAACAGATTCAGTTTTCACAGCACCTTGTTTGTTAGGCAATTTTTCTTACGTCAGAAAACCTATCTTTCAGAAGTGCATGGGATTATCTTTGCACACTATCTTCAGAAAAGCAGTAACTTTACCAGATAACCACTGCGCAGCTTGGATGTGACTGTATTGTGTGATGTTGTCTTGCAGTGCGTACTGTTGTAACACAGATAAGCCCATTCAAAAGCATAGCTGTTAAACAGTTGATAATCATGTGGGTTACAGAATTAATTCATGAAGTGAATACCAGGAAATATTAGAAATTGTCTGGGGTTTTACTTTTTTTTTGTACTGGTTCTCTTAATTTCAAAAACTAAGAAGAAATGCTGAGCGAGCGAGTCTAAGCTATAGGAATAAATAAGGCAATAGACTTTATTACACAAAAATCCAAGTAGCAGAAACAGAATCAAACTGTTTTCTGCTCTTAATTACATTTAAACTGAAAAAATAAACTTCGTCAAATGCTGAATCTTTACTTTAGCCTTTTTTTCACTTAACTGCTTAGTATTCTGTTATCATACAACATATCTCTATCTGTTTGTTATTCTTATCGATAGCTTGCAGGGCAAGAAAAGTTATTAAATAATGCACTATATTAGTACAAGAATTTTGTAATGGAATCAAGGGAGACATTTCTGTCCACATACTGCATTTGGTGGGTCTTGTAGTTAAAGACCTGGAAGAGGAAGGGTTATCTACAACTCAAGCGAGTTTATTATGGCTTAGTGATTTGCTGATTGATTTCATTTGCTGTCAGTTAAGGCTCTCTTAATGTCAGCTTTCTTTGCATAATGCCTTGAAATAAAGACTGATGAAGTTTTTCAGATTGATGCCGCTTACATAAACTGACCCCGATTTGCCCTTCTGCATGACAATATAAGTGACAGCAGTTAGACGAAAATATAGCAATGAATATGCAATTTAAGGATTAAGAAAAACACAGTAAACCTTTCAGAATGTAAAACTAGGCATAAAAACCCAGGCTGTTCTGTTAATTCCACAGTTGTCCTACATTGAAGAAATAGACTGGGATAGCATCCCAAGTGGTATACCACTGAAGTCAAATTCAAAGAGGACGAGTTTTGAAAAGATTGAGTTAACCTGCTTTTTACCAATTCTACAAATTTGTGACTAATTCATTTTGGGCTTGGGTTTTTGGTGGGGGGAATGGGTGTAAACTGCAGTTCATAAATTCACATTTTCAGTAAACTCATTATTTCCACTATGTTGGCAAATACTCAGGTTACTTATGTTGGATAGCTTGTGGACAGCATTTCAGAAGGACAGAGGAGATTTTTGGTTCTCACATTTACCTTCCATGTGAAGTTGCTTCAGATTTTCTTAGTAACTTGATAGATTAATGTCTGCTTCTCTCCAATCCTTAAATTGTTCTCATACAGATACACTAATAATTAATGTTTTAGATTTCAAACAGTTAAGACTTCATGTTTAGGTAACATTTATTTATAAAAATTTGTTTGCTTATACAGGATATCCTATCCATATGTAGAAGTCCTTTAAAAGTAAGAAAGAGTATGCTTGTTAAAATGTATTTCACTTCTATGAATTTAGTTGTGAAAATAGAATTCTATACTTCAGCTTTTGCACGTCTTTCCTGGTTCCAAGATGTCACTCCAATAAACCAAAGCCAACATCATCCAGATACAGGCAATTTGTACTTTCACTTGACATTTCTCCTGGATTTTGATGAGGAGTTTTACCCTCTTGTTTCTCCTCAAGACTGAATGTGTGATGGGACACTGCCATTTTTTTGATAAAACCAATCCTGACTTTTCTGTTGTGGCTGTTGCTGTTCAGTTCCTCTTATCAGTGGTAATACATTGTGCTCACTCTAAGCAGATTTTCATGCTCACAGTTGAGGCACTTTAACATGGTCTTTCTATTATTTTCAGTGACTACCTGTCCCTCTTTCTTTCATCCCTGCTTGGAATATACACTGCAAGAGAAAGTTAAAGGAAGGGTACCAGCCTGAAACTTCTTTCATTTTCCATTTCATTCTTGCCAAAGCCATTTACTTGAAAATTCTTTTCCTCCTTGACAGACTGAAATGCTCTTTTTGTATCAACACTGTGTAACAAGATGGGAAGGGGCACAATGTATTGGTAGCATTTTCCCCATAGATGCAGTTTAAACTTCCTTGAGGCAGTGGTTGTTTTTCTTGTATATTTTGCATGCAGCTATGCTTGACTTTGTGCAACAGATAGTGAAAATGGTCTTTGCATGTAAACATTATTGTCCTATAAAAATCTGCATTTCCTTGATTTTGTTGAATGGTAATTAGCATGCATGGTCCAGAGGTATTTCTGAGTAGTTAAGGCTGCAGGTAGCTCCTTTGATATAAAATGCTTTTACCTGATCATACCAACAACCACATTGGTCTTAATTTATCAGTTTCTAGAAGATCAATGTTATTTTTTAAACTCTTACACTTAGCAATAATTTTCACGCCAATTGCTGTTATGCCCATCCGCTGTGGTTTCCAGTAGAAGCACTCTCCCTTCCGTCTCTGTCAATTTCAATGCTCCCTTTTCAATTTTCTTGTAGGAAGTCATGTCATTACCTCTTGCAGAGAATCTCGCCTTTTATTTAGAGCTTCATTCCCTTGGGCTATCCTCTGAGACCTACGGGGTAAAGTAATTGTTATTGAAGCGAAGGGGATAGAGTTAGGCCCCGTGTGTGGCACTGAGTCAGCTTTCGGTTGGAAAAAAAAAAAAAAAGTTGTAACTGAACTGACCTGCTTTTTGGCACATTTAAATTGTGCATGCCACGCTTGAATGGAACCCAACAAAAAGTTTAGTGTCGAAATGAGATACAAGGAGAATAGATCATTAAAGAAGTGCCAAACAGCTGCAAAAGTGCAATTTTGCTGAACGCTGTTTCCCTTGTGGGTTTCTTCTGATGCCTGAGAAGCTGCTGTATTTACATCCTCCACTGATGTTGCCACTAGAAGTTTTGGACTATGGGTCAAGGCAGCCAGAATGGATTTTCAAATGCTAAAGTGTATGGGGGAAATGAATTTTAATGTTTTGTTCCTCAAATATAGCTCTCTTAAATATATAATAAGTATCCTGAAATGTTGCCTCTGAAAACAAAAATTAATTGATGTATATTTTGTTTTCTAGACTTGTTTTAGCTAATCTTATTTACATCAGTTTGAAGCAAGGCAGTAATAAGAGTCATTCTACATGCAGAACTCCACTCCGTGGAGTTCTGTTTTCACACCAGTTGCTTTTGCCTGAATTGCACTTCAGCCAAATTCCGTACCATAAGTGAAGTTCTCAGTCTTTTCAGATTCTCATCTAAGCACGTTGTTATACCAGAGTTAATATTTCATTCTTCTGAAGTCCATTCATTATTCCTTCTCTCGTTCTTTTTCATCTTTTTGTATATGTTGCCCTTAGGTAAATTTACTACCTGCTAGCATTCTTTTTAGTTGAAGAATTTCCTGAAGGGAGAACCTAACAGTCAAATGTTAATTTTGACTTTTTTTGTAGCTTACTTTTTTTATTATTATTATTTTTTAAGCCTGTTGTGTGAAGTGGATGGTTTTGTTATTTTGGCTGCTGTATCTGATGTTGATATTGTAGGGTGTTAAGTCTGTTTGATACATTTTAATAAGCATCATTTCATGTAAGGACTCCTTCCTTCAGTTTTGTTCCTTCTAAACACAAGATACAGCTTTATGATAACAGCAGACTCAATAAGATCCCAAGTTAATGGTATAACATGGACATAAAAATAGAGAAACTAATTCTTAATCACCAGGCAATTTATTTGTAACTTCAGAATAGTCTAAAATTTTAAATGAAAACTTCTGTTTACAATTATTTATAATTTATAATTGAAATAAAATTTTTTTTTGTACTGTGTTTGTTCTCATTAGCCGAGCACTGAGGACAAGGGAGACAACCTGTACAGTGTTTTAATTTGGAATTAAAAATGCCATTTTTGTAATGCATAATAAGTACAATAAAACCCGGATGAGAGGCCCTCTGCTAATTTGCATATACCCATCTGTATGTTTCTTGTCATATGTTTCTAGTATAACTGAATTGAGAACAGCTGAAGTTTGAGTAACCTTTGAATTTCATAAATTAATTTTAGAAAAGGTTTCTTTTCTTTTTGTGATATTCCTTAAAGATTGTTGTATAATTTGCAAGTATTAGCCATTTTTCACTTAAAATAAGTACTCCTGGAGATTGGAATCTTCCAGTCTTGTAAATTTATAGCCAGTAAATTTATACATGCAAAAGCTGTTTTAAAGCATCTACAACACTGAACACTTTAAAATGGTTCTACGAATGGTCTACAGAACAAGGAAATGGTTTGTTATGGAGTACATGGAGGCAATATTAGAAAAAATTGTCTGTGCATGCCCTCTGGAGGACTTCAGGTGTTCTAAGTCCTTTAAAAGATTCATCTGGAGAAAGAAAAGACATCTTAAACCTTGCTGGTTTGCTCTGCAGTTTACCTGGTTTGTAGTTTGTGAACAGCATCAAATTAGTTTGTCTCATTTTTACTCTTAACTCAGGTTTCTCTGCTTCACCAACGCATAACTTAAGCCAGAAATTTTAATGTGTACCCTTGTATTAAAGATGAGACATCTTAGAACAGTTCATAAGAGTCTTTCTTTCTTATGACTGTTTTGAAATATACCTCATCTGTTTATTTCATCACTTAAACCAAAACATGTTTAATTTTTATTTGATTTTATATATGTTTTTAAAATCTATTTATGTGCTTATCTATATATATTCAGGGCACTGGAGCATTGGTAGATGGCTGTGCACATACATGGTTTGGAAATGCTCCTGTCTTCTGGCCTTGTTTTTACAAGCTGGGGAGGCAGGCGAAATGGTCAGGTGTGAAATGCTCAGAATCTTCAGAGTCCCATCTCCTAGGTAAATAAGGATCTGAAATTTAAAATACTTTCTTCCTTCATCATGTGAATAGCACTTACCTTAATTTTTCAAAATTTTCTGATTTCTTTTGAATGAAAAGATAGTTAAAATGCTCATAGGAATTTTCTAGATGGGGATAAATATGTAAATACCCATTAAAAAAAATCCTTAAAAGTATGTAGACTTAAAATAACTTGTCTGTTGAAAATGGGACTTGGGCACTCTGGCAAATTTTGTTTCTAGTCCAGCACCATCAGCATAAAAGCGGCCTTTCTCCATGCCAACCTTATGAATATATATTTATCCTGTGAGTTGCAGCCAATTATTGGGAAAGTCATGCATCTGTTTTCATGAAGGTGCCTCTGTCTTCACTTAATGTTGGAGCGTGGGGCTGCTCTCAGGCTGAAGACACTTTTGACATTGAAAATACTCCTACCATTATAATTTGCTTCTGCCGTATTAGCAGCACATGATGTAGAGCTCCAAATAATAGTGAAATCCTTTATAAAATAAGGCATTGTATGGAGTAAACGGAAAGGGAAGAGGTCACTGAAAAAAGCTATTCAGCTGTCTGATTAATTCCTCTTTTTCTTTGATTAATGCGGAGTAATTCATTAGAACTTCTGCTCTTTAAATTGACAATCCTATGTAAATTTCAACCATTTTTAACTTTCATCGTGGTCCATCCTTAAGAGGACTTTGTAATCACTGACTTAAAGACAAGTTGAGGTTGGAAGGGACTCTAGAGGTCATCTGGTCTAAGCCCCCTGCTCCAGTAGGGAGACCTAGAGCCATTAGTGTTTAAAATCAGTATTCTTCAGCCCCTCTGTTGCTGTGGCCTCCTAGGTGAAGTCTTCTCCCCACTAACCTTCCTATAGTACTCATCTGCCCAAAAAGGTTATAACATTTAAATGGTCTGAGTTGCAATATTAGTTCCTACAATGTTCAGGGATTGCTACATCTGGCGTTTCTGAACAGAAGTCTTTTTCTGGTGTGTGTTTCTAAACTATTTTTATTTGTAACAGAAGACAAATTTTTATAATAGTTTTACGTTCTGTTTCCAGTTTGCATGGCACAGTATTATCAACACATTCAAAACCAGAAGTGCTTGCTTAGATGCAGATCCTGCAGACGTGCATGAAAGCCGAATTTTATGCTATAAAAATTAATCAGGATGGTTGATGAAGTATCTTATTGCTATGAATACTTAAAAACTATGTATACATCTTAGTGCTATGTGTACTTAAAAACAAAAAAGAAAACACTCCTTACTAGCAGGTGAGGTAAACAAATCTGCAGAACTAGATGTTCTTCTCTGAAAATTCTGTCAACAGACTGATGATCATGGAACAGTGTCCAGAGCTGCACATCTGTAGGTACATTTGTATCTGTAAGGTGCAAATTAGGGCCTAAATTGAAGTTCTGACCTCCTTTAGAGATATGTTTAATCATTATGTGACAGACCTGATGACATGCAAGTGACCAGGTTCAATGCCCATCTCATGTATCAAGCTTTCTAATGTGTGGAAGTTTTGTATCCTGGAAAACAGATCCGTGAATCCATCTGTAGCTGACACAAGTTACATAAAATTTATGTAAAGTAATGCCTTTCAATGGCACATCTGAAAACCCAAAGTATTTGCCTTCCTCCAGATGGCATTTAGAATAAATGTTCATTATCAAGGATTCCATGTCACCCTCTAGCTGACCCAAAAATGTTATTTTCCCTAACCTGGTCATGAGTGAGAAAAATCTAAACTGACCCTGACTCTTTGCTAGGGAGTTGGGATATACTGGAAGGACTGTGTACCAATGGGTGCATAAGTGCCACCTATATTGGTAATGAATCCCTAATAGCTAAGAATTTGCTTCCTTCTGGACTGAAAAAAACCCCACTAGGTGTCTTAGAAAAAATATTTGCCATGTCTGACTACAAACATTCCTGAATGAGTAGATTTTTCCTAGATTGAAAATTTCTGAACTCATGAAACAAGAGTGTAAATGAATTGGCTGAATTGAGCAGGAAGGAATTGGTAACTGCTGTTTCAGATAACTGCATGGACTTAGAGTGGCTCTGGGGATGTAAGATGAAGCTGTATAGGTTAGTGGCTTCACTAGGTTTTTTGGAAGAAGGAAGAAAGTAAGGAATTGTCTCTATGCATTCTAGTTCAGTGATACCTTTAAATATCATGTGGGAAGTAATCAAAGGAACACATAAGATTATTTTTTTCTGTGAGATTTGAGACACAGCTTGTTATGACGCATCGGCATAATCCTTGTTTATGAATCACAGGCCCAGTCCATAGATGTATTTCAACATATGTCTAATTTTTAACATGTGGGCAGTTGCCATATGAAGACTCTCAGGCAGTTTTATATGGGGTGTGAGATATATCCACATTCTTGCTTGGTATTGTTTGTGAAGAGTTGCAGCATTTTAGTCACGTTGAATGTGAATGAAGTATTTTAAAAGCAGGATCAGAGCTGACAGTGGCAGACTTACAGAGCTATGTGAATACACTTTTAGGACTTGCACCATACTATATTTTTTCTGGTGAGAAAAGATATGACGGTGTTAATTCGCCATTGCTGTTTTCTGCATTTGGCAATGAAATAACTTGGTTGGTTTCAGCTATGTTAACTTTTATTCTGAAAAGCAGTAGTGTGTTTGAGAACAAAGAAAGGAAAACAGTAAAAGTCTTTGTGAATGCCTGTTTCTGATACTGTTTATTTTTGCCTATACCACAGGCTTACATTCAAAAGGCCAATTTCATATTTTCTGTAATATGTTCTTACAGTAGAAACATGCTACAGGTCATTTCAGAAGGGAAAACTGTAGCTTATAAAATGTGATTAACCAGTTGTAAAGACGACCAATAATCTCAACAGTGTTACACTATTAAGGGTAAATATAAAGTTACCAGTGCTGCTGAATCATTTGTACTCTCCTGTGCTATTAACTTTATTATCAGTCTGATCAATATTACACGGTTGGGACATTCTTCCACTGTATACCTGAAAACAATTATATTTTCCCAGCTATATTGTAATCAGATTATTTACTTTCTGGGTCTGTAGCTTTACTGTGTATCTTCTGTTTCTGCCACATTAATTATTTTTTTTTTTTTAATGTGGAGCGGGAGGATTAGTAACTCAACTCCTTTTGAAAGTATGAACATTTATCTGAAACTGTGTAGTGATTCTTTGTAAACAGAAATTGAGCTTTTTGGGTCTTGCATTTAAATACAACAAAAAAGTGATATCAGCTGCTCAATGCAGTACTGCATATTTGGAAACAGCTCATCAAAACACCTAATTAGGCTGCACATTTGCTTTTCTTCAATGCTATTAATATTTAAGATTTTAGAAGGAATGGAAAATCCTGTGTTAAACCTTTTTAATGTTTAAGTTCTGAGACTGAAATTTTGCCTAGCTTCCAAGTTTTGCTTGATTTCTCTGATTAATAAAAGTTAGGTCTTCTGTAATGAATTTGGATGCATGCTGTTTGGCATTTAAATGTAGCTTGCCTGGCACTGATGATTTATTTTACTTTTTAAAGGCCATGATTAAAAGTTTTATGGATGTCTACCAACTTGCAAGTTCCAGAATTGACATGTTAGTGAGAGAAACACCATCTCATCAGCTTCATCCTGCAGCCCTAAAGTCCAAGCTCCAAACAGCTTGTCTTCAGGAAAGTGAGAGCTTACAATTGGTAAGTTTGCCTTTTAAGTAATTTTTGTCGTTTTGTCAGATGTGGTTTCCTAGCTGGCATCTCCCTTCATACTGTATAGTTTGTGTAGGGAAATACAATTGTATCTCATTATAAACATAACAGAACAGTTAAACTAGTGTCAACAGGAACCTTCTGAGACTTTTTCAGAAGAGAAAGGGGTTGGTAAAAGTTAACACAAGGATTAATTTTATTATTGTATCTTATATAAGGACCTGTTCTTTGCTGCTGTGGCTGGAAAAGTATACACTGTGATTTCTTTGCTTTTGGCAGTACAGTAAACAGTTGAATTTTGGACCAGAAGAATTTAACCATGTAAAGATACAGCACCTTTTAAAACAGAATGTTATTAACTGTGCGTGTAAACAAAACATTTATTAACAGACATGACTTTCTTTTAAAGACAATTGTGGTTATGAATAATACTTCTCACTAAAGTTGCAGTTTTAAAATCCGATTTCAGAAATCATTTTTTGTCTAAAATGCTGTTACCCACAAAGATACTTGGACTTGTCTAAGGCTAATAAGGTGATTCTTCAGATCTGAGATCTTTCTCTGGGGGGATTACTGAATGCAGATGTACTTGTGTCACACAGGCAGGAGGCCAGACACATAAACTGTCATAAATATGTAGCCAAGTATGTCTAGAATGAGACTGTGTAAACTGTGCAACTTGCATACATTTGATGTATTTCTTTTCCATCTTTCTTTCCTTTTCCAATTGTGTTCTCCTCTCCTTTCTCCTTTGTCTTCTTTTATTCTTGTGAAGCAAAGGATCATAAAGAAAATGCAGATTGTTTGTCTGTCTTTTTGAAACAGAAGATCTTTAAGAAGAGAGCCGTCACTAATGCAAATGACATAAACACATCAACAAATGTATATTCGAAGGCTGTGGCTTGGTTGTTTCCATCAGAATTACATTAATTTCTTATTCTGCATCTAAATTGGATCGTCACAATGGGAAATTAACAAAAATAGAAAATATATTAATCGGTGCTGAATTTCAGTTTTAAGATCTTGAGACGGTAATTGTTGAATGTTGAATGAAGGCTTTGTTTTATTTGTGACTGCACAGCCTTTCTAAGAAACTAAATGAAATTGCTTCACAAAAATTGTTTCTTTTCTACTCCAACCAGGCTTTCTTTATGATTTCTACTAGTTTACATGTGTCCTGCTGAGCCTGTGCCCAGTGTAATTGGGTTGCTCCTTTGCCTGTTATGATTGTTTTTGTTGTTTAAATCAAGATGACCAGTTGTGTACTAAGGATTGGGAAGTCTGCCAAACTTGCTGCAGCGAGGTTTGCTTTCATTTGAACTGAGAGAGCTTTTAGCAAAGATTATGCCTGTCCTATGAAGGGCTATGCAGTGGCTTGATGTTACAATGAAAACAAACAGCTTGTCTGTCCCCCCAGCTCTCCAATGCCTGTGATTGAATGCAATGCTTTTTAAGTAATTTGTGACTGCCTACAGTATCAGTATAAAGATGATGCTTTTCACATTGTGGTAGGATGTAGCTGGCCCTTCTGTATGACCCTGTGGAGAGGAGGATAGTTCTTCCTTTCAGTGCAGTTTAATTTGTACCTAAGCGTAAGCATTACTAGAAAGTAGAATAGAAATTAATAGAAAGTAGAATAGAAATTTTAATGTAAAGGCAAAAAAATCAGAATGATAGATTCTCAAGTTTCCATGAAAAAATTATGTGTGTTTATGGTATATTTTGTACTATTTGGGGTTTTATAAAGCTTGTCGCTAATATTAGCAGAAGTTGCATCAAGCATGCCTTTTGATAATTTCTGGCATCACAGCTTTCTAGAGTAATTTACATTTTAAAGTTCCAGCTCATATTGTTCTATTCTGATTTTGAGGAAGAAGTTTTGCACTAGGTTTATCTCTGTATTAAAAAAGTAGAACAAAATTTTTTTTCCTGATATTTTAAATGAAAGGGAGTAATGAAATCAAAATGTCATGAAAATCTATTTGGTTTCAGAATTGCACACATTTTGTTGGTTTCAAACCACTGTGTTCAATCACATGTCTGGTTCTAGTAACATTACACACAAAAAACTTATCATGTGGGAGACAAACACAGCACCTGGACTGTATTAATTGCAGGTCTTCATACAACGTATGCTTGTGTTCCTAGAATAGTAACCTATTGCTCAGTGCTGAAACATATTTGCAAGTGTCTTTCAGGTGGACCTTGTAAGATTGGGTTTTATCTTACTATGTTGTGGCTGTCTCTTGATGTCTTGAATGCTAGTTGCAAGAGGTTCTTGTCCTCCCAATTCTACATTGCGTCTAAGTTTGGGACATCCATCAGTATTGATCTTTTCCATGTTCAGAAGGTATTGCTTTCCTAACTAACCTTTTTGTACTGAAATTTGCTAACTACATTGCCTTTCTCTCTACTCACACCACTTTTTTTCCTCTCCTGTTGCCATGGGTTTTACTGATAATTGTAAAAACAAAACTGATGCTATAAGGCAACATCAGTGATTCTGACTCCTCATCTTCTATCTAAGACTTTGAATTGACATCTCTATCCTCGTCTCCTTCTAGTCCAACCACTTTCCTTCTCGTCAATAGTGTTTAGATTCTGAGATTGCTGTGTGTGCTCATGCTAATGCCAACAGAGAGGAACAGGAAGGGATGTGATTATGATGGACAGAGGTGAGATGAATACTGGAAACACTGCAAACAGAGAAGAGAATTATTATGTGGGGTGAAGGGGAGTCAATATCAGAATGTCCCTGTACTCTTCTTTAGAGTCCAGCTGTTTGTCTGTCGCACTCGTCTCTGATTATTCTTCCTCTGTCCAGAGAAAGGCCTGTGCATTTTTCATTTTTGAATGTCTTTAAATTTCAATATGGCTGAAATGCAAGTTGTTGGTTTTCTACCCAGACATTCCTGTATTTCTTTTCTGGTTTGCTTTTTTTTTTTTTTTAATATAATTTCTCTTGTTTTTTACTTTACCAAATGATTTTGAAATTTCCCTGACATTTCTAAAATGGCTCTTTCTTTTATTTCTGTTATCAAACCATTAACATTTTGTAATAGTTTTTCGTTGCACTTGTAACAGTTTCACTTCTGTGCATATCCTTGTTTTTTAAAAAAAATCTACTTTCTCTGAAGTGCAAGTACCACAGTCACAATTCTGTCCTTCATAACTTGCTGCATCCCCACATAAGGGCTGTATCTGTAACTGGTAAAGCTTATAATAATATGAGTTCAGCTAACAAGATATCATTGATATGGCCATGTGTGGTCTTGACTGTAAGGATGTGGGTGGACAGAGGAGAAACGGAGAAGCCAGCAGTCAACATCTTACATGAAATAAGATGGAGAATTATTTCACTGAGCACTGAAGTCCATACTAGGTTGGCACCGCCATTTTCTCCATGAAATTTAAGAAACTGTATTGTTTCCCTTTACATGTCTCTCTTTATGCCGCCTTATGGTTTTCCTTGGGAAAGCTTAGAAGGTGGGTTTAGTGGAAGCACTTCACTGGTAGTAACTATTTGTACACATGATCTATATGTAAGCGGAGAAGATACCAGTTAAAATGTTTTTGTATTTTTTTTTCCTGCCTATTTCTTGTTCAGCAACATCTAGTAATATGAACATCACAAACTGGACTGTGCTTTGTGGTTTCCTATTAAATGAACACTTGCCAGTTACTTTAACAGTACTGGATTCTGCTGCTTTGATCCATTTTACTTCTTCTTCAGACACACTGGTTTACTAATATGCTTGCACTTTCATTCAGAGCTGCAGCAATAAGTAGGCTTTGAACTGAGAGCTTTTAAGTGCTGTACTGTGCAGTAGTATAGTCATAAGCAATTACTTTGTGGGTGCTGCGGGGGAACATGTGGCATCATATTAGTCACATGGCAAGCACATGAATCCATGGTGTGTGTACTGCCAAAGAGTTTGTTGCTACAAGCACGTTGTGGGGAGTGGATGCAGTGACACTGTATTTTCCAGTGTGACCTGACACGTATAAGGAACTGACAGAATTCAATTCATTATAACATTTATCCAGAAAGTGTTCTTGTAGCTTTCAGCCCTGAGATTTTGTGCCTGATGTCAGTACTGCTGTCAGAATTTTAAGAATTTTAAATATTCCGGTAGCAATTATGGCAAACAAAAGAAGTTAGGTGTTGCCCTGATCCTCTACATGCAGCTGACGTAGTGACATTCCTTCCTTTTTCTGCTTTCACTTCAGTTTCAAAGGACAGTAGGAACTGAACGGGAAAATACAATAATTTGTAAAGACAATGGAGTGAGAAAAGGCTTGTGTGCACTGGAGAAATGGAAATCTGGGGAGCCAAAAGAATAACTTGACCCGAAGGGGGGAAGACATGAGTTTCAGATAGGTGGGAGGGGTGAAGTGAAAAGAGCAGAGTTCTCTGACTAGCTATGAGACCAACTGTTGTCTTTGGATGCTTCTCCTAACTTGAGTTGAAAAAGAAATCGTTCATCACTTTATGTGGCTTTGCATCATCCTTGCTTTTTTCCCCTCACAGTTGTGGCTGTGTCTCTCGTTTGTCTGGAAATGCCTAGTGATACCACGTAAAGTACTGAAAATACAGAAATTGTCGGTTTTTGATAAGGTGAGAGAAGCAAGTAGAATGATCTTAGGTGTGAAAAATCTGCATTTATTCTTGAGATGCTAGTAATTCACATATGCCCTCATATTTTTGTCTTGAGGAACTGCATTAAGCGAAGTGTACAATTTTCTTCCTTTTCAGAGCAGTGAGCTCACGGTTCTCATGATCTACTTGAATTCCACTCATGGGGGCCAGAGAGGAAAGAAATGTTTAAAACTCAAACTTAGCATTTAACTACAACACTGACAGTTTCTTCCTACTTAGCCAGGCTGGTCAGGGCAGTGGTTTTACATGTCTGTCCCCCATACCTTTGTTGCCTTGTCACCAGTTCGGTTTGTGTTTCAAAGCTGAGACCCGCATCTAACAGGGATGCAATGTCTTACGTTTAGAAATATGAGGACAGAACTGGAGAGAAATAAAAAAAAAACCCACATTTTGCCTTTTCACTTGCTGCATAGGAGAAAGGCACTCACTTCATCAGTGTCATGTTAAATGTCAGAGAGTGTCTTTCGTGGGCTGGAGCCATATCTCTTGTGTTAGGACATGGAATGACTGATGTAGCTGGGGGAATTCTTCCCAGATGTTGCAAAAAGCAGATAGGTCCTGGATGAAAACTCTGCTTGGCTTTTCCACTACTTCACGCTATCCTGATTCACAGTGGAACTGAAAAGATTTTTTGAATGATTTGGAATTGAACTGGTTTTGTGAAAGATTTGGAGATACTAGTTCTTAATTTGCCTTGCAAAAAATAATCAGGCTTGTTATTTTTATTGTTACCCTCTGTCTTGCAGTGCTTTCTTGGAAATAGTTTGGGACAGAATTAAGATAGTTGTAACTTTTCCTCAGTACTGTTAATTACCAGTGTGTGGTTTATTTACCGTGAAACATATGAATATTCTTAAAGTGATAGTAAGTAAATGAAAATCTGACAGACCCACAAGGACAATGTCCTGACTCTTGAGGTGATAGTAGACACGGAAGAGTGGAAATATCAATTTAGGCAAAAATAGAAAATTGTATTTGTAATATTTACTAAGCTTGAAGTCTGAATCCACAGGCTGAATCCGCAAAGCAGTGATATCTTCCAGAAACTGTTTTTTTTACTGAAATATTTGTGTTTCTTACCTGCTTTTAAGCAATTGGGCATCACTTGCCAACCTTACTGCATAGCCAGGGAATGTGGGTATCCTAGTGCAAATGCTTACCTTGTCATGTGGTACTGCTTACACAAGTAATAGTTGTAACCAAACAGTATAAATCATGTAGTTTAAATTATTTGCTTATTATATAGTACCAATTAAAAAAATAAATGAAACCTGTATTATAAATCACATTATGTAAGTTAGGGGAACGTGTTCAAAAACAGTTACAGTATTCAAATAGCACACTTGCTATTTTGTAAAGAATGCTTACTTTTTTATGCAAAAATTTTTTGATACTCATTATTCTAAGTATGTGAACTTTTAACTTGTCAGACTATTGTAACATATTTGAAAATTATAGTAATTTGATTAAAATGTTGCCTATAAGGCAAAAGGTTCAGTTAATAGAATCCATATGTAATTAAAATGCAGAACTAAATGTAATCAGACCCCAGTGACTGGTGCCTTCATATTGATAGTTTTACAGTGGCCTCTGGGGTTGAAAGTTTATGTTAAAGTTAGTAATGTAGCTGCGCTCCAGAAAAAGAGCAAGACAGTTTAGCCATTTCACATATGACAGCATCCTGAAGTGATAGCCAAACAGCATAAATACTTGATAGGCTGATTGTTAGGGGTATCTTCCACTGGCAGGTGGTAGGAGCACAAGACTGCTGTAGTGTACTAGTCAGAGAATTGCATTCAGCAGCAACACTGCTGCATAAACATCCCCAAATGAAGGATCTTGCTGTGAGCAAGTAACAGTGGATTTTTTAAAATAATATAGTTACTTAATTTGTATGAATTCATGTTTGAATCATCTGAAAGTTATAGACACAACACTATGTACCAAGCCACAAAAGAAGTTTAAAAAAATTTCCTCAACTTAAAAAAAAAATAAAATTATTTTCTCTGGACAGTTTTAAGAGTCAACATCCTGTGTTAGAGTTCTCTAATCATCACCAGCACAATTTACAATCAGAACACACAGAGAGCCAGTTCAGACCAGCTCATCTGTTGACTTTGGCAGAACCCCTTAATCTCACTGTGTGCAGCTGCCACTTGAGAGCTGGGGACTCGGCAGAGAGCCGAAGGAGGGTGGGATGCAGGGTTGGTCAAGGCATGAACACATAGGCCTGCTTCATTTCAACAGCCGTACACTGCTTTTTTTATAGTCTTTTCATTTTACAGCCTTTTTTTTTTTAAAAAAAAAAAAAACCCTGAAATTAAATGAGGACCTCTCATGAGCCACTGCGCTCCAGGCATAAGAAATTGTAATGTCTGGCTTCCAGAAACTGTCCCGTCAAAATGTGCTTCTGATTAGGTGGCTTAATTACAGCTGTGAAAACAATGTTGATTTAGGCCTCAAGATTCCAGTGCATGTCAGCCGTTATTAGCTAGCCTTGGACTGAAGCCACCATTTTAAAACTCTGTACCACTAAAGTCACACACTGCCTGACAACTTTTTATTTAGGCAGAAATGTTGCCAGAAGCAACACATTTTATGCAAAATATTTTTCATTGCGCAAATTTCAAATGTGACACTGTTGATGGACATAAAATGGGTAGTTACGGGTGGACTTCACCAAGTCCAAAAGCTAACTTTTGAAAAAAAAAACCCCAAGCAACCAACGCCTCCCCCCCCCCATTTCAAATAGTTTTTATAAAGTTTGACTGGCATAATGCTTAATTTTAATTCCTTTAATTCAGTTTTATTCCAAATCCAGCATGTTGGTTTAACCACCCAATTTTATTGCATCTAAATTTTCCTGACAGTTTCATTTGCTGTTGGGAAATAAAATTGCCATTTTTGCAACATGGGAAATAATGGCTAGTTTCAAAACCAATATGTTTGAAACTTCCTTTGCCTGAAGCAGCTTAAGGCACACACTCAATTTACTTTAGGGGAAAAAAGCTCATTAAATAGTTTTTAATATTTTAATATAATTTAAGTAACTGCTTTCACAGTGAGAAGGCTTATTAGGCCCACGTATTTACACCTGCAGCGAGGTAAATGTTTGGGTAATTAGGTGGTTTCCAATACCAACTTTTCAATGCAGTTGCAGAGTTAATGCTGTAAACACTGTAGATGGACACAATGCGTTCACTGCATTGAAATATTACATTTCCACTTGTAGTATTTTGCTTTCAAGTGCTTAAGAAGGAGATTTAAGTGGGGCTGGGTTGGTTAGGATTTTTTGCTTTGTTTTGTCTGTTCTTAAAGTCTCCTTAATGACATGAATTGGCTGTGGAATGTGAGTGAATGTGTGTGGGTGTTAGCTCTCGGCAGAGACCGGTGCTTTGGAAAAGCGAGATCTACATTCTCACTTCACAGTTGCCATGAAATTCCAAATGTCCATGCTGTGCGGTTTAATGGAAACCATGAAGTTCCTAAATGACCACAGGTTTGTTCCGATGTTAAGCACAAAACAAATCTTTCAAGTCATTGGCTGAGTTGCAAAAAAGGAGGGTCATGTTTTCAGGAAGCTAATCTCCTTTCCTTTTTTTTTTTTTTTTTTTTTTTTAACTTCATGGTTTGCATTTCTATGGCATTAGAAATGTGTTTCTGGTGAGGTACTGGAACTACCAGCTCACAAACAAGGGTCCTCAGTTCCCAGGGCTGGAAACAAGACGCTTGGAACCTGAAGCTGCATTCATCTCTTATCCTAAGCACTCAGGGCAGTGCAACAATTGTACCTCCAGGAGAAACTAATTGGAAATTGATTTAGAGAAACTAATGATTTGGATGAGGAAACAAGTCTAAAGTACAGGTTCAAGTTTGCCCCGTAAAAAATGGTCATGCATTCGTTCTCTGCGGGCAGCAGGTTAACAGAAAAAGGAAGTGAATGGCTATGCTTATTTTTGTTTGGTTTTTTTGAAGGAGAAACACTGGAATGAGCTAGTCTTTTATTTTCTTTGCAAAGTGGTAGGTGAGTTTTCCTGAATCTGAATGTTTTAGAAAGGCCCTAGTTGCTGTGAAGGGCAACTGTGACACGGGAGACAGCCATGTGATGCCATTCTTTTTATGAGATGTTTTTGCTGAGTGGTCTTTCAAAATGTGTTTCACTGGTAATATGCAATGAGTTTTATTCACCAGCCGCATATGTTTGCTCCCTGTTTTTTACACACCATTGTTTCTTTTGCTTTCTTCCCACACCTCTCAAAGTGACATTTTCAGCACATCAAATTAAAAAAAACCCTTTTGTATATTATTACATATACCGCTAATACTGGAGTAGAAATAAAAGTATTGGGAGTGCTGGACAGGCTGGTTTTTTGAGAACTGAATATTATAGCGCAGGACAGTTAACCATGGGAAAAAGTTTTTACAAAAGAACAGAGCTGAGGACAAAATTTTACTGGCTTTATAGAAGAAAAGGAATATTCTCTACAAAGGCAGACAAATTCACTTCTTTCCAGACTCAAGGACTTTTACTGAGGCCAGAAGGTGCTTCCTCCTCCCTTTTGAAGAAGTTATTTCAAGAAAGAGAGCTGGGAAGCTTCTATTATTCCCTGTTAAACTGTGGGTTAAACACAAAGGGAACATCTGTTTGTTCTGAGACTGTGAATTTGCTGAGAATTTTTGTAGGGGATTAAAGTGTAGCTGTGCCTGAATGAGTCTAGCTCAGATGCTTAAATGGCGAATGAATCCATGCGATCCAGATTGTCATTTTCCTGATTTTTTTTCTTGACAGTTTAAATTGAGATCCTACAAGGGGTACTTTATCAATAATTATTTTCATATTCTGACACCTGTTTGGTTTTGTGTTTCAAGCTAAGTATGTAAAGTACTGTTTATAAGGAGAAAATTCAGGGCCGATCTTCAGTCATTAGCGTTGAGAAACAGTGCATGATGTACCTGTGAGTTGCA
The DNA here is from genome assembly GCA_026546715.1 of Gallinago undulata. NCBI lineage: Eukaryota > Metazoa > Chordata > Aves > Charadriiformes > Scolopacidae > Gallinago > Gallinago undulata. Next base: position 34,466,958 of record JAOTQQ010000019.1, read on the forward strand.
ATTCAATTGATTGGAATGATAAGAAGGATTTTTGATGCTTTTCTGGTATTTCGTGTTTACCACTACCTCATTGCCCAGCTCACGGGCAAAAAGGACAAGAGGGTGAGACCTAGGGCAGTGTTTCCAGGAGTCTGCCTCTTTCTCAGCAATACATATATGTGCGGCTTAAAATGCAGCGTGGATAATGCTACATGTACCCATTTAAAATAAAAAGGAAAAAAATACAAATTTGTGCTGATATTTAACTGGATTGGGCCTGCGGAATCTATTTAAGCATAAAACTACATTAAAGATTGTTGGGAAGTAAGCATTCCCCTCAGAAGATGTAACTTTAAGTGTTTGTAAGGCAAAATCTCATGTTTAGAGGTTTTTGTTTTCCTCTGGATGGCAGGGAGAAGACCAATGCCCCACCACCAGAGAATTCAGTGCCAGCTAGTGGGCAGACTTTCCTCCACCAGAGGCAACTGTCTCTGATGCTGTATCTCCTCTTACTCTCCACTTCTGGAGCGGTGACTGGAAGGAAGGTCATGGGAGCACAAGGCTGGGTATCATCTCCACCCATGGTCCCACAGCAGATCTCTCAGCTGTCAGACCTCACCTCACTAGTCCAAGCAAAGGAGGAGTGGATCCTCCACAGGCCAAAGGGAGATAATGAGAGCAATGAAGAAGGGTAGCTGTAAACCATAGCAGTTTCCTTTACTTTGTGCCTTTCTGGAATTTACAGAACCGGATTGTTTTTCTGTTGGTTTGGTTGTGCTCTTTTCCCCTGCCGTCTCCTACAGCTGTGTGTGTTTGTGTCCTTTTCAACTGTGAAAAAAAAGAATAAATCGTTGCATTCCTTTTTGTGACATTTTTACAGTAGAGTAACATGTTTTTGTAGAAATGCATGTGTTAACCTACTTCCATTGCCTGATTGCTTGTGTTTTGTTGTTATAAAAGCATGAAAATTAATGTGAGAAAATTTTTTAAAAATCGGCTTTAAAATACTAGAGTATGACTTGCAGAGACAAAAAGACAGGAAATTCAGAGTTAGGGCATAAAGCATAAAACACTGTTAGTAAGTCATAACTTTATTCCTGTAATGTTGATATGATTTAAGGGCATACAGTCAGCAAGTTACATCTTAATATTTGTTTTTACTGGGTTTTACATATTAAAGTCATACTGCTCAATATTTACCCAACATATATTTATTTGTTTATTATTGTTGTTTTTAAATTATGCATAAATCTTTTTGTGGAAGTCTGTGAAAACCACATTATGTAGTGAATGCACAGTTTTTCTAGTTGATCATAGTAAGGACCTATTTTTTCCAGACACTGGTCTCCCTGAAGCAGTTTGGCCTGTTGAATAAATTAGTACTTGAACAAAATTTTAAAATGTAATATGAGAGCACAGTAGGGTGAGGAGCTTCATTGTCACCGTAAAAGATAATGATAATAATCTTGATTTTTTGAATAACTTTTGTTGTCTTCAGTTTGCATAATGATTCAGTTAAAGAAAGAGATTTAGAAACAAATGTGCTCCTTAAACTGTATCTTTCCTTACCCATTTTATAAGAACTTGGGGGTTTTGTTGACTTGTTTCAGAAATGCTACCTTTTGGAAAGGAAGGACTCTTTTTGTTAAGCAATCAATTGACTGTTTCTTGGGGTTTGGGGTTTTTGTTTGTTTAGGTTTTTTAATGGAAGGTAGGGAACCTTTAAAATGCCCAGAAAGTAATAAAAATTACTAAAAATTTAGGCAAGAGCAGTGTAGTTATTCATCAGCAGAGTTTCCCTGCTACATGTGATGATATTAGGCAAGCAAAGTGATGACAGGATGGTGCAGTCATTCCATTTTATTCTTTTCAAATGTTTCAATTCCTACAGCTTTCTAGAGAGTGGCCCATGGAACCTCTAAAGCCACCTTGCTTTAACCACCACACTTTTGGATCCGGCTCTCAACTGAAATTGGCCCATAAATCAATAGTTCACTCAGTAAATGTTATCATAAAGCTGACATTGCAATACTTGCCTCTCTTAAATTTCTATGTTCACCAATATTTTGAAAGCCTTTTGTCCTATATAGGTGTTGCAAGTAATTTGACAAAGAAAGCCCTTGGAGACCAGAGCCAAAATAGTGTAATAATTCACTAATTTTTCAGCTTTTGTTGAGTAACAATGGTCTCATTTGATCACAAAAGGATCAGCTCATATGGTGGTTATACATTTATGACCAGGGACCTGTTAATCTTTCAGACCCTGAGTGACATCAAATTTTCTTTCACAGGGTCTATTAAATGCATTGCTCTCCTTTGGGAGCCTGAGCATGTATTGTAACTTAACCTGGACGTTGCAAAGCTTCTTGACTCTTCAAGTCATCCAGTTTCATTTTAATTTGTGCATTTCAAGCCATCCTATTGCTTTAGGAATTTCTGATTTAATTTAATAACTTACTGAAGTTAACTACATTTTAAATACAATTTTTTAGAAAAACATAATCTACTTGAGAGCTCTAAATAAAGGAATTTAAGGTATTCTGGAGGCACACCAAATTACTGGAACATTCCAGTGTAAAATGATTTTTTAAAATTGTGTTGCAGCATTCTTGTTTTACAAACCGAAAAGCTGAAGAAACTTCTCTCCAAGTCTCCTTCAATGTTCTTTATGAGTCTTCTGATAAAAATTTTACATGCCTGATGAAAAGTTTGTAGTGTTGAATGTGGTAGTGGTGGGTTCTGGTTTTTTTGTTTGTTTTGTTTTAAATTGTCTGTGCTTTCAGAACATGCATTTGGCATACATGTATGAAAGGGTGATATTCTAGTAGCATTTTTTTTAATGTTGATTCACATAAATATGATTGGTATGTGGGGAATATTAGTTCTGTTTGCCTAGTGGACTGTCTCAAACTTGCATGTTCAAGCCTTGCAGAAAGTGATGATCTAGTACCTGACCTAAGAGCAGTTTTAAAGGCTGATTGTGCTCAGGAATCTAATAAGTACAAAAAAGTTCTGATGAAGTAATTATTTTTTTTTTTATTTAATTTCAGTCTGAAGTATAACTGTATATACAAATTTGGCCAAAACCAATAGACACAGTAAACCTAGCTCACCCACACTCAAGTTGTTTATAATTGATAAGCTTGATTCCTTGCCCAGTTAGTGTAATTTAGGTCTTACATTTACAAAAGACCTACATGTTAGCCAACTGAAATTGATCCTAAAATATTTTTTTTAGGCTATTCAGATATCAACAGATATTTTATAAGCAATACTGTCAGAAAGCCAACTGTTTTCCCTGACCATTACTGTTATAAAACTACCCTTTAGAACTCCATTGAATATATACTGCTTCAGATATTCCATGCAATTTGTGGGAGAAGGAGTAATTCCCTCCTGAAATTACTTCAACTAAGTTTTGCTATGGATCTATGGATGAATGAATATTAACCTGCTTGCTTTGGATAAGCAAACAAAAGCTTGAAAACTATCCCAAACCTCCAGGGAGCCAAAAGTAACTCCTCCCAGTGAATCTTTCTCTAAGCTAGTTTATGGGGGAGGGGGATGGAGCCCTTATCAAGGTGCACAAATCCTTGGGACCTGATGAGATTCATCTGTGGGTCCTGAGCGAACTGGTGGATGAAGTTGCTAAGCCACTACCCATCATATTTGAGAAGTCATGGCAGTACAGTGAAGTTCCTACTGATGGGAGAAGGGGAAACATAAACCCCATTTTTAAAAAAGTTAAAAAGGAAGACCTGAGGAATTGCAGGCCAGTCAGTCTCACCTCTGTGCCTGGCAAGATCGTGGAGCAGGTCTTCCTGGAAACTGTGCTAAGGCATATCGAAAGTAAGGAGCCAACTAAAGGCAGATCATGCCTGACAAACCTGGTTTGTCAAACGGGGTGGATAAGGGAAGAGCAATTGCCATCATCTGCCTGGACTTGTGCAAATCATTTGATACTGTTCCGCATGACATCCTTGTCTCTAAGTTGGAGAGACATGTATTTGACAGATGGAACACTCAGTGGCTCAGGAATTGGTGCATGGTCGTACTCAAAGAGTTGTGGTCAATGGCTCAATGTCCAAGTGTCAAGCAGTGACGAGTGGCATTTCTCAAGGGTTGGTATTGGGACCAGTGTTGTTTGACATCTTTGTTAGCAAAGTGGATGGTCAGATTGAGTGCGCCCTCAGCAACTTTGCTATCAACACAAAGCTGAGTGGTGTGGTTGACATGGTGGAGGGAAGGGATGCCATGCAGAGGGACCTTGACAGGCTAGAGAGGTGGTGGCAGAGGTGGCATGTGAACCTCATGGAGTTTAACCAGGCCAATTGCAAGGTCCTGCACATGGTACATGGCAATCCCAGGCACAAATACAGGCTGGACAAAGAATAGATTGAGAATAGCCCTGAGAAAAAGGATGAGGTGCTGATTGATGGCGAGCTCAACACGACTCATCAATGTGCATGTGCAGCCCAAAAAGCTAACCATATCCTGGGCTGCATCAAAAGAAGCATGGTCAGCAGGTCAAGGGAAGTGATTCTCTCCCTCTGTTACACTCTTGTGAGACCTCACCTGGAGTACTGCGTCCACCTCTGGCGTCCCCAACATAAAAAGGACATGGACCTGTTAGAACAGGTCCAGAGCAGGGCCACTAAGATAATCAGAGGGCTGGAGCACCTCTCCTGTGAAGACAGGCTGAGAGAGTTGGGGTTGTTTAGCCTGGAGGAGAGAAGGCTCTGGGGAGCCCTTATAGCAGCCTTCTGGTAAAGGGAGCCTACAAGAGAGATAGGAAGGGACTCTTTGTCAGGGAGTGTAATGACAGGATGAGGGGGGATGGTTTTAAACTGGAAGAGGGTAGATTTAGATTAGATATTGAGAAGAAATTCTTTATTGTGAGGGTGATGAGACATTGGAAAAGGTTGTCCATAGAATTTGTGGATGCCCCATCCCTGGGAGGTGTTCAAGGCCAGGTTGGATGGGGCTTTGAGCAGCCTGGTCTAGTGGGAGGTGTCCCTGCCCATGGTGGGGGGGTTGGAACTCAATGATCTTTAAGGTTCCGTCCAACCCAAATCATTCTATGATTCTATTATTTTGGGGGGGAGGTAGCATCTAGACATCTGCAGTGGACAACCCAGAAAATGTGCAGCGCGTTGCCCAGTGCAAAAAGGTGAAAGTCTTTGTCCTCCTTTTAAAATCACTGATGATTTAAAAAATAAACTTAATTTTGAGAAAATGAAGTTGACAGTAGTAATAGTTCACTTCTGAGCATGTGGTATAAGTCAGTCATTTTTTGCTCTATCATTAGAGTATCTTTTTAAGAGGCTGTTCAGCTTAATACGGTTATTTAGATAAACTGAGATTTTGATTAGCTTGTAGCCTAATACAAATGCAGATGTTCTTACTCAGCATGCAAGTGTTTGTCTGTATTTTGGATAACTTGTTACAATCAGTCTGTTTTTCAAATAGGTGCAGATCGGTTGCATAAACCATGTCTGTTTCCAGTTTATGATCCTAATTCTGTTGTCTCCTGTGAGCTAGCATCAGTCTGCTGTTAGTTAAGGGATGCTAAAGGCTGTCAGTTCATGAGATCAGCATTTCCCTTCTAACTTCAGGATTATGGACATCACGAGGTTATATTATCATAGCCAAGGGGACTGAAATCGCTTTTTCGCTCACTTAAAGGTTTTTGGAGAGATCTGAAATAATGTTCTTGACTAAGAAGCCTTGTGTGTCCCTGATGCTCATTTTAAGTCTGAGTAATACCACTTTCCTACTTCTAATCTGAGTGAAATGTTCCCTGCACTCTTTTTCAATTGCTGCAAAACTACCCATTTTTTGCATCAACAGCCTCTACCAGAGGTGTGCGAGCTTCAAGTCCTTATGACTTACTTCTTTTCACTACCTTTCATAATAATAAATTGATTCTGTGTCCTTGCTGTAAATACCCGTCAAGAGAGGTATCTGCTTTACACATCAATCAATGTATTTCCTTTCTGTTTTCCTTCCTTCCTGCTTATGGCTCATCTTGAGCTTCCACTTTATACAAACTGGATGTCTGCATTTCTTTATGAAAATAAGATTTTGTGTGTGGAAAAATGCCCTTTCAGTGGTTTTTAGGGAGAATTTCAAGGGGACTTGTCCCTGTAGGTATGGCGGGAAAGCAAACAGGTTTCATAATCTATCTGAATTTGCTGCCATTCAGCAAACACCAGAACCTGAAAGGTCTTTGTGAATTGTCTTTTGAGTCTTGTCTTGCTGGAGTCTGGTAGTTGAAACCAGAAGGCATTCCCTACGACCCTTTTAATTCTGCTGTCCAGACATCAATGCTCATCCAGACTGTTCCAGTCTTGGTTAACAGCATGCCTCTTCAGCAAAGAGCACTTGAACATCATCAGTACTTATTGTGTATTTGATTTTTGAGGGCCTTTCCTGACCTACTCCACATATTTAATACAAATATACTTGAGAGAGGAGAAGTAGTGAGCAAACTGGAGTATTCCTAAGGCATCTGTTTGCAAAGTAACAGTGAGTTGTGTTTGTTCTCATTTTTGTATAAGCTATCAGGAGAATCCTAAATGTTGATTTCAGTTTTTTTAATAGTTCATTTGTTTTGTTAGCCTCACAGATTTGTATTTCTGAATATTATTCCTCAAAAATATTGCATATTTGTCAGAAATGCATAGCAAAAATTAATCTTCTGAATGCCTAAAGATTTTTTAATGTAAGAAACCTGTATCATAAACTTGCACTGTTCCTAGACCTTTTTCCTTTATGTTGTTAAATGTTACTATTAGAAATAATTATGTTTCCCCTCTTCTCCCCTTGTATCCATATTGCTGACACAATATAACTTTATTAATTATAAAGTGATTTTAAGTATTTTACTGAATCAGTGTAATTTCTTTTTTTTTTTGCCAAAATGTTTATGATGATTAGCTCTAGGATTCTGCATTAAAACTGGTTTTTGGTAAAAGATAGATTAATGCACCACTGGCAAAGGTCTGCTGTCCTTGTCCTGTTAAACAGCAGAATGCCTAAATTGTAGTTGCTCCAGTTCGGAGCAAACAGACAAAAAGGAAGGTAGCTAAGCATTTTGCTGTGCGTGAGCAGTTAGAGGGCAAGCAGACACCATGCACCTTGACCACCTATTATGAAGCTTTTTGCTGCAATGTCAAGTGAAAGCGAGTTAATTGGGTGAAGCTGTAGAGCATGTTAGGGGCATGGTAAAGGGTTGCTGTCTGACAGCTGAATGTCAGCAGAAGCTAGTGAAGTGTGGTTGAGAGACAGAGACCTGTCACAAAGTTCATGTGGACTATAGCACAGTTAGGGAGATGAAATGTGGTTCTGTCTCACTTTCTCCCTCATTGCATTCAAGCACCTTAAGATTTCACACTGTATGTGTCAACCCTTGTTCTCTAAGCTGTTTTCTCCTAACACTTCTGCATTCAAATGATTGGACAGAAGATGCTAATGTTTGGCAAAATGAATGTAAATACACTTTTTTCCTTTTTCTGCTAGAGCGGCAGTATACATGCAACTCAGACGAAACTTTGAAGGCTTACGTCAGACAATCACACTGCCTAGGAATTCAGCTGATGACTGAATACATTTCTCAAGAGAGAATGAAGTTTGACACTTTAACTAGTTGGATGGGGAGTGTTTTCCCCCTAGCGCTAGCAGAAGAAAAGGCTGAGTGGGGAGGACTACTTCATGAGCTGCTTTTGCCTCAGAATGGTGTAGTGAGTGTTTTAGTCTCTAGTTGTAGTCACTTCCTCCTCTTCTTGCTAGAAAGAAGCAAAGGCCTGAGAGGGAACCATGAGAAATAGATGTAGTTATCTGAGGCAATGAAAAGCTGTGGGAAATTTCACATAGCAGGAAAGGCTTTCTTGGAAGCACAAGGAGTGTCAGTTATAGTGACAATCTTATAAACTGATGCAAAACATGGAGAGGTGTCACCACAGCACAGTGACAGTAAGAGTGCAGTGTACTTTTGAATGTTGTTTGCAGCGTGCAGCACAAGATAAACTGATAGCCATTTGGGTTAGCCACTCAGATGAAAAATAAATAAATAAAAGTTGCTTCCATTCTTGTGAAAGTGGAAAGACAGTGATAGGCAACGTGGGTAAAAAATACTAAAGAATTCAAAAACTTGGATTGAAATAAATACATTTCACCATGAACATCGTGCACACACTACATAGTTTGCCTAATGTTTTGGTATAATTAGGGTAGTGCAGAGAGTTTGCAAGGTATTCCAATGAGTCATCTGGAAGATGAACTTGCTATGTAGGCTGAATAGTAGACTTTGGCTAAAATGTTTAGAAATCATCAAAATTAGCAATGTGAAGCCAACGAAACATAGATGATAAGGTATTCATCTAATGTGATAATCCATCCAATCCCGTGTGTTCTTCAAACTTACCAGGTTTAAGTATGTTTGAATAAAACACAATTTTCTTCTAGAAAAACAAATATAATAGTATGATATATTTTTCTTAATTGTTTTTAATTGAGCCTCTAAAATGTGATTTCACTGACTGCATTAGAAAAGCAGAAAAAAAATTATTTCCAGGTATTTCAGACTCATATATTTGTTTAAAATCTCCTGGAAGTAGAAATCCTTTGATAATGAAGAAAGCCATTATTATTGTTGGCCAGCAGCACCCAAAGTGTGTTGTGTGTCTACCTTTCTGACTTAATATGCATGGATCTGGCAGCCCATTGAATTATTCTCTGATAGCAAATTGTTTCCAGAAACCAGGCAGGAGTGCTGACAATTAAAATTTATACCGAATGTTACCATTTTCCTACTTTGTGTCAGAGCATCAATTTAGTCCTACAGCATCAGCATACAGAATTGCAAAATCATTGACACGGGAAGCAAACTTTCCAGTTTTGGTCAGCATACATTCCTGCTTTGAAAAAGTTTGTTAGCTAGCACTGTACTGCACTAACACCCACTAGTAGTGCTTTACATTTTAAGCACCAGGTTCAAGAATTTTCATCAGTCTGATGTTTTAATTATGTCACTGAGAGTGCAAAATGGCTGTTGGAGCTACTTTTAACAGCAAAAGAATGAGCAGTGTACTGGGAGTCTGGCAAAAGTCAACTCAGGTTTGGAAACAGCAGTCTTTGTATTACTCTTTGTATTACTCTTTCTGCCCTTTTACTTTGTCCCTTACTCAGCCATTTTCTGATCTGATTCTAAGCCATTTCCTTACTTTATTAACTCAGTTGAAGCCATATATGCATACTTGTTATTCTCAACCCAGAAGCCTTAACTCACAAAAACCTTACCTCTTTTTATTATTCTTATTTTTTTATTCTATTTTTTATTCTATTTTTTTCCAATATAGAATGTTGTATGTCATAAGAAAGTGGTAGGGAAGCTTGGGCTACTGTGTTTTGAAATGGAATATTTGAAAGCAGTTTAAAGTGACTAAAATTTAGTAGTGGGAAATCCCAAAATTGGAAGGAGTTAGTGTTGTAACGTGCAAATAGTAGAGGGAATTGAAAAGTTGTAGTGTGGTATTATAGTGAAAACTGTGGTCCAGTAAAGTTATCCTTGTGTGGACTTTGAAGGCTGATTTATGGCTTCAGTTCTGGTTATAGATTTTACTCCTACAACTGAAGAATAACAATATACTTTAACAGTGAATTTCTTCTGTTTGGACCATTGTCATAACATGTGCATAGTCTTCTAATTCCAAGTGTCTAACTGTGCATATTATTCCACAAGTATTGATATAGAAAAGCAAAATGAGGTGTCTTTGATTATAGCACGATGATTCTGAGTAGGCTGACATCTCAATAAAAACATACACAGGATTATAATGCATGATGGCATTATAATATTTCCTCACTGTATCATACATAATAAAGCAACCCACTATAAATCAGTTTTAACCTTGGTGAAACAGCTCATGTATCATGACATAACCTGTAAACTAGATCCTAAATGTGATCAAAGGTTAGTCACAGAAGAAAAACTCAGGAGAAGAATTGCTTTGGAAATCTTTTTCTATGTCTAATACTAAAAAATTGCTTGAGTTAACTATAGTTTAGAAAGCAATTATTCCATAATATAGACTAATATTTCATATTTTGATCTTTAGGAAAACATGTTTTATAAAGTTAGGCTAAGAAACCTAGAAAAATGACCATAGGACATGTCCAATTACTATATTACATAAATATTTTGAAAGCATATTTTTGCTAGACACATTGTGTCCTAAATATCTATTTGCCTGATGAAGTGTAACAGTTTAGATGGAATCATTTACAGCTTAACAGGTAAATAAAAGTGCTATGCTAGAGATTTACCTGAACAGGCACCTTATTTAAAATACATAATTTGTCTTTTAAAAATTACCTAAATGCATATTTATATGACAGATTATCATCACAGCTCTGGCATAGTCATTTGAATTTGTCAATTTAATACATGTTTTGGAAAGGTGTCTAAGTACAATAATGTTGAAAGAGGTCTGTTGGGGAAATTATAACTGCCTTTAAAATTCTTGCATACAGGTATGTGTTCAAACAATGAGTGTTATAACAGTTCTGAGTATTTTTTTCTTCTAACGTATAGAATGCTATTTTCTTATTCATCATGAGTGTATATAGTGATATTGGATCAAAACAGTTCTTATGAGTAACAGCCAAGATCTTTTTTTTTTTTCCCACATCAATCACATTGCTATTAGATCTGATTTCTCTTCTATTCAATGGATAGTATTCTGTTCTTTGTAAGAAGTACAGCACAGGATCTGGATAACTAAACCAGAGCTTTTTTTTCCCCCAACAGTGAAGCTTTTACTGTAACATAGTCTATTGACTTGCTGCCAGTCATTAAGTTTCATACATTTTTTTTTGCAAGTCTCAAAGGAAATCTGATTTCTTACCTCCTTACTGGGATTTTGTTGCCATATTCTTCAAAAAAACCCTTACTACATCTGGAAAAAGAGTGATACGAGAGTGCAATTGTAGCATGTGATTTTTACTCATGATGTGCTGATTAATTGAGATGTTGAAAGCAGTACAAACCAATATGTTTAAATTTGTCTTCAATATTTGTTACCCAGAGTAAAACCCGTTTATAGCTTCTTAGTGATTTCATTTTTTTACACACAGATGTGTTTTTAGAACATCACAAGTTATTTGCCTATTTCAGTATTGTCATAATATTATTTTATAAATTACTCTTATTTTGGAGATAATTTTGGCTATGTGGTCAGCTGGTTAAAGTATACAATAGCAGACTGTTAAGCGATGTAATAGGTGGATGCCTTTGTTGAGATCTCATTTCAGATGTGCTTATACAAATGCCATACATTTTGTTTGTGCTTTGGCTTTTTAGTGGTTCCCATTCTGCGTAGCATTGAGCCCAGAAGGACTGAAAAGCTGGAGTGTTATAGACCCTACCTGCCAGATCTGCTGGTTATCTCATCCTTATCACCACCATAGCTTAGAAAACCTCAAGGCACTACCTCATTTTAACTATCTACATGAAGTAGTCATCTAAATTTGCTACTGTGTAGGTTCTTAATGAAGATCTGACACAACTTAGCTGTTTAAAGTAGCTGCTATATGGCTCATGGTGAATCAGAAATCAAAAGAGTATCAAAGGGAACTGTTGAAGTAGGTGTTAGAAGCAACCATTGATTTTTCTCCACCAATAGTAACAGAGGAAAGGGGAATCTTTCATGAATATGTCTTTATGCATATGATTGAGTCTGGATTTGTGGAAATATGAATACACACATAACCCTCTGCCTCTCTCTGGATATCTATGAGTGTGTTTATTGGAACATGTGCCTCTGTATATATGCGTTTCTGCCTCTGTGTGTGTTTATATATGCATGTATACTCTTTCTGAAATGCAGAGAGAGTGTTTAAAACCTGAAATACACTGTAATGGTCTTTCAATATCTTAAATTTTGTCTTTTCCATAATTATGCTTTTCACATGAAGTTTTCACATATTTATGACCTGATGAAATATTTGATCATTATTTCCACAGCTATATAATGCATTGGGTAAAATACCTTGGCAGAGGGTGGAAGAGCAATATGACATTGTGTTTTCTTAAGTTAGTTTATAGATATGGATATTTAAGGGATTACAGAGTGTCTTAATTTTGCATTTTAAAAAATTATTAATGCCAATATATTGATATTACCCATAATCTTTCAAAGCAGGATGCACAATGTTTTGGTGCTAGAAGTTATTTAATGTTGAATTTTAACTGGTCTAACCTTTATAACTTTGACTGAATGTCGAGACTCTTTGAAATATGAATCATGTTCCCCATCAACGTACATTCAGTGTATATTCTATGGCCATCTTCTAACAGGCTAATATCTGAAGAGTATTAAGTGCTTGATTTCACTTGATGATAAAATATATTTAAAAGTAAATGAATACTTTCCATGTTTAGCATGGCATATTTTTCCTAATAGCAATGACAGGGAGGCTGTAGAATAAATCTGTTTTCTTGATGAAAAAACCCTACACCCTAGAAATGCTAATTAAGAGGTGTAAAAGTTTTAAGTATTTGTAGCACTTCAAATAAAGTAGGCTGTTTCCCAACACTTACTAGTGCACAATAGTCTATCTAATGTCCTTTGTTTCTGCTTATTAAAGATAAATCTCTATATTAATCAATGTATTATAGATAAGCATTTTAAACAAGAAGCAAAAACTTGCAAATAATTCGTATACATAGCTTTGTGAAAGTCATAATGAAATTATTTCGCTTTCTTGTTTAACACTAAATGTAGATTCTTTTCTGTCTTGTTTTTTATTATTACTTTCTTTTACTCCAGGAATCAAGAGGGAGTTCAAACATCACCATGACTTCAAGCTAGGAATTCAGCCTGACCAGAGTCCCAGATTTTTTTGGCATTGCAAGCTGAACCTGACATATCCTACAGTTTTATGCACAATAGAGCCAGTTCTCAGTCTTCAGTCTATTCCTTCAGCCTGAATGTCACATCCAGTCCCAAAAGAACAATGGAAAATGGATTTTCAGATTCTTTGTATCAATAATCTTTTAGAAGGAAAAAATTGCATTAATGTAAAATGATGCAATTAAAGTGCAATTTTGTTGCTACCTTTGAATTGTAGTTCAGCGTATGTATTTTTTGACATTAATTTTACGTTTTTATGAAAATGTGCATTCATATGTTCACATTTCTGCGCTTCTCATTCTCTGCATACCGAAACAGTTATTTTTTAAACTTCTACTTATTGCAGTTGTTCATTTTTATGTAGTATATTTTTAAATGTTAAAGAATGACACATTTTGGGTAATTTTCCTCAGTCTTAAAAAAAAAAATCAATAAGCCATTTTAGTCTCTATCTATCAAAGTTGTTTCATACTTGTCTATTTTAAAGCAGGACTGCAATACTTTAATAGGATTGAGAGAGCTATTTGAAATGTATGCCAATGATTCCTGTCATTTCATGGCAGCCCTGCCATGGTTCACTGAGCCCCCTCTTTTCTCTTGTCAGCTCAACTGAAGACAAGCATTTAGTTGCAAACTTTAAGCAGGTTGTGCAAAACAGAAATGATGTGACTGCTTCTCTTCCTGCACAATAATGTCACTGCTGGTCAATGTGAGAAGGTCAGGTTGCTCCTTGTAAAGCTACATGATACCACTTGCCTATTTGAACAAGTTAAGTTAACTGCTGAATCTGGTCCCTGCAGGCACTGAAAACTCACCCTTTTATCAAGTCTGCATTTCATAAGAAAGAAGAACAATTGTGCAGGGAGGATTTCTGATGATATGTTTATGTACTTTATAAGGACAGTTCCCAAACCAGTGTTGCAGGTAATAGATTTAGTTTAAGCTGAAAGACTTTAAAGTAATGGCTGTTTTGACCTTCAAATAGACTCCTTTTTTGTTGTTGTTGGTAGGACCCAAGAGTGACGCCCATCTTTGATGCTGACAGAATTTAAAGCAAGGCCATTGCCCTGCATTTTCTGCCTTGTAGCACACAAAAGTAAAATTGTATGTCAGGCCGAGATGTCGGGGAGCTGACAAGATGCCCCAGTGACATTTCAGCTGGAAAGAGCAAGTGTCTTGCAACCAAGTGGTCAAATATCAAATAATAGGTCAAGCAGGAAGGAGCTGAGTTCTAACCACAAAGAGGTTTCTGGTAACTTACTTGACAAGCTTTTGGGCGCTTTGTGGCTTGACAAAGTGATGTTCTGTTGGGTATCGCTAGACAGACTGTTCTTTATCGCCTTCAGAAGATCAGACATTGACATTGATTAAACTCTTTAACCCTTAAAGGTTAAATCCTAGCAGTTCCATCATTGTGAATGAAGAACAAAAGAAAATTTGTAATATACCATTTGTTTTCATATTAATCACTGAACTCCCCAGTGCTATTAACTTCTGATGTGCTATGTAGTTTTTGACAAAAAGATTGAATGCAAAATCTATATAATAGATTGGTTCTCATTATGAGCCAGTGATACATTAGAAAAATAATATTATGCATTATGGAATTTGTAATTTCTTCTAATATGTCAAATGTAGGATTTGATTTTAAAGCCTCCCAACTACCACTGAAATTCCTTTTTGGATGGAGGACAATATTTGCATAGATAATACACTGCTTACAATGACCAAAGCCATGCAATACCCTTGTTTTCAGGTGTCAGAAAAGCTGAAATAAAATTCAAATTTACAGCAGAAGAACTTTAATCAAAGATAGCCTCAAGTTTTCAGGTATTCCGCTGTTGTTCAAGTCCATTGCTCACCACCATGATGTGCATGTGTCTATGTATAATAACATAGAGCCATGCAAAACCAAGTAATATGTCCTGCAGAACTTTCACATGAAAGAGGTGGCTGATAGACGAAGAACACTCCTTTATGATGACAGATTTAGTCTTGAAAACTTAAAGAAGTTTCCTTTCCCTCCAGCAGTCTGGGCTCCCCTCTTTCCTGACAGTGACTTTTCCTGGTAAAGGCACTGCAAGTACTGTATTCTGCTCTCCCAAGTATAATGTCAAAGATCTGTTATATTTGTATGAAGAATAAAAGAATATATTTTACCAGGCATTTTTCTCTCTACTATGTATAGAAGCATGTATATGCTTTACTTTTTAAGATATATTCTCACGGTACTCTGTAGTTGGAGAAAGAAAGTGCCTAGTACAATTTATGTGTGTGCCTATGTGCACAGGTGTACATGTGCTTCTTAACAAAGAGTTTGGCTATTGGGCTGACTATATTGTCACTCCACATACTCTAAGCAATTACTGCTACACCAGTAGTAGGCACAGAAGGCCTTTTTGGCTCCCCCTGTCTTCCACACATATTTGCAAACTCAGCACAAGCTTTACTGCCAGTAAAGTTTGATATGCAATTACAGGAGTCTTCTCCACTGCTGGGAAAACACCTTGAAAGCCTTTACCAAGTGAATGCAGGGCAGCTGAGGCTGGAAGACACCTCTGCAGGTAATGTAGTTGAGCGTGCCTGCTCAGAACACAGTCAGCTACAGCAGGTTGCTGGGTGTCGTGTCCAGTTGGGTTTGAATGTCTGCAAGGATGGAGTCTTGCTCGACAACCTGTTCCACTGTTCAATCACCCTCAAAGTAAAGGTTTCTTTTTTTTTTTTTCTTATGTTTAAATGGAATTTCATGTGTTTCAGTTTGTAGCCATTGCCTCTTATGCTGTCACCACAGAGAATAGCGTGGTTCTACCTTTTTTATTTTGCAGGTATTTATGCACATTGATAAGATCTTCCTGTGCCTTTTCTGCAGGCTAAAAAAATCACAGCGCTCTCAGCCTCTCTTCCAGTCATTTTATTATTTATCTTTGAGCCCTTCTCTGGACTTACTCCAGTATGGACATGCCTTTCTTGTACTGGAGCCATTACTCCACATGTGGTGTCACCAGTGGGAAGGATCACATCCCTCAACTTTTTGGCAGCTTTTTTCCTGATGTAGCCCAAGGAGGCTGTTGGTCTGCTTTGCCACAAGGGCACATTGCTGTCTTGTGGTCAACAGGGAGCCTATGAGGACCTCCAGGTACTTTTCTGCCAAGGTCCTCCCTGGCCAGTTGGTCACACATCAATCATCTTGTACACCAAGCCTGACTTGGTGCATGAGGTTATTCTACTTTCTTCTTCTCTTTTTTTGAACTTTATGAAGTTCCTGCCAGCCCATTTCTCCAGCCTGTCAAAGGTCCCTCTGGATGGCAGCAGACCCTTCGGTGTCTATCAGCCACTTCTCCTGACTTTGTATCATCAGCAAGTTTGTGGAGTGTGCACTGGGTCCCGTTATCTGGGTCGTTAATGAAGTTATCAGACACTATTGCCTCAGTATTGGCACCAGGGGTTCAACAGTAGTGACTGGCCTCTGGGTGGACTTTGTGTCACTGATCACAGCTCTTTGACCCCACCAGTTCAGACAGTTTTGAAACCGACTTACTGTCCATCTATCTAGTCCATATTTCCTTACCCAAAAGTGGGCCATTTTGCTGTGTAAAAGGCTCTCAAAATTCTCAAACACTGCTAAGGCCCTGGATTAAGTGAAATGCAATATTTTATATAATCTATTTGTCAATTAGATCAGTTTGATCATTTGATCACTTACAACAGTGTGTGATCATACCAAGTCACAGACAATAGGATAAGGGGTAATGGCTTCAAGTTGCACCAGGGGAGGTTCAGGTTAGATATTAGGAAATACTTCTTTACTGAAAGGGTTGTCAGGCATTGGAATGGGCTGCCCAGGGAGGTGGTTGAGGCACCATCCCTGGAGGTATTCAAGAGACGAGTTGACATGGTGCTTGGGGATATGGATTAGTGTTGGGTTGGTGGTGTTTTGGCTGTGGTGTGGTGTGTGCTGGTGGCTTTTTGGTTTGTTTGGTTTTTTTTTTGTTTTTTTTTTTCCTTTCCCATTGGTTGGACTAGATGATCTTAAAAGGTGCCTTCCAACCTAGGTGATTCTGTGATACTGCTGTCATCCTATATCTGAAAGGTTTTCTAAGACTTCAAATTATGTGAATCTGCATGTTCAGTGATATAACATAACTCCTAAGAATTATTTAAACTCTCTTTGAAATACAAAATTGCTTTAGTAGCATTTTTCTCCTAATGTTTTTTGTTACTTGCTTATTCTCTAGTGAATAAAACCTAAGAAACCCTTGGCAGTATCACAGTTTGGAACAAATCTTTATGTGGAGAGTACCTTTCTTCCATTGCCGGTGATGAACACCAAGCTTACTCAGTGTTTCTCTCTCCATCCTTTTGATTATTGGCCTTGAAATCCAAGCTCACAAAATGACTCATTTACAACATTCTTTCATATCTTTTCAAGCTTCCCCTTGCCCAGTATGAAATCACTAGATTTTGCCTAATGTGGCTTCACTTTGGTCTTCATAATCTCATCCTTTTTGGACAATCATTTCACATGATGCTCGCTGTATGGCCCAAAATGTACTTCAGTATTTATTTTGAAAGTATTTAAGTGTCTTCTTTGCTCTTTGCTGAATATTCACCTAGAACAGTGGAATCTATCTTTATCTATATTAAAACTAAATTATTTAGCCTTTTTATATACAGTGTTTGGGGATTAAAACTGGTATAATTGCATTCTCTGATAGATTCTCAGCCTCTACTGTGGCTTCAATTTTACCAATATAGACTTGGCTTTTAATTAGGTCTTTGCAAATTGACATTCTGTACCAATGGAAGATGGAAGGTGACATGCCCTTTGTCATGCTAACGTGGATCTGATCGTTGTCATGGGGAGCATCATGTAGGGATTTTGTGCAGTTCATATAATTTTATGTATTGTAGTTTGATGTTAATGTTAAAAAAAAAAAAAAGTTCTTTCTTTATGAATCAGTCATTCAGCAATGCACATGAAACTGTAACTTTGCCATTTCTGGTGTCCAGTGACTGATGAGTAAAATTGAACAAGGACAAAGAAAAATATGAGGAAGTGTCTGAAAACTAAATTGTTTCTAAAGAATGCTCAGTGGGAGGTAGAGAGATCCACTGGATTTCTTTCTCTGTTCTTTGTTTACCACTTCTACTTTACCATACTTCCTGTCTCTTTATTAGCTAATTGTACTAATAATCATTACTGATATTAGATTGCTTTTTCATGGCTCTACTGTCCTTGATTGAAGCGTCAGAATTTTGAGTTTTCTTTTGACTAATTCCATTAAAGTCATTAATTAAAAAATGAAGAACACTGGATTTACTTTAAGCACAAGTATTGTGACCATTATTGTGGAAGCATTCTCTTGTTTTTCATGCTAAACATATTTTTTGATCTTCCACTGCATAATGGTAACAGGGAGATTGTTCAAAATGAAAACAACAATGCTATTTATATTTAATGCATAAACCTATTTAAATTACTTTTTTGCATGATAGACAGCTAACCCATACAACAGCCTCACTGACTGCGGACTCGTAGGTGCTGGGATGTTTTAGTTCACAGGAGCAGTGTGGTCCTGAAAGTCCTGGCAACAGGCATCATAGACTGTATACTTGGGAACAGTAGTCTGTTAAATAAGGCATTCACCTTTTACGCTTTACAGGGAAAATGCTGTTAGGTGTGAGAATCTGGCGCACGTGCAGAGCGGTGGAGGTCTAAATGGTGGCAACTTTTGTATGAATAAAGAAAGAGTTTCAGTAGCTGTCACCGTATGCTGTGTTGATTTGCCAGCCCAACATAACTTCATACATAAAGTTTTTCTAATGCATGGGATTCTGCTGGCACACATGACAGAGAGAGGGACCCAAAGCTGTACTCTGGCATTTGGATGGCATTTGAGATTTTTACTGAATAACAAAATTTTAAAAACAATTTCTACATCCTCAGTTCACAAGGTAATTATAAAAAATAAAGCAAGGGAATTAGGTATTAAGTATGAAAGCCTTTCCTACCTCTATGCTGTATAAAGGTTAATAAAATTTGTTTCCATGAACAATAGCATGCAAGAAGTCTTAGTTGCAATGTTTGCACTAGAAGATAAATCCTGGTTTCAGGCTTTATTCTCAATTGGCTTACTGATACAAGTTTATGTCAGACATTTAGGGTGGGAATCTGTATATATTAAAGCACTGACCTTAACGAGAATCATGCAGCTAAAATCCTGCACAGTTCTTTTAAAATGTCAGGGGTTAATGTTATTTAAATGCAGTATTTGGTGGTTTAATTGAGTCATGCTTCGTTGTCTTTTACTGCACATTAATGCCAGTCGAACACTGATTGTTGACAGAAAGTTCTCTTCAGCAAAGTATACACTGACATATTGTGCTGCTATAGAAAAATAGTGTGCGAGACAGAGCAGTTGTACTCTGCTGGAGTAGGATTCCTGAATGGTGGCAACATTCATCGTACCTTGACAGGAAATGTGAAATAGGGTTTTTTTTCTTGTATGTGTTTTCAGATTGCCTCTTGAAAGGACTGATGATAAAACAGAATTGTTGGGTCTTTAGATAAATAAATTATCTCAAGATTTTTTTTGTCATGTGTGTGACACAGGTTAGTAAACGTACCTTGAAAAGTACAAAGCCAACTGCAGAAGGCAGATTTGGCACAGAAGCACCTTCTGATAGTTTTTGTAGGCTTGCCTGAGGAGACAAAAATGGCTTTTCATCTTGTCTTTGTCTAAGTTTGGAAAAAGTAACTTCATGTTCTTCTTCTGAGTAATGTTAAGTCCCCATGCCAGTCTAAAACCCAAGAGGAAATTGGTGCTGGTTTGCAAGTGAGACATAGAAAATACTCTAAATTGTGGACACAAACAAACATAAGCTTTTGAAGAGGAATATGGGAAGCAATAAATGTTGGTGAGCTTACAAGAGCTTGTGTGCACAATGGGTGGAGTATATTTTATATTGTGCTTTTGCATGGTAGAATAACTATTCCAAAATTGCCCTCATATGGACATTCCTTTTTTTGGCTGAAGTAGTCTGCACGCTGTTTGTCTAGTCCCATAGGGCTTTGTTATGTTTTTGGGCCCTGTGCTTTCCAGGATTTTTCTCATGACTGCAGGATGCTTTCTGGAAGTCATTAGAATTCTGTGTCTTGGAAATGAGTTTTCAAATGCTCATGAGTTACAACTTTTTTTATTTTTTATTTTTTGCAAGCCAGTGTCATTTTTCAAGTTGATGTCAGCCAGGCTGGTTGAAGTTTGCAACTGCAAATGGACCTAGTTTATGTGAAACTTCTGATGCATCATGTGAACTTCCAGGTTCTTATTCTATCTTTTTAGGTGGCATCAGAACACAACACTTGGGCTCCTAAGAGAATAAGTAATGGTTTGAATCTTACATGAGTGGTAAATCACCTAGAGTTTCTGTAGAAAGTCATAATAGTTAGAGCTTCTCAGAAGCAGCAGCCTTTACGGTTTTAAGTAGATTACTTCCAGTGTCTAAGATATCATGAAAGTGGAACCAGATTAGCTACTTCAAAGTAGGAATTACTGGTGAAATTTGCAGATCTATGTCTTCTTCCGAGATCTACTCCGAGTCACTTGTATACTACAGAGAGCAGTATAGTTTAGCGGGCAGGGCTTGTAGAGCTCTGACTGTGGAAACTCAATTCTCATGTCTGCTATTGGCTCAAGGGCAAAAAATAAATCCTTCCAGAAACTCACAGTTGTGCTGCAAAGGGCACTGAGCACTACAGAGGGGTGAAGCCATAAGGACTCTTATGGGAACCTGCTGTAACTCGAAGTCTAATTGTCCATGTATTCATATATGAACATTTGAATTGGGTGTGGGCTTTTTTGGACATTTTAATGCTTTATTTTATTTAATGTATCCTTTAGCACTTTGTGGTGTATGGGCTGTTACACATACTTTGCACATTGCACTAGACTCCTTATTTTACCCAGAAGCAATCAGATAGAACCAACTGTTTCTTGGTGAACTCTTAAGCCTCTGTTAAGGCAGAGTGAGTTAAATTATTAGGGAGAGAGAAGAGAAAACTTGATGATTACCAGTAAACTGAGAAGAATTTATTTGTTGTTGTAAATAAACCCTTTTGTAAAAGGGTGAGCCAAATATCACAGTCTTAGAGTAACTGCAAAAGAGTGCTAGTCATTTGGTTAAAAAACTCCAAGAAGAAAGGCCTGTAAAACTGACCAATTAGGAAAACTATGCTACTATTTTCCTAATAGGCATCCTGTTCTAGGAAATTAGTATATAAAAGGGGAGAAAAAAAAAGAAGACCTGGGAATTTCTGGATGGCTTCAGAGGATGTCGGGCAACTTGTAGCCTTGTCCGGTGGCAAAAGGCTCTCTTTGTATGAAGGGGTTTGTATGATTTTAGCAACAAATTAGGGTTTGGACACCAAAAGCTGGCTGTGGCTCCCTGTAAAAAAAAAAAGAGCAAAAATGCCTTCATCTTTCATGTCAACTGCTACTTAATAAAAAAAAATAAAACTAAGCAACCAAACAGAATGAAAAATTTCCAGCTTACCCTTCAAGATGGAATTCTTTTGTCCAGGAGCCTGATTGTAAATTCTAGTAAGTAACAATTGCTACACATTGTTATCCAGTGCTTTTAAAAAATGTTTCATTTCTCATATGAAAAATGCTATCTATATGCAAAGACTGTTCATTGTCATCTCTACTGTATTAATGTCCTGCAGTCTGTGAAGGTACCTTTATTAATTAAAAATGCAAATTGCCTCCAGTGTGAATCACTTAGCTTTACAACTGCAACTACATCAAGAGTCTTCATTAAGTATTTCTGGAATACTTGTTTATGTTGCACTTCTATACCCATGTGATTGGCTGATCACTGCACAGGGAAAGGTAGGAAAATCAATAAATGCTACTACTGGGATATTGGATTTGCTAGAATTTCAAACAAATTGCTTAAAACCTAACAGAGAATACCCTGACTGAAGTGACTCTGGAGTAGCGGTAAATTTAGAAAGAAGTGATAAATAGGACCTTTTTTGAATGGCTTAAATTGTTTTCCTGTAAGCCAAACTTAGAAGCTGCTAGTTTTCTACATAAATAAAATTAAATACCTTTGTTAATGGATCTACTGTCCTTTTTCTTTTTGGGAGAAATTTGCCTACAGTGGTCCCCTGTGGTCACACGTTTTGACCAGACTACAAAAGGATGAAGATTCAGCAGCCATATAATGACATTCTCTGCAAAGAAAAAGTAGTTTCCTTCTCCTATCAGAAACCATCTAGTTTTACAGTGGGCTGAGCAGAACCGTATGATTCTTCGTATTTCAGCAAAAATGTTTCTGTCTCACGTACACACACAGCTTGACTTCCTTAAGGGTACAGATTAAACGGTTGGGGTTATTTGAAAAGTGTCTGAAGTTCTCTTCCTATCCATAAAGAATTGCACTATAAAGATTTATAATTTGAAAAGGAGGAGTTTCCTCTTTTTTGGTGCTGCACAAAAAGACTTGGTTTCTTTTAATAACTGAAATGGTTTCTACCTCTGTCTGAGTCTACAAGAACTTCTTGCAAAGTTCATAGAGTAGTTACAGTTCACCGTGTGAGCTAGTCAAATACAAACTTATTTCTTTGAGCAGCTGATAGTCATCTTTTTTGACTAAACCAGTGGTCTAATTCATATCCAATTTAGGTACTATAATTTTATATACAGTCTGAGGATCCCAGCAAGATAAAAATCTTAGGGACATGAAGATGAAATGTGGAAAGCTACTTGCAGTGACTTTAGACTGGAATCTGGGCTGCACTTCTGAGAAAAGTGCTGTGATAGTAATTTCTGCATGGCTTCCACAAGATATTTTGTCTTTTCAAATTTCCAGTTCTTAGTTTCCTATACATCTGCTTTGTTCCTCTTATTGTGTATGTATATGTATATTTATTTTCACAATCAAAATTCTGCCTTTTCTAGAATGTAGGAATTCTCTCTGAGAATGAAGAAAGCAAAAAATTAGATCCAGGTTTTGCAGCTTTGAGTGTTTCTAGAACTGTCTCAATATTAGAGCAGAGTTTAAACATTCAGTTAGAAATACAGGGTCATTCAATTGGTTTGTAAACCTGATACCCTAGTTTCCTTTTTCTGACTACCAACATAAGTCACTTCTAAGTGATATTTTAACACATTTTCTTTGCCCCAATTACTCATATTGTGAGGAGTTTGTCTAAAAAGTGTCCTGTCCTAGAGGACAACATTATTTTACCATTATTACACAAAATCAGCTGCTTTTCTTAAAACAATTAAATAAATTTTGTCATATGCATGTTAACTAAAACGTTTTAAGATGGGAACTTGGAAGACTGCAAAGGTGATAGAAAAATGAAGATAATTCAAATCTATACATTCACTTGCCACATCTATGAGAAATGTAGTGTGCGATGCACAATAATGATGAGACATGCCACTACATAGTCATAGAGCTAGCAGTCTAACAGAAGGTTGGAGGGGGAGTTTCATTACTGTGAAGCCTCAGATTTGTGTCCACAGCAAATGAGAGGATGAGCATATCCTAAAATTACACTTCATTCTCTATCTTTAGCTTACACAACCCAAGAGTGTTTGATTTTTTAAGGAGTTGTTCATGTTTTATGGTGATTACTTCACCTGTTCCACAATGCGGTCACATGAGTGATGTGACCATTCTCACGGGTCATTCATAAATTATTGCAGCAATCACAGAATGGTTGAGGTTGGAATGGACCTCTGAAGTTCATCTAGTCTGAGCCCCCCTGCTCAGAGCAGTGTCAGCAAGAGCAGGTTTTCCAGGACTGCAATCAGTTGGGTTTTGAATATTTCCAAGGATGGAGACTCCACAACCTCACCTGGGCAACCTGTCCCAGTCCTCAATCACCCTCACAGTAAAAAAAAGTGTTTAATGTTCAGAGGGAACCTTCTGTATTTTGGTTTGTACCCATTGTCTCTAGTTCTGTCACTGGGCACCACAGAGTCTGGCTCCCTCATCTTCACTTCCCCGCCCTGCTGGGTATTTATACACATGCATAAGGTTCCCCTGGGCCTGCTTTTCTCCAGGCTGAACAAGCCCAGCTCTCAGCCTCTCCTCATATGAAAGGTGCTCCTGTAGCTTGATCATCTTTGTTGCCCTGCAAAGGAGTTGTTCCAGTACGTCCACATCTCTTTTATACTGGGGAGCCCAGAACTGGACATAGTATTCCAGATGTGGCCTCCCTAGCACTGAGCAGCGTGAAAGGATCACCTTCCTCTGCTTGCTGACCACTCTGCCTACAGCAGCCCAGGTTACTGTTGGCCTTTAATGATGTGAGAATGCATTGCTGCTGCCTCATGGTCAGCTTGTTGCCCATGAGAGCCCTGAGATCCTCTTCTGCAAAGCTGCTTTCCAGCTGGGTGGCCAGCCTGTACTGGTGCTTGGGGTTATACCTTCCCAGTAACAGGTCTTTCCATTTCTCCTTGTTGAACTTCTAAAGTTTCCTCCTCTGCCTGGTTCTCTGGCTCCTTGAAGTCCCTCTGAATAGCAGCAAAATGCTCTGGTGTATCAGTCACACTTTCCAGTTTCGTATCACCTGTGAAACTGCTGAGGATGCACTCCATCCTATCCTCTAGGCAGTTAAAGAAGATGTTGAACAGCACTGGGCCTGATTGTTCAGTCACTTTTTAGTCCTCTTCACTGCCCACTTACCTAACCTGTACTTTGTCAGCTTGTCTATGATGATGCTACAGGAGACAGTGTCAAAGACTTTGCTGAAGTATAGGTAAACACCATCCACTGCTCTTCCTTTGTTCAGAAAGCTAGTCACCACATTGTAGAAGGCAATGAGGTTGTTCAAGCGTGATCTTCCATTTGTGAATCCACTGTGATTATTCCAAATCACCTTCTTGTCATTCATCTGCCTGGAAACAGTTTCCAGGATCACTTGTTTGTCACCTTCTTAGGCATTGGGGTGATGCTGAAGGGCCTACAGTTCTTCAAATATTCCTTTTTGCAGTTCTTGAGGATTGAAGTGGTGTTTGCTCCATTCCAGTCTTTGGGAACTTACCGCAGACTCTATGACCATTCAAAGACAATTGAGATTGGTTTCACAGCGACATCAGCATCTCCCATGGTACTTTTCAGCTTATGTACAAATACTTCATTTATGTGCTCCCTAACCCAGTCCCTCTTCACTGGGGGTAGGTCAGTCTTCCTTGCTTCAGGTTTTCCCTCTGGTCTCAGGGGCCTGGGATTCCTGAGAGCAGTTTTTCCTGGTAAAGTCTGAGGCAAAGGCAGCATCGAATACCTCATCCTTCTCTATGTCAGTTGTCACCAGTTTCCCAGCTCCAGTGGGCTCACAGTTTCCCAGCTCCAGTGGGCTCACAGTTTCCTTCTGCTGTCCTTCACATCTCTTGCCAAATTCAATGCCAGGTCCACCTTGGCTTTCCTAACCCCATCCCTGCGCAACTGGGCAGCAACACTCCACTCTTCCTGGGTCACTTGATCCTGCTCCCACCTCTTGTTCACTTCTCTTTTATATCTGAGTTCCATCGTGTGATTAAAATTGAAACTTCTACCTGTAACTGTTGATTTTATTGATTAACAGAGAGGTTCAACAAACATAAAGTCATATTAACTACTACTATGTGCTACATGTGACCAAAGGTCAGCAGAAATATGGCTGCTTTTTGGTAGGCTTGACCTGCTTGACCTTAAAGCACTTTTATTTTAGTGAACTAAATTATCACCTAGAACTCCGCAGGTTAAAAAGTTATATATCCCAAAATATATGGCTTATTTGTATTTGTAGCAGGGAAAATTTCTGTATTTTTGTCATCCGTGTTTTAGGTTTTGCAAATAGATACGGAATTTTATCTACAGCTGAAGTTTATTCTTATCTGTTTTTTTTCATGTCAAGTGAGAAACCCTGAGAATAGTAAGGAAATTGTATAAAAATAATTTGTATTACTGTTTCATAGAGCCTCTCTACAGTTTTAAAAAAAAATACTTCAGAAACAAGTGGTGAATAAGAATGGATAATATAACACATGGATGAAAGTGGAATTTATAGAAACTGCTGATGTTCAGAAAATGAAAGGGCTGGTAATAGCAATTAATGATTGTGAAGTCTGCTACTCTGTTCTGTGGGATGTTAAAACCACGTCTGAAAAGGAGAGAAGATTAAAATACATATTGATTGGCTGATGGGCAAAAGGTAAGGTTTAAAAGCAAAGAATTGACTAATATGCGTGGTATTAATTAAACTCTTCTCATCATTGTGAATAAACAAGGGCTGATAACCCGTATCTGTAAATTCCTGAATTGATTCCAGATTGAGTGTACTTCAAAAGTCTATGCCATGTAAACCAGAAATCACCTTCAGAAGGGTCTTTTCCTGCAGCTTGGAGGAACTGCAAGACACAATGTTTTCTGCTACATGATTTTCACTCTGATTTTTCCTGCTGGTTTAATAAGCAGCACGTAGCAGGTAAATTGATAAGATAGGCCCTAAAGTGTGCAAGTTTGCCAGGAATACCTAGACTGTCTTCCATGAGGACAGACAACACAGGAAAGGCGAGTGTGTTAATTTAACCAGCTGTTGATAACCAGATGTGACCAGTTATAATATATTTGGATTAAACCTTCAAACATGGAGACATCAGGGTCCTGTTGAGAAAGGACAGTAAGGATGGTGCTTTGGAAGCAGGACTAATAAACTGTGCAGAGACTAAGGTGGGATACCTCCTGTGTGAAATCCTGACCTATTGATGTGAATAGGAATTTTGACCTTTTATTCACCAAGACCCATATTACATCCAAGCAGGATTAATTGCCTGCTAAGATGCCCAGTGCTTTAAGGAATGTTACTCGGGCAACGTGTGCTTCTCATTGTTTCTCTTGCCTTGGGAATGGATCTTTTTGCTAGGAGAAACAGTAACAATACTCAGCACTTTTTTTTTCTTTTCTCTCAGACTTTAGAAACCTTTTATACAGTGCCTTTAGCTCATTTTAAGAGTGCTGCAACTATGGCCCAAAGAGTTTTAAAGGACATGTCCAAGCTAAAACACTCCCCACTGTAAAGCAAATGGACCCAAGTATTTCCCCTCCTTATCATAAATGGGTCCCATTTCCTTTATCTGGTCCTCTCGGGCTTTGTTCTCTCATAATTCAATGCTCAAAATAAAATTTAAAAATCAGAAGAGTTAGAAGAATGAAACTGGGGTCAGAAGAGTTCAATGAACTCTTCAGTGAAAGTGTCTGTCTCATGAATGCTTGGTCTCCCTGGCTTGTATGCAGGTTATATACACATTTTTCCCCATTTTCCTTTCTATATCTTTTCTATAAATATCTTTTACAGACATTAAAGACTGTCCCTGTTATGTACTGTTGCATGGCCAGGAAAGATCTGTAACACAGATAGCAAAGAAATACAGTAGGAGAAAGTGTGTCACTCTGTGCCATCAGCTGAAAGCACAGAGGGATTTCTACAGTTTAGCAGAGTCATTAAGTAAAAAGATTTAATTGAAACTCAACCTGCGTAAGTAAGGTCAACTCAGCTTTGCATACTAGCTAGTTTTGGTAGCTGTTTTTGAATTTAAGTAACAATTAGGTGTTCCAGAAAGACAGGAACTGCTCTGCAGCCTGGCCATCTCCACAGCGCAGGTCCGGAGAGGGCAGCAGGGCTGCAGTCTCCCTCGGCTGCCTTTGTAGGTTCACCAACCTGCCTTGTCCAGAGAGCTGCCACCCTGGCCACGGAGTGTTTCTGCAGTGGCTGCTACAAGCATTGACTGGCATTTGCAACACCCATGCTCTCTGGCAAAATTATCACTTCTTCACCCAGTCACTTTTCCAGTCAAGTGTTGATGCAATTTTTTTCCTTGAGATCTTTGCAGGTAGGAGGCTGTGGCCTTCTTGGCCAGCCGGTCATCTTCTCCGAAGTTCTGGCGCTCCCATTCAGGGTCATACTGCTTTAGGATCAGTGCAGCCAAAGCAGACTGGCACCATTGTGAACTGTTAGCTGTGTCTTGCATTCCTGTCACATATTCAGGCAGCAGTGCTATGTCATCTACAATCTTTTTCACCTGCTTCCCTTCACTTGTATCTGACGCCCTTATTAGAGTTTTCAATTGATTTCTGCTCCTGCGTCACCCAGTCAATTGCAACACTGCACAGTGCAAGGTTTAAACTAGAAAAAAATGCTGCCCTGGTTACTCCCTGGGTTGTCTACAAGCTGCTCAGGATTCCCTGCTGTTTGTTTTCACATAAGACTCAGGGCAGTTGCTGGCAGAGCCAATGATCTCAATAGCAGATCTGCCGTGGTAGCACCACTATGGAGATTTCTCTCTGTTTCTCTTGTCCACGCTCCTTGAAAAAGCGCGGAAGTTGATTATCACACTGTTTTCAGTAGTGAAGCACTGCCCCATATTACGTCAAGATGGATCAAGCACGGGAGCTTCATACTGATGGTGCTCAGGCATGTATTTCCAGAGGCATCAATTAGCAAATTAGCAACCCTACCTCCTGAAACAATTGAACAGCTTTCTTGTATTTTTGCTATCATAATAACATGCGTTACCTGTTTTTTTTTTAATCTAGAGAGCCTACAAGTACATTAGAGCCAGTGGAATATTAAAATCTGTCATTTGCAGAAGTAAGCTGAGGGACAGACTGATTAAGTGACTGGCCCCAAATACTGTTCAAGAGTAAATTTTAACATAGACCTGTGGGATCCACGTTTTCAGCATCCTTTCAAGACACCAAATTGCACCTGGGTTTTGCGTTGCTGTTTCATGTGCTTTCCACTCATTAAAATAAATGCAGCAAATTCAGTAGCAATCTATAGTTAAGACCTAAGAAAATCCAGGTCGAAGAAGATTCGGTATTTTCTTCCTAGACAGTTACAATCAAAACTGAATTGTAGCTGGCCTTAGAGATGAATATTTCTATTCAGCTAAATGGAAGGAGATACCTAGCCCTGGCAAGCTGTTCATGACAACAGCTCCTTTTTCCTCAGTGGTTCAGAGAACCAGTTTCTTGGCACAGCCTTGTTATAATCTGTAAAAGATCTTAATTCTCCGTTCATTTTAGGATTTAGGATTATTTCTGTTGTGTCTTTCATAGTGCATTATTTCAGTTTCTCGTGAAAAGCATCATGAGATATGGATGGAAAACATGTGTAACCTGAATTTCATGATAAACTGTCTGAAAATGATGACTGAATAAATATTTTTGAAAGCAAGAAAAGTGCATTTACTTTCCCTTTAAATCCACTTACAAAATTGGCACCAGTTTTACTTTCTGTTTGCTTTCCTTTTTCTGTCATGTTAAGAAGTGGCCTGTGCTGCTAGTATCTGTCAAGCTCCCCCTTTGTACTGGAAACACACCACAGCTTGTCCCACTGGAGAAGTTCAGGCATATTGTATTCAGATCTTCCTTTTGCCGAGGATATATACCTACAGTTCATCAGGCTAATGCAAGGAATAATTAGGAGTAATTAGGATAAAATCTGGCAAATGACTAAAACGAGACAGGGGTGGTTGTTGGTTTGTATTTTTTAAAAAAATAAAATCAATGTTCATAACTGATTTATTTATTTATTTACTGGGCATCATGAGGTTCAGAGGAAGAGATCCCCTAGGACTATATTGTCTTATCTGAAGTAAGAAGAGTGAGAGAAGGAGAAGACATGCAGGAGTTGCTTATGGGCGCTGTGTTTCCTTGCAAAGATGCCATACATCTAGTGATTGTCTGTCTGATGGTGTGACTCAAGGATCCTGGTCTAGTTTGGCCTTTCAGTGCCAGGCTCCCAGTCTGGCATGTTCCCATCTTCTAAGGTTGGGAAGGTGCTTTTTCTTACTTGTTATGCCCATATAGGAGCCAGGTCCACAGCAGTGTGCAGACCTGAAGAGTGACCAAAGTTTGTTGGCTTGGCGGACAGACGCCAGGGCTGCCAGGACATAGGGTGCAGGCTGAAGAAGATGTACCAAATGGAAACCTGGCACTAACCTGGTACAAGTGTTATCATTTAATGCAAGAATGAGGCAGTGCTGTGGCAGATAGTGTTTTACGAGAAGGAAAAAGCAACAGCAATGAGTTTCTAAAATTGTGTTGAGCCAACTCAGGGTGTCTTTTTGACCTGTGACAGTTGGATTTCTGCAGCACTGAACACAACCCAACTATCTGTTTGCATACACAAGATACTGACACCCACAGAGCCTGGCAGGATTTTGCTAACAGGGTTTTTACACCCATTCCTCTTACAACAGAAAACACAGCATAAATTTTCAACTGTGCAACTTTTTTTTCTCTTTTTCCCTTCTGGTCATGTACATCTTGGTTTCTGCTGCTGTAAAGCTTCTTGTGCCTTTCAACTATCATGTAAGAGCTAGCATGTCTAGTTGGGCTATTCGTTCTTTCTACTTTGTCTGGGTTTTTCAGAAATATTCTTATTTAGTATCTGTTCTACATGGGCAGGGGAAGGAGAGCTACAAGTGCTGTGAAAGCACTCCAAGATGATTATCAATTAAAAGAGTCAGAGATTGGAAAGTCAGTCAGTAATCAGAATAAAAGAAGAACAAAAAAACCACCAAACGCAGAAATTTATGAAACTGGATTTTCTTCCTCCATGGTACTTCCACAGTTTCTTCTTCTCCCTTGGGATGCTCTGGCTAGGAACAATGATTCTAGTAACAGAGGATATTTTCAGACATCCCAGACTGTATCAGGAAGTGAAAGCCAAAGAGTGAACCAAAATACTCTCACTAATTTCTCTCACTTAAACCTTTTTCTTTTCTTTTTCCTCCAGAAATGCTTGAAAATGCCCTTGTGCAATAGTTACCATTTCCCATCCCAGGGGAGGTGGGTTTAATGTCTCCAGGAGGCAACAGAGCTGTTCCCGGTCTCCCCAGAAAGAGAGATCATTCTGCCTTGACAGGGCTGCTTGGAGTGCTGTCAATCCCAGCCATTTCTGAGAAGCAGATCCCCAAAATGTCGTTGTCACAGTCACTGTTCAGAGTGGAAACGTGCTGTGGCTTAGAGTTATCGTAGAAGTGTATGTGGGCTATGACAATTTAATGTTTCTACTACAGTAAATTTTAGGCAGGCTGGTGCTGTCTCTATTAGTAACTCCACAGCATCTAGCTAGTAATGCTGGCACCAAGGCTTTTACTACGCTTCAGGAGCTCAAGGCTCTTTTGTCAGAATCTTGCAAAACCCAAGATAAGTTAATTACCAACTAAAAGCCGTAAAAAAAGGCTTTAAACTGCAAATACGGCATGATGCAGACCTTGCTTCAAGCGAAAACCCCAACATGTTAATTCCTGTGAGCTGCCCATGGCTTGAGCGTAGATTGGAGAATGAGGTAAATGGGAATACATCCCTCATGGAGAATGCCACAGTGCACTCGGGTAACCAAATGTGAAAGCTTACAGGTGTTGCTGCAAATCCACACGCTGATGGGTATGAGCAGATCAGCTCGGAGCACTAAACCGGGCCGGTTTGGAGGCTTCCCCTGGGAAGAGGCTGCTGGGGCCAGGCTGTCAGGCTGTGATGTGCTGCCCAGGCGGGCAGGAGGGCTGTTCAGTCGGGGGGAGCAGCCACAGGGCCCCACGGCTGGGTGCCCCAGCTCCATGCTGGGCTCTGCCCGAGGAGCTGGCGAAGCTCGGTGCAGCGGGTCCCGTGGCCCCGCGTAAACAGATGTCCACAGGATAGCTCACAAAACTATAATTACACACAATAGTGCAAATGTTTAATTAATCAGGTCTTGTGTCCTTATTATCCCCTCACTGGGTTTCACTAATAATGACCCAGAGGAAAATTCTGCTCCTGTCTCTGAATTATATTTTATTTACAAGGGTATCCTTTCTTAGACAATTTTTCTCTCTTGTTCCTGGGTACCACTACCAACAAGAAAATAAAATTCTGATGTCCTTTGCAAGTAAAACTTGTGACTGTCCTTAAAATTCAAAATCAGGGAGGACTTTGTGCTACCTCACATGGTTCCTTTAGCAGAATAAATTAGAATAACTTAGCACTTAATACGTCTCTTGCCTCACATTCACAAGATGCATAAATATTTGGCTGTAATACTATCACTAAAGCTGAGAGGAAAAGAAAAGAGGTCTTGGAGGAAAAGCCATTCTGGATGAGGAAAGAGAGCAACTCCTTCCAAGTTGGTTTGTAACCCATACGAAGGGTTAAATTGCAGTCGGGTCGCTGGAGCCAAGAATGGAGTTCCAGCCTCCTTGGCTGACAAGGCTTCTGCCATCCCCAAAAGCCAGCCGCTGGAAAGAAAGAGTTAAAAAGGATATTGTTTGCATTAAGGGGCTGAATTTTCCACTGGGTAATCATCAGTGAAACCAAGTGAAGGGCAAATGAGGATGGCAGGCCTGATTAATTAAACATGTGCTACGGTGCTAAGAGCAAGATTTATGCTATTGGTTTTACAAGAGTCATTGATATTAATGCTGCTAGAAGAAATTTTGGGCTGCTGTTTACCGTTTCCATTTTTCACTGCAAAACTGATGTGTTAAAAGTACAAACGTGGGTTGTGGAGTATTGCTGAAACATTGTTAGTTTGCTCTCTAAATTCTAGTCCTGCTCCACTGAAGAGATCTTGCAGTGCTGCTATTTGATTCTCTGTTGTATTATTTCCATCATGATCTCCAATTCTGGAGGCTTTTAAACCTGATTCCAAAAACCTACTTTGGGCTAAAATCCACTGTACAAAGATCTCCATCCAAGACCCATACCTTTGCTTTATGGATACGTGAGTGCACTCGCATTTGTACAGAAAATTATATAGAACTTTCTGAAAAATGGGAAGAAAAATAACAGTATATGAATTTGTAAGCTATAGGACTGCAAATAGATACCTATCAATGATCCATGAAGCTGTAGACATGGTGATGTGTGGCATGGCAGTACCCTAGAGCCAAATGACATGGTCTGTCCGAGCCCGAAAGGGACAAGTCTCGTTACAAAGCATAGAGTAGAACAAAATAACTTTTTGGGAATAACAAAGGCTACTGTACATGGACACTCTCTCCTCTAAGCAAAAAGAGAGTTTTACAAAGCTGTTAAGTATTTTTATTACTTCCAGGGTGATACGCAGCACATTGGGAAGTATCTAATTCATAATGTGTTAGTAGCTTAGAAGCTGAACGCCCTTGCACTATAAACATGGTTTCAGAAATGTGTTTATAAGAAACACTGCTTTTGTTCATCAATATGCCACAGGAAATATAGCAGTAAAATATTAAGTTGGGTGTGTGAATGCGTGTCTTGAGCAGGAGGGGGGATTTGTCTGCTGCAAACAAGCCTTATCACACCATGGAGATCATGAGTGGCAACCAACCAGGTCAGTGTCAGTTCAGCTTTTATTTTCCTGATAGCCCATTTATGTGTTTACTTTTCCCCTTACATTAACATGGAACATTTTGTTGGAATGATACCTCTTCCTCTGGGGTAATTTTTTTCCTTTCTTGACAGGAAATTCTCAGTAGTCATGTACAGCCCAGTGAAGTCTGTAGATTTTGCAGTAACTTTGCAAGGTCTCAGGCCCGAGGCAAGCTTGTCAGGCTTTGTGTGGGGTCTCCTTGGCCAGCCTGGAGCTTTGCTTCAGTTAATTTAGTTGTAACAACAATTGTCCCAACAAGCAGGTGACTGTTGCCTAAGTTGTTTTAATTTTGCTTACCTTTGCACAATCACAGAATAGCCCTAATTTTTTATCTTATCGTATAAAAGTATTTTACACCTTAGCCATAATTCTGTATTCTATAGTATGTAAATTTTGCACCAAATGCAAAATTTATGACCCTACCATAATGATGTCATTAATATGTCATTGTATGCAGGCCTGGTATGACAGCAGGGGCCCTGGGAATGGGGACACAGCATAGAGGTGTACACTTGTGGGATAATGCAAGAGAGGGGAGAAGATGACACCCAGGGCTATAAACAGCTTACTGCTGAAGAGGCATGGACCTGGGACCAGAGCAGGACTAGCCACAGGAGCAATAAGTAACAGATATCTCATCTACTAAGTGTAAAATACACCATACAGAGTAAATTGGGGTGCTAACGTGAGCTCCAGACCAACAGAGAGCAGAGTGCAGAAGTGTGCCACACAGATGCTGCTGGTGATCTGAGGACACTCAGGGGCTGCGGGAGGATCAGTATAAAAGCAGAGAAAGGGGAAGATGGTAGGAGGGTTTGTGTAGTGATTTTTAAACTGTATTTCTAAGGACGTTTATATTTGGATGCTGAGAGTTAGCATTGTTCTAGCTGGACTACTCGTAAGAACTAGTTGTTGCTTAGTTACGCTAAGTTACACTAAGCAACTAAGGATTTCAATTACACTAAGAAGAAATTCTAGCCTTCCCTTAAAAGGTGTGCTGCCCTTTTTACCCCATACAAGTTTTTGAGTGTAACATCAAAGCACTCCTGGCAAATAAGAAATTGCTTTTTGTTTGCTTTGTTAAGTGTTTCTGCCTCATGAGGGATGATGCAGGATTTCAGTATTATAGCATAGATAGTGCCTACCTTGAAATGGGAAATGAGTTTGGGTTTTCCTATAGCAATGTTCTTCTTATATTTATTTTCTTAAGGCAGATAGACAGCTTTGTTGGAAAATTCATTATAATAAATATTTTAAAATACTGAACAGGCTAAGCCAGTAAGCTCACAGAAGTGCCTCCCTTGATCTAAAGGAAGTTTATGGAGACCTCAACAAAGACTGGATCTTCACAGAATCACACAGAATCACAGAATCTTAGTGGTTGGAAGGGACCTTTGAGTCCAACCACATTAAAAAAACAAAACAAAACAAAACAAAACACAACAACAAAACAAAAAAAAACACACAAAAACAACAAACAAAAAAAAACCACACAAAAACAAACAAACAAACAAAAAAACCACCCACCAACTAAACCCCACACTCACAACCCCACACACAACACCCCAGCACAAACCAATGATCTTGGCCACTAGAGCATGCAAGCTTCAAGCAAGTTCAGCAGCTCTAAGCACATGCCTGATGCTGGGGTATCCCATGAAGTTTATGAAGTTTATGAAGTTATGGGTACTTGACATCTCCACTGTTGATCTGGCCACGGGTGCTGGCCCCTGCTGCCTCCTGGCTCCACAGCTTCCTGGGTAGCTCAATGCTGAGCAAAGGATTGGTGGTGATGTTGCTGCTGGCTGGGTAACATGTTGTCATCCCCTAGTCTTCACTAGGATCATGTCTCCAATCGTTTATGTGAGTCACATGTGTTGACAAGAGTGTCAGCACCCACTGGTACAGAATGCCTTGCACTAAACCAAAAAATCACTTTGTGAGGGAGACTAGCCTGAAACAACAATGCTAGCACACCAGAACTGTCTTATGGTGATGACAGCTGGTTTTTGTGGCAGAGGCAATGAGGTGGGTCAAAGCATCTAGTGAGTGCAGGCACCTCCTGATGATAGCACAGCTCTGCTGATTGATTACCTGCAATCTATGCGGGAGGGATTTCTTCTTCCTCAGACCTTGGCCTGTCTGCCTGGGACTGCTAGGTCACTAGTGAAGCCTTCCCTTTGTCATTTCCACATATGAAACACTAAAGAAGTTTTGGAGAAGTGTTGACCTTGCCTGCCTGTACATTAATGCAATGATTTTCATGCAGCAGGGCTTCATTTTGCAGTTTGTATGGGTATGGCATGCCTGCCTGAAGTCTTGCATCTGTCAGTTCACCATTGACAGCACATCAGTGGGTAGAAACATGACTGCTGAGTTCAAGTAGTGGGAAGACCTGTGTGAATTCGTAATTCTTGTTGTGACGGGCTTAATTCCTTGAAGAGGATTTTTGCAAATTAAGCTGCTCTCTCCTGCAGAGCTGTTCTTTCAGGTGTGTTGCCATCAGCCTCTGGGGAAATCCAGAACCACTGAGATCAGTCACAAGAGTGGATTTGTTATGAGTGATGTGAAGACGTGCTCTCTTGATCCAGCTTGCTTGGGGTGGGCACCGAATATCCTACAAAATGAGCACCTTGCTAAGGAGAAGGTAATAAATAATGTTAAATTAGGTGATGCTTTTCTAATGTGAAAAAAAAAAATTTGGTTTTATATGGCACATAAATATGAACTGAAAAATTTACAAACTCCACCTGCAGTGTCACTTGCAACCTGGACTTGCTATTCATCCCTCAAGGAACCAGTCCTGGCATGCTGTCAACTTTGCATGGCACTGTGTGGAAGTAATGTAACCTCTCTGTATCTTGGTTTTCCTTATTTACTTTCTTTTAAAAAAAATCTCACATAACTGTAATATGATTATATGACTCCAATTAACAATTTGACAATGACTTTTATGTTTTCAAAGGAGCTGTTTTTAAAAGAGCCTTGCATATGTAAGCTTGGAACATTTTTTGATTGTTTTATGAGTGGCTGGACAGTGGTATGTACACCTGCATTTCAGAACAGATGGAACAGGTTTGGTCAGGTGAATAATGCCGTTATTTCAAGAATATTTCAGTATCTATTGTCCTGTTGAAAAACGTTCCTTCGTGAAGTTTCTAATAAAACCTCGTTCCTTTCCTAATGCCATTTTATTATGTTTTGTTATTTTCCCTTCATTTTTAAAGCTGCTGTTTCTTCACTATTCTTACCATGTTCTGCAGCTACCAGGCCACTGCCTAGGTGCCAGCTGCTCTGCATGCTGTCCTACCAGCTCAGTTGAAAATGCAATTAGGAGAGTAATCCATAGTTTTCAATAGCTGGATAACTTGCATGGACTTTTGGTCCAGGTAACATATTCTGCCAATGTCCCACAGCTTGGTTCTGGAATTTCCAAAAATTATACATATTAATTGTCTAACTTAATACATGGTATATTCAAGCTCAAGGAAACGAGAAGTTGATCTTAGAACTTAAAATCAGTAGTTTTTTAGATGTGAATTGTCTTGACTTGATATCCCGGAGAAGAGAAAGCTGAGGGGAGACCTTATTTATGTTTATAAATATCTAAATATCTAAATATGTAAAGGGTGGGTTTAGATATAAATATCTAGAGGATGTTGGAGCCAGACTCTTCAGTGGTTCCCAGGGACAGGACAAGGGGCAATGGGCTCAAGCTGGAACATAAGAAGTTCCATTCAAATATGAAGAAAAACTTCTTTAGGGTGAGGGTGACAGAGGGTGACAGGCTGCCCAGGGAGGTCATGGAGTCCCCTTCTCTGGAGATTTCCAAGACTCGCCTGGATGCAGTCCTGAGTGATGTGCTCTGGGCAATGCTGCTTTAGCAGGGGAGTCAGACTGGGTGATCTCTAGAGGTCCTTTCCAGCTCTCTCAATTCCATGATTCCATGATTCCATGATTGCATTTGTTATGTGCAAACAGAATACAATCTGAATGAGCAATACATGCACAAATGAATATAAAGGGGTCAGTTTCACAGACTAGAGAACTTTTTTAAATGAGACCATCTATGAAAAAAAAATCATGTTATTTGTTACAAAACATTTCACTAGCTGCCCAATAAACTCACAGTCTGAAGGGCTACCATGGTTTAGGTTTTGGGGAAAAAAAAAAGAAGAAAGCTGTTGTTGTTTCTCAAAAGTTGGGCATAGAGGTGAAAATAAACATTTTCTTTCCAAAGATATAAAAATTATTAGAAAAATAGAAAATAGCATCAGTGATTGTAAGTTAAAAGGCAGGAAAAACAGAAAATTGATAAGGGAAGAAAAGTTCACAAAGGCATGTCTGTGGAAAAAGTCTACTGAGAAACAAAAGAAGTGTGCAATGACCTGCTGGTAGTTATAGTTACTGTTTATAGTGCAGAAGACGCAACATTTCAATAAACATCTTTGTTACAGACTTGATAAAAGCCCCTACTTCTGTCATGTAATGCTAACCACTTCTCAATTCCAGTGATAATGAAGATGATGTTAAAGAACATCTTTCAAAATCAGATTGTTTAATCACCTACTGAAAGAACTTACACCAGCAAGTTTTAAACAAAATGGCTGAGAACTCCTCTGAGGAACTAACATTGACTTTTTTCCCTAACACGTCTCAGAACTGTTCCAAGAGAGCAAAGCAAATACTGGGCCCGAATACAAAGGAGTTACTCAGCCTGATGTTTTGGGCATCAGTGCCACATAAAATAATGGAAAATCAGCATAGGCCCTGAATAAAAGGGTGATATTTCTGTTAACAGCAGTCAGCATGGGTTAAGAGAAAAGATCTGGGGAAATAACTGGTGTATTTATGACATTTTAAAAATAATGCTGTTTGGTACCTGATGCATTTTATTTTGTATTAACATGCCGTTTGGTGGAAAGCCTAGAACGGTACCAAAGCATCGTTGCACTCAGATAACGAACAAGGGGCAGGTCTCAAGAAGGTAATTACAAATGCCTTCTTTTCTCAGGCCACAGATATTTAACCGAGCCTTCTGCTGTTTAATATTTCTCTGAGCAATGACTGTAACTGTTGCTGATAAATGTCCACTCGCTCTGCAAGAGTTGGGGAACAGCAAATAATAGTGATGTTGGTTAACATCTGGTATAGCTGGGAAGCAAGAAAACAATATGCATTAAAGGTAGTCATAGAACTGAGGGACTCTATCATGGAAAAAAAACCCCGCAGTGGCCTGTGGTCATCATGAGTTGTGCTGTGCTCAGAACACGCAAGTCTGGCACTGGGCCAGGAGGTCCCCAGTCCCACTGAGATACAGAGAGGGCTCAGGAAGAGGACCCCAGTGATGCCAGACCCTGAGAGCAAGCTGCAGTGTGCAGTGGCACATAGATCACTCCATAGGGTCTTTTCCTCTGTTAGCCAAACTCTTAACAAGATTAAGATACAGTAAATTGTAGTTAGACAAATTCTGTCTAAAATGAAGACAGTTCTTCAAAATGATAGTCACTGAAACAACAAGGGTCAAGATTTCTAGTTTTTTTTCTTTTCTTTTCTAAAAAGTTCACTGTCGTTTAAGAACATATGTTGGACCAAAGCAGGCATTTCTTAAGGGAAGTGTGTTGTTTTTCTTGATGATGAGTCCATTCTGACATTAAACCTTATTGATCTATTCATAGGGGCTAAAGTCAATATTTAGGCATATCAATTACAGGTCTGACTTTTCAAAATTCTTCATTTGATTTCATTAACCTTAACTTCTGGTTGTTATTCTACTTCTCATTGATTACTTGTAAATATAAAAGAATGAGGATACATTTGTGATTGTGACTACTGAAAAGTTATTATCTGTACCATTATCACAAGGAAACAGAATTTCATATAGTCTTTGTGGTTTTGTATACAACTGTATTTTTGCAATTTTCTAACAAAAGAAGAGGATACTGGTAGAGGATCTGTCTTTCCTCTAACGAGTCACACCAGTAAATTTAACAACACTTGTTTTGATATACTAAGTATTGTTTATTTTTCCAGTGGAATTGACAGAATAATATGGATCACCAAAATTTTCATTTACTGCTATGTTGAATTGACTTGCATTATTTTGTTCATTTTAGACACAGGCTCTTAAAACCATCAGATCTCCGATGCTGTCTAACACCTATTTAAATTTCACTCTATTTCAAGCTTTCTGTCTACCATAGTTAACTTGAAGTTTAAAAGTTGTTCATCTCCTGAAAACATTGAGAGGAACTTGTTTGTCCAGCTAAAAAAAGTCTTTAATTTTTCCACTTGGCCTCTCTCTCAGGAATAGTGCTAAAACACCAATTAAAACTAAGTCTACAAGTTTTACTAATGTGCTTTAGGTGAAGGAAGATACTTTGCACCTGCCCTATCACGCCAGGTATCCTCAGATGTTGCTAAAATTTATAATCAGCCTGTTCTAGGAGCAGGCATATGAATGGCAGAGACCTGCGCTTGCAGCTCTTTCTACTGAAGTCAAGAGGACTATGCAAGTAATTAAGGGTCTTCACATGCCTGTCTTGTAGACATTACTGTAAAGAGCAAACTCGGTGTTCACAGAGTGGTGTTGTGGTTTAATTATGTTTTCTGAATGATTTTGTTAAATGATGCAGGTATCAGACTGATTTCACTGGAATAGGGAAACTGCTTCAATCTCTAGTTTGACTCCAGCACAGCAGTGATTTGTAATGTAAAATTGCAAATTATGTCTTATTTAAGGAATAATGTATATGACCCTTGGGTGACCCTTAAGAGTGGGGGATTCTTCCAAACAACGTACACTGGGTTGTACCGATATTTAATAGGTTTGTTTTTTTTTCTTAACCAAGCTACAGGACAAATTCTCTGCAAGTGATACATCCTGTGATAGTAGGTACATGTAATCCCCTCAAAATCCAACTCAAGACTTCTTAAAAAAAAGTTCAGAGACATTTATGACTGATTATTTTGTCAATCATTTTGTCCTCATGGCATTTTGAAAGTTTCCATGACTAACAACTTTCTTTATATTATCAGAAAATAAGGTAAAATTTAGCCAGGCTGGGAAATGACTGCAATTTTGGGCTTAGAAGCCTATACCAGATATGCATAATTGTTTGCATCTTAGATATTACCTTTGCTTATTAGCCAAAAGAGCTTTGCCTTTTAGATTGACTCAGATTAGATGTGTTATGATGTCCTCATTAAGAACTGCTGTTTAATTCCAGGTAGCACTTCAATTTGGGCACATGCATAAAGTTGGGTACCTAATGTCCTGGTTTCAGCTGAGATAGAGTTTATTTTCTTTCTAGTGGTTGCTGTGGTTTCAGATTTGGTATGAGAAGAATGTCAATAATGCATATTGTTTTAGTTGTTGCTAAGTGATGTTTATACTATTCAAGAACATTTTCCCAGCTTCCCATAGAAGCTGAGAAGGAGCATAGATAGAGCAATGGAATGGTCAATGAAATTTTCTGTACCATAGATGTCATTCTCAGTGTGTAAATGGGGGTTGGTCAAGATCAGGGCAGGGGAAATCTGCAATCACTGCTTGGATTAGGATAGGCAACAAATTCACTGGGTGGTAAGAGTGACTTGTGTCTTGTATATTGCTTTATCATTGTTATTATTGTTATATTCCTTTTCTTTTATTGTTCTATTAAACTCTCTTTATCCCAACCCATGAGGTGTTAATTTCCCTTTCCCCACCTTTTCTCCCTCTTCTCCCTACCCTTCTTGGGGAGTAATGAGAGGCGAGCAAGAGGCTGCATGGTCCTAGATGCTGGCTTGGGTTAAACCATGACACCTACTTAAGTACTATATTGCTCAAGGACAGATATAACAAGCCTGTTGCCAAAAACAATAAGGGAAAGTCTCTCCTTTGGTCATAGAATATTTCCACATGGGTTGAAAGCAAAAGATCCACTTCGCTGTGTCCCTGAGTGTCATTGCCCTCTGATATCACTGGTGACACTTCACAGTCAGCGAGCTGGGGTGTCCATTGCAAAGCAAATCCAGGGTTTTCTCCCCTGATGTGCATTATTGCCTGTATTACATAATATAGAAATCGAAATTGCTATCAGTTAGGGTCAGATACAAGAAGCCCATGGATGATAATAGCACCAGTGTAAAACATTCAGGCTAGGAAGAAGGACCACAGGATTTTCTTTTCGGACACTCAAGGTAGCAATACTGATCTCAAAAAGGCTTTTGTTACTGCAAAGGAATACAGCTGCAAATAAAGATGCAATCAGTAAAATTCTAAAAAGGTTGCTGTTGTTCAGCATATGAAGGTTTGCCTTGGTCTTGGAAGTTGTCTTGGTGTAATTGAGGCCTTGAGGTAAATCTGAAGCATTTAAAGGCTCCATCAAGGCTGGATTCAGGAAAATTTTAGTTTGCTTAACTGGCGGAAATTGTCATCTAACATTAACCAGCAATGACATAAGATGGTATGAGATGTATTAACTATCTCATGGTTATATTTATATACATAAAGAATAAAAGTAACCTGCATGAAGCATAATTTCCTTATCTTATCTTAACATTTGAAGATGACCTAAAAAATTACCAGTAAAAATTATTTCTTCATATAGTTTCTTCACATTCAACCACAGAGCAATAAAACCTCACTGCCATTTGGTGTTAAAGTGGGTACGAGGAGAGACTTCCTACACAATTGAACATAGTCTGAGTCACCTGGGAAGGAAACAGGGAGCTAATGCTTTTTCTGAATTGGAGCTTTGCCAGAGCCCTCTGTTGAACTGGAGGATGTGTTAAGTGAAGTTTTCCACAAATACTGCAAGTAGGTAAAATGAGAGCAGTTTTGGCACAGTTGTGTGCTAAAGGTAGGAAATAGGGTGCTAAAGGCAGTGAATGGGATGCACAGTCTCTGATGATGCTGTACTTCATAAGAAAACTCAAGCAGAATCAAATTTCCTCTTTCACAGAGATCAAAAGGAAGCCTTCTATGAGGAGGAATGTGCACTAGATCCAAGTGACAAGTCTGTAGACAAGACCACACTCCTTTATTTTAATAAGACTGCCTGAAGCTTTTATAGAGAACTCATGAATGGTCAGGCTAAAAAAAAATATGAATGACAACCACAACAACAAAAAAACCAACAGAAAGCAAGCAAAAACAACAAACCAAAGCAAATAAGGGAAAGAAATCAAAATCTTTAATGAAATAAAATGAGTAGCAGCAGAAACAACAACAAGGAAAATCCAATTAAAATAAAAAACCAAGAACGAGCCAATGACCTTTTCTATGAACTCCAGTATCCAGGTTTTCTATAAACACCATCTAACTCATGCGAATAAGTTGTGCCAAAAACATTTTAGATAAAGAATAAATAAATAAATAAATAACATATGGAGACCCAATTGGTAACTGTGCCAGAACCAACCTTTGAACCAAGTTATGGTTCTAAATATGGGAGTGAAAGGGGGGGTGGGAATGAAGAAGAAGAAGAAAGAAGAAAAGACCTTTTGTTTTCTTTATGGGAGGGAGAAAGCTCATTGCTCCAGGCAGTCTTGGGGAGAGTTTGCTGTTCCAGGACACTTTGGCATTGTGGTGGTGCTGGGTTCCTGCTCTTTGTCATATTCCATTGCAGCCTGGGACTTAACTTGACAGCAGCAAAGGGTTTCTCTGAAGTGGATTCAGCTGGTTAGTATTGCGTCCACCCACCCACATGCAAAAAGTCCCAAAGTCTCATCAGTCACGGATAGTTTTCTGAAAAACATGAACTCTTTGACCCTCTCAGGAACCAAGACAAAAAAAAATGCAGCTTTTGCAGGAACTTAGTCAATGAAACCCTGTTTTTATCATGGTGATTTTATTTTTTTTCTCACCAGTCTGAAAACATAAAAATATTCAAATGCTTTCTTGTCTGAAATGGAGTGGAAGTCAAATATTTCCCACAACTTTGTATATGTGTGCAATATTTAGGCATTCCTCTCCTTTTGACAAGAGAACTAATTAACTAAATGTAACCCACCACTCCCTATTTGGACATGCTATCAGAAACTTTGTGCATGACAGAAAGTTGGATGTGCCTTTTCTCTTGTCACAATAGGATTTTGACTGATGTGCCTAACAACATGGTTGCACATCCTGATGTAGACCATTCCAACTACAAGAATTTCCAGTGACACTGATATTTATACTTAAATATGAGTGGGTTTTATGAGAATGTGTCAGTCTGTGCAAGTTTACCCAGTTGCTGATCACATTACAGATGTAATGGGAAACCTAGCTCCACACATAACATGGTAAATGTACTAGCAAACTCTTGACCAGCTTCGTGGTCAGAGATGGGGAAGAAGCTGTATTCCCTGTTTCTTGGCTGGAGTGAACACTAGTAGGCAATAAGAAAAAAAAAAGCAAACCTCACCTCATGGTCCAGTGGAAATCCTATATCAGGCACAATCAATTGAAGTGTGTGGGTCATAAGCATATATGGTTAGTAGAGGAAATTTATTCTACATTCTCCTGCTGAATATGAATATGTCAGAGAAAACTCTCCTGTTGTGATTGATATGTTTGTGTGGGCTAGAACCAGCTGAGTAAAGACATAAGGGGTGTGAGGAGAAGAGCGCTTGGGACTGAGAGAACTGAGAAGGGGGCATCTGGGGACCTTCAGACAAGCCAATGATTTCAAGGGATATAACTTCACAGCGTGTATTAAAATTAAAGCAAGAGAATGAGTTGGCTGATGGAGGGTGAAGCTTTAATGCTCATAAAATACAATGAACTCATTTAAAGTGTCAAGGGATATATGAGCGGGTTGACTCCAAACCAAATAACACTTTGTCTCCTTGTTTGGCAATAACTAACTTTTGCTAACACTTGGGGTGAACAAGGCATACATACTCCTCCTTAGCTATGTTTATTTAAATTGATTCTGGGATCTATTTTCATATTCCAAAGGTCTGTTGAGTACTTACTAATGAAAATGTGTTTAGACATAAAGTTAGGCAACTCTCATTTCAGGCACAGTTTTGAAGGAGTGGGTAGATTCTGGAAGTTCTCATTAACTTTTCC
This sequence comes from Gallinago undulata, assembly GCA_026546715.1. Classification (NCBI taxonomy): domain Eukaryota; kingdom Metazoa; phylum Chordata; class Aves; order Charadriiformes; family Scolopacidae; genus Gallinago; species Gallinago undulata. The sequence continues at coordinate 34,511,290 of JAOTQQ010000019.1, forward strand.
TTGGTCGAATTTTGAACTTTCTGAATTCAGTGGATGTATTGTTCAGCTTTGCAGAAAAGGGCTCAGGGATCCTGATGGACAACAAGCTGAACACAAAACAACATCATGCCTTTACCACAAAGAAGGCTAATGGCATCCTGGGCTGTACTAGGACTGATCCTTTCCCTCTGCTTCAGCCCTAATGAGGCCACACCTGGAGTCCTGTGTCTGTTCCTCAGCTCCACAGTACAAGCAAGACATGGAAATACTGGAGCCAGTCCAGAAAAGGGCCACAAAGGTGATTAAGGGACTGGAGAATCTCTCCTGGGAGGAAAGGCTGAGAGAGCTGGGCCTGTTTAGCCTGGAGAAGAGAAGACTCACCGGGGATTATATCCTTGTGTATAAATACTTGAAGGGAGAGCGCAAACAAGATGCAGGCAGGCTGTTTCCAGTGGTGCCCAGTGACAGGACCAGAGGCGATAGACACAAACTCCTGAAACACAGGAGGGTCCCTCTGGACATCACGTACACTTTGCCCTGTGAGGGTGACAGACCCCTGACACAGGTTGCCCAGAAATGCTGTGGAGTCTCTATCCTTGGACATATTCAAAAGGCATCTGGACAGAGCACTCAGCAGCTGCCTCTAGGTGTTCCTGCTTGGGCAGGGGGGTTGGACAAGATGACCTCTAGAGGCCCCTACCAACCTCCACCATTCTGTAATTGTCCTGCTTGTGTGAGACTGCTGGGTAGTTGTTTATTTCTTGCACAATAGAAAATCTAGTTCAACTGCCTTCTGGCCATCTTTCTTCATAAGAAAGATCAATTGCATTGTGACTGATACTCTGTGATGGATTTCTGATCATAAGGTATTCATTTTGCATTCTGCAACATTGTTTCACTCCCAGTTTAGAAAGGGTTAATAAATGCTTACTAGAGGTGTAAAAGAAGTATAAACCTTGTAGCAACAAGTGATACCGAAGCCTATAAGCATGTCAAGAGGAGGTGCAGTGCATGGTTTTTAATGATGGTTAGCAACATATTGACTGGATTCAAAAACAATTGGTTATTTATTACAACATCTATTAAGAATTTTTTGGTATTTATAATTTAGTAATTTTCCATTTTTTTTTACCAAGAAACTTGATGTAAAATTGGGCCTTCAATGAGAATAAGGAAACCAAAGTAAATGCAGTTCATTAGTATCTGACTTACATATGAAAAGATTGACCTTTAATTATTACATTTTGTGCTTCAGTTTTTCTATATGGAGACCTGTAGGCCTGATTAATTTTGACTCATGCAAATAGTTATTATATGTACAAACATATTTCAGTCCATCAATTTATAAAACTTAGATTGTCCCTATAAATTGTTTAAGAACCTAATTTTATGAGGGACTTCAAGAATTCTCTCCAGGAACAAAACCTTGAGTAAATGTCTGGGTTTTGATCCTTTTACTATGGATGCTAAGAGGATATTTCCTGAGGTTGAGCAAAAATTTAACAGATATAGTTGATTAGTACCCAAAAGATGTTGATAAGCCTGCCATGAGTACAAGCTGAAGGTTGTCCTGAGTTAATGGGAAGCTGCTGCACAGTTCTTTTGTTAATTTCATAAAAACATTTGTTAAGAAGGACATCTAGTGGGTCATCTGGTTCAGCAGCCACAGCATCATTATGTGTGTTGAATTCCTACCAGGTTGAAGGGTAGAAGGGTGAAAGGACAAAAAGCATAGTGTGGAGGCTAAACTGCTGCCCAACACACCTCGTTTCCCTCCCTCAGCTCTGCCATTTTGGGCACAAAGGCTTGCATGCAAACACATTTTCCAATATGAAGCTATTCTCTGTTGAGAGAGGTTTGGGTGACATTGGCCTGCTCAGAAGTAGTTTACTCTCCATTTGGTGCTACTTGGATAGCAACAATACAGAGAGAAAAGCCTTTAACCCTTTCTCCTTCCACATTAAAATGAGCAGAACCACAGAAAAGTCTTCAGTTGGCCAGGCTAAGGCAAAGATAAATGTTCAGAGAACAAAAAAGTCTCTTTCTTGTCATTGTCAAGAGTTGCACTCCCATGGCGAGAGTTCAGCTCCACGAGGTCATCAGCCTGTGTCCTGGCTACTCAGCTCTACTCTGGGATGCAGAAGAGTAGAAAACATCTATTCTGCCCTGAATGTCTCCAGCTGGCTCCTCTCTGGGAGCTGGTTTTCAGGTCATGTAGGAGGGAGACAAGGAATGGGCTATGTCTCCTTCCTGGCGCACTCCCTGCTGTGCTTGCTGGCCCTTTCCCATGGGAATGAAGTGCACCATAGGCTGGCTGTACAGTATGGGACACTTCTCTTCATTGCTCAGCCATCCCTCAACTACGTCTTTTATATCTTCCTCTGCCAATGGGCTGCTAGGCAAGCCTCTCCAAGTTTGTAGGTATATGAGTTTTTTCTTTCCTTCCTCTTGGCACTCAGCAGCAAGATAGGTCTACACTACACAGCCTGTGAACCATCCTGCCACTTCAGGCTAAAACAAATGGCCCTACATCACATTTTCTTTGGCAATAACTGCTGCAGTTTATATGTAAAGTGCTCAACAGTCATGGTGCAGTTCATAGGAATCCCTCATTGTTTCACAACTTCCTGACATGTTTTACATGTTTTCCATAAACACCAAACCAAGATGATGCCTGCTTTTCCATAACACCATCATAACTTCGGAAGAGTCTTGTTTCAATAGTTGGTATAAAGCCTTCTTCTGAGACAAGGAAATTCTGTATACCAAATCAGAAGATCTAGTTGAGTTGGCTGTTTATTTAACAGCAACAACTATAGAATTGATAGGCAGAAATCCCACCACAGCTACCACCATTTTAGCTTGTCATAGAGATCCTGGACTTAGAAACATGTCTGGAGTCTTACATTTTCCTTTCTTTAAATTCCAGTCACATAAGATCCCAACTCCATCATTTTGCAGTGCCAAGAAAGAAGTCTAATGTTGATTTAACTAGTAGTGTCTCTGATACTATGGTTGTTGAAGATACTATCCACATACCAGGTAGCTTAAATGTATTGTCTTTTTAATACAATACTAGTCTTTGACTAGAAGGGAATTATTACCTTCTACATTGGCCAGTTTCACCATGGTGGACCTAACCCTCTGTAAAGCTCAGTCCACTGAGCAGTCCTGTGCAGAATGCTCTTAGCTCCCTTTACATGATTTATGTTTGGTTGTGGTCTAAACTTTGCAGGGCTGGTCCTCTAACTTACAGAGATTATGGCCTGCAGGCTCAGAGAGAGAAACAATGAAGTAATTTGATGAAAAATGGTGGAAAACAGAGGTGGCTTTCTGAAAAGGATGACTCTGACAATTTAACAGAAGAAAAAAATCCCACTGCTTCCACTTCTTACTAGGATTATGGTTCAGCTGCTTTGGCCTTAGCAGCAGACCACATGGAGCTCACTGTCAGCTGCCACATCACATCTCATTCACTTCTGTGTTGTGCCATTGCTCTCATGGAGAGAACAGGCAAATCAGAGAATTTCCTTTGCTGCTACCTGATATACCATTATTCACCTCTTATCATTTTAGCAAAGCAGTTACGCTGCTGTCAGAAGTAATGGAGACCATGCCACTAAGAAAATTGGCTGTAATTTATTTATCAATTGTTTTCTACATACCACAAGAGAGACCATCTACTTTATGGCTGGGTCTAAGGTATCTGAGAGCCCTTGAAGTTCATGGTTTTCCGGTATTCTAAGTTCTACTTATGGCTTTTCCTGTATATGACACAAAACACTACCCCTGTGGTCTTCAAGGCTGATTTCTTCTTTGCTTTCTTTAGTCACAAATCATTCTGAGGCATCCCTTAAGTGCATTTGTATTGTTAAGTGCACCGGCCTGATTTGGTGTTAATTCAATTTGAGTGCCCTTAATATCTTGCGGGAGTGAGGCAATGCATGCGAGCTGTACCTTGTAAAAACAGGTTCCAGGTCTGCCTGAGAGCAAAGCACCTTTCCCACAGCAATTTACCAAAGTTGCTGATAAAATTTTCATAAGGAAACCTTTTTAGTCTGACCCTATTGTGTTATTCTACCATTAAGAGTTGGGGAACTGAGACTGTATTCTGGTGACAGTTTATCACATTCTCCATTATTTTAGTGTATAGACAGCCTACTGATGGGTCACAGCCTACATTCCCTCTTCTCACAGTGTGGAAATGGCTTTCAGAGCCAGAGCCTGGAGGCCCAAGTATGCCAGTTGCAGCATGTGTGTGTCAATACAACCGAAGTGAACTCTAGATAAACCAGTCACCTCTAACCTTCAAATGATGGGAGATGGGACATTTTAGTGCATTTGGGGCCAGGAAAAGAGAGGGAAAAGCTGAAATAAACTGAAATATAGGAATAGTTAGCCCTAAGGAACGTGTAGAAGAAATAATATCACATTTCGAACAAAGAAAAGGTATTTGGCCAACAATCAAAGATGAAAAGCCAGTTTTCAAGTAACTGGGAGAAACAACTGCTATTTTCATACAGGAGGAATCATTTTGCTCTCAAATGAGTGATTGCAAACTAAACAACTATAATGTTAATTGAAAAAGTTTATCTTATAAAGGTGAACCAGTGTAATAATGTTATTGCTTTCTTGGTATTATACCAAGAAAAAGGCCCACCTGCCTGGTAGACACTAATGTGTCAGACCCCAGACTGGAGGGCTGGGAACTGCAGCAAGGGAGCTGGAGCGAAGGGTTCAGCGGCTGCACATGTGATGTCCTGTCATGCTGTGTGAACACATTTTTTTCACCTGTTACAGAAAATATAACCAAATTAGTCTGGGTGTCATGTGAAGATATGGACACATGTCTTCTGAATTGCTACCTGGCATTTTGAAGGAAAACTGAGAAGAACAAGTTGGTTACGAAAAAAAACAAGGAAAGGAAGAGAAAGGGAGAAAGAGAGAAAGCGGGGTGGTGGGAGCCGAGTGAGAGTGAGAAAGAAAGTAAAAGAAAAGGAAACAGGAAGAGGAATAAAGAAAGAGAAAGGT
>JAOTQQ010000019.1:34516518-34571703 GCA_026546715.1 Gallinago undulata
AAGAAAGAAAGAAAGAAAGAAAGAAAGAAAGAAAGAAAGAAAGAAAGAAAGAAAGAAAGAAAGAAAGAAAGAAAAGAGAAAATATCTTGGTGTTTTACATTGAATTTAACTGAGGCTGAACTGGAGGTTTGGGAGCGTGGGCAGTGTGGCATGACTGTTCAGCACAGGTGTATAAACACTGAGGCTGGATAGTTTGATTATAAGGAGCATCTTCTGTAACCTAGCACACAATGGTAAATTTGTTGCACTCTAAATTGCCTTTGGGAGTCTTGCCCTCCCTACCAGCACGACTTACTGTCAGTTGCTGGTGGGCGAAAGCCTTGATCCTGTGTCCCATGGAAGTCAATGGGAGCACTGCCTTTGACATCAATGAGTGCTGGATCACACCCCAGGTGAAAAAACAATAGCTTTGCTTCTAGTCGGGCCAAATTGATGAATAAATCAGAGCCCTGTGTGTGTGGAGTTTGGGCTGGTTGTGAGTGTCTCTTGCAGAGGCATTTTACAGTCCAAGTATGTGTGACCAAGGCAATCTGATTAATTATTGGATAAAGCTTGAGGCAAGCACGGAGTTACAGATACCAGCTAGAGAACTGTGTTACAGAGGAATTTATAATACCTTTGACTATCAGTGTCTTGATCTTCAGGGGTATTCAAGGAAGATGGAGATACGGCAATTCTTTCTCTGTGTTTTCAATAGGGGAGGAAAAATAGACAGCAAATACTTACAGCTGTTTCTCTCTCTGGCACTCAGTATTATGCTCTAATGTTGTGCTCTACTTCCAATTATTTTTGAAGGAATTATGTAAGTTATCAGGCAAGGTAACTGAGTGCATTTAATATTACGTACATTGCCTCCACCAAACCACAAAGCATGAACTGTTAGGTGTTTGAAAACTGCCCTGCCACTCGTAAACAAGGCAGAAGCTGCAAAAGGCAGGGTAAAAATCACCATGGGCCCTGGGTGTCTGTGTACAGTCCTGCTTTATCTCCATGTACCGCTGAGGTCAGTGGCAAGGGTTGTACAGCAGGGTGCTCGGGAAATGCTGGGCCATCTGCGGACAGTGTTTGTGACCTTGATTCAGCCTCAGATGTTTTGTTCCAGTGTTGGTCCTCTGACTGACCTGGGCTCCTCAAAGCTTTTCCTGAGCTCTATATAACAACTTGTGACAAATTTTTGACAGTGGAGGGAGTATTGACTGACATAGCTTTCCTACTCGAAACACTGAGAAAATGTATTCTTTCAGTTTTGGTTTTTGGTTTTGGTTTTGATTGTTTGGGTTGGGGGTTTTCGTTTTGGTTCATGTTTTTTAAGTAACACAGAGGTGGGCACAGAGTTTTAGTGATTTCAGAAAGAGGGCCTCACCAGGGTGTTCTGGACAACCTCCTGCCAGCTATGTCTCTTTGAACTCCAGTGAGCTGAAGAAGCTAGGTAGAGAGGGGTCATGAGGGTAGAGGGGCAGGTGATGTGCCACAGCACAGTGGGGCCAAAACCACGTGGACCTTCAAGATGCAAAGGTAAATCCCATGACAGCATCTGCAGCAGCTATCTGAGACACTGCGAGCGAGCGGGTTAGGAGGCCCTTTCTGATGGATCAGTGGTAGGTCAAAGAAAGGCATGGAGGAAGAGTCGTTGTTTCACTCTCTTGCTCTCACACTCTAAGGTGATTTTAGGGACTCAGAGGCACTACTGCAATAGGTTCTGGGTTTTTTAAGAATTAATGGGTGAAGGTTATTTGCATTGAATTTCAGGGGAGGGAAGTCTGTGTTGGCAGGATTTGTGCTACCCTTCAAACAGCAGGGAGGGAAGACTTTGTGAGAGATGGGACACGGCACCATGCTCCCGAGTCTTCCAGCCTTGTTTTCCTTCCATCTAAGGATAAATAAATGCCTCTGTGTATGGTGCTTTGAGAGAGAAAACTCCGACTCAATCAGGGAAACAGTCTTTGACTTCCTAATCCAGTGAGAAATGGAAATGCTCTTCTCTCTCCCTTCCTCTTCATTAGTTTATGTACATCAGCTCTCATCATGTTTACCTGCGAAGAAGCGGTTTCAGTATTACTGCTATCTTTGTAGCTTTTTCTATAAACACTTCAAGCCCTGCTGTATAGCTTAGATGGAAGGTAAATAAGCATTCAAATGAAACAAAAAACCTCAGGAGATCTTGCTGCCAGGACATAAGTTGTGTAGTCAGGAGAAAAATAGCCAAAGTAAGAAGCTAGGGGCCATGCCTTGTGCTAACAAAGACACAGGTGTTTCCCTTGACTATTTTGAAATAAGGCCTGAGCCAAGTCCTCTCCACATGGCTTCAAGTGGGAATGCATCTTATTGCTCAGGATGCTAAAAAATTTGAGTGATTTACACACGTAAAAACTTACTCTGCACTTCCACTGTTAATCATACACAACCCATAACAATGTCACTCTCTTTGTGCACCATGATGGAAGTATCTGTGTATCACATATTCAAATTACATTGTGTGCTTGAGGGAACTCGTGATCCCCTGAAAACTTCTGTGGCAGCACAGTTTGCAGGCTCCGCACACTACCTGTGAACCATCTATTGTGTATGTGACTGCAAGCTTGAATCCCTGCCTGGGATTATCTGAAAACTCTGGACCTTGCCAGCAGGAAAATTTGCAGCTAAACAATTATATTGTTGAAACTCTGACAAATCCACCCCAGTTTATGACTTTGAAAATAGGGCTAGGTGTGAGCAACTGAATATATTATACACCATAGCATGGCCTCGTGGGGGCTGCAATATAGAATCTGTTTACTTTGACTGACACTTTTCATTTTTCTTTTCTTCCAGACATCATTGCTGCAAATGATATTGCTACTCAATATGGATTTGTTCCTCAAAAAACTGTTTAGATATTTGGATAAACACCTTCCAAACAAGTTCTTTTGTTATTATTGTGATGATGATTTTTGGAAGCAATCCAGCAATAATGCAACAGCCAGCCAATACACTGAGTAAAAGCAAGTAGACCTGCATTATTACATCAGATTACATGGAGATAGGATCTTCAGAACTTCTCTCCAATGTAAAGTAGTACTAAAAACTCTGAATCTGGACACAAAGGAGAGTAGATTTTTTTTCCCCATCATTTTTCTGTAAACAGAAGCTTAAATCCCCCCAAATAAACTGGTGACTTTTTGCCAAGAGTGAAATAAATCTCACTTAAGCAGAGGATGGCCTTCATTCTACTTACACCCTCATAAGCAGGCAGAGACATTCTTGCAAAGTACAACTACTCAGAAGAAGGAATATTTGTCATTAAAGTCAATGACAGTACTTCAGATAGAATCAGCACTGGGTCATGCAAAGTAGCAGCATGTTTTTTCCCTGCTATATTGGTACCAGAAATTGGAAATTCACTACAATTTTCCAGTTCCTTCAGAAATTCCAGCATCTTTGATGTTGAATGCCAGAACAGGTGGCAATGACCAGTAACCATGTTGTACACCGGTACCTGAGCCTGAGGAGTGACATTTTTATTTCTAGTTCTGTAGGAGAAAAAGTAAAAGGGCTGAATTTCTTTTCCAGACCATTCCCTGATTGACAAATAAATTATTCTTCATCTCACTCAGACAGGACCAAAGAGCACCTTTTAAATAAAAACATGGTTGAGAGAAGACAGTTTTATCAATGTGGGCTTGAGTTGTAAAACACAAAGTATATCTTTTAAGTATAATTTTGCGAAAAAAAAAATGTATTTTGGTCTCGTGCATGAATCTTCTGTCTACCTTACTCCTGCCATTTGTATTTCCTATCATTTGGGAATATCCCAAATGTCTCTGCTTCTCTCTTTGTTGTTTTATAGATCCCTTTGTACAGCAGCCAATGCTAACATTGCTTTCTGAGTGGCAAAGTTGCTTATGGTTTTGATGTACCTGTATTGTACAGAACTTGCCAAGTACTTGGGGTGGACACTGTGCTTTCTGAGATCGTTAAGAAGAAAATTCCACCTGGTTTGTGTTGAGGAGGGATGATTTCTGTGTTGAGTTCTTGTGGGACATAAGAAATGCAGAAGAGCTGCTGCAGAGACTTCAAAGCTCATTTTCTGAGGGCCAGTGAACCCACACAATAAACTTCAATTTCTCTAGTGCCTTCATGAATACCAGTGACGACCCTTGCTGTGCAGCACATGGGGAGACAGGAATGCTGCGCAAGGGATTGGGCAGGCACTGTCTATCTAGGCGCTGCAAAACCTGCTATGGTTGTTTCAGAAGATACTTGGAGTGGATCTCAGAGAAGTCTCGGCTCTCCCTGCTTACTGTGCTGTGGTGTAGCTCTTGCTCTGATATGGAAAGTGAGGCTGACACAGACTAATTTACTTTTCACTTGTCTTTCTTCCCATTCTAGTTACCACCTCCCTGTGCAGGCTCCCTCTGTCTGAGCACCAGCAGAGTGCTCTGATCTCAGAGGATGTAGCCATAAGGCTGAGAGCAAGTACCTGGCACTGTTTCTGGACTAAGTGATGTTTCAAGTCCTGTATTGTTACACCCCTGTGAAACTTCTCCCATTAGGAGGGAATCCCAAGAAATTGAATTAGGACAGCACTGGAACAAATGCAGAACATGCAAAAGCTCGCATTTATTTCCCTGGATTTATCCTGTTTGTTTTTGTTCTGTGATGTAAATGGGACTAGAGGTTTAGGTAACAGATTGCATCTTGTAAATAAAAATATATAAGCATGTCATGCACACATCACATTTTTACCTTTATTACAGGTGAAAAAAACCCTGTAAAATAAAACCCTGGAAGGACAGAACAAGGGGTAAGCCACTCAATTATCTTTTCAGGGAGTATCTTCAATGTATTTATTGCTGCATGAGAATTTTCAAGTCTGGTCGTGCATTTAGAGCTGTCCCTACCAGTGGTCAGTTTATGCTGAATCTGGCTGATGCTTTGCTGAGGACTGAAAAGAAAAAGACATGAAGCAGTCCTTGTGGCAGAAGTGGCTTCCTATTTTTGGCTTGAAGCTTGAGCAAATTAAAGCATAGTCTTTCCAGTAAAGGACAGATTCACCTGAAAATATTCTTCTGTCTCAGTTAGTACTCTGCACTCCAAGCAACATTGTAAGAAGCACCCATAAATTACTTCATACTGGAATAAAAAGGTAAAGTTGTAGGGGAACTGAGTAAACTTGCCTCCTCAAGAGAAATATATCGTTTGCTGGGTTGGCTTGATAGTCATTTACTTGGGGTTTCCCTGAAATATTCAGGTTGGGAACAAGTAAGAGTACTCAGCTGAAAAGAGAGACAGGTACCCTCAGTTATTCTTGACTTGTGACCACCTCTGATTCCCTACCATTATTCCTTTTCAGGTTCAAGCAGTAGAAGGAGGGAAAATGGAATTTGCGACTGTGTGTAATTATCATTTATCCTGCCTGCATCTCCCGCAACCCGCAGAAGCTCAGTCTTCATGAACAAGTGGAATCAAAGAGGGACCCAGTCATCACTGTCCAGTGGTTTTGAGTTTTGTATATGTAATTTATGGCAACAGCTCGCAGCAGACACGGTGTGATGATTTGCTGAGGGTGTCTATGAATAGTGTCTTGTTTTCAATGTAATCCCAAGGAAGAGGCTATGGAGAATCTACCGAAGACCTAGAGAGTATTTAAAACCTGCCATTCATCCCATGCCATTCATCCCAGAAAGCCCCTCCTCACTTTGACATCCCGTTTCAGCTCCTTAAATCAAACCCTTCAGACTCAGGAATGAAGTAAATAAATTATAAGCTTTATTGATTGTGTCTGCTGTGTGAATGTTCTTTAGCATTGACTAAGCCGTTCAAACTGTTGTCCCAACGTGGACCAGGCTCCTCGTAAAACCCGAAATGGCTACTCAAGACGGAGCAGAAATGTTCTCTCTCGTTGATCCAAGGTTCTGTCAGGGAGGGTTTTGATCTCTACAACTTTACAACATCCATATGGTTGGGAATGAATTAGCTGGCTCCTTTCAGTGGGCTATGCGATCAGAGTTTTAGATTGGACTGAAGCCCACTGTGATATAGTCTTTTTTATTATTATTATTATTTTTAAATGAATATCAGTGAATTTCTCATGATTTTTGGAGCCATGGACCTAGTTTGTCTCTCACTTGGTCTGTTTTCCTGTCTGTATGACTCGACTTCAACTAAATCATTGGTATAAATGCATCTCAGACTTCTCTTTCAGCTAATGGAGATAGTGCTGGTGGTTGCTGGTTAAGGGTTATTTTGGGGGAAGGGATTGTTTTTGCTTCTGCTTTAAAGCAAGGAGGTGTGGTAAATCACAGGCATCTTCCTTGGGATGGAGATAATAAACCACTCTTCTCAGGTGAAATCTTTTATTTATGCCTTGGGATTCCATTTCATTGAGGAAAGGTATGTTCTTTTGGCTTCAGCTGTGCTGCACTTTAGCAAATGATTCAAATCAAGCTGACACTTATTAGTGAGCATGTTGAGCACTTTGCTCTCAGGCACTTCACTGGGCTGCCACCATTCTCCATTCTTCACAGATGTTTGTTCTCCTCAGGTTTCATCTGGAAGCAAAATCACTGCCTGCTCCTCATGTCAGTGGGAAGTCAACTGCAAAGGCCAGCTTGATTTGAGAGACAACGGATCACTCCCACCAGTAAAACGAAAAAAAAAAAAAAAGGAAGTGCAGATTAAATAAATAATACATTCCCAGATCATCTTGAGTTTATTCTTCTGGTCTGAATGTGACTGAGCAAATCTCTTATCATTTATTAGGTGCTGAGCCCTGTCACTATGCTCAGTATTGCACAGTACACCTACAATAGCAGTGGGTCCAAACAGAGTATCAGCAATATCACACAGACTGTAAATAACTTAATTGTAAAGCACCTACTGTTGTTGCAAGCTGGTGTTTATTTAAAAAAAAACCAAACAAAAAACCAAACAAAAAATACCAAAAACCAAAACTAAACCCAAATCTTGAACAAAAAAAAATAAATTACACAGATAAGTAGTCTAGGTGCTGTCTTTTCTCCAGGAATACTCTAAAGTAATGCCTAGAAACTCCATTCGTAAATTTCCTTTGCACTGCATGCACTGAGAAAGTATAATTCAGAGTCAAGAGCCTGAAACTAAGTCCTGCTGCCAGGGAAGAAGAAAGCAGTGGAAGAAGCTCACTTACATAACCTCTTGGTCAAATTTTACATTTATTTGTGTCTATAAAGAGGTGTAACGTCCCAATCCAGCAGACGACAGGTAAGTGTGATGTACTTGCCACGGGACCAAAAAGAGTCAGCAGACCTAGAGAGCTGGTAAACTTTGGAAGACAACTGAAGCTTCTGCCCAGATTGGAGGTTCTGGTGGTATAGGGCATCTCTGCATGCAGGCTACATGCCACAACAGACAGGTGGTTGCTGCCAGTTATGACAGCCTGTGTGTGTCCAGGTGACCCTGTAAGATGTCTGGAAACTCTGTGCCATTTGGGCAAAGGCAGGACTGTGTGGTCATCCAAGCTGATAAGTCAGGGACACATGCACTGGCCATTTCTTACTGCACAAAACTTAGCTTCCTGCTTGCTTTCCTAGGATAAGCAGTGGAAAAGAACTACAGAAAAATGAAGGCTGCCTATTACAAAGACCTGACTATTTTCTAAATTCCCTTTACTTTGTGGCAGTCATGAGACCCTTCCTACACTAAGTAGAGGATGCAGCTTGCTGTTTCTCAAATGGAAACTTTGGCATCACTGTCAAAAACGGAATGCCTATAATAAGGAAACAAAGCACCACGTGTAGCATGAGTTAGTGCGTGCTTGAGTTTGAGGGCTCAAGTCATATTCATACACAAAGAGGGACTATGCAAAAGGCATGACCTGGAAAGGTGTCCCTGCCATTTAAGCACTTATGCATGGCTAATAAACAATGAAGAAAAAAAAAGTTCCTTTAAAAAAGCAGGTTCTTTTCATTTAATATTATAATAATCATAAAAAGGAAACCAAAGCTGCAAAGGCAAGGTGCTTCTTCCTTGAACATTTTACTGTATGGCAATACATCCAATGTCTGTCTAACATGCCGAGTGTTTTAAAATACTTATATACCTACAACATCTGTATAAAATAGTTAACTACTACACCTCTCAAAATAAAATGTCCCTATCCTCTAGCAGGGAGACACAACAGCAAGGTTATGTTGCAGCTGAGAAAGAGCACGTTCCCCAGCCCAGGGCTCCCTATGGAATGTGCCAACCACAAACTGTTTCCTCAGCAAAGTCACAGGAGAGCTAGCTGCAGTGATGCAAACCAGGGGGCTTGGGTTCATGGGAACCTGGATAATTAGTAGGAAGTTGAGTAACAGGGAACGGACTGTGGAGGTAGCTGCAAACTCATCTGAGGACCTGCTGGGCAGAGAGGAAAGTACTGACCAGATTTTACAGACTTCTAACGTGCTTCTGCACAGTTTTAGGGAAAACGGGGCAGTTAATAACTTTTAGGAATGACTGATGTTTAGCTGCATGGGCTAATAAGAGTGAGAATATATGTACAAATGCTAAAACTGGCTGTGTCAAAAAAAATGGAAAGTTCCAGGGGCAGTTTCAGTCTTGGCAGTAAATTGCCCTTGCTGATTACATGGAGGAAGCTTTTTTTTTTTTTCCCCTAATATATATAAAGTAACATTATGAACATGAGAGGTCCTTTAACACTTTTCCAATTCTGTAACAATACACAAACTTATTTCCTAGTGGCTCTTTATTCTTGTCCTCTTTGCTGTCTTCATGCTGACAACATTGAGTTGAAATCATTGAAGACATGTCACCAGAATAGGTTGTATACAAAGCTGTGGAAAATACTGCACGTAGGAGTCTATCAACTAGAAAAGAAAGTGTATGTTGTTATGATTTCGCTACTGAGAGATCAGTTCCTCTAAATCTTTACATTTGTGATTTTGTTCATGCTTTATCATTAATAGCAATATCTGTCTGTATGATTGTGTTAATAGCAGTATTATTTGAGAAGGAATTTTTACTACCAAATATAAATATACTATGTGTTCATTTTTAATTATGTGTAATATTCACTAAAGTGATATATTATTAAGAAAGGTCATTGATTGTTCCCAGGATGTGGCAATAAAATATATAGTATGTACTAAAATTAAAACTAGCTTTAGATCAGTGTATGGAATAATGCAAAACAAAAGAAGGTGCCAAAGTTAACAATAAATATACGAATAGAAAAAGAAGTGAAAATTATGCCCTTTTATCTGATGATAACTTGACTGGATTCAGAACTGGAGATGCAAACAGCTTTTATGAGGTTGTACTTGTTGTAGGTAAGATAAGAACATTGGTGTCTGCAAGACATTTTTAAGATTTCCATGACTTGATGAGAAAAAGGACCACTGGAATTATGGACTTACATAAAAATTTAGTGAGTGCCAGCTCTGATGAAAAATAATGGCTCCTAAAAGCTGATTGCATTGTTTTGGAAATACTATATAAACTCTTTGAGACCCTGCCAAAATGGTAGAAATAAACTCCTCCCTCCCCCCCGCCCAGATCAATAAAATCTGTCTGCTTCAAAAAGTCAGCTCTCAATATCTCCCTGTCCTCCGTGTCACATTAAGGACCTGATTCTGTGAGCCAAGTTTCAGCAGGAGGTTTTACCCACTCAGCAAGATGTGTGACCACAATCATGAATTTGATAGGCTTAAGAATTTTTTATGGTGAGAGAGCAATCAAGGCACATATGATCTCAAAACGTACCATGTCTTCCTAAATAGATATGATGGCTCTAAAATACTTTAAAAAATATTCCAAATAACTGTATAGCAAATAATTGCTGAAAACCCTTGAAAAGCCCTACCCAGATTAGTAAACATTTAATGAAAAAAAAAAAGAAACATTATCTTAGGTTTCCTTTTTTACTAGCACTTTTATTTCATATAATAGGGTGAATGCTTTTATTTTTTTTTTTTTTAAAAAAGAAAGATATGGAAGATCACAGTTTAAATAGCATGTTTCATTGATTAGTTGTTTTTCTGGTCTCAAGTTGATGAGATCCTTGCCACAGCCACAGCATTTGCTTGCATGGGCAATGAATATACTCGGAAATGTTCCTTTTGCTGTTTAACATGACCAAACAGCTGGAAGCAGGGAATTAAAGCAGATCCATGTGATCAGAGTGTTATCTGCAGAGCGTGTGGATAACACCTGCCAACTTGAAAAAAAAAAATAAAAAAATCACGTTGTGTAGAGCAACAGAAGGCCAAGGCAGCCCACAATGGAAGAAGACAAGCAAAATATTATATTTAAAGTAAGGAATAGAGAATGTAAATTGCTGGTTTCTATTACTATCCCCTTTCCTAAAAAAAAAAAAAAAAAAAAAGGATTTTAAAATGATGCTGAAAAACAAGACAGTGATGAAATAAATTTCTTACTTGGTGGCCGTTCTGATGGCAGTATTATATTGGTAACTTACTTTTTAATGACTGCTGTTGTTTTTTCTGGTTGGTTTTGTTCCTTTTTCCCAGATACGAAGACTTGAAAAAATCCTCCCCAAATTCACCGGCTATGCTGTGGTCCTGGAACTCCTAGAGAGACTCTCTGGGGAGGGGAGCCAGCTGGTGCCACCACGGTCAGCTGCAGCCCTAGCACTGGCTGGGGGCACTCACAAGGTGCCCAGGGCACCACTGGGCATGGCCAAGCAGCCAGCTACCTTGGTGATGCCCCATTGAAAGGATGGGGGATCTCTGTGCCAGGCAGTGGGAGGGAGGAGTGGGGCTTAGGCAAGTTTTGATGGCTGTGCATAGGGATGGAACAAATGGCCTGTTGCAGGTTTTGTGCCTTTAATATAACGTTTTTAGGTGGCAAGGGGAGGGAAGTGGAATTCTTATTTTGACTCCGAAAATGTGAGAGCATGCACCCTTACATGGAAGGCTACTCAGTGTCTGGGCTAATGCAGTGTATCATTGAGACTAAGAGCATAACAAGCTCTATTAAAGCATCAGCCAGCACAGGGATAATTACAAGATCCATCGTTACTAGGCAAGAAAAACAAATGTGTCTTATAAACCCTAAAGCTCTAGAGCAAAAATCACTCACTAATTGAGCAGGGGACTAGGAGCAAGCTTCACTGGAGGTCAGGTTATTCTAGGTTAGTTCGTTACATGGTTATTGCACCTTGCTCTGAAGCACAAGTACTCAGTGAGGTTTGTGGAGGAGGAGATGGCAGATGTCACTCCGCCATAATCAGTGTTCCCACTCCATGCATGGTCCCACACTGAAAAAAAAAAACAAAACAAAACCCTTTCCTCTCTCTGATGCTAATTGCTTTATTCCTCCCTACTCTCTCATCTTCTTCATCAGAGATGCATTATCCCTGGAAATCACTCAAGTATTTGCATGGAGCAAATATTTTGCCATAGTAATTGAGGGGTTGCATTAAATAGTAGTTACTTTGTGACAAATTAGCAGTGGGATAGTACTTCTCCGTTTCCCTTGAAGCCTGTTTGCTCTGCACTCACAATGGCATTCCTTGGGAACATTAGAAATTTCTTTTCTTATGTGAACACACAAATATAGTCTATAAATTCATCATCCCCTCGGTTTGGGAGGCTCGAACAGAAGGAGTTCATCATAATTTAGAGGTGAATACAAGGAATGCCAGTGGAGTTTCAGGGGTGACGGAGGAACCTTTCAAAAAATGATAGTATAGATCCGACTGGGTCTTGCAGTTCAGCCTTCCTCTCATCTTGGGGAGATGCCAAAAAGGTGAGCAGATACACTTTGACTTTGATGAATTTTCTATTAGTTTTAGGTTAGTGATTGATAGATGAATGCAACAGGTTGCAGGAGCGGGATGTCTGACTTGTCTTTCAGATCTGAAATCAGATGTTATAATCGGGTCACTACCTAACCCTGCCTGTCAATAGCAATGCTGCCCACAGGTCAGGTGGGCAAGCACCTTGGCTTTTACTGCATTGCACACTAAGAGGAAACTCTTCCAGTACCCCTGAAAGATCCTCCTCTTTGAACTTCCTAGAGTTGCGACCCCAGGGGACTGACGTTGCTCTTGCTGTACCACCACATACAAATGATTTGTGCAGCTAGGGAGAAATAAAAGAAGGAACAGGAGACCCCAGACAAGGAGGGAAGTGACGCTGTCCCCTCAGGGAGAGGTGTTGCTGCCTTCTGTGTACTGGGACCCAGGAAGGGCGGCCTTCAGGAGCCTGCATGGAATACCGTGTGGCACTCTGCTAAGAAAGCAGCAGAGATGCTGGGCTCCTGGATGTCCTGGCTGTCCTCACTGCCAGGTTCCCTGGCTCTCCAAACTTCTCTGCCATCACTGACAGACCCTTTCTTTCCCCAGTTGCAGGGTGACTGGTAACCTGCAGAACAGTACGCTACCTTCTCAGCTTTCTGTTGGAAGCTGACACTAATCCTAGAAAGGATATAACATTCACTCTTGAAAGGGCCATTTTCTTCACCCAGAAGTTCTTGATCGGCATAAAGAGGTCAGGACAATCTCAAGATGAACCTGCCTCCCTCCCCACGAAAACCCTCCCCAAGACCAGTCTGGAAGTTGTAATCCATTCATTTCTTGGACTTATATCTTAACCCAAGACCACATTCCACCATTTTCCTTTCTCCAGAATCTAGCTCAGAAGCACCTTCCTCCCCCAGTGGTCTTCCCTGTACAGCCCCAAATCTGTAAGAGTTCCCACTCCGCTGTGTAACACAGCACAACAAAGTGCTGTTTGCACCTGTGGGTCAAGGGAAATAAGAAGGCAAGAGGGACCTTGTGGCCTCTCCCCCTCTCCAGAGGGGTGGGTAGAGAAAATAGACATGTGAAACTAAAGTGCAAGCCCACTTTATTAGTGTCCAGTACACATATCCTTACTGTGTTCAAGTGCATGTAGACAGCACTGGTGTCACAGGAAGAGTCTCCTGGCAAGGCTAAGCCCCAAAAGGCAGCTTAAACTAATGGCAACCCAGGACTGCCTGCTTTTTTGGGAGGCTTCAGAAAATAAACAACAGCAGTCCAAAAGAAGAAAGAACACGTACCTACAGGTCAGCCCTTCTTAATCTGGTCAGCTAGGATCAGGTGTGCTTCTTTCACAAGGCATGAAGCTCCTGCTCCTACCTTTGATCGATCCAGCTGAAAGTGCCTCAGAGTTCATGCAGATTAAATGCAGATAGGCTGTGGCCTGAGCATATTATATGGAATGTAAACTTATGCCAAGTCTTGACCCCTGTAGGCACCTGACAAATAAAGTATTCCCCCTGTAACACCAGACTGTGCCCACAGAAATTGTACAAAGAAAAACAGGCAATCCCAGGCCACAACTCTGGGGTCTGGCATGTCCCTTCATGAGTTTTCTCTTTTTTTTTTTTTTTAATAAAAAAGCCTGCTATGACCACCTCTGTAAGGAGGTAAACACCCTCTGGGTGGAAAAACAAGGAGGGAAAGAGACCACCTTCCAACTGGTGTGGAGATTTCACAGGGACCAGCCCTGTCTGCTCATCTCCAAAGCTGTTGGCTGGGTGAGTTCAGCCCTCCAGATGCTTGAGATACTGAGCAACACAGGCTGGGTTGGTCACAGTCATCTGATGAGCAGTTGTTTGCATTTATACTGCCTGCTTTCCCTTTCCAGGAGTTCAGTGCAGGTAAGCCTCTTATCTCAAATACTTTACTGCTCTTCCTGAAGAGGTCTTCAAATTTGGAGGCTTCAGTGATATTTTTCTCCTTTTCTGTAGTCTGTCAACTTTACCAAGACACTCATGGGTGACAGTGCCAGGAACATACACTTCTAAAACAGGATTGCATTCACACCCAGAAGAGTTGTTCCTATCTTTGGCAGGGATAAGTGCATGAACAAGATTTCTTATCGTATCTTAGCACCTCACTGGTCTCCAGCACACTGGTCCCCATGAACCTACAGTCCCTAAGACTAGCTTGGACAACCTTTCAAAAATATGTGAGCCTGCTGCTTCTACCCGTATGGAAAAGAGAGAGCAGGAGTTCTCCCTGGTCTTGTTGCCCCCTCACAAACATCCCTTAGACAATAGACACCTTCAGCAAATTGAGATGATAATGCAGTTCTAGGCAAAATGTTGCTCCCAAAGCTAGACGTGAGTATTCAGAGAGTTTGTTTCTAGAGCCCTGGTTTGTATGCAGAGAACACATATGCTGTGAAATTAACGCTGAAGAAAAATGAAAATGCGCAAGCTATTCCCTTGCAGCAATTGTAAACTCTACAGAAAGCCAGATAAAAGAGAGCAAGACTAGTGCTTAATACACAGGACAGACAGGAGACTTGGCTTTCATCAGTGGCTTTGACTTGCAGACTCCACAGATGCTTTTGAAGAGAGCATGTCCTGCTGTTGAAATGGACAAGGTTCACTGGTGATAACCTGAAGGATTAGACATTTGCCCAGTATTTCCAATGTGGCAGGATGAGGAGAACAGAATTTTAAGTAAAGTGGTCTTCTCACAATTTCTTGTAGTTCTGTATGAAGAAAAAAGTTATCCTGTTGTATTTTTGCAGGCAGGACTATAGGATATTGCAATGCTACATGTATCGCTAGTGTTTGCACACACTGCGAGCTGAGAACAGACTCCAGTTCTCTGGAGGATTTCAGTGCTTGATGGCATCTTTGCTGTTATTATTACTCACTACAAACAGATTTCTAGGGATGAGGTCATTCAATGGCAAACCCATCACAAGCTTTTCCCAAAAGGTGTGCCTGGAGAAACCTTTTGGAAGAAACTGTTTTTCGTGAACAAGAAATAAATAGAAGAAGCTGGTGGTGTTTGTGGTTTTCAAAACCCAAAACTTTACCCTTCCCCTGTTTTCTGTTGCATGTTTCACCCCTAAAATAATCAAACATGAATGTCCCAAACCTCTATGAATTTCCTTTAAAAACAGGAAAGTATTTATCCAAAAGTAGACCTCATCCTGAAAAAATAAAAACCAAACTCTGGGTTGAAAATAACTTCTGATTTACCTTTCCTTAGGACTTAAAACATAAAAGAAAATTCAGAGGATGCATCAGCCTGAAACTAACTGAGGAATGCTGAACACAAACAATAGCACTTGCAGCTCTGTTTTGGATCCAGAACCTGTGGTTTCCAAACCAGCCCTTAACTAACACAGGTGAGCAGTACAAGCGAAAGGAGCCTTGTGCCAAACTCACCCCCTATTGATGTGGAGTTATTTTTCTCAAGTTATATTTGCTAAACATGTTTCCAAACTGAATCTACTTGTGATATTCACAGTTTATTTCTAACAGCTTGAAGGTTTGGTGCAGACCTTCCCAAACATAAAGAACATTTAATCATTAATTTCTGTCAAATGAGGTTCATAGTTGACATGGCTTTCAATTTTTGTTCTGTTTTCAGCAAAGTTTAATAACGTCTCTTTTCTATTACTAGGATGGTTCAGATATTTTTTTTCTAGATCATCCATGAAAGTGTAAATAAGAGAGGCTTTTGTATCACACTTTGCAATATCCCTTTCAGCATTTATTCCTGATACTGACTCTTGTCCTGCAACCACTACATTACACAAAATTCAGCTTTTCTGATAAAAACAATACCTTAATTTCATAAGTATATGGCTGCTTTTGATTACAAAAAAAAAAATGCAGCAGTGTCATCAACTAACTTTATTATTTGAATGGGGAGTAGAAATCCATATTACCTTTGCCACTTTGGTTTTGACTGGTTTTTTGTGCTTCATGTTGTCTCATATTTTTCTTGGCCTTGTTAAGGT
Source organism: Gallinago undulata (assembly GCA_026546715.1). Lineage (NCBI taxonomy): Eukaryota > Metazoa > Chordata > Aves > Charadriiformes > Scolopacidae > Gallinago > Gallinago undulata. Next base: position 34,532,253 of record JAOTQQ010000019.1, read on the forward strand.
GTATTCCTTCTTTTTTTAATTTTTCTTTTTTTTTTTTCCCCTCTAAGAGGGGGAGTAGTGCAGGAAAACTCCTGACAGCATTAGCCCTTTCCCACAAATCAGCCAAAAATTAAACCAAAATGAGATACCCAAACAGGATGTAATTTGCAAGAGATCACGTGTATGCTTTGTCCAGCATGCAGTGATATTTGATACAGGTTGTCCCTATTCTTTCTCATCTACTTTTTTTCATTGGTGAAATGGTTAATAATAAAGACTTACATAGAACCATCTGAAAACTTTGGGCTTAAGATTCAGTGAAGAAAACCTCTCGTTTAAAGAATCATGTCTTCCCCAGGGTGTTGTTTTGGGCTGTCTGCTGGCTTGAGAAGAGAAAATGGCATTGTTTTACAGTTGAGTCACAAGCTGAAAGTTAACTCTGATCTTCTAGGAACTCAAGAGCTAGGCAAGTTTTTAGTAAAATAAATATTTAAATCCAGGCTACTGTAGTTAGTTTATATCAATTTCTCAACAGCTGCATTTTAATTTTTAGATATAGTGAACAGCCCAATCTCTGATTACCTTGCACAGGAGTGTATGCATATGGCAAGATCTGCTCTGTGATTAGTAGGTCACAGATTTTAGCCCTTATTTAGAGAGCACAAAAAGTCAAGAACTGCTTGGGGAGACTGAAACTCACTGCAGTTTTAATAAGGAAATGAGTCTTTTTAGAGAGAAATTATTTAATAGAAGTGTTTTCTAACTGAAAGACCAGTTTACACCTTGTAAAATAAAGAGAAAATAAAATTTCAGTCTTAGAATTCTCATGGCAGAGGATTTTATGGGGTTACTTTGCTTGGCTGCATTTTGCCTTTAGCTTCTCTCTACAGATACATTTTCTGTCATTGTCAGTTTTAGCTTGTCTCTTTGCTCTTGTTTTCAACACCTCCCAGCAAACCCTGTGCTGCTGCCAGGCTCCACTCACCCTTCTTTCATTCCTTTGCATGTTCCAGAAAAACTCCATTTCCATTACTCTCCCCTTCAAATCTGCATCCAACATTTTTACAGACTGTCTTGGTCTTATTGTATGTTTTCCTCCAGACAACTGGTGGAACAGCATGTTGGGGGCTGATATTTTTTTTTCTTTGACATCTCCCTCATTGCTTCAATTTATCAGTGCAGACAACACTGACATCACTTACGTGTCGTGGATTAAACCATGTCTGAACATGCTTCCTTGCCTGCTTTCACTGCTTTTTACATATAGCATAATACAGTAGCAATAAGATACTAAAGATATATTTAATAAACTGTTGGTTGTGTTGGGAAAGACCGTGATTGGTAATATTGCCTCTGTTTTTTACACAAATGCTGAATAGCTAACTACTGAGTTTCTGGAAGCCAAACCATTTTTTGATATGGTAACCTACATCTTGGTCTTTCTTCATCCTACCTAATTTCAGACACCTGTATAGAAGCATCTAATCTAGGGGCTCCCTCACCACAAGTCTGCTCTGTTGTAGATAGCAGAAGGATAGCTGAGCCTCTGTCAGGTCTGAATTCCCCTTCAAAAGTGCCTAATTGTCTCCATCAATTTAAGATATATTTCCTGATTTTTCTCAATATTCCGAAAGTTAAGTTGTTGATACCCAGGTCCAGATCCCTTGCTCTGACCATCAATACTGTTCAAAGACCAAGACACACCAAGAAGTAACTATGAAAAGAAGCGAAGTAAAGGAGAAAGTCTGGCACTGACATGCCATCCTCCTCCAGCCATTATTAAATCAGTTTGCTGAAAGAAAACTGGCTTGTGATTGAGACTGGCTGTCATGTGAGCCCTAACAAAGAATTGTCACACAATGGATAACAACTGTATTTTTTACATTTAAATAAGTTTGTCATTCCAGAGATCCTGCAGTTAACTCCAAACACTGTGTCAGCAAGGTAAAACTCACTTTCATTGCTTTGTGTCTTTGAAAATATCTTAGAATTCTGCATGGACACATATATGGCAATGAAATTACCCAATTGCAAACCTAAGAAGCGTTTGTGCTAACAGCAATTTTGCTGGTGAGGGCATTAGAAAATTTGCAATATGACGAAAAGAAAATGAACAGATCCCTTAAAAAAACCCAAAAAGCTGCTCAGTCTACCTATTGGTATCCTCTCAAAAAAACAATCCCCAACCTTCAGCTAAGTAACATAGTTTTCAGTCAGTGCCATCTTTACTTTGCTTTTTAGCATGGTGTATCTTCTGTGTGGTAAGCTCCAGAAATATTTTATTCTCTGAAAATAAGAAATACAAATTCTAAAGACTGTATATAGGCAATCCTCAGCTATTCCCCATGTTTTAATTTTAATTCATTAAATCAGCAAAGCCATGGTGTCTGACCCAGCATGACGCTGAGTTATACTCCATTTAAAATAAATACTTTCTAAAGCAAGCAGGATAGTAACTAAGCCACTTGCTGTTAAGAGAGGGTTGTTTTCTCATGGCCTTCACTTCCCATTTTAAACCTCCCATACAGCATTGTTTTGTGCGGTTAAATAGTTACCAAGTGATACCAGAAGGGAAGCTGTATTTCAGCTTTCAGTGTTGGATAAAACGATCCCTTTACACAAATATCTTAAGGAACCACTCAAGGGACCAGGAAATTCACCAATTGCTTGGACCATGTAGTCTTCAGTATGGGTTGAGTTATTTGTTATAAAGTGATACCTATGAAGTAGTAGAAGGTTACTCACTGAAAGGTCTCAGTCTTGCAAGGTGCTGAATGCTCTGTCTTTGGTAAATAAAAAATGAGGAGTTTTTTGCAAGCGTCTTTTAAATACTTGACATGTTCCAGGACTGGCCTGAATGCAAGTTTCACTGTAGAGTTTGTTAATCCTTTGCTAGTATTTGGGTATAAGTTTCAGCTGTGCTAACAGTAATAGGGTGTTAGTGTGTGTGCGCGCGTGGAGTTTCCCGAGTTCAGTTCAGCAAAATGTTCCATCAGTGAAAACTCTTGGGCAGGATGACTGCAGAAATGAGAAATATTTTCAGTCCCTGCACTGTTGAGCTTCTGTGAGGGTCCAGGGGAAGTCTGAAAAGTGGCAATGCTTACAAGTCTGAAATACCTGGGAGTGCATACAACCTTCGCTGGCTTGAAACTTCAAATCTTAACACCTTTCAGTTTGTAGAAATTAAACTTCTGTGTGATCAAGAGACATGTGAAATGAATTCAATACAAGATTGTTATTATGTTATGACAACTGACAAGTCACAATAAACTGATTCGTCAATGGCAGTTACCTCTAGACATTGGTTAGGTGTGAAATCACTTTTTTGTTTTGCAAAGATAAAAGATGTCCAGTGAAAGTATCTTTTTTCCTCTTATGGTAAGAAAAAAGTGGTCAAGTATTTGATTTACCTTGGTGAACAGATCCCAATGGCACTGAAGAACGCTCATGGTGCTTCACATCTACTTTTTGGGCTGATCTGTCCCTTGGAATCGTATAATGGTGGATCGCTCACGTCATCTGAAACTGTCCCTCTTTGAAACCACTGCTAATCCAGAACTGCTGAAGTTTGGAGTGCTCTGACTACTGCTGTTTTCAAAGGTATTCAAAATCTCTAAGCAAATTCTGACTGAAGGATCTGACTGTCTCTTCTGGAACCTCATATTAGATGTACAAGCCGCTTTAAATTTACTTAGAAATAAAAAAAAAAACAACAACCTTCACTTGTGTTGAGCCTGGAACAAACCAGACCCTTTTTCAAATGTTATTGTCAGTAAGTTTTTGTTCAGATGTCCTAACAACCATAATATAATTTCTTTGCATCAGGCACAAGGCCTTTTGCATACACTAGGACATTCAATCCTGTCACCGACCTAAATGGCTACTGCAACTTGTCTTTCAGTTGGCATAGCATTTTACAAACAGCTTGTGGCCTAGAGAAGTCTCTATGGAAATGTTGACACAGTATCCACTGGCTGATGTGTTTTTGTCTGAGGAGTTTCAGTTCACTTGTTTAGTGTTTACTAAAAGCCCCTAAAAGAAGGCCAGGTACAAAATCAGCGAAACAACTTCTACACTGAAAGTTTCACTGTTGCCTCTGTGATAAACTTATTAATGCCTATTAGAAGCCACCTGTTTATAGTCCAAAATTGAATGAGGGTCGATGACACCCAAGGCTTTTACAGCCTCATATTATGTGACATTTCTTGTTGTGTATTGTAAATCACAAATTAAATTATACATCTTGCAGATCAGTTATGTTTGTTTCTTCCACAGCAAAAGCTCTGTATATACCTCTTCATTACTTACACATTACCACAGCTTATGGTCTACATGCTCAGTGAGCACTGATGTTTCCACCTCATGGAAAGCTAGAAAGCAGCTGATTTTAAAGACAGAAAGAGTAAACAAGGCTTGCTTTCTGTGCCCAGACTATTCTAGGAATACCTGGAGTGGTAAATTTGATGCTGATTGTCAGCAAATACAACCTTGGAAAATTAGGTACCATGGTTTCTGTTTTTTTGGTGGTCTTATTTTCTTCTTTTGAAGCAGCAATGGCTTCCAGCTCTCCACAGCAGAAGGCAGTCTTCATTTACTCTTGCTCCTGTGGCTCTGAGTTCTGCACAACAGCATTCCACTGTGAGTTTGGGTAGCCATACTATATAATGCACAGGAGGTGTCTCTGCTACCTCCTGTAGCAGTAGCACTAGGCAGAGACTACCTTTTTCTCCTGGTAGTGGTGAACCATGTCTGTAGTTAAACTGGGCTAAATTACACTCCTGGCATATGGTCTCTGTATTTCCTTACATTTCCTAGAAAAAAACTACCCCAAAATAATGTCAGAAGCATGAGAAAGAAATTCTGTGTTTTATAAAACTTCGTAGACTAGTCAACATCTTTTTTTTTTGGTTTGGTTTTTTTTTTCCCTTTCTTTTCTTTCCCCAGTTAATAATTTCATATGTTATCTAAGAAATCCAAACCTCTGTGGAGTCAAGACACTTGCTTCCCCGAATCCTCTCAGTCCTGGTTGTAGTAGATCGTACTCAAATTCACAAGAGAAAGCATCCTCTTCTCCAATATTACATCTTAAGTGACAAGAAAAAGGGCAGAAAGAAGGAATTACTGTTATTCCAACATAGAGGCAACTGAACAACAGTCCTTGAGAGATTTGCTTGTTGAAACTGTGGCCAAAAGAATTGCATCTTTACCTGCTACTATCCATATAGCACAAGACATTATATCAGAGTTTTTGCCTTTTCTTAGACCAAGTCACTCATATATAGTTTTGCATTAATGCCTATGTATCGGTGCTGTGCTAAGTGGAAACTGTGTCCTGCTGGCTTCATAGTACAAACATGGAACAGAAAAGGTCCCTGTCACAGTGAGTTTGCAACCAAGCCCCCTGTAAAGGAATAACAATAGTTTCTGGCGCTATCTAGAGTTCAATTGCAAGCCACTCAGAGTTCATTGGAAGCCTCAAATTTTATTCCAGTCAAAGATCCCTGGAAAGACAGCTTTATTCACTAAATTCACAGATCAATGCAGCAAGATTTGCATATAGGCAAGTATATAAATCCTGCTTTGCAGTATATTTTCCTACTCTTGCACTGTGAATTTTTAAAGAGTCTTGTGTCAGGAAGAGGCAATAGTCTGACAGCACTGGAAAACTAATTCCTTTGTTTATCTGAAGAACAGGTATAGTCCATGCAGGAGCAGTATCAGCTTTCTCTCACTGTGTCCACCCATCTGGCAGCAAGCATTTCTGGAAAAGAGAAGGCAATTCAGTCTGGATGTTCGTTCAGTCTTCAGCTGTCTTTCCAGAAGTGCAGTGTTGCCAAACATGGGTCCAAACACCAGGATACAGCCCTTCTCCAGCCATTTTCCCACTCATTTTTAAAAATAAAAAGGCAAAAATGCTTACAATAATCTCCTGGTTTCAATGCTTTTGGAATATTTTTAAGTCACATTTTCAAACTTTCTGCAGTAATGAAAATGAAAACTTTTTTTCTTTTAACACAGAAATGGAAAATGCTCTCCTAATTTTGACCTTAACAGAAATAGGTCTTTATGAATAACATCAAATGCACAAGAAAAATCTGTGAAGACTGAAACTTTGTGGGTGCCTCTTCAAATGCAGCACTTTTTCTCCTGAACTTGACCTAAGAACAAATGAGTATTTTGCATGGTTAATTGAAAACATTGAAATAATTTTTGGTCTCCACAACTAGGGTTGAATTTGAACTAGAACCACATGGTCAGCACTGCACTACACCACTGCCAGTTCCATAAATGAGATATTTACTACTGTTTCCTCTTATCCCCAACAGCCTATTTTATTGAAGGACTTAAAGTCTCTCCATTTTGTTTTCCCTAATCTTGTATTCTGTGGCAGCTCACAAAGCCATCACTCTGTCCCTTTTTGAAGACCAGCAAAATCAGCTGCCTTGGTCAAAAATATACGCAGTTGCTCTCTCAGTGTAGCCTGCTCTGAAAAGGAGTCTGGTTAATTAACATTGATTACAATCCACTGGCTGCAAGTAAAAATTGATCGCTAGGGTTCCTAATTTGAATGCCTCTCTGTCCTGATTTCACTATTTTTGTGACTGTCCAATGAGAGATACAGGGACAGGGAGTGAATCCACTTCTTAAATGTCCCAGCAATTCTTAGGGTCCCCTGTGAAAGACGTTGGTCATCCTTCTGATCCTGCTTTATCACCCTGTGGGATTGTCATTTGTTACCACAGCATCTAATTGCTGCAAATTGTCAGTGTGTACATTTGGACCCTGTTCAACGCTCTATTTTTTATTGAGAGAGGAGCAATGGTATTGATTTTGGATAGCCAGGGAGAATGCCAGGGATATCAGTAAGGAGCTCAGAGAACACAACACATAAACTTTTATGACATGATGTCAAACTGGATTGTGCAGACATAAATGAAAAGGACAACATCTTCTGTAATTACTGCAAACATATACCATACATCTATTAGAAAAAGGGTACATTTCAATGAAAAAGAGACCTTGCAAAAAGTGGCATCTGTGTCTGGCAAAACTGAAAAGGGAAAAGATTTTTAAGCGTACCTCTGGAAATGGTAATGCATGAGCCAGGAACTGTGTTTCTGCTGCTGTTTCTTGGTGGCTGAAACCTATGTTTGTGTAGGCTGGTGACCCACTGCCACCAGCCTTTGAGTTTGGATTTTTGTAATGCCATGCAAAGCACTAGCATTCTCTCTGTGAAGCTGATGCCAGGATGGGGTACAGCACAGTAACTGCCCAGCTCTGCTGAGTCAGCTTTGTCATGGTCCTCCACACCAAAAGCAACTTCACTCCCATAATGGTAAAAATTGCACACACCCCCAAAAAGGACCGAGTAACCACCTGACTTACTGTCGTTACCTTTATGCTGAAGTTTAAACTAAATAGCGATTTAACCTGTTAAGCTAATGATTTCAGGGACCTTCAAGCACTTAATTCATGACAACAGGTGAGTTGGTGTATGTTCGACCATGGCTTCACTCACTTGTATCTGAGTCTTGGCTTTTCTGTAAGGTAGTGACGCAACAGTTTGCTGTAAATAATTTGTGCAAATCAATGTTAGAACCACTAATTCAGAAGTTTTGTCTCTTTGAGTCTGCTGTGCTCCCTAACTTCTCACTATCTTTCCACAGTGCATTATGAAAGTCAGTGTGATTTGTTGTTTTAGCTCATGCAGAATTTCACCCATGAAATCTTGACAGCCCAGATTTCAGAAAACCAAGGCTATTACGAGCACAAACTGAAACATGGATGGGTCCATGTGAACACCACAGACCACTTTTTTTGCTGTGAGGGTTACTGAGTACAGGTTGTCCAGGGATGTTGAGGAACTCCACGCTTGGAAATATTCAAAAGCAATGTGGTCATGGTCCTGGGGAACTGGCTCTAGGTGGCCCTGCTAGAGCAGGTCCATTGGACCAGATGACCTCCAAAAGCCCCTTTCAACCTCTTCCACTCTGTGAGTTGCAATTCTATGAGGCAATACTAAGAGCATAAATATCTTTGCAGCTATTGTGTAATCCTGTTTCTGCTTCTGAGTTTATTTATTTCTTTATGAGTTTATTTGAATTCTTAGAGTCCTTAATTCACTGAGTGAAAATTTTGAAGATATACATGGCTACTGGATGTAATTTTTGCATGGGATCAGTTACTTCAGGCAATAGCAAAAGGTGCAAGGGTTCCCAGAGGAATCCCCCCACTGATTGACCAGAACTTCTCCCGTCTTTGAAATATAGCCTTAAACTCAGAACAGCAGTAGATGAATGGTGAAGACTGAAATGATGTCAACAATTTGTGTGGAGGCCAAAGAAAATACAAAGGGGCCCTCAATGTCTTCATCTCTGAATTTGTTGCAATGCAGCTGTGAGTAATACGTTTGCTTTCTTTTCAGGCACAGTACACTACATCTGAAATACTTTCTGAACTTAGCACATGGCTTCCTGACCATCTATTATTTTCCTTGGGGATCAGGAGTTTTTCAAGCATTGCAGTGAAGAGCTCGATCTGAGCATATCGTGCAGCAGGGAGATGGGTGGTAGTCTGCTGGCCTGATCTCACAGGTTGCAGAGCTTGGGGAAAGTCACTATTTAGACATATTAATATCATTTTATTGCTGGCCCTATCATTTATTTTAACTCATCCAAACAGTGGCCAATTTTGTGCTATTTTAAGCATTTGTGCAGAGAAGTTATGCAAATACATAACTTTTCTGTATGGGTGGGTTTAGAAAAAACTCTGTGGGAATAAGGAGTTAGATTAAATCTCTCTTCTTCTTCTACAATCCGTAGAAGGTCTGCATTCATAGCAATGGCTACCATTTTTAGGAGGTAAACACGGTCGGCAGAAAGGTGTCCCTTCATACATAGATTAATGGGTTATTTTATTAAAAAAATATTTTGAATATATGTTATTTACTTACCATGAAATCAAGGTTATATTCTAAGTTGTAGTATTTATTTATATTTGCATCTGGAGTTTTCATTAATTTCTTTACACATCCTGAAAGTCACTAAGTAACAGAAATAGCATCCCTCAATGTAGTTTGCATTAAGTAAATCTATAAAATGAAATCAAAAGTAAACAGCACTATGAAGCTGAGACAAAGAAAGGACATTTCTGCTTTTGATTCTGGGTTGTGCTCCTGCTTCTACTGGCACCACACTCTCCCAGGAAAGTGTGGGACTGCTGGACTTGTCAGGTTTATCACCTAACAGGGTTAGAATCAAAGGAGATTTTTGTCCCTATATTAAACTGAGAGGTATTTCTTCCTCCCTCTGCCACTCATGTCTGCAGAAGGTGAGGGTAGCCCACAGCCTAAAAACACCTCAGTCTTTTGTTCAGTTAATTGGCCACTACTGCCAAGACTTTGGGGTGCCTCTGATACCTTCAATTTACTTCCTGTGGCACTATCTGGCTTTTGGTCCATTTGGTAGCTTGAAAATTTGCTGCGATGTGTTGTGGTATTTTGCTGCTGGTATGTGGTATGTGGTTTTGAAGGCCTTTCAGGGTGAACACCATCATGTTTGGCTGCAGAGGTCCACGCTTGGTGAGTCAGGAGCTTCCTTCAAGATCTGCAAGACCATATTTGCTTCACCTTTTCTTCCAAATGCATCGTTCTTATTTCCCAGGAAAGCCCCTTGACTCAGCTTTATATGAAGGAAATTACAGGCCTTCGCATTCATGGAGCCCTTAATGCTTGCAGCATAGGGACCACAGGGTGCAAAATCTTTGGGGCAGAGTTTTGTGGTTTTTGCTTGTGATGTACCTAGCCTACAGCATGGTCAGGCATCAGGTGAATAACATTGGTAACAACAATTGAGGCAGATATGACCAATATTGCTCTGGAGATCAGCAAAAAGTCCATTAATTTAAGTGAAAAAGTGCAGGTAAAATACAGGTTCATACATGAGAGTCAAATGAGGCCCGGGATCTGCTTCTTTCTGTGTTGTCCATCAGTGTGGTGCCCAGAGATGGCCTCTCCCTCATACCTCTTTCCCTCCCCTTTCTCTGGTGCTTTTCCCAACAGAAGAAAGCACAGTGTCAGAAATGGGTGGTTTGGTGGCTACATCATCACTGAACAAACACTGGGGGGTGAGAAGGTGAAACAAGTTACCTGGCAGTTGCCAGATTCCACTGAAAGGAGAAAGTGACCACAGCCACAGCACCATTTGTTCTTGCTGAGGACCAAGAAGGGAAACATGACTTGAAATGAATGAGGTATTAATAATCATGGGTGTGAATTAACATTGTCACATGGAAGCAAATTTGTTATGAGAACACAAGAAGTATAGTTCTACTCTGAGAACACAAGAAGTATAGTTCTACTCGGAGTCCTACTCAGTTACCTGTAAACTGGCTTCTTGTTTTTTTGTATAGGTTTAAATTTATTTTTTTTTTTTTGGTTATTGCAGTAACAGCCAGGTGGCAGAAGCAGGGATTTCCCTGCCTTATGCTGTCTGTTAATACAACTGTTAAATTAATCCAATGGCTGGGATGATTTAGTACTGATGAAGGATTGAAAGACTGTGAGGAAAAACAGTGTTTTGGGGACAAAAATAAAAGGCTCATTGGGAATTTTGGCTAGTGAGAGAGACAAAGACTAAAACCACAAAGGCCAAGAGAAAACATCTGTGAAAGTGTAAGACGAGGAATATTGTCCCCTTCTGCCACTGCAAATGAGTTTGAAAAGGAAAGAAGAAATTCTGGCTAGGAGATTCAAATAGATCATTTCTCAGAGAAAAGGCATAATACTGGCATCTACCCAGAAAAGAACAAGAAAACAAAAACAAAAACAAAACCCCTGAGAAAGACCTTTGGGTGAGGTGAAGAGCAGAAAAGCATGATGAGTCAGGTGAAAGCCAAGCCAGATCAGGCATAAAAGCCAGAGCTATGTGAAATTACCAAGATTTGGTTGGCAAGAATGTGGGTGGTTGATATACTTTAGGTGCTTTGAATTCAATGTTGTTTGATCCTGAAATTGTAGAAGTGCAAACTGAGGTAATTTCTAGTAGCAATAAGAGCATTCACATCAAACCCTGTAGGTCTTCATTTTCCAAATAGCTTCTAGGATCCAGTCACCCTTTCCGCTCACTTGCTGCTGAGAGGTGCAATGCTGATTCTAGCGTGTTCTCACCAACTGGCTAATCTGAATGCTTGCAATAAAACTCCAGAGTGTTGCCTGTAAGAATAAATGCGTATCTGGCACAACCATCTTCGTGGGGTTTTTTGTTTTGTTTTGGGCTGTGGGTGTGTTTTTGTGTTTGTTTGGGTGGATTTTTTGTGTTTTTTTTTGGTTTTGTGGGTTGGTTTTTTTTTTTAAGTGGTTGGACTCGATGATCTCAAAGGTCCCTTCCAACCACTAAGATTCTGTGATTCTGTGACTTCGTGGATCATGGGCTTGCATGAAGTGTCGAAGTCCAAAGAGTATCTCCTATGCTTGGTTTACACTGAATTTGCTACAATGTACACAGGTGAGGAGGATAATTAAGGAAGTGGATTCATTTAATTGCAAGAAATATTTAATTAAAATATCAGTAATAAATATTGGCTCCTGCCCACATGACAAGGAGAGCACAAATTGCTTAGCCTATTTTAAAAATGAGTTTTAGTGAGAACGCATCACAGAAATTACTAAACTGTGAAAGCTGTGCATTTGTATACATAATGAGCTTTCAGTAACTGTGATTATGAATTTTACAGTATTGTACTTCTCAGTATCCACTGTGCACATAGAAAAGATGAAAGTGAGGTTCCTATATGCGATAAGAATTTCCTTTAGGAAGGTGTTATTTAGATTCAGAAGAGATTTTGAAGTCCAGATAACTGAAAAGTATAAGAATTTTTCTTCTGTAGGATAAAAACCCAACAGAACAAGGTCAGTGTCCAAGAACTGGGCAAGTCTTTCCCTAAAGTAAAAGGAAAGAAGAAATTAAAAGTTTGTTACAATGACAACCACAAGCCTGGAGTTTGTCAGTTGTACAGACTATAGACTCTGAAATGTCTGGAGGGATCAAATCATAAGGGTTTTACATGTTCACTTGCAGCATTTTGTCAGTACATCATTTGGCATTATGTTAATGAACATGAATTATTGTATATGTGGTTCTATATCTTGGATGTCAAAGTTATGGGTCATGGTACCCAAACAGATAGATAGACTCTGTATTCAAATAGCAGGCAGTTCAAATAAAATGGAACATATATTTTGACATAACTTGAAGCAACTATTTGTTTTGTGAGTTATGACATTTTCACACCAAAGAGAAAGACAAGTGTGAGTAAGCTGATTGCTAGGCTCATCACATGTACCTCTCGGGAGACTCCCCAGCAGGAAATAACTTCAGTTGGCACAGGAGCAGGTGAAAGCCCAGGCAAACTGATACAGCTCTCAGGTAACTCTCCTGTCAGGAAGATTTGATACCTGACAGGGGTCAGTGCCAGATTACTTTGAGTAAGGGGTAACCTGTCTCCTGGCTGCTACTTTTCCCCTGGCACTGTTATGCAGTCACATGCCTGTTATTGTTCTCCAGAGACAGTAGATGTTGCTCGTAGGGATGGATTAGAAGTTAACATAATGAACCAAATGACTCCTTTGTCTGGCCTGTAAAGGTTGTGAACTGTCTGAAGCAGAAGAAGGAAAGGGAGAAAATCTGAGGAACAGACTGAGCAGAGAGCAACATTTCAGAACAACTATGGATTTAGGGAAAGCCAAAGAAGAATATTTGACCAAGTTCTTCTGTATTTCGGTTAATTACTGTGTGAGCAAAATCAGGTTCCCTTGAAGTCCCTACAGCTTTGTAGGGACTGTCTTTAAAAGTGGAATGGGAATGAAACATGGTATAACACCCATCACACAAAAACTTCTGGAAATTTTCTGTTCTTATAACCTAAAGATTGACTTTTTCGTGTGAGAAAATGTGATTACCAATGTTCTGATCATTTGTAAAATTACCCTCTTCTATAAGCTGAATACTGTCTGTCTTCTCAGATCCTTCCTTTGTATCCACTATCAGATTTCCTCTTGTTTTGTCTGGGCTTTCCATTTATACCATACATCATACCCTTTTCCATGAAGCAGCTCCTGCCCCTACTTGTTCTTTAATGACTACTTTGTGCTGTGTGCAGGCAGTCCTTAGGGATTGGAGCAGGCTGCCCAGGAAGGTTGTGGAGTCCCCTTCTCTGGAGATCTTCAAGACCTGCCCGGATGCAGTCCTGAGTGATGTGCTCTGGGCAATGCTGCTAGCATTAGCAGGGGAGTCGGACTAGATGATCTCTAGAAGGTCCCTTCCAACTCTGATGATTCCATGATTCTGTGATTGCTCTAAACAGCTTGTGCATTTCTAGGAAGAGTTTTAAGATGGCTGTCTTCCAGAGGGAAACCTTAGCAGGGAGAAACTGAGCAGGGACTTAGCTAGGTCTATACAGTAGGTCTCTCCTCCTCGCTGGGGCTTCCACCAGAGCAGGCAAGCACCAAACTAGAGCAGATCGGATTGTACATCCAGGACTAGCCATTCACTCCTTCCCAGCAAATGACTTACTCACTTGGGATCCCAAGCTCAAACCTCAAATTCATTAATTACGCGACACCAAAGAAAATAAACCAAGTTCAAATTTGGATGTCTGAAATATATGTATTTAATATGCCTATATATAGAAGGATGGGATTTAAAGATTTTAGGCAAGTATAAAGGTTCTCTAGTTTCAACAGATTTTAATACTTTTCCAATAAAGGTAAAAAATTCAATTTCTTCCTCCCTGAAAGAATCAATGCCATCAATTAGGCATGTCCACCTGGTGCAGCTGGTAGGACAGAGACCCCATGGAGCAAAGACTATATAACAAAATAAAGACTGGAATAACTAGCAAATTTTGTCTTGATGTTATTCAAGTTTGGAGTGTGTACCTGCATCCAGAATGTTCTTTTGATAGCCTTCAGACAACTAGAAATTTGCAGGTATGCAGACTGATCCATTTGCCAAAATTTCCTCTTTATCTGACATTCTATGCAAAGTTGGATTAGATATGTTAAAAAAAAAAAAAAGCCTTGTTTTAAGGCAAAAAAGAAAGAACAATAAAAAAAGAGAACACCACTACAGGCTGTTTCTTCACCATGAGTCAATTTGCTGAAATTTCTGGATGATGTTTTTTCTCTCCACTAGGGTATTCTGGAAGATGGAAGTAGGTTTTCATTGACTTCAGGCCCACTTTCCCCATTTCAGCAGTGCTTTTCCTAGGAAAGACTGAGTAGAAGCTGAATAAAGACTGTAGGATTTTTCATGTGTTAATGATGGTAGCTGTTTTAGCCTGGCTACCTGTACCACCAGAAACAGGCTGGCAGTAGCTTCCACCTAAACTAGTCAAAAGACAAGAATAACGAGCTTCAGTCAAGGCAGCTCTTTTAAATAAACATATTCATTCACCACACTGGACTGGCTCCCAAATTTTGGCTGATGATGGCTGTGGAGTAGGGCGTGATATCTGCACCTGACTTTCTCCCTGCCATTTCCTGCTCAGCTCCTGCTTTGATCTCTGTCTCTGAATATAATTATGAAGCCTGAATCAGAACCAGGCTCTCATTTTGCTGCCCCAACTTGCCCTCTTCTCTAGCTCTTAAGGAAGACACTGTGATTCTCAGATACTTGCCTTTTATTTTTAGTCCAATCAAAAGGACCACCTGCAAATTCAGCTTGCTTTTTTCTTTTTATTACCTGCTTTTTATTATGTAGCCAACATACCCCCAAAGTAACCAGTAAGTACACATAAAACATAATTAGTCTTCTGAAAGGAATGTATCTTTGCCTGAAATTGTCGTACCAAACCCTTAGGTGACATACCCTGGCAGAGCTCCACTGAAACAAGCCCAGCTATCTTCATTTACAACACTCATATGTTTGGCCCAATCCTTTTGCTCTCAGTGATAAAGTGCATACTGAGCTGGATCTTCAAGACTTGGTTACCAGTGGGGGCCAATTAGCATAGCTCTGTTAACTGAAATGAAACTATCCTGATTTACAGAAGCTGAACATTTGCACTGCTCTCTTCTCTCTCTTCCCCCTCCTCTCCCCTCAAGCCCCCCAGCAGATATTGTTTCAATATTTGGCATTTAAGAAGATACTTACTATGGAAAAATATATTTACATGGCAAAGATATTTTTTAAGGCTTTGTGCTGACCTCAGGAGGTTAGGACCTTGAGACTGGTGTCTTAAATACTGTGCTCTATGTAAGTGGTGTAGTAATTGCTATTAGACAACTTTGGTGCATTTAACTATGATAACTAGTACCTGTTTTTTGGAAAGAGAGCAAACCTTAAGAATTACCTACCAAACCCCAAAGCTGCTGTTTCTCTTACAAAGATCTGATATTGTTCATCATTGTAAAATTTTATTCAATCAGGATGAAGAATAATAAGGAAACTTACACTAACCAGGACATGTACACCGACATGTATGTACACATACACATACACATAAATACCGGCTCTCAGACTGATCCTCCTCCATCTAAGTTTTTCACTAGCCTCTAAGTGCAGTGTGAAAGCAACATTAGAAAGGACAGAATCGTATATCATATGTCTAATTTTAGCGCTTTGGTTTTGTAAAAAGAATTGTCAGGTTTGCCCCAGACATATTTGTTGAGAAAGAACTTAGTGTTTCATTCTTTATTAACCAGAACATTTTACTGTAGCTGATTTCATGCTACCATCACAAACAGTGCACTTCAACTGCTTGTGCCTAGTGACTGTTATAAATTTGTTTGGGAGAGTTGAGCTTGTAAAACAAGAACATTAAGTGCATGCATAAAAAGCACAAACCAACTGTTTACAGGTCATACATAGATGTCCTCCTTATGCTTCTTTTATTTTTTTATTACGAAGTGACAAGGCAAAGGCCATGTATCCAGAAAATGCCCACCATTGCTGACTACTGAACCAGAGCAAACCAAGTTTAGCTAATCCTCAATCCTTTCTATTGTACAGAAGAGTAAAGGCATGAAGCAGCAAATCAAACGCCTACTTTTCTTTTGTAGTTTTAAGAAAATTCTTCAGATGCTAGAAGCCCAGGCTTAAATTTAGTGTCAGGCAGTCACATATAATCATAGCCTTCAGCAGAGTTGTTCAAATTTCATAATAACACAAGTGATGAGAAGCTTGAGCCTATCTTATTTATAGACACATGGGATTATATTTGCAATATCACCAGAATAAACTTACTTATAAAATAATCTTAAACATTTAACAGACTGACTCTATCCTGCTGTACTCTCTGCTGCTGTAGCTTCACTGACCTTTTAAAGACAGAACTCTTCATTAAACAGTTAAGCACAGAGTTAAAGGGAAAACATTCCATCTCTATTCTCTGAAGTGGCTGACTTTGAAGTTTTGGAGTGCAAAAGATAGAGTTCAGACTGGAGTCAAATACTCGCCACAGGAACTACTGTTCTTACAATAGCAGAAGGTGTGTTACAATGGAGATTTGCTGAATATACAGACTTTTTGAACACAGTCAATACACGGTGTTCTATTAACAAGTTGATCTCTTCCTGGAGTCATCCTTTAGATCCTTTATTAGAGGAACTAGTGTAAAAGAAACAGGGTAATTCCTTTGACAGATGTGATAATAGTATCTATATTTTCCTTTTTGATACATGGTTTTTGGTTTCACTTCATATAACTGTATTAAGGGACTTTTTGATGGTCAATTTTTCCTACTACTGGATCTTAAGTTGGGATCATTTTGTAATCAGTAGCATTTCAACCTGACAGAAACAGCAGAGACCAGCTGAGAAATAATAAGCCAGGCTTCTGTAGGCATTTCACAGAAGTTTCTTTAAGTACTTAGTTAGACCAGTGTGTAAAGCACACTGAAAGACTCCTAATTTTCATGCTCCAAACAGTCTCTACAGAGCTGTTAAATTCTCCCAATGAGGAAAGATACAGAGACGGTCTGGCCATGTTTCCATAGGTATTTCCTTAATGAAATGTTTCTATTCACCGAACCCATAGGGAGTATTTTAATAAGACAGACTCCCCCTCCAGCATGATCCATCCACAGTGTGATGTTAGTGTTGTTTCTCACAACAAAGATGTTTTGGGTTTTCTGTAGAAAAGCAAATTCACATTCTTAACTTTTCTCTAATCCTCCTTTCCCTCCTCAAAAAAGTCATATGCACTTTTAAGCTATTTTTTCCATCAATTCCACCCTGCAACCTATCTGTGGATAGGCTATTTTCATACAATTTTAGTAGTTCTTAATAGATATAGCAATACATTGACTCCAGTATATACAACATATGTGTCATTTCACTATTAGTTAGATAATTTCTACTTGTAAGGGAGTGAGTCTGAAGTTTGGCAAAGAAACTTAGTTTTACACACAGGCAGGCACACACTCACAGACACACTTGCTCCTTCATGTAAATGTATATAAATCCACAGATATATCCTTTTCCCATTCACAGATCCCTATTGAAACTTAGAATAACTTAAGAGTCAAGACAGGACAGAGACATTCAGTCATGGGTACTCCACAGTGCTAAATAGCTCATTCAGTGCCCCCCAAGCGTTTTTGGAGATACCATCTGAGTAGCTTCATTTTTTTAAATTGGAAGCAAACACCTTCCCCTAAATTTTCTCTGCTAGGAGAGTCAGTTTCTTTTGGAAACCTAGTGCCAAAAGTCACCAAACAAAAGAGCAAACTACATCTATTGAAGAGAAATTTCATCAATAACAACCACCCCTGAAGAAAACACGCACATTAGTACAAGGCAGACATTTTAACACCATTAAGTTACTGCAACAATAACCGAAAACGGAAAGAACACGTAATTTCCATCCCTGACTGTAATAGCATCAGGACTCAAAAAAAATGAAACAAACATTTTTAGGAGCCAACACTGACAACACAGAGAGATTTTACCGTTGAATATTTAATTGTGTTACTACCTGCCTTGTCCTACCACTTGTCATATACTTTAAAAACAAAAAAATACCAAGAAATGGTCTCTCCATTTCTCTTTTCATTTTTTTTTCCTTTTCTTTTTCTCCTTCCCTTTTTAAGAAGCCTTCTTTCCTGTCTCATGTGTCACAGGCTGTGACTGCTTCTAGGATAAGTCACTGTGCCAAGGTCTCCTCCCAGCTCAAGAAGAGCCAGTGGCATGTGCCTATCCAGTAATAAATTATATTCTAGCTGTAGAAATTCACAGGATGATTCAGAAAAACACACCCATAGGATATTACTGTGAATTAATTATAGATCTATCGCATTTTAGAAGAACACCTATCTAAATCTTAAGCACTTATAGTACCCTGCAAGTTCTGTTCTTCATTTTTGTGAAGGATGATATACGGACCTCACAATGGTGGCTCTGACAGCATGGTACGCAATTGTATAACCTTTACATGCCTCAAATACCTATTGAGTGGGAACTGCAACAGGCATCTTTTTTTTCTGATGATAACAACAATTTAGCTTGTACTTTCTTTTTTTTTATGTCTCTAAAGAACACAGTAGTTATGTTCCCTCTCTGCTACACTATTCAATTCCTTAAAAAATAATTCCCTGTTGAGAATTCAATTCTTCTTGCTTTTTCCTGTGAAATATACTTACTTAGACAGGAGTTCCCACCTCAAACTGTGTCATTAAATTTTCCCTCACTCTTCATAAAGGTTTTCATATGCATCCATTTTGGTTTGTGCTGGTAGAAAAACTGAAGCTGAAGAGTCAAAGTCCATCAAGCATTTTTGACAGAATCCAAGTTCTATATTAGTTTTAAATTTACATTTGTCTTCAAGACAAAGTTCCCTGTATATTAACTGTGTAAGTACACATACACATGGTCAAGGTTATTTACTATTTTGCTAAAATACAATATTGCATAATAACAAAGAAGAACACCTAACTTAACAAACCTGTGGATAACATTTTGATATCGACAGATACAGCCATGACATTTCTCCTTTGATAATAAAAAAAAAATGAAATACAAACTGGGAATGATCTTCAACTGACAGTGACTGCCAAAACCACTATTATTATCCTATCCTAGGTCATCATTTTGAAATGGATAGATTAGAAAAAATCACAGGACACTATTAGTTTAAATACTGATGTCTTGATGCACAATTGCTCTGCAAAACAAGATTAAGAGATGCTGTGCTCTGGTTTGTAGACACTTAATTTCTGATTAGATGACTGGAAGAAACTGTTATGTTCAGAACAGTTGACTGGAAGAAACTGTCAGAGTGTTGATGTTTTCCAGGGACTGTGGCTCCACAATGCACGTTAATTCTATTTGGGTTTGTGAGAAAACAAATGGGTCACATCTACTCCTCTGGGGAATTATGAGGTTTATTTGACATTTCTCAACTTTCCTTACAAAATCCAGTGAATGATGACATATAAAAGGCACAAACAGGTACTGATTTTATATGGCTACAAAGGTGCTCAGTAGCTTTGAAAGGGAAGCTTGCTGACTTTTCTAGCTTGGAAGTCAGAAGATAGTTAAGGTAATAGATCTCTCCTTACAAGTAACCACCTGGGTCAATTCTTACTTCTTCATCCTCATGCCAATAGGCCCAAGAGAGCTTTCCAAATCCTCCATCAGTTTCTCAGAAAATACTTTGAAACCTCTATCATTATTCTGAAAGCATCTTAGTGCCTAAACACAGAAATGATATTCATTGAACAAGGTGCCAAAAAAGGAGGAAGTAACCAAGAAGTAACTGACACCCCAAATATAACCCAATTATGAGTTGCAATTTAGGGCCTGAAGTTACATCCCAGGACATCTGAGTAACAAAGATTCAACTTTATCTGTGGCACGTAAGTATATTTGGTACCCAGGAACTGCAGTGTTCACTACAAATGAGCCAAGCTTTTCTGCGCTGCATTCTTCAGCAACTTAAAGAGAATCTGGATCCATGTTTGTCCCTTTCTACTGACTGGGAGACAAACAAAATGCATAGTGATATGTTCCTAAGACCCAGACCATAAGCAGTACATGAGGTACCAGCATAGAATTGCTTCTGTGAGAATGTTTGTGCCTAAGGACATTCCAGTAATAGTCCCTTCTCATCCATCCCAGGAGGGAAGGCCACCTAAGCCAGAAGCTGAGGAGAAGAAGCCATGCTCTCCATACACCTTTCACTACACAGTTGAAAGAGGCAAACATAGAGAAAGGATTCCACTGCTTCTCTCCAGGATCCATACTGGCACAAAAATCCCTCTGCCACACACTGTCAACTGCAAACACAGTGCCTCTTGGAGCACCCTCCCCCTGCTCTCCACACTCTTACCAGAGTGACCCACCAAGGGCTATCTGGCCCTTACACATTAGTATTGGACAGTGTATAATGACTTGACTTGTCAGATCATGCATTTTGTTCTCTTATTCCAGTACACTAAAAAGAACTCATACATACTTCCTATGTATTGGAAGCTTCCTACAGTGCTTCCAATAATCACAGCTGCTGCAAAGAGTGTTTCGTCTCATGCAATTATCTCGCCATCAAGAAAGCTAAGAAAATAGCAAAGGATTTTGCTCTCCACTGGAGACCATATGATACTTGGGGTGTTTCTCATTAATGAAAAGGTACATATTTTAAAACGTGTTGGCAGCTGGAAAGATCTGCACCCTTAAAAAGTTGTTTTCAGAAGGTGATGGATTTTCTTGTAAAGGAATCACTTAGAGAGAGGCTCAGTGTAGCCTTGAGATAAACCAGAGGATGAATTAGCTGAATAACAGCAAGACTTACAAGTGGGTTTAGTATTAAATATTAAACATTTCTCCATTAAAATCCTGAGTGGAAATCTGGGTATGATGGATTGAATTGAGGAAATAACCATTCATGTGACCATGTGCAAGATCTCCATTTGCATTTCAGTCTGGAAAGACACCTCGTTGCTGTTGTTAGCTCATGGAGTCTAACGGAGGGCTACTGAGCGCAGGGGTGGGCACTACTCATCTACTCAGAGTAATACACACAGCCCTTGGAGGGCTGGAGGAGGGGAATCCTTTCCTCCCCATTGACTGTGCTTTCTTGCTGGATGCTCAGAAAAGCCTTTTTGAAAGCTGGGGAGACAAGAACACCCCAACACTTTCTTTACTTTCCAGAAACAAACCGTAACAGATCAGTCAAGCAAATCTCTACGAGATGTTCCCTGTATAACAGTTTATGAAACAGTTACCTCATTTGTCATGTCATTCTAGGGTTATAAACAATAGCTTTCAAAAAATCAACTCAGATTTCTCTAAAAAGAGACTGAGGTGGCAGAGAGAGAGGTTTCTAAAAGCAGTCAGCCACTACTAGCTCCTGCAGAGAACTTCAGAAGCGAAAGAGAATGGAGTCTTCTTAAGGAAACTGACCTCAAGAGACCATATCTTATAGGAGCTTAATGGTAATTGGGTGCCTAGGTCAAAATTTGCTTCAGAAAAGCCCAGCTTCTGGTCATTTGGCTCCTGCAAACTATTTCGAGTCCCTTCCTCCCTAAATCCTATTAACTCTACAGTTTTCAGGATCTATTCCACATAAATCAGTTTTGAGTTGATCAACATTTCTCTATTAATAGTTTCCAGACCCATGCTGCAAGAGTATGAAAAATCAGAGCAACTCAAGCCAGAAAAATAGTAATGAATTTTGTCTTGTGAGAGACAGCAAAATGGCACAAAGATTAAACTGAGAAGTAGAAAAGCTGGTCTTCGCAGCAAGAAGAGTCTCATAGTTCTAAATGTTTTTTAGTTACTGTAAATTGAGATGTCTCCACTGATTCACTTGGATCTATTCTTATCAAAGGACCTAGTCCTCCTTCTTACCAAGAGATTCTGACTGTTTTTTGTCTGTTTATTCCAGCAGAATTAGCTCACTTCAGCTGATACTACTCAAGTTGCTAATATTGGGAAATCCATTGTTATTATCTCTCTTTCTCAGTTACATCCACCAGGAAAAAAAAAAACACAAAACATTTATGATGGTTCCCAATAATTTAGAAAACTTTTCTAACCTTTTTTTTTTTTTCTTTTTCCTCTAAAGTACCACATAAAATACAGCTAAGTTTCAGCTCTTGTGGTGGGCAAGCAGCAATGGAAATAGTGTTGAATCACTGGTGGGATAACTGATAGGCTGAAATAATTACTGCCCTGCTGTCTGACTGATATGTGATGGATGAAATATTTTCTTGTGTTAACATTTATTTAACTTTTTTTTTTCCCTCAAAACATATATTTATTAATGGGGAGGGAATTCTTAAGGTCTTTCAGGATTCAGTTAACCCAAACGCTTATGCAACATAACAGCTTACTGCTCCTGCCAAATGAGGTCTTCTTCACTTCTTCTCCTGCCTTCCAAAGTCACAGCTGGTACCAGTTCCCACTGTGGAGTGGAGAGTGACTGACCTGACACAACGTGCACAGCAGGAAAGAACAGTAGAAGGAAAGGAGAGCATTACTCTTCCATTTCCTCAACAGCAAAGAAGTAGATTGGCTCATCCCACCTGAAACTGTGCTCGCTGAGTTCAGTTATTTCTCCCACATTGCTTTACTTGGAGCGATGTTGTGAGCCAGGTGGGAAAAGTTTGCCCAGACTGTGTGGGTCTGTACCACCTACGAATTATAGAATCATAGAATAATATGGAAGGGACCTCATGGATCATCTGATCCAACCTTCCTGGGCAAAAGCACAGTCTAGCCATGTCTGTCCAGCCAAATCTTAAAGGTGTCCAATGGTGGGGAAACCACCACTTCCCTGGGATGATTATTCCAACAGCTGATTGTTCTCATTGTGCAAAATTGTCCTCTTGTGTCCAGTCAGAATGTTCCCAGGAGTAACTTGTTCCCATTACCCCTCATCTTTCCTATGTGACTCCTTGTAAAAAGGGAGTCTTCATCTTCTTTGTAGCCAACCTTTAAATACTGGAACATGGTGATAAGGTTTCCCCTAAGCCTTCTTTTCTCAAGGCCGAACAAGCCTTTCCCCATATATCAGGCTTCCTGATCCTTTGATCATCTTTATGACCCTTCTCTGGACTGTCTCCAAACTTTTTTCTATAGCAGAGCCCAAAACTGAAGACAGTATTCCAGGTGTGGCCTGACAAGCACTGAGTAGAGTGGGATAATGACATCTTTATCTCTGCTGTTGATGCCCCTGTTGACGCAACCCAGCATCCTGTTGGCTTTCTTTGCTTCTGCAGCACACTGTTCACTCATCTTGAGCTTCTTGTCCACCAGGACACCCAGATCCCTTTCCACAGAGCTGCTTCTCAGCTTGGTAGATCCCATCCTGTGCTGCACTCCTAGATTATGTTTTCCCAGGTGCAAGACTTTACGCTTATCCTTGCTGAACTTTCATAAGGTTCTTGTTAGTCCACTCTTCCATCCTATCCAGGTCTTCCTGCAGGGAGTTTCTCCCTTCCAAAGTAACCATTTCCCCACTTGGTTTGGTATCATTGGCAAACTTCATCAGGGTACACTTGATCCCATCACCCAGATCAATTATGAAGATTCTGAACAGTGTTGGGCCCAGTATTGAACACTGGGGGTCTCCATTTGTGACAGCTTGCCAGTTTGAAAAGGAGCTATTTACCACCACCCTCTGAGTGCAGCCTGTCAGCCAGTTCCTCACCCACAGCACAGAGCCCGTGTCTAGGCTGTAGCACATCAGTTGCTCTAGGAAGAAGCTGTGGGGAACTGTGTCAAAAGCCTTGGAGAAATCCAGGTAGACAATGTCCACTACTTGCCCCACATCAACTGACCAGGTTACATTGTTGTAGGTGATCAGGTTTGTCAAGTGTGATTTGCCCTTGGTGAATCTGTGCTAGTTTTTCTCACATTTGACTTGTGGTTGACCAGCAGCATTTGTTCCATAACTTTCCCAGGGACTGAAGCAAGAGTGATGTGCCTATCATTTCCTGGATCCTCCTTTAAGTCCTTCTTGTAGATAGGGGTGACATTAACCTTCTTCCAGCCTTCTGGGATTTGCCCCAATCTCTGCCATTTATCAAAGATTATGCAGAGTGGTCTCACAATGACATCAGCCAGCTCTCTTAACATCCTTGGGTGGATGAAGTCAAGGCCCATTGATTTGTAGAGGTCAACCTCCTGTAATAGTTCACATAACAACTCTTCTTTCAGTGGCAATGGGTTTCCATCAACCTGGATTTTTTTTTTTCCTAGGCCTGGAGCCCAACAATTTTGGCAAAGACAGAGGTGAAGAAAGTGTTTAAAAACTCTGCCTTTTCAGCGTTTTTGGTGACTAAATTAATCTCTTCTGTTGAACAGTGGGCCAGTATTTTCCTTCTGTTTCTGCTTTTTGTTTATGTGCCTGAAGAACTCTTTTTTACAGTTTTTGGCTAACCAGTCAAATCTGGCCATCTCTGGCCAGTTTCAATTTGAGCTGGGTTTTCGCTTTTCTAACTGCATCTCTGCACACCCTGGCAATGTCCTTGCAGTTCTCAACATGTATTCATCTGCTTTTCCATCTCTGGTACGCTTCTCTTCTGATTCTGAGCAGAATTAAGCTAAGGGGGTTTCTCGCTCCACCAGCTTCCCTTACCTTTAGAAGAGAATCAAACTACTGCCAAGTGGATTATATGGGAGACAATATCAGAATTATGATCATTTGAACAGACAGCTTTGAGGGACATAGGCTTATCTAACCGTGAGGTGTAGATTTTATTAGCAAATCTTCATTATTTAATTACAGTGCCAGGAAACACTTCAAGGCAGGCAGTGAAATAGTGTTTCTCTATTTCACTGTAGTCCCTGGCCATGGCAATTATTGCTCTCTCAGTAGATTACCAAAGAGGCCTCAGGAGATAGCACAAGCTATCTTGGAAGCTAGGAGAGTCAGCTGCAGACAATTTACTGCTAAAATTGTTCTATATTATAGTCTACATGCCTAATATGAATAAATTACACAAGGTGTTCTATCTACCTCAAGATTTTCTGCTGTTGCCTTTGATACTACTAGTACTGGACATACTTACAGTGATGCTCAAGACACACATCTCTTCTAGCTTTCTTCTTGAAGTCACAGGCATGTCTTTGCTTTGGTTCAGCTTTCCCTGACTCGAACACTAAGCAGAGTCTAGGGGGGAACTACTCAAAGTCTTTGCAGTTTGCCCCAAACACCCTGACCTGGGAGCATGTTCTGACCTCCCCTTGGGTGTGCACTTCCATCTCCTGCAGGAGCTGATGGTTCACCCAGCTTTCCCATTCCCACCCCTGCTGTTTTTCATCCAGTGGACCTGCTGAAATGGACTGGCTGGAAATTCTCAGCACTTCTCCTCCAACCTACTCACCTTCTACTACTTTTCCTCTGCTATTGAAAAAAAATAAAAGGAAAGGTGTCAAGGAAGAGAAACCAACTGCCTAAGGCAGACATCCGTGAAGAATGTCTTCACAGAAGAAAACACAGAAGAAAAGCTCATTAGTCTTTAGTCATCAGTTCTGGCTAAAGTGTGTGTAAGGTGAAGTATATTTGCCTAACATGAAATCAGCTACAGCAGTGTTTTGACAAAGAAAAAAAATGACTGTTGAATGAAAGTTCTGTGCTCTAAATTTCTAAATACACTGGGACAATTCATATCTGCAAAATTGTATTGTATAACATAGAACAGTTGTTTAAGTAGACAAAAAGATACTGTAAGGCAGTTTGTTGTTCATTTCTGCTGTTACATATATAGCAAGATATGTCAAAGAACTTCATGGGGAGTTTTGGTTTTTTTTCTTTATTTGTCCATTCAGTTTGATATCCCTCTGAATTGACATATCTTAGTCTTAAATACCTAAGAATGAGGATTAGTTACACTGGTACATATTGTTGCAATGCTAACTACCTTAACAAAGTCTATGCTATCAAAATAACACAAAGAGGAATACAATTTCAATAGCATGAGTCTGCTTTTAAGTTGGGATGTTGAAGAAATCTTTCACAAGTATAATTAATTTGTAAATGCTTGATTTGTACAAGCTAGATCTGTCCAGTCATCAGACAGACTTTGTTTTCATGTTTATACAGAAAACAATTATATTATCAACCTACACATCTACACTCCAATCAGATTGTAGCTGCCATGCCAAACAAAGACAAATGAAAACCCCTATTCTACATTCCTAGCAGAGAGAAAAGGTTTAAGTGAGTTGTTCTTTGACATTAATAGGATAACATGTGCTTTGTAACAAACATCAACTTTGAGAGTGATACTGTGGATGGAAGGCTGGGAGAGATGGATGTTAATATCATAAGAGATCCCTGCTTGCTTGTTCCTGAAGTCAGAATTAGGTCAGAAAAGAACTTGACTTTATCCATTTTTTTCTGAATAAAAAGCAATAAGAAACCAAACCCCCTTAAAATTAGAAAGCTCTGAACTTCTTAAGGTGTTGATTCATGGATTTCCATGGCAAAATTTTCATCCACATTTATGGGGCAGTAACAAGATTTAAAGGCTAACTGTTCTTTACCTCCTTATAATTTCAATAATTTCTTGAGAGAATGGGAGAAAGAAAAAATCCACTACGCCAATCTTCCAGACCTCTTTTTCTCAAAAATGTGATAATGTGTAAACATGTAACCATATTTTAGAATAGGATTTAGATTCTAGAAACAGAAAAAGATCAACAAGAGAAATCCCCCAAATTTGCCAGACTTTCCCTGAGACAGAGCTTCAGAATACTGGAGAACATAAAGTTACTATGGTGTGTTAGTGAAGTGCTTTTAAAACTTCACCTTCTCCTCTAACCTAGCAGGGAGCTAAATATCTGTAGAGCGAAGTCTCCAAATAGGCTGAAGTGAGAAATCATAGTCATGCAAAAAACACAGAAGGGGCTGCAGTAATGTTGACCCCATGAAAAAGTGCTGTGTCCCGGTTTGAGGTAAAACCGAACCAGTTTTGTGTTCTGTAATTTTACAGTTTAGTTAGGCCTCCTCTGACTCTCTGAAATTAACAGCATATTGGAGAGAAAACTGCTCGTTCTCAGGATGATAAGGCCAAAGTTTGGGCTACAATGCCAAGGAATGGAATGCAGAGAGTCCGTGCTTATACTTATTGTGATAACAACCAAGGTCAGCTGATTTTCGTTTTTTGCTCCTTAGAGGGTCAGAAACAGAAAATTCATAAAGGGGTCCCACCTATGGGGAGGAACAGACAGAACAGGTGACCTGAACCTGACCAACTGGAGTATTCCATCCCATCTGCCCCATGCTCAGTATAAAAGCTGAGGGATCAAGGGGCCAGCCTCCTTCTTCTTCTCCAGCCTCCTTCTTCTTCCCCGTCTCCTCAACTCCGGCTCTCTTGCTCCTCTGGCATCTACCAAGATGGCAGACGTCCGAAGAGGACCCTGTCTGTTTGACTGCCTTTGATCCCGATCTATGTGTGCCTGACTCCAGAGCTGGAATCCAGTTCCCATCCGTTGCTGAGTCCAGCCTGGGACTCCCCCAGCGCCTGCCGGTGACGGGACTGATATCCTGGGAGCTTGATACGGTTTTGTATATATTGTATCTATTTCATTATTTTCTTCTTTTTTATTTTAATATCAATTCTTCATTAAAGTAGTTTAGTTCATTCTAAACTGCTCTTTCTCTCTCTCCTTATCTCTTCCTCTCTTCTCATTTGGGGGAGGGGGGAAGGGACATCTGTCGGTCTGGTTGCAGTGATTTTGGCTGAAACCACGACAAGCTGACTGGGGTAGCGTTCATGGCTACTGGATGGAGGATCACATGTGTCTTAAAAGCATACCCAAACTTCACACAGAAACAGGCCCTGCTCCACCCTCAGTGACAGTTGTCCACCTGAGCATGGGCATGTCATGGCCAGGCCCCCTCCTCTAAGATCCAGTGCACTTCAGATGGCCTCTTTTCCATATCCAGTCACTGGCATACCTTTGGCCACTACAGTTCGGCTCAAAGAAGAGTGTAGTCTTTAAGCATAGCTGTTTAACTTTTTTTTTTTTTTCAATCAAACATAAATTACACTCAAACCTATGCCCCGAACATTTTGCCTGTAGAAGCAGACTGCAAAACAAGCTCTTGTCATGGACCTCTCCAAACAGTAGTAATGATCCGTAGAACAAGAATTTCTTAGACCATCTCATCCCTCCATATTTGTTAAATATTACATCTCAATACCTCTGACTTGGGCAGTGGTTGCTACGTACTACATAAGCACCTGAGTAAATGAGAACTTCTGTTACCAAATACAGCCAGGATTTTATTCCTTGAGCATATCCCACCTTCTCTTATCAACAAAAGATAGTCTTGTGGTGTGGGTATATCAGGAATTGTTGGTGACCTGAAGTCTTGTTTTCCCAACAAAACACTGAAACAGCATGACAAATGTAAAGAGAATTCAAGAATGTCTGACTTTTAAAGCAGTTGGAAGAAATGTGACTCATATAGAAAAGAATGTACAGAGAGGTGTGAAGATATTTGTCCATCCTGGTCTAAATTTGACAGGGAACAGCAGGAATGTATTAAGTTGGCACTTCTCTCAAAACCCTTATACTATGAAACTTTGGTTTGAGAGAATTTCTTTCTAGATGACCAAGGCTTTTCAAGAGAGGTCTGCATGGGAAAAGGTTCCCTGATTCAGAGGAGGCAGGAGTTGGGAGGTCTGCTACATTTTGCACAAATCTGTGTCTCCTTCTTTTCCACCCTGCACATACCTCTGTGCCAGCAGTTGCTCTAGTCCCTAATCCCACAGCACTCACTCATCCTTTCCCACCCTTCCCCTTGTCATTCCTCACAGAGATCTTGCTACTCCCACTCCTGCTAACATGGTTTCCCCCTAACTCTGCTCCTCCTTCTTCCCTCCTCCTTTTCCATTCATGCATAGCCATTACTTCTCTTGCCAAATCTTCAAAGTCTTCTTTTCTTCACCCTCTTCCCTCTCCATAAACAGTGAGTGAGTACGTCATATATTTTCTTTGAGGAAACAGTCTGAAGTCCCTTGTAAGTATATTGTACTCAGGTTAAATTCCCTCCTCACCCTCTCTCCCCCCAAATAATTAGGAAGTTCCCCTTTTGACAGCAGGAATTAGTAACAACAGACCTTTTTTATTTATTTGTTTATTTTTATTTTCAAGGACTTGCTTAAAGCCAAAGGAAAAATGACCTATAGTAGATTCATGTTGGGTTCGTCAGATGAGCCATCAAACTAGATGCCTTTCAACTGCTTGGACAGTGAATGGGTTGGTGTAATCCATTTAGGTGACTCTGTCTTGACTTTTTTTTACCCAAACCTCAAGTCTTTAAGGAATATTAATTTTCATATAGTTTCTCCAAACTGGGGGTTCATAAGGGGCATAAAAATTAATATTAGGTTGGGAGAATGTCAAATGTATGAGGCCAGTTTTAGGCACCTCTGTGACCTGAACCCTCAGATCTGCAGTCAAAATACACTAGAGGAATTTGTCAGCCTCAAGACAGTCTCAGTACTTGAGAAGGTGGAGGCAGGCTGCCTGAGGAAACCCTGCTTCAAGTATCAACAAATTCAAGACAATGAACTATTCTGGCACCAATCTGAAGCAGAACAAATACTAAGACCCTCTGGAAAAGAACTTTGTGTTAAAAAAAAAATCTTAGTAGAAGAAACTTTAAAATAAAGGTCTTCCTAATAAGAGGGTGAGCTACACTGTAGATGGATGTCTGCTGTAATACTGACTTGTCTGTCTTTATTTTGCAAGGCAATATGATGTACTTAATGACAAAATTTACCTTTTGAACTGTAATTTCTAAAACAAGAGCTCAGACATGTATGAAAGACAGCCTTCTTTTTAAAAACTCATGATAAATCTTTAATATCATTAAAGATCTCATTTTGATTGCTGATAATTTTACTGGAAGCATAGAACTAACATGTTTATTCTACACTTTCAAGCTTCCTTTTGCCCTTTTCTGGAGCCATAAGTCTTATTTGTTCTCTTCTTATGTGCTAAAGCCACTGAAAATGACACCAAGTACTTTTATATTCTCAGTTCAAAACTTTGTGGTGCATGAACATAAGAGAAAACATTTAAAATTTAATGAAAAATTAGGTAACACTAGGATTATAGTTAGAATCACATTCTTCATTTTCACTTTAAATACAACGAAAAGGATCCTTGCAGGTTTATTTGAAATTACCATAGGATTAATAATTTGCTGTATCTGGATGTAACAGAAATCAACAGGCCGTGATCAAGTTAGGTGCCACTTTTTATCTAGTATTTAAGCACAACTGTTGGAGATGTATGCTATATATCTACACAAATACACACATGCACACTTGCAAGCACCTCACATATATCCTTAAGAAACTCAAAGACTGGCTTTATTTGGCTACTACTTAATGTGAATATGTATGTTAAATACAAAGTAAAGCACAGAAATATTTAAGTTACACCCAAGCAACTCAAAACTGTAATGCTTGAACTCATCATTATTCATTGAGGTGGATCTGATAGCTGGATGAAGCAATATTTTCTTTCCTTTTCTGTTCTTTGTCACTTTGATTCAGCGTATGGGGACAGAATGAAATACACCATTATTCTTCCAAAACTCAAACCCAGAAGCTGTGAAAGCCTATATATTCACATGAAATGGCTTATAATTTGTGCTTTTATATTGTAATTTGGGACAATGACACACATAACGTCTGTGCTGTTGTGAATAAAGTTGGGCCATGCAGTGTATTTGGGCTGAAAACTGCTGGTTTAGGTTGTTTTCATCATTACTTTTTTTTTTTTTTTCTGTTCTTGCATGAAGAATTCTCTCTTTTAAAAAAATATTATTATTCGAGTGCGTGCTGAAATGGAATCATGCTATTCTTACATAATTTTTCATTGGATTGTTGTAACCTATAAAGAAATCCAATTAAATTTCCCTTGCAGGCACAGAACCTCATTCAGCACGCCTTTATAAAAGTGGCTTGTTGTATTGTATGGCATGACTATGAATTGAGAAGCACAGAGGCACTGTCCCATTCCTTGTCCTGTGTGACATGATGTAGAGAGAGAGTCCGCCAGCAATGTTTCAAAGAACTGTATTATCAGAAAAGATAAAGGCTTTGCCATCATTTCTGCTGCCATGGTTTAGAATATGCACGTGCCAGTGCATTTGCAGAACAGTTTTGAGCATCGTATAGTTCATGTATTACCCTCTGCATCTGTGATTTTCACCTTCCTTATATGAAGAACATAAGATTTGATGTTTCATTCTATTCTAAAGATGAAGTACAGATTCTGTGTTGAAGATAAGGTTGGCAGAAGCACTTTTTAGAATGGTATTCTAGTTTTCCAGACTGCATAGGTGGAGTGCACACTTCTCCTATCTCAAGGAAGCAGATGGCAAAATTTGTGGAGTTAGATTACACGTCAGTGGGATTGCTGCACAACTTGTCTCTGTGTCTTGCTGCTGATTTAAACATCATAGGATGACCCAAATGATCAGCAGGCTCACTCTGGCTGTCTCTGATAGGAAGGGCAATGCTTACATTTGTCCATGGATACAGCATGGAAACATGCAGAGCCACCTTCATTCAACACCAGACTTCACCAACAGTGCGTGTAAGCACTATGTATCCCGCATGTGAGTGATACTCAAGGTTGTACAATAAGACGTGCCCTGGCTTGATCAATCTACATGTTCTTATTGCTGAGAAAGATTGGGCAAACTATATTCTGTATACTCCGGGCACTTTCCATATAGGAGATTCCTGATCGCAGTAAGAAGCAGGAGTATTTATCTGGTGGCATATATCTGGCCTACATGGGTAATGAAGTTAGCTAACAAATTAGTAGTAGCCTCCTTTCACCTCCTTAGACCTCCATATCCTGCAGTTGGAAATAAGCTATAAGATCCAAATAATAAACACTATGTGGAATACAGAGATGATAAAGATCAACCACTATATCTTCCTGTTAATGTGGAATTGATTTCTGTGCTATATTTCCTGATGTTTCTCCAATCTAATTTAAATGTTCCCAAGTGTTCTTTTCCCTTGGGAAATTATTTCACTGTCTAATGTTATGATGATAGGCAAAGTGTAGTCCAGACCCAGTTCAAGAACTGAAATATATATGTATGCAACAATACAAAAAAAAAAAAAAAGCAGTATCACTCACATATTTAAAATCACACATGTGCTCCATCCAGTGCTTTAAATAGTCTCACTGCCTGGGATTTTATTCTGATAGTCAATCTAAATTTTTCTTCTTTTAATTTCTTCTCATTACTGCTCTAGTTATACCCCTGTAACTAAGCTAATAATTAATCGACATTTTCATTTACTTCAATGGGAGCCATTCACACATATCAGAGGACAAATTTTAGCCCTTAATAAAGAAATGAACTATTGTCTCACCAAGCAGATACTGAAAATGCCAGCCTACACCTGCTTACACTACGGAATTGAGAACTAACTGTTTGCAGTGACCATTTGTCCCAAGAGTCATTTGTAAGGGTGGTATTCTATTGATTCTTTGCAAACTCAGTCTACAAGAATGGTCTAAAAGAAGCCAATGCGCTCACCCTAAAGCCATATTCACACAATGTTTTTACATTGTTTTAACATAACCCGAGTTTAATCTCATTTGTAACATAGCTAGTGTGGATGTGGTTTTTCATTTTCCAGAAGCATGCTAACCAGACGTGCTCTTGACCATCTGTTACTTCATTTTCTAACACAGAAGTCTATCCCTCCTAACTAAGTCAGGACTGGGCTAGGGAAAGCTTTTTGGAGCAAGTTTTTCACAGCAGATTGATCTTAAAAGGGTACTCATTTGAATCCCTTTTGGTATTGTCTATATCAATTAATTCAATGTAATTTCAACAATTCAAGGGGACCAGTGCTAGCAGTTAGGGAGAACAGAGGATAAGTGACAAAGCTAGAAAAATAGATAAGAAAGTACAGTGCTGAATAGAGTAATGGATGTTGACTGGTAACAAGCAAAAGGAGAGATGTTTGCCACTTATTAAATGGAAAATTTCAGGCAGTCATGTAACCAGAAATTATTTCAGACTCAAATCACCTATAGTCTGTTTTAGCCACTATTCTGTCAGAAAAAGGCAAATAGGAACAACCTCGATTCAGTACATAACAACAGAAAGTGTCCTTGAAGATGTTATAGTCATTAAACTGGTCAAATGTCACTGAGAAAGCTGTGTTTATATTTAGCATACATTTCCATGGGCAGAGGAAAACACTTCCTTGGAAGGAATATAACCAAGGACAAACATGACTCATAGCAGACTTTAATAATGTCTGAGATGGAGGGTTTGCCTTTTTTCTTTTTTTTTTTAGTTCTCAGAGGATGAATTTAATGTGATCCTGGGCAGCTCTCTGACATACTGGGCAGTGTATGGTGGGGAAGACAGTCAGGGACAGTGGGGAAAGCAGTTACATCTCCACTGGTTGAATGCAGGTCTCAGGTCCTCCCCAGACCTTGTGCATGCTGCTGCTGACTCAGCTTCATCCTGGACCTGCCATCAAAGGTAAGTTCAAACCACAGGTTTAGGCCCAAACCAGAAGGAAGAACAATAAGCCTTATCCAGAGTTTTCCTGGGGCAGACTCTCTGGTAAGCCTGTGAAGGAGGCAGCTTCTCTCTGCTCTTTCTGCCACAATGGCTTGTTGCTCCTGTGTCTCCTGGATGCAGTCCTGAGTAATGTGCTATAGGCAATCCTGCTTTGGCAGGGCAATTGGACTAGATGATCTCTAGGTGGTCCCTTCCAACTCTAACAATTCCGTGACTCCAAGATTCCTCTGAGCCCAGAGCCAGAGGACACTAGAGCCTTTCTCTAGGGCCATGGGGCCATGTAAGGGGTAGGAGTGATGAGCCATGTGGAGTAAAGGAAACATCCCAGGTGAAAGCACATGTGACACAGAAGCTGCTGCTCTACTTCTTTGTTAACTTCAGGTCATTTTGCTGGATAAAATGATGCCAAGCCAAAGTGGTACAGGAAAAAATGTTGTACAGTAATCTGCCTGCAGCATAGGACAGTAGCTCCTGAACCTTGCGATTTAAATCTTCAGCTTTTCCCACTGTCTAACACCATGGCTGCACATGCTTTAGGAGTTCATAAATTTTCCTTTCTTACTTTTCAGGTCTGACTGGCAAACCATCTCTTGTAGCTTTGATAACCACCAGAGGTCAGCAAACCACATTCCAGGAACTGCTGAAGTGGTATGAGAAATTAGTGGGTTTGGGGCCATGTGTTTTGTTTTGTTTATTCAAAGTGTTGTGATCCACCCCGGTTCAGAGTCTGAGCAGGTGATGGCATTGCCGGTGGCAAAGAGCTAGCTCTGTGTCACTCAACCCTGCTTTAGCCTGCTTAGCACGGGGCCCTCTGGGCCACGTCCTTTAAAACATACTGAATTGTATAAAAGTAAACCAAACCAGGAATATTCCAAAGTAGCAGTACCACCCTGTTTCACTGCCCTTCCAGCTGCAAGGAGGGCTCCAAGCTCTTTAAACTCCCCTGCATCCTGAGCCACAATGAAATGACGTCCCGGTGGAGCCCACATGTCCATCCTGTTGAGTAGCCTGGGAAGGAGTGGGAAAGACGAGGAATTTCTCCCACCTCCCCCATTCCCAGAGCAAAAAATTGTTAGAAGAAAGAATTACATGGGGTTAGATGTCAAAACTGTCTCATTGCTGGTTCCTGGCTCAGATCTTGCTTGATTTTTTTCTATGCCAATTGGCCCTATGGGGAGTTCTGATTAAGGGAGCATCTATGTCCAGGGCATATAAATATTCCTTTCCTTTGCTAGAAACTGGGCTGAGAGTCAGATGTAAGTGTAGCTTAAAAAACATACATGAGTGAATTGAACAGAATAAACATCTAGCTAAATGGATGCCTTTTTGACTCTGTAGAAAGATTTAGAGATAATATGTAGCAGTTGGAATCCAGACGGTTAAAAGATACAAGAGGCTGCAAAAGAAGAAGGGGGGAGGGGGCAGCAGGGCTGGCAGGATTTCTCTGAAATGTGTTCTGCATACTCTAAAAGAAAAATGTGTGTAATTTGGACCCCAAGTGCAGGCCAAAGCGACAGCATCTAATAGGGGAAACATGATTTACAGGTCGGTTTATAAACTAAACAAATTTACTGAGTTCCATAAATGAATCTCAGGGCAAGATCCAAATTTTTTTTTAAAGGTAGATAAAAAATATTGTATGTTAAGGGGGGAAATCGAGATGGTTTTTAAGCTGATGTCCTTAGAAATATATGTATATAGTCTTTTTTATAGCTCTTGGCATATAAAATAAGTCATTATTCTAAATAGAAAAATATTGATGATGTCATAGGAGCCATTGCCGGACACATCAAGCTGATCTGATGAACTGGGAAATCAATAGATATTTTCCAAATGAGATGGCATTTCTTTTAATTGGTTGTGTGAACACAATATACTGCAAAGAGCAAACGTTTAACGTTAATTTTCATTTGGCTTGGATTTCTCCATGTGTTTTTCTATTATTTCTATATGTAGAATTTTTTTTTTTTGCTTTGTTTTAAGGTTTGCTTTTTTCACTGGCTTGCACCTAAATTCTTTATCAGAACAGATGAAATAGCATCTATGCACTGTAGACACTCAAACAGTATAGCTTTGGGAGCTATTTGAATATCTACCAAGATTAGAAAGTATTGAAGATTTCACCCGATAATCGTCATACTCCTTTTGACTGTTTGAAATCTGTTGAGTTGAGTAAGTCGTTTAATTTCACCCCTATCACAGATGAGTAAAGAGTTGTCCTTATATCCAATAGCAAGTGAACATCAGAGTTTGGAACAGAAATTCTGGCCTCTTTTGCCTTAAGCTAATCACCAGGCTGTACAAATGGCCCACGTGACAGATCAATACACTAATATACAATTCAGGTGTTATTAAGTAATATTGCATGTCCTCTGCAGCTCCTCAGAATTTTCAAGGGCATATAATAATGAAACCCTTATACAAAACCCCAG
Organism: Gallinago undulata; assembly: GCA_026546715.1. Lineage (NCBI taxonomy): Eukaryota > Metazoa > Chordata > Aves > Charadriiformes > Scolopacidae > Gallinago > Gallinago undulata. Next base: position 34,568,200 of record JAOTQQ010000019.1, read on the forward strand.
TTAAATAGAAAAGGACGCTGGGCAGGGGACCTAATTTGTACAAAGTACCTTGACTTTCTGGTTTTACATGTCAGTAAGTAAGTAAAAAGATTCTGACAAATATTTGTTCATTCTTCAGGCATCTAACATTATTTTGTGATCTTGGCCTTTCATCAACTTCACATTTCTCTTCCTGAAGCTGGGGAAGGCCAGAACTGGTATCAATCTGTAATGGTAAGGAATATGCAAATGTATGGTATATTGTCCCTTTTATTTTTTTCTGCAATTTTAAAATAAACTTTTATATGGATTTTGTATTAGTTAAAGGTATTGACTTATGGAAGGTCTTCAATTTATTCTTACAACTGTAGTGGCAGAGCAATTTTGCTGCCACAGCTGAAGTGCTGCTATTCATACAGGTACTTTAGTTTCCATAACTTCACTCAGACTTACTGAACCTATTTGATGGTTATATTGCATGGGGAAATCACAATTACATTTATTTAGGGTGTTTTTGTCATGAAGGTCTCTACTTTTGTCAAATGTGAGCATGATGAGTTCATTTGGCTCATTTTGTTCTGGTGTTAAACACAATCTTATATTTATTTGCCATAAATCTCATACATTTGACCCCAAACTTTCCTGCCTACTCTCTTGCTGATTTGAGTCTTCTGACACAATTTCATTTACAAATTGATTATGGTTTATCTTCTCCCTATTGAGAAATATTAGTAGATTAAAGAAATTCAGGGATGTCCCTGACATCTGTCCCCCATTCAATACAGTGAATACAGTAACATGAGGTCCTAATATTTATTTCCACTGCAATAGTGGCAGATGCTTTGAGGATATTGTTTTGTTCATTGCCACAAATTATGTACTTCATCATTTTATAAACCAGGTGAAATCTCGGCAGAAGTTCCAATGACAAATTTAGCACACTGCTCATTTTAATATCCAAATTTTGTGTTCAGTGGATGGGGAATATAATGACTAGAAGGGAGCTCCCTCTTCATCCTGGTTTGAGGACACAGACCATGATACTCTTATTCCACCCTTCAGAAACTTTTCTTGTACAAGGTTTTAAAACTTTTCTCGTACAAGGTTTTAGTTTTCCTGTTTCTTCCAGATGCCTTTTATCCACACTTTAGCATTTGTAGAAGTTTCTTATGCAGTGCTCTGTATCCAGCCAATTGTACTTTCTATACAAAATTATTTTTTCTGACCATTTTCTTGCAATCCCAAACATTCAAAACACATCTGGAGCTGTTTCTAGTACTTTTTTTTTTTTTTAATATGTAAATAATATATCTAAGCATTTGTATAACATCCTCAACTGTGGTGTCTAAGTGCTGAGTACCTCCTACTTACTAGGAATAGTGATGGGAAACCAATGTTTCTGCTTCTGCAGAGGTGAGGCCAAAAGCAAGATACGTATTTTCATCTTCTAATTAGGGAAATTTAGCAGAGCCATAGTGCAACTTTCATCAAGACCAGACTTTCTCCAGTTCTCTCTGGAAAAATAATGTCCTTCTGCCGCTGTAAGGATATTAAAGTCAATGATTACAGCCACAGGCCAAATGATCAAAACTTCACTCTAACTTTGCATCTCTAAACTTATGTAAATGCACATTCTTATTCACACAACCTGGCTATCTTAATTTATTGTGTAAATAATTTCTGTGCAAACACCTTGGAGAGCAGATGCGATCCTTGCACTTGCAGAATTCATAGAAATAATTTTCCTGGCTACAACTTGAAAAGTCGGATTCATATTTCATAATGAAGAAGGAGTGTTGGCATGAACCTGGCAAATAGTTGGCCACCTTGATGAATTCAACTGCCTCCATGTCCCTGTGTGAAGTGTCTGACAGATAAATGCTAAGTTTCTTACCCTCAGTAACTTTCAGAGCTTTTATTTCTTCCCAAACCATGAAAGTAGGAGTTCTTTTTTCTGAACTTAACTAAAATTCCCTAAAAGAGTAATAGCTGAATTCCTCTCTTATCTCTTGTTTATTTTTAATGCACCTTGGCTGCATCTTGCTAGGCATGTTGTTCTGTATGTAGAACAGAGATTTAATATCATTTCTTGAATCTTTAACACCACTCCTTTGGAAAGAAACCCATTCTCTTAACTATTCTGAAAAATACAACAAAAGCTGTAATTCTTGAGTGGCTCTAAGTAAAACTACAGACTCTTTTTCCACCAGGGAACAGATGAGGAAGGTTATGTGGTATGTGGAAAAGGCAGACATTTCTTGTATTCAATAATCGCATGGGTGAACAAGTACAGTAACTTCATAAATAGCAGTGCTGGTGAATGTCAACAAAAGTTGTTCAGCTTAGGTGAAAATCACAAGCTTAGAAAAATGACTCAGACTTATACAAAACTCTTTCTCCTTTGATATTATGGATTTTGCATTTCTAGTGTGATTTCCTAGATATGGGGATGACGGGTGTGAGGCTAGGGACAACGAATACATTGCTGCAATTCAAGGAATGAGGCAGAAGCCAAACTGCCAGTTTATGCATCACAGTTCTGTCATTTGCTCCAAAAAAAAAGTAATTTTAGCCATGTGTTCCAGGTATATCTCTGGCTCCATCATGCCAGCCAAGAGAGGTAGAAATATAACTCAACTCTCTTCATACCCCTGCACAATACCAGTGTAACTGCCCAAAGTCATGCAGAGAACAGTATGGTTGCTTGTTGCTTCCTTTAACTCTTCTTAAATCTCCTTGGGTGGCTAATCAGTCAAATGATTGACTTCATAAAACACTCACTACATGTAGTGATTAGCCATCATTGTTCCTGCTCTTTGTTGAGATGATAAAACCCTTTTCAGTGGGACAACAGTCTAAACAAAATAATGAATATGTCTCTCAAATTCCACGGTGAATGATCATTCATTCAAGAGTTAAGGATTTCTCAGATCGGTTAATAAACTATCCACAGAAGTGCTTGCAAATTATAGGAAATGGAACTCTACAATTAACTGTGGGGTGACGCTGTCACTTGATCTTTATAGCTGGAGCAACGAAAGTAGGATTCCCATTCAAAGTGGAATCTCAGCAGTGTCCAATGGGCCATCATCAGCATGCTCCTCCGACCTCCTCTTCCTCAGGATTTTCATTTCCTCAAGTAGAAAGTGTTCTTAAATTCATGCAGTCCTCCTGCCTGAAGCCCTGGACCCCAGCTGTGCCAGGAATCAAACAGCAATCTTTCATGTGCAACAGGCTGTACATGTGAGGACTTCCATATAATACTGATGAGATTAAAGGGTCTTCTTGACTGATTTTCAAACTTTAAAAATGGAGAAGTAGGATTTTAAAATCTTGCTACTGTTTCAAAAGAGAAGCCCTTCCTTCCTGCTCCTCCCTCCCTCCCTCCCTCCTTCCTTCCTTCCTTCCCTCCTTCCTTCCTCCCTTCCTTCCTTCCTTCCTCCCTCCCTTCCTTTCCTTTCCTTTCCTTTCCTTTCCTTTCCTTTCCTTTCCTTTCCTTTCCTTTCCTTTCCTTTCCTTTCCTTT
>JAOTQQ010000019.1:34571803-34629603 GCA_026546715.1 Gallinago undulata
CCTTTCCTTCCCTTCCCTTCCCTTCCCTTCCCTTCCCTTCCCTTCCCTTCCCTTCCCTTCCCTTCCCTTCCCTTTCCCTTCCCTTTCCCTTCCCTTTCCCTTCCCTTTCCTTTCCCTTTCCTCTTCTTCATTCCCTCCTTCCTTGTTTCCTTCTATCTCTCACTCTTTTTCTCTTTCTTCTCATGTGTTTAATATGTATTCAAGACTGTCCTATCAAAAGAATTATTAATTAGACAATCATTTAGATATTGGATCTCATTTCATTTTTTCTCAAATATTTATGAGACATGCATATTTATGAAAATGCTCATTTTGTAATCTGTAAACCTACTTTATGAGTTTGCAGTCAAAATTTAGTCTTGCCAGGTTTTTTTTGCAAAATCCTATTGCTAAATCTGACCTAAATCTGTTAAATATTGACTCCAGACTTGTCAGGCAGAAATGTTATTCTGGTAATAAAACAACTCTATTAAAGATCATTGATATTATAAGTGAGATAACTTCAGAACGTGTGTATCAGTGTTTATTTTAATGAAAGGGATTTCCTGGCACATTGTCAGCTAAACATTTTATACTGAGAGCTGCTTGGAAAAAATTAGACATGTTAAAATCAGCCTGCAGCAGGGCTCGTGATTTTGTTTTTAAGTCTCTGTAACTAATAGTGTGTAAATGGAACTGCATGCAGCAAAGTACAATAATTTATTCTAGAAATTAGCAAGACCACGTTCCACCTATAAAATCATTCTCTGTGATGTGCGACTGGCCTTCATTTCAGTGGCCTTGATTTATAGTTAAAGTTTGTTTTATTTTCAAAGGGTAGACACTGGGAAGCAGCCGGACAGAGCTATTAAAATGTTGTGCACAGCAATTTTTCAGGGTTTTATTAATTCTTGCAGAGAATAAGCCAATGAACTGAGCATTTTTCAATGTGAGAACACCTTTTTTAAAAAGATGGTTTCTTGACCAATAGATGTGGACAGAACAAAAAAAAAGCCACATATGGGTGTTTGTTGAATGAAATTAACCATTTGTGTTTAGCCACATTCTGCCTTGTAAAGATTTCTAAAAATGAGGGTTCATAGTTAGCAATCATGTAATTCCACCTATGTTGGTGGTTTTGACCTCAGGTTTTCCTTGATGCTCTCACTGATGCCTGGGTTTTGTGCAGAAAAAAAAGCCCCAGATTGTTATAGAGAAGAAAGACAATCAGAATAACTTAATTCCAGTGAACAGATAGCACAAATGTTCTCTAAAACAGAAATGCTGATATTTTCAGATAAATTAAGGTGGAATCTGGCTTTGTGCCTTATAATGTATGGAAGTGAATTCTAATTAAAACCACTCTAATTAAAGAGTATTTCAGTCAGTAAATCTATTAAAAACAAAATTGTGTGTCAGCTACTCCAAAACTGCAGCATTTGCTTAAAAAGTATTTGTTTCTTTTACTCCCTCTCACATAAGGATTTCTTTTGTGCCTTGCTTCTGAACTTGTCAGCCACTCTTGGGTCAAAGTTTTTGAGGACTTCAGAGAGGATGGACTCAATGAGTCTCCAGGTCTTCTGTGCACAAATGTGTTTAGATCACATGTCCATCCATAAAGAGGGAGCAGCTCTTCTTGGCCACAGGTGAGGTGTCAGGTTCATCTACTTTGAATGCTGAGAGAACTGAAGGGACAGATATCTACAGAAGGTTTGGACAGACTTGTAACGCTGTAGGTTGTGCTAGCAGCTCACTCAAATTGCAAAGGCCATGCAAAAGGCTGTCTTCTGTTAAGATCAAAACCACTGAAAACTGTCAGAAGACTCCTAATTCACATGGTTCAACTAAATATGTGTGTTCAGAATTCAGAGTAAAAACACTGTATTGTAGTGCACTTCATCTTTGCTTAAAAGCTTCCTATGCTAACGAGTAAAAAATGGGTGAATCACTTGCTTCTCCAATAACTGAAGCCCTCTTTTCATAAGATTTGTTCTCACCTTTGTGCTAAAAGGTATTCAGAGACTGTGCACCAGGTCCAACCCCAGGAAACATGTAGTGGGCTCAACTCCCACTGCTGAGGAGTGTATTTTGTGGATTCCAGGTGACTGAAGGCATTCAGCACTCTTTGGAATACAGCAACATATTACAATGGGAGATAGACATGGCTGTGGTCTGTCCTACTTGAACAAGTTATTCAGGCAGGCAGGTGGCTATCCTGCACTTGCTGTGCTATACAGTCCCACACCTAGCTTTGTGGGTGCCATAGAAGCAGGTAAAGAGACCTGAAACCACTAGAATTATTCCTGTGTTGATAATGAAAAAATCACTGCAAGTGGTAGGGTGAATAAATAATTTATGTGAACAGCTTTTCTTCTTAAGCACTGGTTATGCGAAGTGCTCAGCAGGCTTGATTTTACAAGCTTCCTAAATGTTGTGCTTTAGCCTGTATGTAGCTATGTGGCACTTTCTGAAGAGTTCAAGGGGTATGACAGCCAGGATTGCAGCCAATGGAACAGCTCTGAGAAAGAAAAAACATGAATCATTTCTCTCAGTGAGAAAGAGATAAAAAAGGATAACTTGCTGGTTAATAGTTATCCCAATTGTTGGGCAGTTCAAGAGGGTGATATGGAAACCATTCATACCTTACTTATGCTGCAGTAAGGTTAAAGGGTTTTGCAACTAGGTAAAATGACCCCCCAAAATCATCACATTTAGACATTCAGAGTTTTCTGGTGTTGTTTCAAATTGTATGTGTATGAATCCTTCAGAGTTGTCAGCAAAACTCCCAGATGTCTTAAAGTTTCCTTGAGGAGTCTTCACATTGATTTGAAGAGAAGACAGGTGCAAGCATTGAAATGACTCTTTCTTTCTTTTCCCCTCTCTCACCTGCACAAGGTTTCCTCTCTGAAGTACTTAGTATTTTAGCAAGCAGCAGAGCTGTGCCATGTCTGTCTAGTATCACCTTAAGTACCGTGGTAACACTTCACATTATCTTGCAGCCAAGTCCCATGTTGCAGATTCAAACTAGGGATGTTAAAGTTCATCGGCATTTTCCTTTGATTGGGCCAAAAGAAGACTGAAATTGGTAGTAAAGAAAGAACCAGAGGTGAGTGAAGTAGACTGACTCACAATACATCTTTTCACTGTTATGAAGGCATGTAAAAGGAGCAAAGGTTTCTGAAAAGCAAGATCATATTTTCTTTTCACCATATACAGAAAAACCTGAAGTTAATGAATTTGCCTATCCTGGTTTCAGTCTGCCCAGATATTAGCCACATGGCTAACAGAAGCATGAGTAGAGCTGTATCGTCTTGCTCTCCGTAGCATTTTAGTTTAAACCCTTTTCCCCAATCCCTCTTCCACCCCACCTTCAAGCCAGCCATGGCGGTGGAGTGCTCTCCCTGCGCTGGGGCACCTGCAAGGAGCTGCTGCGTGGAAAACCACACACAGGAGCATTTTGTTGTGACAAGCTGGGAATAGGTCTGCCTGTGCAGGTCTGTGTGCCTGTGTTTGTGTGATTTTCATGCCTTTGTTGTAGTATAAAGCCTGGAAAGGAGCATGAGACAGAGTTGCCAGCAGAGAGCAAGCAGGAGCGCCGGGCACCTGCAGCCCCACCAGAGGGGCAATTAAGGGTCTGTGGGAGGGTGCCCCAACACAGGTCCAGTGCACCCAGTGTCTCAGGGGCCAGACCCCTGCTCCACGGAGAGGCGAGCGAGTGATTCGGAAGTGCTCAGGCTTGTGTGCCCACGCTCTCGCCGGCCTCGAAACGTGCACTCCAGAGGGAAGCTGAAGTCTCGTAACTGAGTGTTAATTATGTCTGAGTGGATTCTAGAGAAAAGGAAAACCATATACTGTATCAGCAGAGAAATGGTTTCACTGTGAGGAAACTAATGATGCTTTTATCAGGAACAATATAAAGATTGCTTTTTTACTAGTGTGTGTCCCACAGGGTTTGGACTATGAGATATTTCTGTATCTGGCTTTAGGTTCCTCTGAGCTTTTACATAATCAAATCAATATAGCTATGATTCACCCTCTGGCAACAACTGCTCCTTGCAAGTTGCTGCTGATTCTTTAGTGACTAAAGAGAAAATAAATAAATAAGTAGAAAGAAACTTATTACAAATCCGTAAACATTGATTTGTTTGGTCTTAGATTTTACTTTTTTTAATTGCCATGAAAAAAAGAAGAAAAAGGAGGAAAAGGCAGGAGAATATATGAGTTTGTGGTCAATGGGGCAGATGTGATTGCTGATCATGTCTGATATTTTTTTTGGGAAAAAAAAAAAAGTAGACTGATAGGATTTCACAAACCCTCATGAAGTATTGTCCTGACACAGCCTGAAGGGCAACTGAAGGGTAGATTGGGCAAGGAAGGGGCGGAGGCTTCAAAAGCCAAGACACAGAGTCCAGAGATGGAAAAATTTGATTTTGCACTAGCAGCACTGAGTTGTTTGCATCTGCATCTTGACTTCTACATTGCTTACTGGGAAGTTCCAAACCTGAGTTGCTCATCTCCAGTTTCTAGGAAAGCAAAGGAAGAACACGCCCCCCCCCCCTCCCCCCCCCCAACCACACACACCCAAATTAAAATTTAAAAACCAAAATACCCACACACCACACACCACCACCATCACAACCCCCTGCCTCCCTTCACTCAATAACTAGCCCAGAAAAGATGCCTTGCCCAGCTGGATTTCCATCTATGCCTCCACCTCACCATTCCTGCTCCCACACCTTGACCCCCAGATAATTCCATTGATTCCAGAAATTCTCTATCTCTCTTCTGGCGTCATATTGTTAATATCACAAATATTTTCCCCTTACAGTTGCTGGTGCAGCACAGCACTCTGGCACAGTCAACACACACTGGTGGATGTGACATCTCTTGGGATCATTTTGTCTTGTTTTTCCCTTGGCTGACATCTCTGTCACACCGACAGAAAAGGAAAGACTGAACAAAAAGATTGCTGCTTTTTACAAACAAGAAACCCCAAACAGACCTCATCTCATCCTTTCTTAAGGGTGTGTGTTGTCAGGCAGGACTTTGCAGGAGGATGTCCATGGGGGTTGACACTGTTAGTGCAGGAAAATCCTCAGAGCCCTGCCAGACCACTCAGTCAGTGTGGCAGCCTTGGTTGTCGATGTGCTAACTGACCTCCCAGCACACTGTTAATCCTGAGCTAACTCCTGGCTAGTGATGCTCCCATCTGTGACAGGCAAGTCTGCTGATGTTTGTAAAGTGCCTTGGGATCTTCGGGCAGATGGTGTCACTGGTATTATCTTTTGAGGTTTCCAATCGGCTTTTTCCAAAAAAAGGAAAAGCACACCTTTCCCTACAAACTCCTCCTCTCCATCCCCATTCTGTTTGAATTTTCCTTGGGTTTTCCACCATTCATTGTTTTCAAAAAGAAAGGATATCTTCCTTACTAGGACCTGGGAAGAGAATTTGATATTTTCCAAGTACAGATCATGGCAGAGGGAATACTGCTGTTCACATTACAAGCCCATTCATTCCTAATGTAAACTTTCTTTCCTTCCACAGATCTATCAGCAAGCTTAACGTGGCTCCACAAGCTCCCAGAGGTGGGTGTTCTGTTGTAAGAGCATGGGAGAGCCTGCAGCCCACATACAATATAACTGGCCAAGAAACTTTAAAAATTATTTGCAAATCATTTATTGATACTCAACGGAAAAAATACTCAGTACATATATTATTCCCGACATAGGCTTTGACCAGATTATGAAATTGGTATATTATTCATTGAATAATTTTAGTAACTAACAGCTCTTCAGCCATTACTGTTCAACCAGCACAGTTGTGCTAAAGGAGTGGAAAATCTGTAGCCATAGATACTACAGTAGATGCCATATAAATTTTAAACCTTATTGGTTTTTTTTTTCAGGTGTTTAATGATCGCTGTGACTGCTCATGTTTAAGCACTGCCTTCCCTTTGTTGTGAAACACAAGAAAGAATTTTTTTTGCTCCCTGATGCTGTACAGCGTCAGAGACCACAGGACTCTGAATTTCTGGAAAAATAAAAACAACTTTACTCTTAAAAGTTGGGGAGCCTTTAACTTCCCAGTTCATGTAGAGACAGTGGTAGCACTCCTGTGTAAAGCCGTATCTCCCCTGTGTCCTGACAAAACCTCAGCAAAAATGCCTCATTTTGGTGGTTAATTAAGGGTCGTATCCTGATCACCAATAACATAGAACAAAGGGGTAACAAAACTGTTGAGTTTTATGAGTTAGTTCTGTTTCTCCCTCTTATAGCTTCTACCTTTATTTTAGCAATGTGGGCTTTCTTTTCCCAGTCCAGAGAAATCTAGTCCATGTACACATCAAAGCATTTGACCGAATATGGAAGTTATGTGCAACATTAACTTGGTGTCTGCACTTCCAGCAACGAATGAGATACTATGGAGGCACGTTCCCAGCCAGTGCAAATTGCCATCCCCATACAGAAGCTGGTAGACCAATGACAATATAAGCCAATCTGCTCCTTAGTGCATGAGGGTTTGAATTCATCCAACACAGGCACACATGCACACACAATCAGAAAATACACTTTAAAAATCTAATAATACTTACTTGAGGCTTTTAAACTCCTAAGGGGTAGATAGATACAAGGCAGTAAACCAGCAGAGGGAAAGAAAAACAGTTAAAATAAAACTAATAAAAAAATCCTATAGGAAGGAAATGACACTCCCCAACTCACATACTTCCCCTTCTCTGCCCCCTCTTAAAGGAGAAAAAATTAAAAAGCAAGCTAATTGTTGTGCTTGCTGTGGTGGCTTGCCTGGAAATGAACCTATGAGTTGAAAGCATATGGTGCTTATGTTGGAATTGTTTTCTAAACAGACTTTTTGCCTGTGTGTCTTTTTCACCTCTTTCAAAAATCTTGTGCCAAAAGCAGTAAAAACACTGCTGCATTAAACATAAATCAGAGCCCTGTGCCTGCAAAGGACCTCTATTGTTGGAGGGGGGTTATTGGACTAGGGATGAAAGGAGAACTACCACTGCATTGATCTGAGGTGATTGTGTGGAGCATATTCAGCTAGGATGCTTCTAGCTAGTTAAGACAATGAGGAAAATTCAAGCAATTAAATAACACATGCTACAAGTAGAAAGACTGAACAAGGGATTTAACTGGGTGTGCATGTTTCTTTGACAAAATATGTTCGAAAAGAATACACTTTTTGGTATTTGTATATGGCTATTTGTGTAACAGCGTGAAATAATTCGTTAAATACTTTTACATAAAAGGAGCTACTCCAAAAGCTACCACAAATTTACTATAAAATTAGTGTGGGGACAAGCTGCACTATGTCATGCCTGCAAACAATTTTCAGAATCCCAAATTTGAGAATTAGTTCCCTATGTTGCTAATTTGCAACTCGTTTGGTATGATTTTAACTCTTCCATACTAAAGCATGGGTCTTACATCTGTGATCTCTTCAGACCCTCAAGTAATGAGGTGGACCTATCTGTTTCCTACTTGCAACAGAAACTGTCAATGTAAATGAAGACTCTGCAGCAAATTATGCTAGCAGTTTATACACTTGCATAGGTAATGTATGACCAATTACATGTACTAATGGGTAGGTATGACCTTTACACAGAGAAAGCTATGAGCAAACGTCTGGGGCTTATATACAGACTGTGGTTGGAAGTAGGCTTAACATAAAAATGTTTGCCCTTATAGTCTCCATATATTTTATGCAATTTCTAAGTGAGTAGGGATATAAACCTGGGTATGCTAACTAAACTTCCCTTAAAATTCCCTGCTAAATTCCACCTGTGACACCAATGAGGGACAATGCTTCCTTATCAAATCACCGTGTCAATGGGTAGCTGAATTTCTGCAGAGTGTAATACAGACTCGACACTGTTTATAAAGCCCTTGGGAATTATTTCTGCTTTTGGAGAGCAGGAGAAATCCATCCATATGTTGCACTTCAGGGAAGGAGACTGGGGTAGGTACAGATTCGGCAGTTGCATCCTCCCCATCACTTAGCTCAGCAGAAGATTGCTCAGGGACCTTTCCCGAGATTACACTGTCGTCTGTTGAGGCATATTTCCTGCTTTGGGGACAGACTCTCACCTGTTGTACTGTCATAAATAGCACTGCCAGTGTCTCCTTGTGCAAGGGGAATAACCCCATCCTCCTCACCACCACAGAGGGTTAATGCATGCCACGTGCATGTGCAGGGTGTGTGTACTCCACTGAAGGGTGCAGGAGAAGTAACTTTCATGTGCTGCGGTATGCAGAAAAGACAACATGGCTACTTAGAAAGTGGTGTTGTGGCAGGGCCAGAAAGAAATGGGGCTGTGGTGCTGGGCTCTTCAGCAGATTCTAGAACACCCATCGCTTTTGGAAGCTCATAACCCCTCTCCTTCCACAAGGAACAAAGCCCAGGTGGAAACTCTGAGCCGAAATGTATAAAGTTTCCTTTCTTCAAAGTGCTTTTATTCTCTTGGCATAGGGACAAATTGTGCCTTGAGGGCCAGATCTGCAAGTGGATCCATATGGAGAAATCTTTATGTGTTGGGAACATCATTCAAGTCAACGGGATGCTGTGAGGGCACAGAAGCTTGCCAGGTCCAGGCTGCAATTTGAAAAGTGTTTTGTGTTCCTTCAAGGTAAAAGGCGTACTATAAACCTAAGCAATAATTCTTTTAATAAGAAAACTATTGTGCTTGTTCTTTTAACAGCAAAATGCAAAAAAACCTACATAGTTTCTACACAACAGAAAATATTTACTTTTTTTCCAACAGGTGGAAGGAATTTTATCTTGTACTTTGAGCTATAGGGAAGAAATAATCCAATGGATAGCTTATCCATACCACAGGTATCAGAAAGAGTAGAAGTCCTAATAGATCTAATTGTATAGTAAAACTGAAGTCATTCCAGGCAGTGCTGGACATGCTGTGTATGTTCAAAGGACAAGATGACAAATCCTTTTCACAAAAAAACCCACAAAACCCTATAAATCGTTACTGCATGAACTTGAAAGTACATTTAGGGAGATCTGGTTATGGTATTTGAGAGCAATGTGGGACCATAAAGATAGTATTGTATATATTACCTTTGTGTTTCTTACGTGCTGTTGTTGGCTGCCACCTGACCTGATAAAATGAGCATAAAGCCGGGAATCAGAAACTTCTGTGACTTGACTCTCTATTCTATTTATTTGCTAGATCACCTTGAGTAAGTGACTAAACCTATTTGACAGAGGTCTTATTTGTAGTTGATCATTTGATACGTGTAAAGGGTTTGCAGGTCAGCTGCATAAAGCTTGAAGGTGAGGCCCTCCCCATCTTCATAGAGCTGGCACTGAAACTATCCTATCAGTTTCAACAGCAGGGGCCAAAGCAGTTTCCTGGGCCTGTGATACAGACAACACAATCAGCATGCAAATTAGATTCCCCTTTGCTTGCCTACCCAATGTTGTAAGATGAATCTAGAATTTACATCAACCAATTTGGGTCCTTCTGTCATGACAGCAATATAAGAGAGGGATTCTTGGCTTCTCTTTTCATTCAGGCATCACGGGGACCCTTCTACCCAGTGAGAAGATAAAAGGTTACTATTAATTCAGTAAAGGTTAAGTGTCATTTTGTTAGATGTCTATCTCCAGTGGAAGTCCAGCTTTTCTTTTGCAAGCCCACATTTCCCTGTGAAATGCCTGCTCCCGTTACATGTGTACTGCAAAACACATGCTGGTTGTAGACTTCAGTGAAAGCAGGACTGTGCCTAAGAGAGCTGCTTAACTTTGCTACATACTGTAAGATCATCCCTCGCTGGAACAGAGAGGCACCAGATGGGTGGTAGTGGTTTGGCGGGAATGTGTACCCCACAGTAAGATTTTTTTTTCTGTTGCCTGCTCTTGACCTTTCCAGAAGTATGTTAAAATGACTACAATCCAAGAAGGCATATTGTATATAAAATGAATGACAGCTCCTAGCGCCACCAAGAAAATCAAACCCTTTGTTTATTTAAGATCTTTAAAAATACATCTGGGAGTAGAAGTCACAGAGTTATAAATGAGCTCCCCGACCACCACCAAAAAAAATAATTATAATAAAAATAATGGTACCATATTCCCTGATAAACCTCTGCCAGAAAAGCTCTTGGGGATCAAGTTTTTGTCAGTCCCCAGCTTTTACCAATTTAAATTCTTGGCAGCATATTAAAAAAAAATGCAGAAGGTATTTGAGACTGCAATCCCTCAGGTACTAAATCTAGTGTTTCCTGGCACTAGATGAATGTTACTGGAGTTAAAACCTAGCACCATAGCACCAGATCTCCATAGCTGTTCATATTTATACTTAACAGACAAATATGTCATGCTTTCAATATCCCTTTACACTGCCAATTTTTTTCTCACATTTTTTTCTCCGATAAAAACAAAGGTGAGAAAGTTCCATGCAGTGGCTGACATCAGCCTATTTTTGTTTGCTTTTCAAATTTCTAGGACACACCTTTTCCACCCTGAAACTGGTGCTTTACACTGCATTTTAATTACCCACTTGGTAGCGAAAAAGGAGGAAGAGCACATTACCTGCCAGGTATACCCATGTCCTCAACACACCACAGTTTTCCACTCCACGTAGCTGGAAACAGGTTTCTCAGACTCTCGTCCCAAATCTTCAGAGCAGTCCACAGTGGCTGTGTTAGTCAGCGATGCTCCTCCTAATGCCAGATATCAAGCAGAATTTGCTCTCCAGCCACACCTTCTCCATTTTCTGTTTCCCTGTGCCATTCTCTGTCGACCAAGACTGGGGATTTTTATTCTAAATTCATGGGTACTCCCAGTACTAAGGCCTCCCTACACAGGAGAGACCGAGGCTTTCTATTCCCTCTGCTCTACAGGGTTGTCACTGAGAGTACAGTCACACCAGAAGATGACTTTGAAGACTAAGTATAGAATCTGACCCTGCACCATGGAACTGAACCCTAGTATTACAGCTGACTTCAAGGCAGGTCCATAGTGCTTTGTCTAAAGACTGTCTTTTTTCTTTTTTGGGGTCTTTCTATTGGGTCTTCACCTTAGTGTAACAAACTCCTACCTCAAGCCAATCTTTTGTACTGCCTGATCTGATTACACTATTCATTATTTTCATACTTCTTTATAGAGGTCACTATTCTTAATTCTGTTTTTTCCATACCTTTCTGAAACTTCAAGGACTTAAAGACAGAATTGCTTCCAGTGCAAATCCGGCCTTCTCATCAAGTGAAGGATTCAGTTCCCAATATTCAGTCACTGCTTTCACCTTCTGACCTTTCCTCTTAAAATGGAACCACTAAAACTGGCCAAAAAACGGACATAAAATGTTTAGCTATTCGTGAAACCTGCTATTCCACGTATTTGTGCTGTGCCTGCAATAGCGATGATTCAGGTCCATTGACTTTGTTACCAAAAATAATCAAATGAACAAGCAGAGGGAGCAGACAAAATATCTGAAGTCCCTTCTACATTAAAGGTATTAAGTCACTACATTCTATCTTTTTCTATCCTCATCTGTTTTTCAAACCATGGAACTACCCAGAATATAAATCTAGACAGTGAGTGACCCAGATAGCATCTTAGCTCCCTCTGTAAAAAGAAACCAAACAGCTCACTCTACTGCTTGCATTCCCAGTACTCAGTAAGTGCCTTGATCTGCTGAATCCTCCAAAGGGGAGGAAAACAGAAACACAGGTTTCTGAAGGATTAGCCCTTTTTTCCCAGAAGGATATTTATCTCCAGAAATGTACCTTTGGAAACACACAGAGGTTGCCTCCTTGGCTGTGAAGGCATAGTTTGGCCCTTTGCATTCTGTTCTGTTCCTGTCCTTTTTTTTGCCTGCCTTGCATTCTGCCCTTGCAATGTGAAAAAGAGAGAGAAGAGATGTGTGAATCTGGCCCAGAAGGGAATAAGGAGGGGAGAAAGGCTGGATAAGAGAGGATGGCTATGTATTTTCTATATGATATTCAGCTTTGTATTGATTTCATCCATTTGGTGGACTAAACATGAACCTGATAATCAGATCCTGCTTAAGCTTCATGCTTCCCCAGTAATTGACTCTCGCATATTGATTAAGATGTTGATGTGTCCCAGTATTTCTCAGTGGTAATGCAGCTGAGAATGGGCCTTTTCTCCCTGCGTTCTCAGCACTCTCTGTACTGCTGTCACCACACTCCCTTTAATGGATAAAGCTGTCATCCTCAAGCTAGAATGTCTTGCAGGCACAAAGACGAAATTAACTGTTCAATAATTTATGGGACATGGAAAAAACTTTACCCAACAACTTCAATTGATTGCTGTAAGTGTTTTGACTGCACTTGCCTGCTTTGCATAAAGTCAGCTACTTTGGAGAGCCTGATTTCCATTTACAGTAGTTTCTTGGCCCTCTCCACAATATGAGATTTTGAAGAACTTTGGCTTTTTTGAAGGGATTTTCCTGGATTGTGCAGACAGACCTGACGTTTTTTCATTTCCCTATAAATTAATGGAAAAATCAAGATCTCCAGTGAAATACGGTTGATGAGTTTAATAAGCAGAGATTAAACTCAAGTGATTTAGATTGTTTTGAGGCTACCCAGTTTTCCAACTCAGGTACCACAAAAACAGGCAAACAGTGGACTTTACCAACTGTAGCCTTGATCATAGGCTGGGAAACCTTTTACTATTTCAGATCAGATCACACTAATAATTATTGAAATATCTTGTCATTTCAGAACCCCTGAAGTGAAATTGTGGACACAGTCCAGCTCTTGGAGATGTGAGTTCATATCACAAAAGCAGACCAGACCGGTTTTAGCAAGATGGTCTATGCAGCAAATTATGTCTTTTCTCAGAATGGTAGGTGTTGTCATTTTGCTGGGGAAGCTGACAGTGCATTGTGTGTTAATCAGTGGCAATAAGAATATGAAGGAATTCCAGTCAGGCACCTTTCACTATTGCCAGAATCTTTAAAAACGAAGTGTCTGCTTGTAAAATGATTTTATTTTATTTTTTTAGTGGAAATCTCTTATTACACTTTATTTTTATTCGTGAATTTGGTACTCCTGAAACACAACACATGTAATGGTCAGCTAAAGACAGGCACAACAGAAAATAAAGATGGTGGACATCCTTCTGAGATAATTTTTCTAATATGTTTCCATTTTGCATTATAAAATCTTTCTGTATTCACAGTGACATATGATGTTTCAATGGTGCATTGTAATTTAATCATTAGGAAAACATGTATTTATTTTGGAGGGAAAAGGTTAAGGAATCCTTCATGAAATATGATGACCAATCCGAAGGATTCCAGTCCATGAGGACCTTGAGAAAGGAAGCTGAGTATGCCATAGGTGACAGAGACTACGTAGCGTCAGAGAACGATGAGCAAATAGTTTCCCGCATCTGCTGAATTTGGGGCTGTCATAGCATGGTTGAATTTTCTTCAAACCCTGGTGTTTCAAACATTCTTAATTAACCAAGGTGTAGTGACATTGATCTTCCTATTTACCCAAAGTGCAGTTTTCCAGTGAAACTTCTAGATCAGCAAGGTTGTGCTGAACTTACCATAATGACTGTATAAGGAGTTGTGTCTGCAGCATTAATTTGTGCTGGTAAGATCAGATATTAGCATATCAAAGCCTGACACTTCTAATGGGTACTGGACCTCAAGCTGCAGAAAAAATGTCTTTAAGATGTTGCAAGTTCTCAACTTGCTGCTCTCACAAAGAAGCAGCTGGCCACAACCTGTAGTGAAGTGACATGTTGGAAGATCTAAGAAGATTTAGGCTTGCTATAAGAAAAGAAAAATCCATTTTAAGATTATTTTATTTCTCAGCATCCAAAGAGTTAAAACATGGTTATCTAGGCCACATCTAGAAGAAAAGTGTACATAGTACATGCAATGAGAGGAGCAAATCAAAACAGAATGAAGCAAATAATGAAACCATATCCAGTTGTGTTTATTTGCTTTTCGCATTTCAAGGTGTTAATCCTGTGTTACTGAGAACATTCACAGAATATTTCCCAGATGGAGACACAAATGCACCAGCATTTCCTGCCTCTATGTATGATATTTCCGTTTGTTCTCCTTCAAGGAGCTCTTTCTAAACAGTCCCTCCAAGTGGGAGGATGTGTTGATTTCCAGTTTATTGCAGTGCTCAGTGGTTCAGCAGAAGCCATCAGAATTTTCAGTAGTCTCTGCTGTTTGCTGTGGAGTCTGTTCAAAGTCCAGGCCCCTGGAAGGATCCCCAGGAGGACTACAGCTGGGCCTGTTTGGATATCAAAGTCCAAATTAAAAATTTATGCCAGTGTTTGAAAAATATCTAGCCAAAATCTTGGTATGGATTAAATCTCCCTTGCCATGCAAGTTCATCCAACTGGGGCTGTAGGATTTATTTTTCAAGTGAAGAAAGGACTAAATAGCTGTATAAGCTGATTCAGGTCAGATGTTTGTTAGCTAAATTATCACTGGTAATGAAACCTTCTAGACTTCACAGGGAGGCTAAAAGAGCTCTCTGACTTTTCTCTTGCTCTCTTGTTCTTCCTGCTCCTTCCTTCCTTCCTTCCTTCCTTCCTTCCTTCCTTCCTTCCTTCCTTCCTTCCTGCCTGCCTTCCTGCCTTCCTGCCTTCCTTCCTGCCTTCCTTCCTGTTCCTTCCCTCCCTTACTTTTCTTTTTCTCTTCCATTTTAAGTCAGAATTCACAGAAAATCAGTTGCCCACTCCTTTAACATACAAAGACACCCATTCACACTGGGGAAAAAGAACTCCTGTACCTGCCAGCACTGAAATTCAAAGTGGAACATCAGTAACACAGCAGTACAAATATGGTGCTGGAATGATTTCATGGGTCCTGCACTTCACAGCTGAACTGAAAGCAGACAAGAGCTTGCTCAGCCACCCTTTTGTAATGACTCCTATGTCAGGATGAGGTTGAGGTAACAGAGATGTCTAAAGTGGCTGTGCTTTTAGTTGATAAATAACTTGCTTACATCTTCCTGCAATAAACTGTTTAGAGCCACTCACATATCTGCTGACTGTTTTTTTGCTAAAAGACTATAGGTTAAGTGGAGGAACACTTGTGTGCCTGTCAGACCTTGCTCTGATTCTTTTCTGCAGGAAGCAGAGCTCTGAATCAGCCAATTACTTGAAAGAGTTATGAGTAAAGAATAAAATGCCTAGGCTACCCCAGTTAGATTGACATAGCAATAGTGGATCAGCAGAGATAGTCTGGTTTGCTGCTTTTCTTTAGAAGAACTCCCTGAAGTTTTTGGAGAACACCCATTCTTTACCCCAAAAGCTAGTAAGATCACAAAATTCCTCAGACTTTGACTTTGTACTCTTTGTCTGAGTGACTTCTGTTTGATTTGAATGTACCTCCCACTAACTCCATTTGCCACTCCCTAGTTCTTATGGAGAAAAAGAGGGAATTGATCGCTATCGTCTCCTCTGTGTCACCATGATTTTACAGATAAGAGAAGGAAGGGATTCAAGCCTGCTTGGGAATTGTATTTGCTGGCCTCGTGTGGGACCCAGACGAGACAAGCAGATATATCTGCCCTGCAGCTATGTCTAGAAACGCCTGCACTCTGTCTCACAGAGTGAGCACAGCATCCAGCCCCAGAAACTTGTAGCCCCTGTTGTGTCTCCTTTACCAAGCCCATGGAGCCTTTGCTGTTCCTCTGAGCAGGCCTGGCTAACTACCTTCTGCTGGATCCACGTGGGCAAGCAAGACGATACTGCCACCCTGCTGGGGGTCTGCAGGGCTTTCTGGTCACCAGCAAGAGGACCTTGGGGGTTTTCACAGAGACAAGAAAGTGCCACCAGAAGCATATGCCAAGGAGCAGCACTGAGTCCCAGTTTGAGGCCCTTCAACAGGGGTGTCATTCACAAGGGTGCAGAGGTGTCTCCAACCTGAGTCTCTAGCAGGGTGGACAAGACAGCAGGGGTGCCACCCGCTCCCTCCTGTGACCATCTGCCACTGCCAGTCCTTAATGGCCTCCAGGCACCTTTACAAATGACACCTGGAGGGCACCAGCAAACAAGAGCATCCAGGCAGCACCCTCAACAGCACATATGCACACAACCACGCGTAGGGTGTGATCTCTCCCAGACCACCCCAACGCCAGTGGCAGGTGAACCCCAACGTGCTCTGGCAGAGGGTAAGAAGAGAAAAATGGGTGGTGGTCCTGCCATCTGGTAAGAAGCAAGAGATTTTCTGTCAGGCCTGTAGCTTCCAGGAAGGGGTTTTGATTATTATTTTAATTTTTTCACAAAGCGGGATGTGCTGTGCATCTCCTCTTCCAGACCACATGCTCTCTAACCAGTCCACCTAGCACCCCGACCGGTGTCCCAAAAACCTGTGTGAGTTCACAGCCCTGACTTGTGTTTAGTCTGCTTCAGCAAAGACAGGAGGACCACAATGCTGCCGGTGGGAAATTCTCTGTGTTACTCCCGTGCCTCTGAGGGCCAGACCAGAACAAAGCCGGTGTTTATGTTCCCTGTCTTTCCCCGAGTAATCTGCCCCAGGCCATAGCCCCAGCGGGGCCTCTGGGCGTGCTGCCTCTGGGTGGACTCGGAGGGTTTCCAGCTGGCCCACACAGGCCGGGGTGGTCTGTCCCTCCGCGTCCGCCTGCGCCCTGTCGAGAGAGGGAGGGGGCAGAAAGCCATCTCCCCGCTCCCTTGTGGGCCGAATTGAAGATGGCCCAATAAAGAAGGGGTGGGGGCTTTCCTTCTGCACTGCGACTGCACTTTGGCTTATTTGAGCCAGCTCCCAGTGAGAAGGGATGGGCTGCTTTTAAATATTTTCTCTTGCTTTTTTGGTCTCCCACTAGGGCAGGCAGTCTCTGGAGAGCTGTTAAGCATGGGCTGGCTTTCAGGGCTTTCTCCTAGCTAGCAGCTTCTCTCTGTGAAGCCAATTCAGCTTGCTTGCACTTCACAACGTGAAGAGGTTTCTTCACATGACAATAATGAAGTATTTTTGCACTTCAGAGTGTGTCCTCTCTGGACTCTAAACCCTTTGGGAAGGTCTTTATTCATATCATTTTTCTCCCTTCTCCTCCCCACTTTTCCACATAGCACTCAGGGAGGGGGGAGAAAGAAGGCTGGGGGGAAGCATGCCTGGTGCATGTCCTACTCTTGGGAGTACTTTGTTAGTTTCTATAGGGAGACACAGCAATTCAAGGACGCAAACCTAGTAGGACTGTTGCATAAAGAATTTGTATTGATACACATATAAAGGCAGAAAACAAAGATGTTACATGAAGCAGGAAAGACTGGCTACTTGATGCATCCATGTTCATCTTGTGTTGGGTTGTACAGGGAGTGGTTGTCCATTGTGCTTGGAGGAACATTTACTGAAGCAACTGCTCTTCTCAGGAGAGAAGGGAATCATCCAGTCTCCCACTCCACCATAGCTGAATGGTAAAATATACATAAACATTTTTTTTTTTTTCCCCAAATGAGGAGTAGAGATGGTTTTGCTGCAGCAGAGCAAGGAAATCTGGTCCAGTGGAGCATGCAGGCATCAACAAGAGGTTTTGGTGTCATGAACTCCCTGTAACCACCCCTTTGGTAAGTTTGCTGTGTGTGGCATTTTTGAGACACCTGGACCAGGGGTGCAGTGTCATTTGCACAGGATTGTGGATCAGCAGCAGGATATTGGTGTGGCCATGGGCAAGGCCAGTGTGGCTGGCTGGCTGTTCCTCCAAGTGGGCCAGCAAAGACTGCAAAATTGGGATCAGAATAGCTGCTGCATCCCTGCAAAGATGGTGAGGTAGAAATCTTACCTACATCCCTAGCAGAGCCCAGCACTCTTGATGAACCTGGCAGTGAACACAGCCATCTGCCTTCTTCTCTGACTTTTCTATGCGCTGCCACAGGTATTGCAGTCTTCCTCATTGACCGTTCTTGGCCAAACCTAGTGAAAAGTCATATCTGAAGCTCCCACTATTGCCTCAGGCTGTTTACTATTAGCTTTGGTGTAGAACTGAATTATTTCTTCTCATCTTCCATGGCCCTGCACTCTGGCACAGATGGAAAGAGAGTATCACAAACTAAGTCATGTGCTAACTGAATGGGAGCGGATGGGAAGGCAGAACAAATTCTTTCTCAGCTGCCCAAGTACCTTAAAAAGCAGGCACAGTTAAAGGGTCGCTGCCTAAAGCTGGCTGCAGGCAAGAATGAGCTCATGAAGATAGAATAAGAATGCAGAATATTGGCTATTGAGATAGGTAATGGTAATGAATATGTGAAAAGTACTTTGTGTTTTTATTGGAACAAAGCTTTGTCCTTGTTGGATTTTTTCAAGATAGCTCTGCTCACCTTTCAGCATGACCCCGAGTTACAGGATGTAGAAGACTTTTGATTATAAGACTTGAGATATCTCCCAAGATCTCTATCTCGCGATCTTTTGAGATCACTCATAATTTTCCCTTCTTTTTGTGTAATTTTGTGTTATTTTTCAAAAAACCTAAGGAAGATAAAACACGCTCCACTTAAAATACCAAAGTGGATTCCTCCTTCACTGTCTCTATTTGCATGGAAGCCAGACTGAGTTGCATCAGTAGTCAAAGGTCCTAAGTTGAGCAATTGGTCAGAAATACACTGGGACATCCAATTGTTGCAACCTTCCCAGACTTATCACTTCATTCTCCTCAGGGATGTCTCAAGCTTCTTGAGGGAGGTGAGTACAGCTCAGGGAAGGGCTTGGGAAGGAGAGTAAGGCAATCCTTTGTCAAATCCCTCAGGTTCTTGTCTTTACAAGCAGCGTGCAAAAGTGCATGTTCATCCAGCTTTCTCAGGTTTCCCAGTCTTTTTGAGAACTTGTCGATATTGCTCATAAGCCATAGGTCCCTAGAAGGATTTTCTTGTGAGAGAGGATGCATGATAATTCTTGGTGTGTAGTGTCTCTCTGAATGACAGAGAAAAAGATAGTGTGCATAAGAGAATAGACTGTGAGTGCCCTAGACAGCCTACTACAGATCTCAGCACAAGGGTGGGTTTCAGGGGAAGGATAATTTTGGCAAATATAGAGGTAGGACCCAGAGTCACAGCATTTTCTTTCCCTGTATCCTCTCCGCAGCTGGCTGCTCTCAACCCACCCAGCAGCTATAGCCTCTCTTACTCTATGAGAACAGTGGCAACCTTCTCTGGCATGGCAGTTTGGCAGGCAAGCGCTGCTTGAGCAGTCATTCCTTACCACCTCAGCCTAAACTGAATTTACTTGAGGGAGGTGGATGGAAGCATCTGGCAGGTCATTTGTGGTCTGGCTGAATGTTGCTTCCTGGGAAAACTAGAGGGACCTTGGAGACAAAAAGGGTCGATACCTTCATAGGTTTCTAGGAGGCAGAAACTGCGTACCAGAGTTCAGTGTACATCATTACCTTTTGGAGTTGTCCTCCACCAAATGATTATGTCTGTTACTGCTAATGTAGAGAATCTGCAAACATGTGTAACCCGAGGTTCAAAAAGCTGATAGGCTTGGCAGATATATGCACATTCTTGCCTGTGAATCTTAGCTCAGCTCTCAAGTATGATTGCAGTGGTACAGCACAGGCCAGATTCTGATCTCATTTACACCCTTGCCAATGCAGAGTAACTCCACAGATGCCAAAGTGTGGGCCTAAAATCTGTCCAGCTGTGGCCTGAGCTGGAGTTTCATTGATGAGAAAGAGTTGCATCCAAAAATGTGTTTCCTATGGTGGACTATGCATAATGAACCAGAATAACTGAACGATTGTGAACGAAAGCACAAGCACAAGCCTGGACTGGTTTGAGACCTGGGATAAATATAGTAAAATTATAACAATTTCCTATCCTGTGGCTGTGCTCTTTTCTTCTTCTTCTTTTTTTTAAAATCCGTATTATCCATAGTAAAGTTTTGCCAGGTCTGATAGTATGTGGAATACTATATTCAACATTTACTTGACAGGATTCTGATCTATAGATATAGGATACACAGGAACATCATCAGAGGTGATAAGTCACATGATATGAAGCCTCCCTCTTCCAACGTAAGGGAAAGTTTCTGTTGATGCAACAGGCACATAGGTGCCCTTAGATTTTTGCCCTTAGATAGGACCTTAGATTTTCTTTTAGGTCCTCAGGGTGTTAATTATTCCAGCTTAGACTCAACCATACCTTAGCAAAGTGGGTCAAAGTTGCTTAAGATATCGATATATTACACAGCTGCTGATATCTTACTCAATCTTCTGATTTTGACCCTTCAGCATGGACTCAGATTGAAGATCTGCACAAGAGCTGTTGTGTGTAGAGACAGGGGCTGCAGCACAGTAGTAAATTGAAGAAAGGGCTGGAGAAGAGCAAACGAAGAATGAGAGAAATGGAAGGAGGGTGGAGAAAAGTTTAAAAGCAAGATGAAGAGCAGGAATAAGAAGACTCCACAGGGTCTGGCAGAATCTGATAAACTTTGACAAAAGCTTCAACGTACTTGGAGGTGTTTTCTAAACCTTCTAACCTTGTAACATTCTTCCATCAATAGTCCAGAGGTGAACTGATTTATTAATATACATGCTTACACAGTTCTCTGTGAGCATCTTGATAAGGTAAATATATCACCCAGCAGGAGGCTACACTGCACCACTAGTCTCCTTCCTCAGAGATAAATTCAATGTTGTGGGCCCCAGCTATCCCTTTCTGACATACGCAGGGCGTGCAGTTTAGTTCTTCATTAAAAAATGCCCCATCGAGATGTTTAAACACAGATCTCCCTGTAAGGGTGAATACATTGAATTGCCCTCCATCCAATTCTTCTCCATTTAATTGGTATAAAGCAGCTTCCCCTTGGCTGCTTCCTCCCTTGAAATTACATAACTAGCCTCACTAGAAAGGCATAGGTAAATATTTCACACTGCACACCATGGATTAGGAGCACAGATCCCATTAACCAGAGATGGAATCACGTGGCTGATTTTCCCCTCACACTGTACTAGAAATGTACCCTACAGGACGCAGAGACTGGGCTCCCAAGTGCCACCTTATGAAGAAGGTGTGGAACGCATTCATTTAATGCTGCATGTGTTTCCATTAGCAGAGTCAATTGCTCTCCGTCCTCAGTTTTAAGACTCCCTGTTTCTCTCTATTACAGCTCTGTTTCCAAACGCCTGCCAATCCTCCCTAGTCCTTCCATCTGAGCCTGCAAAGTTTTGATGATATAACACCACAGCATCTTGGCTTTCATTTGCTTTAAACTTTGTGTTCTCAATTAAGGGTGTGCCGAACACTGAGCACTTCTCTTTCTCATAGGCTTACTGCTGCTTGGGAAAGCTTGTGTGCCCAGTGCATTGTCAGTTTGGGGTGGCAGCTTCAGGGGTGCCAGTAGGGCAGAGGCCCGAGTATTGTGACACCTGCAAAGCAGATGGGGAAAAAACATGTGGCTACTACTTTGGTTCAGAGCACCACAGCAACTCTCCACACTGGCATGGCTCCTACAGAGTGGAAAATTTATGTACCCATGTAAATACTAAGCAAAAACAAGAGTATGTTCATCACATATGTAAAAATAGAGCTGTGGTTAAAATACCATGCTCTGTGGTCTGTTGCTACTCTAGGAAGTGGGGTCTCTGCTACCTGCATGGATATGATGTATCACTTGGCCAGTATCAGCTTTCCTCATTTCCAGCTGTGCTACTTGATGCCACCACACTTTGCCTTTACCACATAGCGAACTCCTCCTGCCTAGGAAATTTAGAAAAGAAAATGGCCTGTTCCGAGTAGTTTGTGAAGTTATGTCGTGGCAGCTAGTAACAAATTTGAATTTCCACTTTCAGAAAAATAAAATTTCATTTTAAGTAGCATTTTAAACTGCATAGAAGTGTTGTACTCCAAATGTAAAATTCCACAATGATTTAAGTAAGCTAAATGTTTTGCTTTAAATTTCAGCTCAATTAGAAACAGTGGATTAGACTTAACTATTTGTATGAATACAGGAAGCGAAGCAAAATTAATCAAAATGACAGGGAATATCAGAAAAATATTTTTACTTAATCAGCATGACATACATCAAGTTTGTCAGGCAGAAAGTGACTGAAATAGTTCCTCTTGCCTTTTTTTTTTTCACTCCAAATTTCACTGAATAAAACCTGTTCTTGAAAAGTGTTTTGATTTTTTTATTAGTATTTAACCACATTCCTCAACAGAAATGTCTGTTAATTGTTTTCACCAGCTTGATCCTGAACACAGCTGCTGTGAAATTCTATATATGACCCACCTTCAACATGAAAATCTTTGCTACCTCCTTGCTGATCCTGTCTTTTGTTTTGAGTTCTTTGCTAATAAGTAATGAAAATGTTACAACCTTACAGCTTGTTTTGTGGTTGCAATTACGTAATCTTTATTAATGAAGCAACAATGTCAAAACTGTGTGAAACCAAACTCACATTTAAGCACTTACAATAAACAGATATAAAACAACAGATGTCTCGGTTTTCGTTCTCCAATGATTTCATCCCTTGTTAAAAATAAACGTCTGGTTTAAAAAAGAAAAGGGCTTTTCTCAACTCTCACAAATTAATTGAATCCAGAGCCTGGTGATACAACTAAGGAGTTCTCTTATTTTTCTTTTTTTTTTTTCTCCAAAATTTGTTTGTGGGGATACTTTTATTCAGCAAGCAATAAATTCACTTCAAAGCAATGCAGAAATTCTAGGAAGTCACTGGTGTAATGGTCATTTGCCCCAGCCGAAGCGTTGGCCCCTGATATCAATCAGAGGTGTAGCCAAAGTGCCAGGCTTGCCTCCAGTCTTGAACACCCTAAAATTGTTTTAGGTCAGAGATGGTTTCTGTTCACTGTTTTGGTTCAGGCAACTGTTACTGGTCAGTTACAAATGTTGGTTCAGGTTCAGGTCAGGATTTGTCAAGAGGTGCAGGGAGGTCTCTAGATCTGGGGAACCTCAGAAAGCCAGCATTCGGTTTTATGCAAACATCAAAAGTCCAGATGCTTATTTGAACCATCCACATCTGTTGAGTCTGCAAAACTGGGCTGGAAATGTAGCTGGAATAGGTTTCCCTGCAAAATTTCATAGACTTCATAGTTGAACTTGTGGCCAGAAATACCAGAGCTTCTTTTGCTATTTGAGCACTTTTTATTCCAGTGTTAACTAGGAATGCGTAGGTTACATTTAATGAGAGGGTGGGATACGCAAAAATTTTAAAACTTTGCAAAGATTCAGATCTAGTGAACAGGCGCTATGAATAATAAAACACTTAATAAGAAATGAAAACTCTATTAGCAATTTGTGAAGCAAAGCAAAAATATATTAGAAGTTGGATAGTTTTTTATTTCTCTGAAGGATAAAACTCGATCTACTTTTTACCAGAAGAAAATATTTGGTAAATTATTTTTTGAAACAAAGGCAAAAAAAACCCCAACCCACTATTTTTTAAGTTTTTATTGAGCTTCTCAGTGAAAATCAGTGAGTGTTGAAATTTAGGGTTTGGACAATACTTTTCTTTTTTCCAGTCCCTCCGGCACTGGAACAAGTGCAAAACAACTGTCTGTGCACTTTATTGCAAATCTTGCACAATTTTAAACACACAAACCAAGGTTCTTGCAAATTGTGTTCTGAGAATATAGCAAATTTACGCTTACAGCACTATAAACAATGACAAGATTCTTTAAACAATCTGTTTTCTCAAATTAGATTAACATCATGGAGTAGCACAATCTGCTCATTGACACCAAAGAGACAAAAAAAAATAATCAGTGTTTTGTGTCCTCCTTCAGGACATGGTTTTGGCAATAGACATTCACTGTCTATAGAAGAGACACCAGGCTCAACACAGCTCTGCCGATAATCAACAGTAAAAATACAGGCAGCAGCTGAAGGTCTTTGCTAGCATTGTGTACCCTGGTCAAACCACATGTTGCATCCAATCCATTTTTAAAGGTGATGGGGGGACAAGATTGCCTACCATGTTTGTCTGCACTTAAATAGCAGTACATGACATACCTTAAGTCACCACATCAAAAAAGTTCACAAAAAGCTCTATTGGTATAAAGGATTAGCAATTAGCTAATGCAAGCTTTTTCTGTTTAGTACTCTTGAACCTTTGCTGCGGAAACAGACTTTCCCACCATAGCTGAAAGTAACAATAACCCTCCTGTTTTGTACAGCCACTATTACAATCATACCAAGTTTGTGCATTGTGTAAGTACTCTGATATTCACATTTGTACTGTTAATCCTGGGAACTATGAATTAAACTTCCTTCTAAATTTATTTATTACATACTTTCCTCTGCAAAGCACAATTTTTATTATCTAACAGAGCAAAACCAAACCCCAGGAAACTGAAACTGAGAGTGACCTATAGTGACCTTCAGTCCACATGAAAATAGGTGACTGCTTTGTTTTGCTGGGTTTTGCACATTATAATTGTACTCACAAAGAAATCCTTGAAAGCATGTGTTGTGTTGAGTGGCTGCATGCAAACAACTTTGGAACTAAGTAACTTTGATCTTTGACTTACAGACTACAGGGCAAAGGTTAAAATCACGATCTTTGTTGTCCTGTTGGCAGCAGTTCCTTTAGAAGCTTCCTGCTTCCAGTGAAAGTGATATACAGCAATATACACAAATTTCAGTGTCTTTGATTGCTTTTGTAAAGGAAAAGAATTACTAGTCCTGTAACTTTTGGTATTCATTCAACTTTCTATAGATAATGTTAGCAAAAATCTGACCTTGCAGATAAATACAAAAGTAAAAATTAAAATGAAGCTGTTCTCAAAAGACATGTTTGCATGCATAGATGATGTGCAAGCAGAGAAGTTAACAGGCTATTTGCAGATTTACATAAGGAAATTTGCATTTTGTGAAGGTGACTACTTATTTGTGCAAGAGGGAAGCTCAATTTACTAATTCAGGTTAGAAAAATTTGATTTTAAGAGACGTTCTTAAGTACTTAGACATTGTCATTCTAATGGGTTGTAGACATTTTATAACAACTCTGCTGAAAGGAGCCAAAACATAAAAAAGCAGTTCTAACTGTAATGGGAATCCATGAAGACCTTCCACTGTTATGAACAAACTATACTTATATTGCCTTTTACATAAAAAAAAATTAAGTGTGCTGAAAGAATTTACTGAAATCTTATAATAGTAGGAATGTTGACTGCCTTGGCAAAGTGAAAACTTCACAGTTACTCAGACCTTAATGTTGGGACATTTGCCTGCCCCCAAGCAAAGCCATTAACAGCATCTAGTCCTTAAATTGGTGTCTGAAGCAGACCTTGCAGGCCAAGACACAGAGCAACAGTCAGTGGTGTGAGGTTCTGTGCTATTAATCGGCAGAATTCTCATTTATACGTAGCTAAAGAATTACAGCTGTTTCATACAGTGGGTAATAAATGAGCAAGACAAAACAAATGAGCAAAGCAGTCCTGTCCTGCTCCACCCCACCCCCTGATCCTAATTATCCTGTCTCTTGCAGCATGTCAGTTCCATTAACTTCAGCTTGGGTTTTTTTTTGTGTGCAAGGCTTGGGACAGTTGCATCCCAGAGCAAATACACTGGTGAGATAAGCAGCAGCCAAACAAATAGCTGGAGTGCAATTTTCTGAGAAGTTGTGAGTAGTCAAAACCTCATAACATTCTCTAATTTACTCCATCTCCTCCTTTAATCTGACTCTCTCTCACTCATGTAAACTGTTCCACACCTTTCTTTCCCTTCAGCACAGAATATTAAAAACACTAAATGCCAAAATATGGCATGAAATGTACCCCTTTACAGCCATTTTCTAGCCAGCTTTGGCCACTGTTTATTTCACTGCTAAATTTGACCTAGAGGCATCCATGGCAGATACAGCTGTCTTCGCTGGTTCTGGCTTTGCTGTGTGTTTTCTCATCATGATGGCTGGGTGCCTCTCACAGGAACCCCAGGTAGTAGAAAGCGCTTGCTTACACAAAGCTCAAATGGAAAAAATCCAAGCTGCCTTCTAAACACTTTGAAATAACACTTTCTAATGCTTCCTACGGGTGATGTTGACACATTTACAATGTTGATTTAAAGGGTAGGGGGAACATACTTCTTCCTGACACCACAAATGTAAACTTACTGGCCCACCCTATCCATGGAACCACACTGCCAGCAGGTCTCCAGTGCCAGGTACTTAAAACTCAGAAAACAGGCAGATGGTGGCCTCCATGGCTGTGAGGAAAACCTTTGAAGGCTCCCCTGCCTTCTGCCCCTCCAGGCTGGAGTTACAGTCAATACCAAGCACATCAGTTCCTGAGATATTTGGCCCAACAGATCCTGAACTTTCTGTGAACCATTTTAGACCAGGTTTGCTGTACCAAAGTACCTGCTAATGATTTCCTTCATTTCTTTAGCCTATCCTTCATTCACAATTCTTTACTGGAACTAATCTAACTGTAAAGGTTTGTCAGTCTTCAGATGTTCTAATTTCTCAATCACCTGGTCTGACATGATCCTGATTTTCTTCAATATTTCATCTTCCACCCCTGGGAAATTTATGTCTGTTCCTCGCATTTGTCTCCCATCTTCCTTTGTGAACACAGAGGGGAAAAATGCATTTAATTTCTTTCTCTCTCTTTTTTTTTTTTTCCTCAGCAAAGTCTTCTTCTGTCAATAAATTACTCCTGCCACATCCTGCAGGCCAGTTGTCTCTTCCTTTGACCCCTATGTTACTTATGGTTAAAAAAAAAAGTCTTATTAATCTTTATCTAGGTAGCAAGCTATTTTCCCTTCTTCAGGTTTCCTTTTCTTATTTTGGTTTCTTGCCTCCATTTAGTCCTTTCCACAGTCCACTTTGGACTCGATCTTTTACATTTTTCACATGTCCTTTCTTCACCTTTGATTAGTTTTTCATTTCCTTGTTCTTTATTAGGTGTTGGCAACTCAGTACTGTAGGTGGCATTTTGGTCTTTCTTCTCCCTTTCCTCATCCCTAGCCCGTGCTGAACCACAGCCCAGAATGATGTCAGGAGAGCATTTATACACCTTTCCAAGATGTGATACTGACCGCTCTGCTCATTAAAGGTCTTACGATATATTTTGCAAGAACGGGTGCATTAACCCCTACATCCTGGACCAATTCCAAATGGAGTGATTACTTTCTGCCTGCCCAGACTCCTCTTGCAGTTTCAATGGGATAGATTAATCTCTATTTGACCTGTAGCTTAGCATTGCTATCAGCATGTACTACTTTCCATACCAAAGGTGACTGGATGAAGGCTATTTTTCTGTTACACAAGGTTCTTTTCTAATTTCACAGTGAAAACATTTTTGGAAGGAAGGTACTGATTGTCTTTATTGTTCCATGTTTCCTTCTGGTGATTTGTAGTCAGAATCCTTGCACAGCCAGTGTTCTACTTGCAGGCAGTTCTTCCTTCCTCTTCTTTCTTCTCCATACCTAAGTGAAATGTACTGCTTAACCAAGTGACATGCGCCATCCTCATTTTCTACTCTTTACACTATTATTACAAGGTCAGATGATGCCCAGGTCAGACTGTTTACATTTACCACCACGAAAGCAGCTCCAGACAGCACCTCTTGCAGTGGTCTCCAGTTATACATATCTTTGAAAGGAGCTGTAGTCTTCATAGAAGGCTTTCAACTCGAAAGATTTCTTCCATGACTTCATGTATAGTGCTTGCAGATGTCAGGGAAGAGTAGGAGAAGAAAGCATACTCAGGTATAAAGCTGCATTGTCAGTCTATATAAGTGAAAGAAGCAAGCTGTTTTGCCAGAATAAGTGTTGGAGAAAGACTGTGTGAGTGACAAGAACAGAGAGAAACCATTTTTAGGAGTGTTGAAGGCATCCCTTAAGTTCAAGAGTGAACTAACAACCAGCAGTTTATTTAGGTTCCACTCCCATGATTGGTTTTTGACTTTTACTCTCTTCTTTATTATTCTAAAATAAATGGACAAAACTGTTCCTTTTCAAATTCCTATTCTTACTAAAAGCCATATCCTGTCCCCATGGCTTCCACCATGATAGGACTGGAGAGAAACACTTGACTCACCCCAGATGAAGGAGTCTTCTATTACAAGTTTTTTGACTGCCTTTTCAGTTTCTTCCGCAGTGTAGCATTTTGACTTCTGAACTGTTGAAAGAATAACTTCTTTTCATACTATTTCCTGCTTTTTTTTTGCACACCTTGCTGAATTCATGGGCTTTGGGGAGGGCTTTGCTTGCCCTCCCCAGCATTATCTAAACCCAACAAGTGATCATGCAAGGCCTTTGCCTGACCGCTGTCCATGAACTTTTGTTTTTCACCTATTCTTCCTCCACTTTCATATGGACTTTTATTATCTGTTTCACTGCTTTGCACCTGCTTACCTATATTGCTACTTTATTCCCCTCTGCTGATGTGCGCGTAAGACCACTTTCATAGACATATGTTTGGACTCTCCTTTCTGCTAGCCTGAACTCAGAATTATAGTTGTTTCTGTTCCTCACTCTATCCAGCTTTTAGCCTTCTACCTGTCCATATTTTGTATTGTTCCCATATGCCTAAACTGGGGTTGATCCCTCTGTGAATGATTTTGGACAGACTGCTACTTTTTAAAAAAATTAAAAAAAAAACCACACTTGCACACTGGACCAGAGGGAGCTTCAAACCCCAGTATTTGTCTTCATAAAAAGGCTCAATTAAAGAAATGTGATTCATGCACAGACCTTGTGGTCCTTCTGTTGGCTAGCTGGAGTCCATTTGGCCATTTTTATGTTTTGGATATTCTGAAATCTCCCTGTCAGAGCAGTCAAATGCTGATCATCATACAAAAATCAGCAGCTTTCATGAACGTTTTTTAATGAATTCCAGACTCAAGCAGGCAAGTTTTTTCACTTGTTCCCTTCCCTCTCTCCTCTCCTCTCCTCTCCTCTCCTCTCCTCTCCTCTCCTCTCCTCTCCTTCCTTCTTTCCTTCCTTCCCTACCTCCCTCTAAGCATTAAAAACAACAATTAAAAGTGGCAGCAAAATAGAGTATATAGAAGATTTGTACCAGGACTGAAGATCTGTTTTACAGTACCTTAATTTCTGTTTGGAGGAATTGTTTATATAGTGTATGGTGTGATCAGATGTTTCTTTAATGCATTCACAATTGCTTGGCATATTTTACTTAGTGAAGGATCATGCTATGCTATGTCTCATCATGTTGTTAGTGAACATGACACAATACTGGAAATTAAACATGACACTTAAATGGCAAAAGACAAATAATTATTTTCGAATCAAGAATACACTATCAACATAATTAGCACCTCTCAGCACATTCCAGGTTTTATTTACAAACATGCTGGGCCAAATTCTTTGCTCAGTTGTAACCATGCAAACATCTATTGTGTATGTCTGAGAGTTAATTTTCTGCTGTGTTTGCACTTCATTTTTGTAGACAATGTCTGCTATATTCCTTTCCAAAGTGCAATGGCAGAAGATGAAATGCGATTAAGATGGGGCTTGAGGGGGAGGTATATTGAAGACATCAGTGTGAGGTATGTGACTGGAAGCAATGAAAGCAGAAAATGTGGTTGAAAACAAGGCTGAAAGACTCAGCCCAGTCTTATGAGTCAAGGGATTTATGAATGAAAAAGTAATATGTCTGAAGGGACTGGTATGAGGAAAGGTACTGCTCCCTGACAGTCTTTCTCATGCATCTGGCGTTTGTGCAGTGGCAGCGGCTGTGTCTGACCTTGCCTGTGCTCTCATGGCCATTTTGAAGAAGAATGAACTCTGTGCCTATGCCACCAGGCTGTGAAGTCCTCTTTTCAAAGTGACATACAGTATTAGAGGATAAATCTCACTGGAAGGCAGTGGGACTTAGACTGTGGTGTTGTTGGGGTGCATCTGAAAAAGTTAACCTGAAAATCTAGGCCATCACCTGGCCCTGGTGAGGTTGCACATGTGTGTGTGGTAGTGGGTGTTGCTATTTATCTTTATCTACCAGCAGCTGTGAGTCTTGTTGTGTCTTGTAGATTCAGCTTCTGAAACTTCACATTGCCCTGCCTCTGAACAAACCAAAGTCTGGGAGACAGTCTGTTTCACTGTTATCCTTTGTCGAAGACACAATCCTGTGGGAAAAAGACGAAATAAGCCCACAGAAAATTTTGAGGATGGAGTACTGGTATGTGCCTTATATTATTTTTAGGTGTATGTATTTAAACCAAGTTAAAAACATAGGAAAAAGCTGTGAGAACTTCTCTTGCTCCATGAAAATATGTGCTGTACTCCCCTATTCCTTTTTTAAAAACACATGAAAAATACAGCCATTCTGGCTCACCTTTCAGAAGGGGTCCGTTGAAACAGGTGACATTTTAAATGTGTGCTTACTGTAGTATATAATATATTAATAAAGAATTTTGGCTTTAGTGTTTTCCTGGAGAGGAACTATTAAAAGAGGCAGAGGGAAAGGTTCTGATGAATGTGAAATTGCTACCTACACTACATTTACAAAGCTTCTAAGAAAATGGGAAAACACAGCCCTGCATAAGGAAGAGCAGTTAAACTGTAAGGCATGTAAAAACGCTTGGAGAAAGGTTTGATCTCAGCCATTATTTTAGTTCATTAAAGAAAATGAAGTAATTACTTTTTAAAAAGAAACATGCACAAGCACATTAGCAGTTCAAGTACACATAGTATGTGTACTTATAATCATTTTTCAAGAAGGCAGGTAGGATTTAACTGGGTGTTGTTTCCTTTTAAAACACTTCAGGTCTGTTTTTATGATAGGTTCAAAATTCTCAGCAGCTATCCTGTTGTGTGACAGGAGTTTACAGCATTAGTTTCACAAGACAAGGACTGGTGGAGTAAAATTAGTCATGTATGTAAATTATAATCATGCTGAATAGTTGTATGTGCTCATTTAGGCATTTTAACAGTGTGTGATGTTATCCTCTCTGCAGGACTAATAAGCATTAGCCATAATGAGGTCAGTCAGTCAGTCAGGCATTATCATGGGATTTAATTGGGACACTGGTCTCTGCTGAAGTGAAAATTAATAACTTTTGTCAATGTTCTGGCGAAATGTTCTGTCTTATTAAACTATGAGGGTCAATTAGAAAGCATTATGTAATAAAGTCCCCAGCAGCAGAACTCAAATTGAGTTATACCACAGTCATTATTCCAGGACGATTGCATTTGAAAATGGAAAACCAGAGTGCCATATGGAGGGCGCAGGTTATATTTACAAGCATTGCATGTTAAAGCTTCGGCAAGAAGGAAACAATTAAATGTAATACTGAAATAAATCAAAGCACTGAAAGTGCCATGTTATGCCAGGCGCTTAATATAGCCAGCATACCCCTAGATGCAACTAGGCAAAATGGCACCTGTTTATAAGCCTTGTTCGGGTTCTGTCAGACAGTGTCCTCCCTCTGGATCACTCTGATGATTCAAAATCCGGGGCACACCTGGAAGGCTCAGCTAGACACGTTGACTCATATAAATAACAGTTTATTGTATGGCTATTAAGACCAGAGATTGCTTTTATTAAAGCGCAGTTATCATGATACAACAAATTAAAGAACTTTTAAAGCATGTTTAACGGCCTCTGATATTCCCTGTTTGGTCATGGTTTAGAGTACTGTGAATGGGGGAGATAGAAAGCCTCTGCTGATGTCGGTGTCTACAGGCAACACCAGCAGCTGGCAAAGGTGCAGAAAGACCAAGTAGGAGAGGAGTACATTTTTATGGGGACAGTCACAAGCTCCGATGCCTCTTTTCCCCATCCCTCAGAGGAAGGTACAAGCAATCGCCTTTGGCCACCTTGCTGTTTCTAAGGACTCCCCCTTACCAAAAAAAGTAGCATCTCACTCCAAGGGCCCTTTTCTCCAGAATTTATACCCCAAATGGTGGAAACGAGTACTCACAGGCTGAACTGGAGAACTCACCCCACGTGAGTCCGTGCCAGAGCTGTGCCTAGCTCGGAGCGTCAGTGGACCTATGTATCCCAGCTTTCTGCTGCAGGTAGAGGCCACCGGTGCCCCTGCCAGAGATCACACCACCAAACAGGGTGTTTGTCCCTTAGTGGCTCTCTCCTGAGCTTTGTCACTGCTGCCAAATTTTCTGAGTGGCATGGGCCACTTGTGTGGCACAGCCCCAAGGCTCAGCACAGGTCCACAAATCCACCTATCACCAGCCCTGCAAACCCAGAGGGGTCATGGCCTTCTCCTCCCCTGCCAGACCAAAGTGAGCTGGGATCTCCCGGGATGGGTCTTTGGGAGGCAATGGACCTCCTGCTTGCTCTTACTCTGCAGGGAAGTGCAAGTCTCCCCACAGAGAGACATTATGCTGGAGAGACACCCTCCATCTGCCTTCTAATTATTATTCACATGTGTGAGGATGATTTTCTAGGGCACTCATTGTTTGGCCTAATGCAGTTCCTGTGGATGACCGTAGTAGATCTTGCCCCGGCTTTTAGAGAGCAGTGGAAGAATTGTGCAAGGGCTATGTGTTTCTGGGAGCCCTGGTCCTCAGAGCAAGCTCTGATCCCAGCTTCTGCTGCTGTCAGTAAGGGTAAGTCCACCTTACTCGGAGGACTTTTTTTTTTCATCTGCAACTTTACAGTCCCACAAAACTTCACCTAACTATTGCTGGCAGTGTAGGTTAGGTTAATTTTTACTGGGGGGTTTGAAGAAGCTGAACTGAACTTCTGTTGAATTTAAAACTGTTTAATTAGGACCAAGCATGTGATTTCTAACTTAGCTGTAAACTGACAAGCAGAATGAGGCATGATATTCCCCTCATTCATTCCAGTTTGATGACAACGTGTCTTACATTGAGTGTTTTGGTGTTGCTTCTGATTTACACCAGTGTGAGAAGAGATTCAGGCTTGTTACCAACCTGTCCCTCAAGGAGTGAGAACATTTTGCAACTTAGCTCAGAGCAGCTGAGAATGTCAGTATATTTGATAAGCATTTATGAACAAAGCCTCAGTGCTACTAGCCCCAGGAGGTCTTCTACTGTGGTAAAGGTCATCAGCTAGACTATTAAGAAGAACCTACTAACTTTGCACACTTTATTTTTTCATTGCCCAACCTCATATCCTGCAGTCTGGAAAGAGTCAGGCATCCCTTCACCTCTGCTCTTGATGATAATCAAGGCTGCTGAAAACCCCTCTGTCTGGGCCCTGGTGTCTTGGGGATTGCCCTCAACAGCCAGGGTATCTCCAGCCAGTGACTTGCTCTGGCAGGACTGGTCCCAGTGCCCAGAGCCAGCCATATGCAGTTCTGTGCCTGAACCACAAGACTGTGCTTTCTCCCCTTTAAATACTGCAGGAGAGCCTGTCAGATTTTCTCTCTCTTCAGTTCTGTGCATGTCGCCTTATCTTTTATTTTCTTTCCTGAACAGGAATAACATATACAGAAGGTCTCTGCTGCTGGCAGGCATGGCTGTGTGTTGTATGCTAGACTCACATCTATACATACACACACGCGTGAACTTGCATACACACACATGTGAACTTGCATGCACATACATACATATACCTCTCTCTACACACACAGGTAGATGTGCCTTCATGCACAGCAGTGGAACGCCACTCAGATGTCGTGGTTCCAATTTACCATTTGAAAGCAATTAGTGTTTATTATAGTAAGCATTTTCAACACAGGGAATACTTTAAAGACAACAGCACTGCTAATTGCTTTCAAATGGTGAATGTCAACATTTTCAAGGTGTTGCTGCATAGGCTAGGCTTCATGGATGCAGATGCCCTCAGCCTTAATATATATAAGTGAACATTCATGCATAGAAAAACATTCATTCATCTGGCCTCACCCCCCCACTGATGAACCCTCAGACATTTCCCAAGCAGGCTTCTTTATCCTTTTCAAGTGTCTAGCACACCAGAAGTTTTTGCTTCAATCTGTGTTTTCCCTACTTGGGATGCAGGGTATTTTTTTTTTCATTGCTACAAGACTAATGTCAGGGATTTTTGTTGTTGTTGGAAAGAGTAAGTGATTGGAAAGTGCTGATTCTCCCTAGTCTTTTACACCTACAGCGTTTAGGAGACCTTAACACAAAACAGTGCCAGGTCTCAGTGCTGGGCTGCCTGCTTCAGTCTTTGGCAAAATGACAATATTTTGGCAGAAGTGCCCTATGTTAACAAAGAAAAGTTTGATTAATCAGCAGGAGGGAAGACTTAGGAGAAAAGGGAGTGGGAAAGAAAGAGCGCAACAGATAGACATAAGATGAACTCTATTCTAAAAAATCTGATCAGTTTTAAAACAGCTTTAAAAAGGAATAAAAATTTTTAAATCTCTTTGATGATATTCAAAGAGTCTTTTTTAATATATGAGAAGGCACATTCTAAATTCTTAACACCACTAGTGTCACCAGTCCTTTTTTCCACTAAACCATTTTAATTCCATAATTTAGAAGGCCTTGAAAAGTAGCAGGATCAAACCGCAGCGTAATTGGATACACTGCGCACTTCCAGGGTGAATTTGGGTCCCTGGTAGGCACAAGAGATTTCTCTCTTTCTTCTAAGATCACATAGAGTGTACTCATTTGAAAGGAGAGATGCAGCAGCAATATAAGCTTTTTACACGGTGGAAGAGCTAAGTGTGCTGCAGGAAAACACTGGCCGTTTGTTTGGCACTGACGGTTTCTTTGTGATTGGAGGCAATGCTATTGACAGGAAAATCAATGTGGTTTACTGAAGAACGCTGAGTGATCAGGGAGCAGAGAAGCAGTCAGAGAAAAGTGGCAGCATACTGCACTTCTTCAGAAACAAACGGGTCCAGCTATTTTAGACCCTTCTACTGCTTTTCCCTGCTTCCTACAACCAATATAGAGTGTCTTTATGCTCAATTATTAGCTCTGCTGATATGAGTACTGCAATAACTAACAGAAAGCTAGAACTTTGGATGTGTCTGTTTCTGAGAAGCTTGGGACAGTTGCAAGCTTTTTCTGGGGTCCTACGGGGCTTTTAAAAACAGAAGGCAAGAAAGAAAGAGAGGGAGAGAAGAGAACCATCTGAACATCTGCTGGAAAATCCTAACTGCCTTGTTCAGCTGAGTTCAGCAAGAGCAAGAGCAACAGCAGAGGAGTTGGCAGGTGTCGCCACACTTTAGTTGGAAATCACTGCAGATGATCTCAAGATATAAATGAAAATAAGCTAGACAGTCCCTATACCACCTCCTCTCCTCTAGACTATTCCTCCTTCCCAGGAGACAACAACTGTATTGTGTGCTGGTTAACTGGGGGAAGGTATTAAAATAGCTAGAAGCAGGACTGCACATGCAAGCAAATAACTGCATGTATCAAAGTTGTCCTACGGTAGTGTACTGCTTTCTTTAAAATGGCTCTGGGGCTTAAAACATAACAGAACCTATGAGTCTTCCCTTCAGGAGCGCAAATAATCACTTGTGAAATAGCCTTGTTTAGGGTCAGGGGAAGGATAAGAGTTAATAACACTGCGTCTTTTTTTTCTGCAGAATTTGTGCAATATGCAAAATACTGGTTTTATCTTCAATGAGTGTTCCTCTCTCTTGTACCATACATACATATGCGTCTATATCTCAGGCACTGTGTCCTTGTCACTACAACAACAAAGGATTTCACACATATATACTAAAGTTTGAAGAGGATCCCTTAGTTTTTTCACTCATTGCATTCTCCCTAAACTTAACGCTATTCCTGGCAGAAACTTTCAAAGCTAATCAGCCAGCAGCCTCAGTCAGGGCTTTTCACTATTTGCTCAGCAGTTCACAGTTATGTTGGCTTCATAGACTTTCCCACTGTACCATCTCTGTTCCACAGCCTAGCCGACAGGCTCTGGACAGCAGGACAGCTAGATCCAATAAATCTGAGACCTGTCTAGGTGCTTCATTTATCAAGAGGCCTAATTTACCCAGGCCCTTTAGACTAATTGCAGATTTGCAAAAAATGCTGATAATGTAGAACAGTGCATTGTGAATGTCCCTTGCCATATTTCTGCTAATGTGTTTCATCTGGAGTACATAAAGAGACAGGGATGCTGATTTTAGACACAGCACTTTGGGGCTAATCCAGTTAAATGATTATCCCTAAAAATCTGCAGTGATGTCATTTTCCCTATAGAACTCTGCCAGTTGCCTTGTTTGCTTTATTGTGAGAAATACGTGATCCCAGGCTATAGAAGTTCACCCTATATTCTTTTTCTAATACACTGTAACTCTCTCAACCCACTCTCCCAGCTACCCATTCCTTCTTGTTTAGAATAGCCATCTTGACAGCAAACCCTGTCTTGGGCTGTTGGCTTTTACGTATACGCTGATAAGGAAGAGGTAGGCTCCTTTGCTTGATACATGTATGC
Source organism: Gallinago undulata (assembly GCA_026546715.1). Classification (NCBI taxonomy): domain Eukaryota; kingdom Metazoa; phylum Chordata; class Aves; order Charadriiformes; family Scolopacidae; genus Gallinago; species Gallinago undulata. Next base: position 34,608,049 of record JAOTQQ010000019.1, read on the forward strand.
AGATACCACTATGTTTTTCTCAAGGGACAATTTCTTCTTTCCATTCCCCACACTTCTCCCTTTCCCCCAGAGACTACGATTCCACTGTGTTTTGGTCATATTTACTAACAACACTTTGCTTATCTTTGGCTCCCTCTTCTGTACTTTGCTCTAGGATTCACTGCCACAATTTTTTCTAAGCTTCTCATCTTCTTATCCATCATTTGTAATGCCAAACTCTTGTTCCATGGCTTTGCAGAAAATTCAGATTCCATGTTCTTCCTCAGATGTCTTCTCTCCTTCCTTTGGTCCTGTGATTCCTTTGTGCTTTCCTTTATACCCCAGGGAACTGTGTGGGGCACACACGGACCCTCTCTGTATGGTGTGAGAAGAATTCAAATTTTGTTTCTAAAAATCTATCTGTCATGTAACTGATACAGTGTGCTCGTGCTCGCTGAGGCAGAGGTCAGCTGACCCATTATGTAAAACACTGACAGATACTACTATGATAATCATTATTATGGTTACTAATATAGATAAAGTTTATAAAATGGCAACACAATTTTCTCTGACTCCTGGGGAAGGCTGCTAGGCAGTCCCAAGTGTGTTTCACTACTCTACTGACATGTTAATGCTGACTTTTGCAATGTGGATTTTGAGGAGAGGTTAGGCCCTGGAATAGATAAAACATCAAGAGACCCTTATTTTTCAGTAAGTGGCTGCACAGGCCTGTGATAAGGCAGCCTGAGGAATTTGCCACTATAAATATTCCAAAGCTTTGAGAGACAGCCTTACATTTATTTGTTTATCTAGCACCAGCTCCTTCGTGTGTAATCAATGGAGCCTCCCATGCAGAGATACAGGAGAGCAATAGGGATGTCTTCTCAGGTATCCCAGCAAGGCTGTGTGTGACTTATCAGTGTTCAGCAAGCAGATGGCAAACAAATCCCACTGCTATGGTATTAACTGGAAGCTTGCTTTAAAGGTTTTCTCTGTTCTTTCAGATGCCCCTCAAGCATAACCCCAGAGTTCAGAGAAATTAGTATATGATGAGATAAATCTTGTCCAAACAAGGCAGGTGGATTTGCAGAGAGTAAAACACAGAGGGACCTTATAGGCCAAATACTGTAATAGACCACTGACTCTCAGGAGGGCAAGGTCCCTTCTCAGGGAAGTCCCTAACATTTGAAGACTGTCAGGGCTCCCAGTGCTTTCTTCAAAGATCCTGGGTACTTCCTAGGTTTGCCTCTGACTTTGTCTTGTCTACCACTCTAAGGTATCCATAAACATTCTTATGCTATCATGCTGCAGAATGGGATAAACCACCAAGATTCTTGACTAGAAACAGTGAAAGAAGCAAAGTTAGAGGCATTATTTACAGTTCTGGTATTAAAAAACCCAAAGTATCCCTTTTCTTCCTAGCCAAAAGTTCAGCTTTGCCAAGCCCTGCAGTCATTAGGTTGATGCAACAAGATGCATCCTGTGTAGCATGGCCCCGAGATGGGTGTCAGCGAGTAGGCTCACGCAGGCAGTGAGAGCCTCACATTTCTCATTACTATTACAGGGGTGAAGGGGAATTATCTGACTATTTCTTCTGCCCCTCTCCAAAAACTGTGTCCTTGTAGCTGTATAATCTGGATAATCTCCACTTCTAGACTCTTGCAGGCAACTTCTGGACTGTAGAAGAGCATTCAAAGGGGGAGGTGGAAGCTAATGAAAGTCTGGCTGACATTTTGATCACACTCATGCATATATCAAGATTATCCCATAGGCATATGTCACAGGGAGAGAGCAGTTTTTCCATATTAAAGATGGCATTAACCTTCTATCCTATCTTGCTCCCATTGCTATTCCCAAACTCTAAATATTTCAGATGTCTCTGTCCCACGCCCCCACACCACTCAGCTGTTAAAAAATGGCAAGATGATGAAAACTCCAAATTTGATCCAGGTTCTTCTTTGTCTCTAAGGTAATTAAGTCTCATTCCTTTTTTGTGGGTAAGAGTCAAAGGTAGTTGATTGTTAAACATCCACCTCAAGTTGCTCTTCTGACTCCCAAAGATGCACTGGTGCTCAAATAATCCTCATACAGACCCCTCATGGGAACCTTGGATCAGTCAGTGTTTGCTCCATACTATGCTTCATGCTGCTTTGCTATTTGCAAATGCAGTGTGGGAAAACAGAAATAAATAAATTGAGACTGTCTTTTTTGGGGGAAGGCTGGAACTTTAGAGAAAAGGCAGTTTTTTGCAAGTGTCAATTGATGGTGTCAATCCACACTAGAATTGGGGAAATGTTCACTACAGTTCATTGTCACCCATTTGTCCACCCTGCATCTGCAGAAATGTTGCATTAAATGGAGACAGTAGTTATATGGGGACTGTAGTTCTGTACCAAAGTATTTGGTCAGAAGATGATAGAAATTGTTGAGCAACCGACTGGGAGTTTTGGTAACAAATGGTCCAGTAGCTGTCATGGAAAGTCAATAGGAATTTTACTGTAGCTCTCAAGAGCGGCACATGCATATTCCTAAATTCTTATCCAATACATACTTTTATCTTTAGCTTAACAAGAATTAACAAATTCACCCTGACTAGAGATTTTGCCACATTATGCTGCCTTACCTAAACATTTGTAATCAGGGGCCAGGTCCTGGACAAGCATCACATGGGGACAAGTCAAGCAGCTTAAATCCAACCTCTCTAAGAATTGTCACTACAAGAGAACAATGGCTGTCCTCAGAACAAATAAATGAGAATATTTTTGTGCACACAAACCAAACTGTGCCTTAGAACAATGCTGCTTAAAAGTAGAATGAATCCATATATTGAGAAACTAGGTTACTGAAAAGAAAAATGATGATTTGAAGCTTCAGAGGTACTCTTCCTATCAGCCTTTTAGGCTGTATGTAAGTAGAAGAAAATCGTAGCAGCAAGACTTTCCTCCCACCCCCCTTATTGATTTTTTGTTGCATTTCTGGGGACTTACTGAGAAGATAGCCGGAAGCAATTTAAAAGTACAGTAACACCAGCAGACTCCAGAGCACTGGTACTAAAGTGCCACAGGTTGCACAGGATGCAAGGATAATTCAGTGCAATTGTTCAACCTTACGCTGTGTGGGTGAAATTCAGTATTAGCCCTTTACTGTTCAGTGATTTATGGTGTTTTACACTGACTGAGGATCTGGCTTAAAGTAGTTTCAGTAGTAGACTTCTATTTTACATTATCCAGTATTCAAGTAAAGAAGTTAAATAATGAAATGCATGTTATTGTTTTACACCATTTTAGTAAGATTATATTTGGTTGAGACAGTAATTTTCCCTCATACCTATCTGTACTCTCCAGGACCTTAAAATTCTATCCACCCTTCAGAAACAGTCAACTCATTACATATGCAGGAGTTTCCAGCATTAGTGGAAGAGATTCCAGCAAAATTGAGTTCTGTTCTTACTTCCACTCATGGAAGTTTTAAGTAATTTCAGAGGTGAGTTGTTTAAAATTATAATACTGTTGGTGAGAGTTTCATACCTTACAGAGGTTTTATATCAATGTAAGATTATTGCCTTGCATGTGCATTGTTGTCGGCAAAAGTAGTAAAATAACTTTACTCAAGTGTTAGCTGGTAACATTCATTTATTTGTCCTAGCAAGACAACATGTGAAGCAACACGGAAAAAATCTGAAATGTCTTTTTCTTCCAGAACTCAGGAAATGGATTTGCCCTTTAAGACTGGTCATTAAGACTGAATCCCCTAAAATATAAGCATAAATAATATATGGGAAGATTGACCTTCAGACAAAAGAAAAGGTGGATGGGAAAGCTCCAGAGGCTGAGGCTCAGGAGAGAAAGAGATTGTGCCTGCACCTTTTGGTTAGCAGGCTACATCTTCAACTGAGGATGCATCCTACATAACTCCTGGTTAACTCCTCATCTTTTAGAGGGATGCAGTGTGTGTTTTGGCAATTATTACTTTCTCTCTTCTTACTAGGAAGACTTCCCCCTCCCGGAGGACTGTAGTTAACCAGTGTCAACTCAGAGTGGTCATTCCCACCCAGACACTGACCCAACCTGAGACCAGTTCAAGAGGGGCAGCCTCAGGACAGAGTCCTGTCACTGCTGAGGGTACAGGGACCAGGTGAGCTGCAGCACATTGCCTGCCTGAGTACAGACTGCAAAGGGGAGGGCAGCTGTTGGGATAGGGGGGCAGAGAGCATGAAAAACTGCCAAAAGTTCTGTGGAAGAGTCTTTATTTATCATTCATACAACTACAGTGTTACTGTGTTGAGGTTTTGGTGCCTCCTCAAAAACTAAAATTTTCCTTGTTCTGTACATAGTTCTGGGATTTGCAATGGGCAAATATTGCCTATTAGGGTATCCAACAAAAGTTTTTACTGATTCAAAAAGTTTCTGGAGAAGGGCTCAAGATAGATGTGTTTGTGGCAGGAACTGAGATCCAAGGCTGTTTAAATAAGTTTTGTGACTGCTCACAATATCTGGCTAAAGGATTACAGCTAAATATACTCACAGGTGGAGAAAAGAGTTATGTCATGATTCAGTGACTGACTTGGTTTTCATCCTTATTTAAAAGACTGGAACAGGTATTTTTAAACAATCAGGTTTAATTCCATCCTTACTCTTCGGGTTTTCAGCTGGATTTAGTCATGATAGGGTCTGTTGAGAGCTGCCAAAAGGAACACTATTTTGAACTACACCATGCCATTTGTATTCAATGAATTTAGCTGATGGCATTTTACCTGCTGAATTATTAACTTTCAGGTAGCTCAATGTCCCACTGTCATGTTTTACCCTCACCAGAAAACTCCACGGAAAGCTAGAAATTTTCTCGAGGACAGATACAGACTCAGCTCATAGTTCCCGCAAGATTTTCTCTCCCACAACCCTCCCGTTACAACAGCCCTTCATCCTCAAGGCTGCCAGGGCCTCGCTCCTCGAAGGTATGCAGGTACATAGCAAAGTCACGTTGGCGTCGGCTGAAGGAGTCTCAAAACTTACCAGCAATGGGTCCAATAATGCCTGAGGCTTTTGGACCCAGCCTTTAAGTTTCTGCTCATGTGTGTCATCCTGATCAAGTTCCATGGGACAACTCCCATAAGTAAGCATTCAAATAGCTCACTTTCTTTGTGCTGCTTGTTAGTGCTTGTGTGCTTTGATATTCAATGTGTCTAAATCACCACACAGCATTTTTATTTTTATTTTCATAAAATACTTGAATTACACTCATATGAAATATGCCTCTGGCCCCATACAGATGTTTCCAAAAAGCCTAATAACAAACAGATCACAGGGCAGAAGAGTGCATATTCTTACAGTCACTTCCAAGCCTAACTGCTCTTCAGAGTTCTGATTACAAGAAAAGCCATGCTGCCGATGTTGCTTTAACTGTGATGTTAAAATGAAAACTCACTGTTGTATCCCAGGGGGATTCAGGAACACTGACTTTGCTGCCCATCTGAAATGGGATAATGTTCTCTATTCCTATCATGTGGGTATCAGTTCCAACTTGGAAATCAGCCTCCTCTCATAATTCAAGCTGGGGCTATACTGATGCAAACCTTCTCAGATATTATAAGCCAGTATGAGCTCAAAAAAAGAATTCACTGCTCAAGGCCAAATAGCTTCAAAGCTAACAATCCTCCAGAGTCAGTGTGAAAGTGTTGAAACTGTCAATGTCAACTTACACCATGCATAGTGAGTGTAAAACTTCAATAATGACATCATGGAGAAAAGGACAAAGGGCAGGCACTACACAGAAAAGTGCCAGTGCTCTTCAAATCTTTGAAACCTTCAAGGATTTATCTGGACTAACACTTCTACACATAGTCATTGGGGTCTTAGGCTATACTGATTAAGGATTTAGCTTATTCAAAGGCTCTCACTGATAGCAAGGATGACAAGGTTTCAGCAGTTATATTGGATTCCATTAGCTTTCACTTAAAAAAACATACCCAAACCCCCTCAGGATTCTGGTCTTTTTTTTTTTTTTCTGCCTCTCATTTTCTGTCTTTGTGTCAACCTTTATTTTTTCTTTAAAACACACACACACATACACACACAAATATATATTAATGTCTGGGTTTGATTCACAAACAGGTTTTGCAGCACTTATGCTCTCAGTTCTCAGAATGCAGATCCCAGAAGAATTGAATCAATTCTTCAGGAATTCCCTGAAGCACCACATAACGTGTTCACTCATTTCAGCTGCACTTGGGGCAACAGATACACTTTTAAAAGGGGGAAAAAGGTATTAGAGAAAAAGGGAAGGGTGTTCTAGTAAAGATCAGCTAATCAAGAGAGAAATTAAAAAGTGAGACTCAGTGTGGTTTTGGTGTCTGGGATGAAGACCTATCAAATGTTTTGAGTGCAAACTGCAAAAGTGTTCAGTATAATGAAGGAAAGTCATGCTTCCTTTGTACCATGGGTTTCATAGAGTCAGCCTCAGAAGAAGAGCAAAGAGATGGAAGAAGTGAAGAAGTGCAGGAGGAACATTCCCTCTGTCCTTCCTCTCCCTCTTATTTGTGAGAAAAGAAAAAGAAGGATCCATGTTGTACCGTGCACTGGCAGACATGCAATAATGGATTAAGCCCCACCCTAAAATAGCTTTCTTGAAAGACACAATTATCATCTTGTATTTACCAGATGGCAAAAGCAAGACCAATACAGATTATTTAGGAATTATTTAATAATTTAATTAGCCTCCTATTATTCAAGAGCTTGTGACAGAGTGCAGGCCACCCGACTCTTAACCCAGCTTTTGAATCCTCAGCTCATTGCTCTGTTATTTGCAGTTAACATCATTTTTTCTGCTTTCCCCTGGCTCTGCTGAAGGTACTACCAGTATCTTGCCACTTCAGTTGCCCCAGTACCCCTGGCACAATTCAGTTGTCTCACACAGGTCTTCCTGTGGTGCCATGTAAGCCATGCTGGTATGCCCATCACACCTGCAGGGAGCTGGCAGATCTGGCATGGGGCCTGTGGGAGACCCGTGACCTTCTAAAGCAGCAGGTGCAAGCCAGACAGTGATACATAAGAACTTCTGAAATGGCACCAAACATCTACATCTGAGCAATAGAATTGTACCACACATATTTCAATGCTGCTTCCCCAAGGAGCTGTGGGAATTGTTGCACAATATTGCCTGCTGCACAGGCTCCAGAGGGTCTGATCACAGCCCACAGTACTGAGGGACGGACGATTGCTTCTGAGATACTGTAGCTCAAGGATCCCAGTGCACTCTTTTACAGGGTTACCTAGCATATTCTCTAGGATTAGCTGCATTGTAACGGACAGAGCATGCGCTCATTCTAGAAAACAGTCTGTGCCATTGTAAGGATACTGTCAACAATGCACCACAGAGAACTTTTGGAATCTATCAAAAGCACCTACAGGTACCCCATTATTACAGTCCAAGTTGCTTTCCGAGTATCAACACTCATGCGAGACAAAGAAGGCCTTTCAGAAAAAGAGAACCAGCTGAGAGTTGTCCCTTTGCCACACAGAGAAATAGGAGGTCTAATGGGACAGTGGGACACAGTGCAGGGAGTTGGAAGTTATCGTGGTCTTACCCAGCTCTGGATCAGAAAATAGTAAAGGTAGATGTGTGGGTTACTCAGCCCAAGGTAATAAATTATGCTGAGAGGCAGGGTGTGTTCTTCTAGTACAGTTATCCTGCTCTGAAGACCTCAGGCAATTATGCTCTGTGGGATAGATTGGCAGATCCGCATGAGCAAAGGGGGGCTCTGTATGATACCCTTTCTAGGCAGCTGCAGCCTGGAGGTACTCCATGTAGTTTGTAGATTCACCTGGAATGGGACCAATTCACAGCCACAGTGGCCAACTTTTCTGGGGTTTCTAGGGAGAGATTCAGATCATGGGAAGGCTTCTGCAGTTTTTGGATGAAGGGCTCCCTGACTCCTACACCATCAGCATCCTCATTTTGGCCCCTTGCAGAGCTCACAAATTTGCCACTATACCACAAAGCCTCCTACTCCAGGTGCACCAGAACCTGGGGCTCATGACCTCCAGGCTTTTAACAATATTCTGAGGGTTTACTTTTCCGCATCCTTATTGTTGTTGTTGACTTAAACCAACTGCTTATTTTTCTTGCAGCATTTGGTCTCCTTAAAGAAATTAGCACAAAAGGAATGAAGGGGTGAAGGGTTATCACAGCCATGGGAGTGGACAAGAACAAGGGGGAGATGGGAGTACTCTACCTCTTCTATAAGCTGTTCTCTTCTGTGCTAATGTACTTGTTGTTTTTGCTGAAGGGACTGCACCAAAACGCTGACTACTTAAACATTTATGAGGAAGGTTTCACATATATTCTGTGAAGTGATCGTTTTATACAGGTTTTCTTTTGGGGTCACAATAATAATTGTGTACACAGGCACCTACACAGCTGAGTTAGCTGCCGCTCGACTGTTTTTTCACTCTCACTGACTTTACATCCACGTTAGGTCACTGACTTCCTTCGATCTGTCCCAGATTTGTATAGTAAGATCAGAATGGGTCTGTGCTGGAGGAGTCTGCTTTTTCATTTTTAAATAAAGTTTATGTAGCATGAGGAGCATACATCAAAATCAGAAAACGGGTCTTGCAAGTGAAAACTGTAATAGTTTAGTTTCATTATGAGTGAAGAATTGAGAGGCTTGGGTTTGTTTTCCAGGGAGGAAACCTTCCATGTTCTTAAGAGTTCTTGTTGTATGGTGTTTATGAGCTCACTTTGGTGCACCCTTTCTTAACAGAGCCTATCATACATACAGTTCTGCTGTCTAAGGACTTACTGAAATCACCTGCTATAGATGTGTGAAGAGCAAAATTCTCCTCGGGGCAGAGAGCAAGCATAATGTGGGACTGCATTTGAATGCCTCTGGAGGGAATAAATACTTCTTAGTGACTTGCAAATCTTTGCCCATTCTCCCATAAAAGGTATAAAACCCATTGTTCTATGCCTAGGTAGCATTCCCTAATTCCATCCAGCTGGAAGAAAAGGAGACCAGACAAAAAGTCAAACTGAGGGCTTCTGCTTCAGTGATAATACTTGACCATTAATCCACTAAGACAGCTCAGCCACAGAGGGATTTTAAGAACCTCCTGCCCTAGCTAATGCTTTGTTCTGATGCTAAGTTTAAATATGAATACTGCTCAATACTAACCTGCAGCCTGAATGTCCCCAGGTTATCTGCAGTTGTCCCAGTATTTGATGTGTGAGCAATCCACATTTTGAAGGGGATCTTTCAGTGGCAGTACCAGCCATTCTCGTTACAACAGCGCAAGTGGGACTGCAAGAAATATACTTCATGAGTGGTGGGGTAGGGTGGATTGTTATCTAACTGCTGAAGGGTGCATGGAAGTCAGCAACCAGCTCAAGGCATTGATTTATAAGAGGGTAAGAGCAGATCAGATACACCATTTCCTCATCAAATGAGGTGACCCGTGCCATAGTAAGCATCTGAGAGACGGCATTCACACCGTGCCTCCAGTCCTACATCCAGTGCTTGCTCTTTTTTTTCCTATGACTAATTCTCATCCCTACCTCATCCACCTGGCTGCATCTCCTGTTCCTTTTTCAATGGTTTCTGAGTGATATTCTCTCATTCATCTCACAGGGACACACTCTTCTGGAAGCATTACCCCAGCTAGGAATGTTTGAATGGGGAAAGGCCTCATTAGCATCTCAGAAAGGGTGTTGTAGACCACCAGGAGCATTGAGAGAGAGTACCACAGACCAAACATGTATATTCTATCATTTAGGTCACTCCTGTGCCAGTGGAATAGTATCGAACTGCATGACCTGCCCCCACAGCCCCAATATGCATCTTCCAAGGACGGTTTCCTAGTCTTCACAACAGCATGGCAATCTGTTTATTTGCTCCCATCCAGTGGACAAAATGAGGCCAGCTAGATAGTGTCTATGAAAAATGGACATGGAAGAGACTAAGATGTGATGCATAATGCCAGAGAGGATAGTAACAAGCTGAGAGCAGCTGTACACCATTCCACACCCACTTGAGATTTCAAATCTTTGCAGTAGTTTTGCAAAGCAAAGCACTCTTCCTTCAGAACACAGTAGGACACAGGAGTATATTCACAAGACCAGTCTTATGACTCTAAGTAATCACAGTCTTGCCCGTTGTGTAATGTCATCACTGAAAAGACTGGTTGTACTAATAGGAAGTGATGGCTGATCCCATTTAGAGAAACATTTCTGAGAAGCAACAAGCAGTATAATATCAAGAGGACTTTTAGATTTCCACCTCTCTTCTCCTGGGGGCGCCTGCAGATAAAGGAGAAGGTGGCAAGGAAAGTAAATGTTTATTTTCTTTTTTTGGTAGTCACTAAGTATAGTGCTGCAAATGCAGTTGCATTTGTCCTATATATCATATAATCACTCAATAAAAACAAGAAAGGTGTATAGCAACAAGGGAGAAGGAAAGAGAGGAAAATTCTTTGGGCTAATTATAGGAACATTGTGTTTCCTCTGTAATTTGCAGGCGTTCCATATTGTGTGCATGGTGATAGTCTTTACTTAACTCTCCTGGGATAAAATCAGAGCAGCTCAGCTAAAGGAATGGTTGCTCCAAATTTGTCCCTGTGAAAAGCTGGTCTAAGCCCACAATTCTCATTGGTAAAAGGTGATTAACATGAAGATCTTACCACATTGTTTACAGATGTTTTGCTAGATGCAAATCCTGCTTGATTTGCTTCACTGTTTTCACCATTGTTATCTTTTGCCTCTCTCTGAACACTGAATTATGTTAGAATGTCTTTGGTCCCTAAGATGCTATAAAGCCCCTGTAAGATATGGTCTGTACTGTGTATGTTATCTCATAGACAGAAAAGAGTAAAACAAAGAGAAAAAAAAGTAAAAAAAAAAAGTTGCCCACAGCCACAAGAAGAATTATCATCTGACAAGAGCTACTAGTTCCTAAAAATCAAATTCCTACTATTCCTATTATTTTTTCTCCCATTTCAAAACCTAGCCTAGATGTCCACTGGTAGAAAAATTCTGTGGCTTCTGAACGACCAACACAATCCACTGCATTGCTATTGGGAGAACATGTCTGTACTAGCTGTACTTAACTATCTTCTGCATGCAAATCATGAGCAGCAAGCGACCCACCCAGAAACAGCTTCAGCATGCATATGTTCTCGGAAACAGGAACTATTCCCAGTGATCAGCCTTATTCAAAAATCTATGTTCGTGATGGGTCTCACTGAGAGCAGTACCTTTGGATACAGTTGAGTTCTGCGGGTTTTGCCCACTCTTGCCTGGATGAAATGGACTCAATACTGAGGATGCAGCCATCAGTTTTGTGAAGTTCTCTTCAGTGCAGTGGTATCAGCCCCTGATAACAGAAACCGCTGTATTTCCCCAAGCCTGGACTAATCCTCCATGCCCTTTCAGTGTCATGACTACTAGTTTGCTTTTCCTAACAAAGATTCTATAAAGAATCATAAAGGCTTCTGGGCCTATTAACTATTCAAACTGAATGTGCTTCCCCATACATACACTCCCTGAAAGGCAAGAGGAAATATACATCCATGCACTGAAGTAATGCATTGCTCAAGGAATTGCAATGGATATACAGTATTTCATACTGAAGCATCAAGCTTGCCTTCTAAATCAGATACATCATCTATTGACTCCAGCGCTGTAAGTCACCCTTTGAAACAGATGGCTTCCCTCATGAATTAGACGGGGAGATCATCTACTAAATCATCTCCATATTGAACCCAATACAGCGTACTGCAAAGAGAACAGCTCTGCAAAACAACTATACACAGAGGAGGTACTACAGTATCTCCTCTGGGTTATTGCTTCAAGGGCTGGGCGCAGACAATACCCAGGCAGGTTGCTGGTGGCCTGCTTGTGTAGACGATGAAAAGCTAATCCAGTGCTACGATAATGGCTCTGACAGATACTATCTCATAAACCCTACTTGCGGTAGTTTAAAAGATAATCACTGCCTCCAGCTGCAGGGATGTGTGCCCATACCTCAGGTGCTCCCGTCCGTGTCGGGTGTATTAATTTAAGTCACCAAGCTGTGAATTGGAGCAGCTGAGGCATTGGCACGCCCCCCATTTTGTCCATTTTGCTGACTCGGCAGTGAGACTAACCCCAGTGGCAGGGATGGCACAGACAGCCAGGGCGGTACCATGGTAAGCTGCTAGAACTTGATTTGGCATGGAATGCCTGTCAGGGCCCTATGGGTACAAAGAGCAAAGATTTTTAGTGAGGGAAGACATTTGCATAACATACATCAAAAGAGGAATATGAAGATATGCTTTCCCCCCTTCCAGTGGAAATAATGGATAAAGGCTCACCTCTGCCTTATGCCAGCCACTTTCAGAGGCGTGTGCTGCTATAGTCTCATTCTTTTTTCTCTCTGTAACCCTTGTCACACAACTAAGATTTTTTTTTCACTCCTCACTCATGCCCACCATGAAAGACAGCAGTAGTCTCCGTGTGCTGTAATTGGACTGACTGGCTGACTGATTCCTGTTCTCCCCTTGTGCAGCCCTGGGAACCTGGGAGAAAAAAGGTGGAACAACCAGCCACTCAAAAAAACCCCAGACTATTTCATAGGTTAAGGAGTAGAGCATGCAACTTCTGTCTGTTACAGATGACTGGGCATTGAAATTCGGATGTCTTGTTCCCAATACTTCCTTACTATGATTGTCACAAGGGTGACAAAGGGTGGGAAAGACAAGCCATTCTCATTAAGAACTTATAAAGGGGATTTTTGTGAGGAGAGTATTGCGCTTTCCTTTTTCTGAAGTGTGACAATGCTTGGGGAAACAAGATAGACTGAGCCTAGCTTAAACTGCCTGAAGTGTTGAACATGTTGAGAAAACAAACTGTGTACACCCATATGCACCAAAATCAAGCAGTCTTTCTGCTGTTATCCTCAGTGTTGCTTGCAATGGAAAGGGAATGCTCCCACTGCCTCAGTGCCAGTAGGTCTGAATTGCTAGTGATACTCTTACTGGGTAAAAATAACCCTTGCAGACAATGTGCAATTAGTCTTACAGGTCAGCTTTTCTCCAGCTCAGCACACTTTTTTTTTTAATTTACATTTCCTTCACCCTCTTCCAGAGAGAATGCACAAAAGAGCCACTGATCTTGGTCACCAGTACTAAAAGATTTTAATATTCCAGTAACTCTGTCTATTTATATCCTTAATGATGTGTCCTCTGTTTCCTTCCCTCTCCTTTTTACTGACCCAGCCTGCACCAAGCCTTTATCTATCCCAATTCCTAATTCAGATCTGTTGTGCTTCTTGTCCATGGGCTTCTCAGAAAAAGGAAAACATCAAGGAACTCCTCTGAATTAGGAGAGCTTAGTACAAACTCAGGTCTCATCCATTTGGAGCAATGCTGCTGGAGTGCTCTTGAGCATATCTGTCATCAGTGTTTCACTATTTCAGACATGACTACAGCTACATCTTAATTGTGTTTCTGCAAGGGCTAGCCAGAGTTCCAGCACTCCAGATGACTTGGGGCAGACAAGGAAGTATGGTCTTCTGCCAAAAATGCGACAGTGAGTGGCAAAATCAACAAGTCCTCCATGTAACTCTGATGCATTCATTGTATCACTGGTGCCAACAAAATGAGGGGTGGAAGGGGAAGGAAAAGATTCACTAAAAAGCTACTTTCATTTTGCCAGGCTGTAAAATGGGACCATTCAGGTTCATATCAGAGGGCCAGGGGCCAGGAGGTGTAATATTTTAATTTCTTCACCTTGCTTGGATTTTCAGACAAGAAGCAATAAAAATTATGCAAAATGTCCAATAATAGGGCCATTTTTTAAAGTTTGCAAGACATTTGCAATAATTCATAAAAGATTACATCTTTTGAGGTCTGAATTTGACTCAACTTTCATTCCAGTATCAAAACACAGCTCATCTTACGTTGCTCACTTTTACCTGATGCTACCCTCAGAATCTTCGCCTATCCTAGGGATACAGTTTTTTGTGAATGAATAAATAAATAAATAAACGTTTGCATTTAGAGGTCACTGCTTCAACCCCTAGGGTGCTGACAAGGCTGAAAATCTCATGACAGATGGAAGGTAGTCACTGCTTTAAACAATGGTCTCAGTCCTCTCTGAGCCATGTGGCACAGCAGTTAAAGATGTTATGGAACAATATGGTACCTTAAGCCTTGATATGTCAGCATCTTGTGGTTGCTGTAAGCTACACTGGCAATATCGTTGAACTGTGTTTTGTTTTCCTTCTTAATCCTTCTGGTTCAGCCTACTCATTTGTAGGTTTAACATATTAGAAAAAATGCAGAACTTCTTTACAGTGTTTTTGCTGGCTCTGAAAAGTTGATCTAGCAGGACTGGTGACTGATATATTGAATTTGTCCCTTATGGTAATTGTTTAAATGTTATAGCAGCTTTAACATGTCATCTGTTAAACTTATTGGTGATGCAGCTGTTCAACGTGCAGTGTGGGTAATATTTACATGATTTACTGGGTGACGTACAGTTTTTGATTCAGTAGTAATGTATTTGATTCAATAGGTGATGCATCTAATTCAACCGGGAGTCCATCTAATTCAAAGGTGATGCATTTGATTCACTAGCTGATGTACCTGATTTAGAAGGTGATGGATCTAGTTCACTGAGAACGATTCCAATTCCCCCATGCAAGGTATTTACTTCAGTCTGTGATGAATGAGCTTTAATAATAATACATGTTTCTCCAATAGTGGATGTATTGGCTCCAACTTATATCCTAAGCTTCCCAAATCTGGAGTGGAGTGACACCTTGCAGCCACAATTCAGGTGAGGATCACAAGCAGTGTGAAACATTAGCCACCAAACTAATGGGACCAAATTATGTGATAAAAACTGTGCTTCCCAGATGAAATATTTTCACCAGATGTGATGTGGGGATACAAATGCCCTGTCACTGCTGTTATTGCTACCATAGTACATGACGAAAATCCCCAAATCCATTTACCTTCAGTGTCATTGCTGGGATTACATACTCAGTACTTATTTCCCCAGAGCTATGTGAGCTCTCAAATAGCGGCATCTGAACTAACAGCTCCACTTTCCTCATTTTTGTGTGTGCTTTTATTTTGTTAGAGGTTGGCAAATATTTAGCCCTAGTGAAAATGAGGAAAAGGGTGTCGGTAAAGAGCAGTATCGCATGGGGTAAGGAATGTGGGGCCTTGGGACTGTAGAACATACTGCATTGCACCATTTCTGTGCTGGGATCACATCCTGGTGCAAACCTCTGGAAGTGTTAGCTTCACAAGCATTGGTCCCTTGTGCTTCTGCTGGCTGTTGCCTATCCTAGAACCTTTTGTGAAGAGGTCAACCTCACTGCCCTGCCCCACCTCTGGCTCCAGCTCCAAAATTAGTGGCAGGATCTTCTCTTACTTGGACTATGGTTGAGATATTTTGGTCATGCAGGTTACGTTTTCAGCCACGAATATAGTAGTAACCTTTGCTTGCACGCCTGTGGAAACAAGGAGCTCTTCCTGGACTTGAGTCTCTTACCCATGCAGGGGTCATCTCCAGGGCTGTGAGTATGATTTAGGGCATGGCGGGGGGGGGGGGTGTCATCTCAGAAAGTCATGAATGATGTGCACCCATACACAGATAAGAACCTGAAACAGTTTTTCAGTGAGATCTCAGAGACCCAGAAAGCTGCTTCACCGCCCAAAGCAGCCCTCTTCTCGTCCCCAACCCAAGTTTGTGGCTGCTTCTTCCTTATGACCTTTGCCCATATGCCCTGTGAAGAATTACTCCTCCAGGGTGGCAGAAACAGCAGCTGCAGCCTATCCAATATATTTGCCTCCATTTCATGCTCCACTTGGAAGGGCTCCCAGGGCAAATGCTTCACTTGTTGTGCCCTTGTTATTGCTCTTTGAGACATGTTCATTTTCTTGTGTGGGTACAAGTTTTCTTCTTGTGCCCATGGCTGATATGTCTGCCTTTTAAAGACTACTAGGCAAATAAATGACAAGGAATGTAGTGTAGCTCTACAAGCCAGCGTCTTCAAATGCTAACAACAATGTGCTAAATACTAAAGTAGGCATCGAATCTTAAAATAAATAAATAAATAAAAATTCTTTCACACTTTATTGCTCCAGGCTGTGTCTAGAGATGTACTGAAGTTGTTGCAGGAGTCTTAAGTAGTCAGCTTTTTTCTATCCACGTGAGTTTTCAGGGTTGAGATTCGTGTACCTCCATTTGGTATCATATGTTCAGACAGAATACATTAACACATTAGTGTCTGATCTGGGGAAATAGGGCTGGTTTTCCACCTTTCATTCCTCTCTCCATATTTCTTTTCCTTGCTTTTCTCCCTTCTCTCTAGTCATGGCAGTGCCTGAAATCTGTGTTTTCCATTATGTGATACGCAGTCACATCCATCTGCTTCTCCTTAATGCCCAGTCAATAAAAAATGCATTCTGTGCTCAGAGAATAGTACATTAACTGCCCTTTGCTGGTTTAATGAAGAAAATGAGGAGAAATAATAAGTCTGAAAAATTAAATGGTTTATAGTGATGGTGACACCTCTTACATAGAGTTCAAACTTTGGGTACTACTTTCAAGGACTACAGAACTGCAATGACAAACACTGCTGCAGTGCTAGGTAAGAGCTTTAATAGTCTTAATCTATTAAGTGGTTCGACTTCACACAACATACATTGCCAGCCCTTGTTAAATGTAACACTTGGTAAGTTGAGCAGGGTCCACTTCTTAGTGATGAGAAAGCAAGCAAAATTCAATCTTAAGTGACTGGCATTTACCTGGGTCTTTTAGACAATCTACAAGACCAAGAAGGCAAGTACTGCTTCAGAGTATCTGCATGTTACAGGCACAGGTATGTCTACATGGGTAGAACAAAACCCACCATTCACTCCTCATGTCATCAGGTACCTGCTATCACCTCTACCAGTGTCCTCTCTTTTTCAGAAGGATATACATCCTGTTTTTCAGGTATAGGTGCCATGGAAGTCTCCATTAAATTTAAAGGAAAACAAGAAACAGTTCTTCTTTTGAACTTTTCTCCAAGTCGTTTTTTTGTTTTGTTTCTTTTTTTTTAAAGTTAGGCTACATTGCAAGGAACATCCCACTTGCCCACTTCTGTGCAGACTTCAAGTGTTCAGTTAGGCTCCAAGGTCCAGGCTTCTGAAGTTAATGCCATTTTATTTCCAGGTGAATGCCGTTTCCAAACATTCCTCTGCTTTTTTTGGTAACAATGCAGAACTGGGGAAGAAAGGGGGGAAAAGGCACACTCCCTCAGGGCCAGGAGTGACTAGATATACAGCTAATTATTTTGGCTACTTTTTAAAAACTTGTCCCAAGGGCTGAAAAGCTGATCGCACCAGTGGGCAGATAAGCAAATGAATTTGTCTCAGGCTTGATCTGTGCCCCCCAGACCTCCAAGAGTCTTTGCATGTTATAGGGTTTGGAAACTGTAGATGATGCATTCTCTCCTCTCAGCACAGAAGTGCCATAGGCACTCTCATTAGTTGAACATTGCCATTTTTACAATCACAAACCCTGCCATGTTGCGCAGAGGAACTGCAGCTGCTGCTTCTTGGGGTACTGAGTAGAGCATACTCCTGTGATGGCCCCCAGAGACCCATGCACAGCATAGCTTATTGAAACAGATGGGGTGAGGGAGGGATGCTTCATCGACAAAGCACATTTGTCTAAATAGAAGAAGAATGAAAACACAGCACTTATCACTGGTGCTTAATCTTAAATCCAGTGAAGTTTGGAATGGGGGAGATGAATGCTGTGCTTACCATGGTGTAATACACAAATACATAAAACCCCCTTCTTCATTCCTCCTTGGTTTTTGAGCACATTCACCACTTAATAAACCCAAAGAAGGCAACCAGGCTGCCCCTATGAGCAAGCTGAGAGATAAAGCAGAGCGTTTAAATCACTATGAGCTCACTCTAGCTATGTCCCTTGCCACCATGTCATGGAAGCACACTGCAAAGCCCTCACAACGACACACAGATGTTGCCCTTAGAGCTTCTTATTTTTGAAACCTGGAGCAGGCTACCATTATCTTGGGTGTTTCTAGGTCTTTCACTTAAGACTATCACAGCATTCACAAATATTAGAGGATTAGTTCATTCCTTTTTATATAGGTGAGGAAACTGAGGACAAATTGCCTGCTGGTTATACTAGGATCTGGAGGTAGAACCTGGAATTAAATTGTGCTCTTCTACCCTTATTTGGGTTTTCAGAATCTATTATTCTGCCATGAAGTGAGGGCAACTCCATGAGGTATTTGTTAAGACCAATAAGGAGCAGTAGGTAACCCTTTCCTCTCTCATGGGGTACATTCTGGCTTGGGAAAAAAAAGAACCTTTTGCTTCATGGAAACTCTCCCTCTCATGCTCTTTATTCTAAGGCAAGGCAGGAAGTTGAACATCTTTGATGCTACAAGATGCTTTATGGACAGTATTATTATTGGGTAAATGTTTATCAAAGCTCCTTCTCTGGGTTTTGCTAAGGCTCATCTCTCTCTGTTAGTGCTGTTTGGGCCTACTTGTGTTCGATGCTAGACTAGAACAGGTAAGGAGATATAGTCCAAATCAACCTGAAATGACATGTTAGAATATGATCCTAAATTAAAGAGTAAGAAAAGTGTTATTTCCCTAGATTGTCTTTTTACTTTCTCTGATTCCATGCCTGACAACATAAACCTCCACACCTGTGCTGAGATTTATCATTACTGGGGCTTCATTGGGGCTTCTTGGAAATTCTGTGCTTTCACTATTTGAGTGAGAGGATTCATATTTCTTGGGACATAGACCCAATCTGGTCATAGTAGACAGGATTTTGAGAAGATGTAAGTCAGAGCAGTGTGAGACACCTCTCAGGTAAGAGGAAACTATATGGATCTTCATCGACAAGAACTGCAAGAACTGCAAGATTTTGCAATGTGTTTTGCCTTGATTTTTACTTTCGGGGGAGGAGGGGGGGAAGGGGGGGTTTGGGGGGGGAGGGGGAAGGAGGAAGGATATCAATGCTCTAAGTGAAATTGTTAGCCTGTTAGATTTAAGACATATCCCTACCAGGTACAACAACTGCACAGCAACAGTCCAAAGGATATTTCTGGCATACAAATAGCCATTGTCCCAGTTACACAGATTATAGTCATAGCTGAACTAGACACATTTTCACTGTTCTGCTCATAACATTTCTGTACAAACTGTCATCTTTTTTAAACTTGCTGAGCAATTTGAATGGCAAAATAGCATTATTTTCTATAGGAAAATTATCAACAATGGTCTGGGTCTTAGGATAGCAAAGGGACCATAAAACTAGCTCAACAAGCCAGCTGAGAATTTCCCTGGAGAATTTTCCCAGCTCTTGGCACAGGGGACATCTCAGGGATATGGCCAGGAGGAGGGGAGGAAAGGGGTGTGCACTGTGGCATAATCCTTGGGGGCTCTTTGTTAAAGCAGCCCCAAGGTTGCCCTTAATTGTGTTGTGGGCTGAACTGGCTCCTAACCAGCTGCTGGGGTGTGAGAACTACAAATATGGCACCTTTCTTTCCTCCGCCTCCCAGCTGCAGAAAGCACAGTTTGGCCAGGGTGCAAGAGTCAGCCTCCTGGCTTTTTCTTGCAGCTGAGCTTCTGTGCTGTCACACGTCACTGGATCCTGCCCCAGCCCTGGGACAACTATCAATGAAACAAGCTGGATATCTTGCTTATTTCCATAACTTGCACCTCTTAAAAAGTGAGCACACACACACACAAAAAAAATTCTGATGTGACCATCCATATGAGTGTCTTCTGGAGCAAAATGGACAGTAGAAGAAATAAGACAGCAAAATATTCTACAATTTAGGTACCTATTCTAAAAGGGGATTAATTAATCATGAAAAAGAAACAAGTTATTTTACCACACACAAAGACAGAAATCATACCAGACGCAGTGTTTTCCCTACTCTTCTCCCTGCTAGTCTTTTATGCTGCCTTCTTTTCCTACTTTTTGGACAGCTACTCATGATATCAGTTTTGAGAAATTCATTTTTTCACAGGTTCTACATTTTGCATGGTTCCTAGTAAGTGATTAAATCTAGACCAATACTAGGCTTTTGTACATATCTGTGAGATATATTAAGAAATCTCGTTTCCCCAATAGCAAGTCCACTCCCCATCCTTTTACCTTTGAGGACATGTACTTCAAAAACAATTCCACCTAGCACAAAGTCTCCCAGTGTGTTTTGCAGCAGAGGTCATCTAGGACTTCAACCATAACCTTAGGAAAGTTACAGCCAGAAAATCCAGTACCTTCTGCATGACTGTCCACACAACTCAACAACCAGAAAAGAGCAATTATCCAGTTTTCTAACCCTCTCTTTGTCCTGTATCAGTTGCCACCTTGCAATGAAAAATCATCTGTGTCTAGCAGTTATGCCTTATCTCAACCAAGAGTTAGAGACAAGAAAGTGGACCTCGATATGAGAAAACTTCTGGTACTGTAGGTTATTTGTAGACTGTTCTGTCCGCACTAGTCTGAAAATTACATTGTTGTGGGCAATTACAACAAAGGACCATGTCAGAGAGCCAGAACTCCAAACTGCCTGATTTAACACAGATTAGTGCAGAATGTTAATACTTTCTGCCCTTTATTTTGGGCTGCCTTTTTTTTTTTTTTTACAGAATTTACTGAAAAACACTTCCCTATGAGGAAAATAAGAAAAATACATAGAGATTGTTTTGATCTGTTAAATTTTTCTGACTACTTCAGGCAATCCTGCTGAGATTTGTCTTACTGCAAGTGCCCCATAAACTCCCACCTACCTCTAGTTCATACCCTCCACCCAGCAGAGGCCCTATTGCTTATGCTACACCCTAACACAGAGCTGGAGAAAGATTATGAAACAGGGATACTATCCAGGAACAAAATTGCCTATTTTTTTTCTGTATTCCAGAGGTAAATAAAAAGTCAAGCCCATCTGACAATGGGATTCAAAGCAAAAATAGAACCTCACATTTTGTCAGATATCCAAGGTTTTTTTCTGGTAGAGAGGTTTTCATAAGTGCTATAACCCCTTTTGGTGGGGTTACATCACCATTTGATCTAAACCCCCACAGTAAGACTACATCTGCTACTAAGCTGTGTTGTAAATGTCTTTAATTTTTATATTTCATCTGAAGGGAGTTGTTAAAGTGGGTTTACAGGGTGATGGCTCTTTGAATAAAAGACATCAGGACTGAAGCAAAGCTCTGCATGACACTTAATTTTCACTCTAATAAGCCCTCCTAAAACATTACAAGATTTTGTTTTTCCCTGAACTTGCTTTCCCTTCCTGCATGATTATTCTTTTTTTTATTATTATTTTTCCTCCCTCCTTTTTTTTAAGGACACATTTGAGGAGAATGGTTTTATTTTTGCCCAGATGACACCACTTCTCTTTTCACCCTAAGCCAGATGTGCTCCTCTCTCTGAGCAAAAGAAATCTCTCTGAAGTCTTTTTTCAAAGCCATTGCTTTTATTTAGTCCTTTTTTCAGTCTTTTTTTTTTTTTTTTTTTTTTTTACTGTTCTTCTGGACT